>JAUIMM010000706.1:15400000-16000000 GCA_031769625.1 Taudactylus pleione | reverse complement strand
TTGGGAGCCACTGGCCTAAGATATAGTGTGCTATAAATCCTAATAGATAATATTATGCCTAATGCTGTGTCAAAAGGAGGATGCCATTATTCACTCCCGGTCTGAGCTATACACATGCATTTCTGATTTCTCTTGGCTTAACCCTTTATTAAGTAAGACAAAACAGTGAAAGAGTCGTTTCAACAGACATTAGGCTCTTCACTACTTAATAAATAGACCACATAATTATCCAACTTTCACTTGTCCTTTGGTATGTGTCATACAGGTCTAGTTACTATAGGGAGAGAGCCTATGGGGGAAATGTAATAGCCTGTGGACTGCAGGCATCAGTGAGTTCCGTGCGAGACTGCCCGATGTTTTGAAGGACTTAGTATGATTTACCGCATGGCCAGCGGTTCTAATCCCATCAGCGGCAGCCCGACAGCGGAGGAAATCCCGATTGTCCTGAGGGTAAGTATAACTAACCTAATTCCCCCCCCCCCAACCCTCCCTTAGGGGTGCCTAACCCTAACCTCCCCCCGAGGTGCCTAACCATAACCTCCCCCTGGGGGTGCCTAATCCCCCCTTCCCTAGCCTAAACCTAACCTCCCGTGGGGGGTGCCTAACCCTAAATCCACCCCGGGAGCCCCTAACCTAACCCTCCCCCTTCGGGCTCCCCGGCGTAGGTCTAATGACAGGCGTCGGGACAGCGACACCTGTAATTAGTGCCTTGCTGGGATTAGACAGTCGGGAAGCCAGCGGTTGGGATTACGTCCGGCTTCCCGACTGCTTCCCGTTTTAAAGTATCATTCATTTAATAGGCAGAACCAGGTTGATTTTGCATTTAAATGACTGCTACTTTAAAACATTGGGCAGTCTCGCACAGAAGTCACTGATGCCTGCAGTCCGCAGGCTATTATCTTTACCTCTATACCTACTAAAACTATAATTGATAGCTATTGCTGGTGTAAGAAGGATACTGGAGGTAAAGTTACAACCACAATCCTCTTATCGCTATCACCAACTCAGGACGGCAATAGCGGATGTTTGGTAGAGGAAAAAAGGCTTATTACCTAACATTTTTCCCAATTATTTATTAAAATATTTATTTTCTTTTGCATTTTTTCATCCATGTTTTGATATTATTTATGTAATACAGGTTGGGTCTCCCATATCCAAATATTCCGAAATACAGAATTTTTTTTAGCATGACTGAGATAGTGAAACCTTTGCTTTTTGATTGTTTAATGTACACAAACTTTATTTAAGGAACAAAATTATCAAAAATATTGTATAAAATAACCTTCAGGCTGTGTGTATAAGGTGTATAGGAAACATAAATTAATTTCATGTATGTACACAAACTTGAGCACAAAATTATTGAAAATATAGTATAAAATGGCCTGCAGTCTGTGTGTATAAGGTTTATATAACACATAAATGCATTCCGTGTTTAGATTTGTGTCCCATTACCAAGATCTCTCATTATGGTATACACGTATTCCAAACTACGGAATATTCCGATATCCACAATATCCCTGGTCCCGAGCATTTTGGATATGGGAGACTCAACCTGTATTGAAAATAGAATTGGAAGCCCAAGTCCAGGCTTCCAGTCCATTGCACATGTGTGAGCAGGCAAAGCTGAGTCACACATGAACAAAGACTTATAAGGAGCTGGATGATGTAGTGGTAATAATACTCTTAATGATGCTAGCCAGTATTATTGTGGAAGTTAGTATCGCTCAGTATTTTCTTGAATATGTTGTAATAAATGGAAAGACTGTTATCTCAGATGGGATACATACACATTAGGGATTGATATTTTAAGATGCGGCCAAATACACTCCATCCAGTTACAGAACATTCTGCCAAATACAAAATGGGACTGGAAAACTAATTTGCATAATGCATAAACAGGAAGGAGTCTAAGTGATAAAAATGTGTCTCTATTATGTCTCTGGAGTCAATCACTTCATAACTTTCACAAATGGTTGCACTAAACGTTTGCATGGTTTGCATGAGGGCTTTTCCCGTACGGATAGATGCATCTGCTAGTTGTGGATATAAATGCATTTCAACATGATTAAATGTGCTACATGTTCCCATATTGTGCAGATAGAAAACACCCCTTTATTTGTTCAAATAAACAGATAAAAACTATTTTTCTGTGTAGGGTAAATTGTGCCATATACTGCATGTTGTCAAACTAAGTGAGAGTATCATATGCATCGTATAAAAGATATAAAGAATGAATATCTTAACATCTTAGCTCCCAATATTGGAGCATACTTGTCAACATTGGGACATTGTATTCCAGGAGTATTGGGGAAGTGGGCATCCAGGTGAGTGGTACGAGGACACGGCGCCAGACTTGGATTAAGACTCCATAGAGCCTAGGCCACATACCGATTTGGGACTCACTCCCTAGTCAGATCAATCCATAGCCCTATTTATTTAACCCACAGGTTCTCAAACTCTCTCCCCAGGACCTCAAACAGTGCATGTTTTCCAGGTCTCCTCACAGAACCACAGTGAAATAATTAGTTCCACCAATGGAACTTTTAAAATGTGTCAGTGAGTAATGACCAGCAGCTACCACACTCTTACCTGAGGTCTGCTGCAGCCGGCCGGGTCCCGGCGCCTGTGCAATGAATCTGGCAGATGCATGCACATGAGTGGCAGTGGCGCCGCGCATAACAACGGCTTCTGGGAACTGCATTGGTTGCAGCCCCGAGAAGCCCTGTAGAGCTGCCCGACAAGCAGAGCAGCTCTCTGCTAATTGGAGTCTGGACCGGCAGTCCCAGGGGGAGGAGACACCTCCCCCTGGGGCTGCCTGTCCTTTGCATGACTGGCAGGTAGCGCTTCCAATGACAGTGAAGCCAGTGCAACTGGATCACTGAAGTAGCGGATTTTACTGGGGGGGGGGCACTGGTAATGACTGTAATGACAGGTGACCTGGAAAACATGAACTGAACAGAACTTAAATGTGTGGGGTCCTGAGAACAGAGTTTGAGAACCACTGATTTCACCTTATATGCATCAAATCCCTCTCCCCCTGCATTCCATCAGACCTCCACACATGACCACACGCATGTCATCTGACTTCTCCACATGCCATTAGAATACCCCACATGCCGCTTACATGCCATCAGTTCCCATCCCACCAGACCTCCATACATCCCCATCAGGAATCACGGCATTGTACAGCAGGAACACACACACTCACCACACACACACTCACCACACACACACTCACCACACACACACTCTCACACACACTCACACTCTCTTTGACTTTTTCTCCAGAGTCTGCATTAAGGAGTCTCCAGGCATGGTGTAGCTTTTCTTCACAGAGGAGCCAGCCATTTTCTGGGTTGAATCAATATTCATGAGCGCACAACCTATACATTTTCTAGAATCTATGTGCAGCATTGAATTTGTACCTCAGCGCTGCCACTACTGTATAGATAAACCGCATTCACATAAATATTGGTTCAGCCCCCAAAAATGTGACCTCTAGAGAGGCCTGATTCAGAGTCACAAGCAAAGTGACTGCATGGTGTGTGACTCTGAATCAAGCCCAGAGTGTATAAGTTATACTTTAAGACTTGCTGGCACACTGTACCTTGTTTAATCACTCTCTCCTTCTCTCTTCCAGTGAGGCACTCACATTCCTTCTTAATGTCTCCGGCTGAGACCAGTGACATCCAGAACCTCAAAGAAGCCGCCATAAATGTAACTAAGGACAAACATTTCAGAGAAACCCTCTACAAGATCATTGCACAGAAGGAGCCCTCACAGGGACACGAGAAATAACTACTGAATGCTTACTGTACAGTGAACGCTGCAGGATCATTGCAAACAGATGCCAAACACTTTTCATCCCTTTTGTCACATGTTATTGTATTGTTACATATAGCACTGATATACTGTACTCACATCTCCTACTATAGGCATGTTTATGTGGGTATTATGTACAGTTTTCACGCCACAACTTAGGTTTTTGTTGCTACAGCTATGTCCATGATGGTTATTTACAAACCACAATACAAAGTGCAAGTGCAAAGCCGCGAAAATCGTGTGTCACACTCTTACTTTTGCGTGAAAGTACCTAGTTTTGCAAGAAATGGCATCAGTCTGTTGGCCAAAATGGCGAGTTCGGCAGGGTAAAAGGGTTGTGCGTACTTAGTACACAAAATCATCCGGGTTTGCACTGACATCAAGTGATGCCTGTAATACTCTCCTGATTCATTTGAGCGAGGAATGACACCAATTCAAGTAGTGCTTAAAAAAATGTTTGAATTAATAAAAGAGATGGTCAGAATGTAGGCTGGATAGAATGTGATGTATTTACTGTTTCCACCAAATAGATTTAGCAGATTTTCACCAAATCACAAAACTAGGTGAAGTTTCTATTACTGGGGTGTTTATAAAGACCATTAAGTGGGCATGCATCTTCGAGAGTGGATATACTCCTTGGAATGTTCTAGCAAGACAAACTAATGCAAGAGTGTCCATTTAGAAGTTTTGTGGGTCCACAGATTGCAGTTCATAAATTAGAAAGATTTTATACATCACTATTATTAGTGTTAATTATTATTATTATAGTGACAAATATGATCAACTAAAGTTTTTAGTCTTATGTTGTTAGAGTTGAAATCTGCCTTCCTCATAGTTTCCTATTCTCCACCATTGTCTGGGAGGCTCTTGAATTAGGGCGAGGCATTTTGCACTTCAAAGGGTATGCAGTCGAAATGCTGACCGCCAGCTTCCCGACTGTGCATCCCGACAGGGGACTAATGATAGGCGTCAAAATCCCGACGCCTATCATTATCCCTATGCCGGGAGCCCGACGCCCGGCATATCGACTGAAGGTAAGCTGGGGGGTGGGCACAGACACCCGCAGGGGGGGACTTAGGGTTAGGCACCCCCCTCCCCCCGGGAGGGTTAGGTTAAGGTTAGGCACCCTTAAGGGAGGGTTAGGGGGGGAGAGGGTTAGGTATAGTTAGATTACTTACCTATCGGGATCTTCACTGCTATCGGTCTTACAGCTTCGGGATTTGAACCGCCAGACATTGGTCCCGCGGTCATTCATACCAATTCCCTTTAAAGAGGACAGGGAATTCTACAGGAGAAACACCTTTGTTTACCTTGTTTTACAGTGTACTGAGATAAGTTGTTTATATAAATTAGGGGTGAGCGGGTTCGGATTGCTGAAATCCGAACCCCCCCGAGCCCCCCCGATCCGAGGCAGATCCGAGTCAGGCTCGACTTTTCCCGCCTGACTCGGATCTGAAATCGAGGCAAAACGTCATCATCCCGCCTTCCGAGTCTCGCGGGTTTTGGATCCTCTATAAGGTACCCGCATCTGCGCCATTTTCTCACTCGGCTGTGGACAGTGAAGAGGGAGGGTGGGAGTTAGGGCTGGCTGTGTAGTGTAGTGTAGTGCAGAGTAGTGTTGTGCTGTGCTGCGCTGTGCTGCTGTTGTCCACTACTTCAAAGTCCATAGGGGCTGGCTGTGTTGTGCTGTGCTGCTGTTGTTAATAGGGGCTGTGTCCACTACTTCAAAGTCCATAGGGGCTGGCTGGACTGTGTTGTGCAGTCAGTTCTCCATAGGGGCTGTGTCCACTCCAAAGTCCTGTGCAGTGTCCCAGTCCTAAAGGGGTGCTGTAGTGTTGTCCAGGGGGTGCTCTGTCCATCAGGGGTGCTCCCCCCAAGTGCTAAAAAAATTATATATTTTCTGTGTTTGTGAATAGTGTGCGCAGTAGCCGCACGTGCATCAACAAAGTAGTGCCAAGCGTGCGCCTGTGTCATAAGTAATGGGCCGGCTGGCTTGACCGTTAAAGGGTGCTGTAACCCCCAAAGTACACTCCAGTCCAAACCAAACAAAAAACAATTTTCTGTGTTTGTGAATTGTGTGCGCAGTAGCCGCACGTGCATCAACAAAGTAGTGCCAAGCGTGCGCCTGTGTCATAAGTAAAGGGCCGGCTGGCTTGACCGTTAAAGGGTGCTGTAACCCCCAAAGTACACTCCAGTCCAAACCAAAAAAATATATATTTTCTGTGTTTGTGAATTGTGTGCGCAGTAGCCGCACGTGCATCAACAAAGTAGTGCCAAGCGTGCGCCTGTGTCATAAGTAAAGGGCCGGCTGGCTTGACCGTTAAGGGTGCTGTAACCCCCAAAGTACACTCCAGTCCAAACCAAAAAAACAATTATTTTCTGTGTTTGTGAATTGTGTGCGCAGTAGCCGCACGTGCATCAACAAAGTAGTGCCAAGCGTGCGCCTGTGTCATAAGTAAAGGGCCGGCTGGCTTGACCGTTAAAGGGTGCTGTAACCCCCAAAGTACACTCCAGTCCAAACCAAAAAAATATATATTTTCTGTGTTTGTTAATTGTGTGCGCAGTAGCCGCACGTGCATCAACAAAGTAGTGCCAAGCGTGCACCTGTGTCATAAGTAAAGGGCCGGCTGGCTTGACCGTTAAAGGGTGCTGTAACCCCCAAAGTACACTCCAGTCCAAACCAAAAAAATATATATTTTCTGTGTTTGTGAATTGTTTGCACAGTAGCCGCACGTGCATCAACAAAGTAGTGCCAAGCGCGCGCCTGTGTCATAAGTAAAGGGCCGGCTGGCTTGACCGTTAAAGGGTGCTGTAACCCCCAAAGTACACTCCAGTCCAAACCAAAAAAATATATATTTTCTGTGTTTGTTAATTGTGTGCGCAGTAGCCGCACGTGCATCAACAAAGTAGTGCCAAGCGTGCACCTGTGTCATAAGTAAAGGGCCGGCTGGCTTGACCGTTAAAGGGTGCTGTAACCCCCAAAGTACACTCCAGTCCAAACCAAAAAAATATATATTTTCTGTGTTTGTGAATTGTGTGCGCAGTAGCCGCACGTGCATCAACAAAGGAGCAGCGCCAAGCGTGCGCCTGTGTCCCATAAGTAAAGAGCCGGCTGGCTCATTTCTTAAAGGCTGGTGTAACCCACAAAGTGCACTACTCTCCAGCAAAAATAAAAAAATATTTTCTGTGTTTAGCCGCACGTATATATCAAATTGATATAACATAAATGGAGGACCAAACTTTCTCCGATAAAAATAAAATAGAGAAAGATCAAGAACCACTTCCTCCTAGTGCTGAAGCTGCTGCCACTAGTCATGACATAGACGATAACATGCCATCAACGTCGTCTGCCAAGGCCGATGCCCAATGTCATAATAGAGGGCACATACAATCCCAAATGGCAAAGTTCAGGAAAATGACCTTGAAAAAAACATTTAAATCAGCTGAAGAGAAACGTAAACTTGCCAATATGCCATTTACGACACGGAGTGGCAAGGAACGGCTAAGGTCGATCCCTATGTTCATGACTAGTGGTTCAGCTTCACATGACGATGGAAGCCCTCCTCCCACTAAAAAAATCAAAAGAGTTAAGCTGGCAAAAGCACAGCGAAGAACTGTGCTTTCTAAGAAGATATCACAAATCCCCAAGGAGAGTCCAAGTGTGGTGGTGGTTGCGATGCCTGACCTTCCCAGCACTGGACGGGAAGAGGTGGCTCTTTCCACCATTTGCACGCCCCCTGCAAGTGCTGAAAGGAGCACCCACAGTCCACTTGCTGATATGCAAATTGAAGATGTCACTGTTGAAGTACAACAGGATGAGGATACTGGTGTAGCTGGTGCTGAGGAGGAAGTTGGCGAGGAGGATTCTGATGGTGATGTGGTTTGTTTAAATCAGGCTCCGGGGGAGACAGTTGTTGTCCGTGGGATGAAAAAGCCCATCACGGTCATGCCTGGGCAGAAGACCAAACATTCCACCTCTTTGGTCTGGCAATATTTCTATCCAAATCCGGACAACAACTGTCTTGCCATATGTACCTTATGTAAAGGTGGAATAAGTAGGGGTAGGGACGTTAACCACCTAGGAACATCCTCCCTTATACGGCACCTGCAGCGCGTTCATAATAAGTTACTGTCAAGTTCAGAAACTTTGGCTAAGACCGTAAGCAGTCCAGAGACACCTAAATCCCGTTGTCCTGTTGTATCCAAGCGCCTACAAACCACACCGTCAACTCCCTCCTCGTCAATTTCCTCCTTAGTCAGGATCGGAAGTAGTCCTGCAGGCCATGTCACTGGCATGACTGACTCTCCTATCCCGGATTCCTCCGGAGGATCCTGCATTGCTACGCCTCCTGCTGCCGCTGCTGCTGTTGCTGCTGCTGGGAGTCGATGAAGTAGGAACACCACTACTTTTACTAAACAATTGACCCTCCAACAGTCCTTAGCGAGGAGGATGAAGTACGACAGCAGTCATCCTGAAGCAAAACGTATAACTGAGGCCTTGACTGCTATGTTGGTGTTAGACGTGCGTCCAGTATCCGCCATTAGTGCAGTGGGATTTAGACAATTGCTGGAGGTAGTGTGTCCCTGGTTCCAAATCCCGTCTAGATTCCACTTCACTAGGCAGGCGATACCGAGACTGTACAGAAACGTCAGAAAAAGTGTCCTCAGTGTCCTGAAAAATGCCGTTGTACCCAATGTCCACTTAACCACGGACATGTGGACAAGTGGAACAGGGCAGACTAAGGACTATATGACTGTGGCAGGCCACTGGGTAGATGTATCACCTTACGCAGCAACAGCAGCAGCGTCACCAGTCGCAGCATCTCAGAAACGCCAGCTCGTTCCAAGGCAGGCTACGCTGTGTATCACCGGTTTCAGTAAGAGGCACACCGCCGACAACCTCTTAGAGAAACTGAGGGAAATCATCGCCCAGTGGCTTACCCTACTTAGACTCTCCTGGGGATTTGTGATATCTGACAACGCCACCAATATTGTGCGGGCATTACATCTGGGCAAATTCCAGCACGTCCCATGTTTTGCTCACACAATAAACTTGGTGGTGCAGAATTTTCTGAAAAGCGACAGGGGCGTGCAGGAGACGCTTTGGGTGGCCCGAAAAATTTCTGGCCACTTTCGCCATTCAGCGACTGCGTGCCGAAGACTGGAGCGCCAGCAAACACTCTTGAACCTGCCCTGCCATCACCTGAAGCAAGAGGTTGTGACGCGGTGGAACTCAACCCTCTATATGCTTCAGAGGATGGAGGAGCAGCAAAAGGCCATTCAAGCCTATACATCCACCTATGACATAGGCAAAGGAGGAGGTATGCACCTGACTCAAGCGCAGTGGAGAATGATTTCCGTGTTGTGCAAGGTTCTCCAGCCCTTCGAACTTGCCACACGTGAAGTCAGTTCAGACACTGCTAGCTTGAGTCAGGTCATTCCCCTCATCAGGCTTTTGCAGAAGCAGCTGGAGAAAGTGAAGGAGGAGCTAAGACGGAGCGATTCCGCTCGGCATGTGGGACTTGTGGATGAAGCCCTTCATTCGCTTTGCCAGGATTCCAGGGTGGTCAATCTGTTGAAATCAGACCACTACATTTTGGCCACCGTGCTCGATCCTAGGTTTAAAGCCTATGTGGTGTCTCTCTTTCCGGCTGACACAAGCCTGCAGAGGTGCAAAGACCTGCTGGTGAACACACTGTCAGCTGAAGCGGAACGTGACACGTCAACAGCTCCTTCTTCATTTTCTCCCGCAACTGGGGCTGCCAGGAAAAAACTTAGGTATCCTAAGCAACCCGCTGGCGGTGATGCAGGGCAGGCAGGACCAAGTTTGGACATCTGGTCCGGACTGAAGGACCTGGCAACAATTTCTGACATGTCTACTGTCACTGCATATGATACTGTCACCATTGACAGAATGGTGGAGGATTACATCGGTAACAGCATCCAAGTAGGCATGTCAGACAGTCCATACCTGTACTGGCAGGAAAAAGAGGCAATTTGGAGGCCCCTGTACAAACTGGCTCTATTTTACCTGAGTTGCCCCCCCTCCAGTGTGTACTCTGAAAGAGTGTTTAGTGCAGCCGGGAACCTTGTCAGCGAAAGGCGTAGGAGGTTGCTTCCACAGAATGTGGAGAAGATGATGTTCATCAAAATTAATTATCAGCTCTTCCAGGGAGACCAGCCTCCAGAACGTACAGAGGGACCTGTGGTGGTGGATTCAAGTGGGGATGAGTTAATACTTTGTGAGGATGAGGATGTATACACTGAAGAGGGTGAGGAATCGGTGGATGAGGATGACATCTTGCCTCCGTAGAGCCAGTTTGTGCAGGGACAGATTAATTGCCAGCTTGTTTTGTGGGGGCCCAAACGAACCAATCATTTCAGCCACAGTCGTGTGGCAGACCCTGGCGCTGAAATGATTGGTTTGTTAAAGTGTGCATGTCCTGTTTATACAACATAAGGGTGGGTGGGAGGGCCCAAGGACAATTCCATCTTGCACCTCTTTTTTTTCTTTGCATTATGTACAGTTTGGGGCCTAGTTTTTCAAACTGCCATCCTGTCTGCCACTGCAGTATCACGCCTAGATGGGTCACGTGTTTGTGCTGCCCACTCGTGTCGCTTAGCATAGTCATCCAGCTACCTCGGTGCAACCTTTTGGACATAAAAACACTATTGTGAGGTGTGAGGTGTTCAGAATAGACTGGAAATGAGTGGAAATTAAGGTTATTGAGGTTAATAATAGCATAGGAACAGAAAAACCTACAAATTCTGTGATTTTAGCTGTTTTTATGTTTTTTTTCAAAAAAATACAGATCCAAAACACAAAACCCAGAACCCAAAACACGGAAGGGTGGTTTTGGCAAAACCAATCCAGATCCAAAACACGAACAAAGATCCAGATCCAAAACCAAAACACAAAACACGAAAAGTGGCCGGTGCACACCCCTAATATAAATGTACATTTGTCTTATGATCTTCCATTCTTAGTGACAAGAGTCTCACATCATTATTCTGTACTGTTGGAGGACTCTGCTCCTTATACTATCTAAATGTCTTCAGACCACTATGTTTATAAACAGAATAAGGATATTCAAAGTTGATGAAGGAGCTGCAGACGTGAGACAGATGGTAGAGAGGGCACATTTTGTCAGAGCTTACAGTCTAGAGGATCTACCATACCCAGACCGATGCTGCATACCTCTCAACATTTCTGAATGAAGTGTCGTGGCATAGTGCACACTTGGGGAGCGAAGCAAAAAGCAAGCAACTTTTTGTATCTGGAACAAACCATGTTGCAATGCAAGGGGTGCAAATACATTTATTTTTATTTTTTTTCCATGCAGGGTAAATACTGGCTGCTTTTGCATGTAGCTCACAAATGATGGACAACTTTATTATTACACTTTATATTATAATTTGGACGCACCCCTCCCAAACCTACATCTCTTTGCACATTTTACATCTGCCTCACCTGCAGTGCAGCTTGGTTTATAACCAAGGTGCCAAGTTACTTGCTCTTTTTTACTCTATTCCCTACTAGGTTCAGTCCCTAGGTTGAATCTAAGGCTGAATTCACTTACAACAACTCTGAATACAGCTGAATTTCCCATAATATTTTCTTTGCCAACTTAGAATTCCACTCAATGTTTATTTCGAATTTCCGAGTGTCTACATCAATTCCAACTGTAGCCAAAGCAATCACTATTTATACAAGACATACAAGGGAGGTTGAGTTTTTATAGTTTATTTATCTAGTAATTCTGTTTATAAAACACAATAATGTGCAAGGTTGGACCCTGCGATCACTAGATATTGGGGTGTATGTCGGTCAGCAGCAGGACCTATAAAGGGTAACCCGTCCCTAGTTTTCAGTATTGGTAAATAAATAAATAAGTAAGGAAGGTGTGTGATATTGTATCTGTGTACATAAATTGTAAAGAGGACAATAGTACAGAGTGATGTAAAATTACAAGTTCCTTTTATTTTATTTAGGTACTGGATCTCATAGGAGTCACAGTTCTCCTCTTCAGTATTAATCTAAATTGTAATCATTATAAATCCCCATATGGGGTACATGGTGTCAGTTTATGTATAACAATATGTGAAAAAAGGAAAAAAAAAACCCTGGTTTTCTGGCTTGCTCCTGCGCCACACTCTGACTTCTCATATAAACCAGGTCCAGTCACTTCCTCTTGGCCTGATTATAATGCTACTGCCAGTAAACGTATTGCTGCTGCTTTCTGACATTGTTCATGGTCAACTTGTGTACCATCACCCGTGTGTTCTGGACTTAACCTGTGCCACAACCTTGATCTGCTTTACTGTGTTCACAGAACTGTCCCTGACCATTCTTGATTCTAGAAAACCTATATCAGCCTGCCTTACATTCCAGCCACTGGATTGTGACTCCGCACCATCATACCCCTCAAATACGGGCTGTCCCCTTAAATTGGGTCAGTTGGGGGCTAGCTTATTACAGTGATAGTATACAACTAAGAAACCACACAACAAATAATATAATTATTTTGCTAGGTGTTCCCACATGGCAATAATCATTAAAGAATTATAATAAAGTTTTGTTTCAAAAGAGGTATTACATTTTTTTATGACTTTTTTCATTAGGTTTGATGGACATATTCTAGTATATTGGTAAGAGACTGCAGAAAGCATCAATTGTAAAGTAGAAGATAATAAAACAATAAGCATAATTACTGTCCACCATAAATAGGGATTCCAGTCCCAAACTCATTTTGTAATCCTATGATTGTGATTAATGAATAAAATCTAGAAAAAAAAAAAACATTTTTAAATATATTTATTACAAAACAGTGTGTAGAATAAACTTGACAAATATTATTTCAAACTGGTTAAACAATTATTTACACTACCACATAATTAGTATTGCATATAGCAATAAAATATTAAGAAAATAAATGTAAATATCTTTATTTTTACAATGATACTTTTGTCAGTTTGTAACTAACATGAAAAAACATTGATAGATATTATTTTTTGTTTCTATCTAAACATACTTGAACACTTGATTGTAAAAAATAAAAGTGGAAAATTCCTCTGACAAATAATTAGATAACTTGTGTTGACCCCTACTTCTACTCCTGTCCTCTTCTTTCCTCTACCTTGGAAGTTTGTTGACTGAACAAACGATATTCTAAACTTTATTTTCTTTATTTTTTCATCTGCTGAAAGTGCAACGTTAGAAAACGTAGGGTTTCCAGGGTATCATCACTAAATCAGCTTCGTATTTTAATTCCCAATATACACAGCTGCAGAGAAATCACATTCTGGCTCTACTCTAGTGGGTAGAATAGACAGTAGGTACTGGTAGGTCCAAGTGGTGGCCTTGTTTACCTCCTCCCTTCTATAGTGCCATTTTTTATTTTTTTTTGCATTATCACTGCTTTTCTAGCTACGGTAATTGAGGTTCTGGCTGTGCTGGTTTTATTGCTTTTTGGATGTCAAGTTCAAACATTTGCTTTATAGTACAGTAAGGCTGTATCTGGGGTTAGGCCTGTGTTGTTTCTTGCTGTTCTTCCTGATTCTTTAGTGCTTTTGCATCTGGCTCATTTGTGCATATTGCTAGCCTCGACTATTTTTATTTTATTTTTAATTTGCATCCTTATTGTTGTTTGACTAGCCATAAAAATGGCTGAGAAATATATTCTTCCTCATACACGAGATTCTGCAAATATTCAAGATGCCTGAATTGTCTTCTTTTTGCACTGTTGATATATATTCAATCATTTAAGGTGTGAAACATAATATTTTCAAAAGTAGATTTATTTTATTTCATTGATACCTGAGAATCTTAAGGATGGCATCTGCCATATACAAATTTGCATCCTGTAGACACAATGCTTCTACAGAACTTTTTATTGGAGTCAGTACATCCACTATATCGGCAAGTAGATTGAAATTGTGTTGTTCTTAAGTTACAGGATCGGTCAAATCAATCAGTGCTTTTTGAATGGTGGTCTTTAAAGTGAGAAAGCGTTCAAGCCACAGTGAGATCCACCTAGTTTTTTAATCCACTATTAGTGATTATACCTTTCTCGGCTCTCACATCTTTTAATAGAATAATGTTTTTTTTGTCAGAGACTTTTTGAACACAACAGCAATTTTCTGTAACTTTCACAATTGAAGTTTTGCTCATCAAATAGGTAATAAAATATTATTATTATTCAAGGCTGTAAGTAAGGTTAAGGTTCAGCTGTGATTTACATTTTTTTCTGACTCATTATCATCTTCGTCATTTGCATTGGGCAAAGTTACATGATCATTGTCGTTTACATCAACACAAGAGGATCAGCCATTGTTATGGATGAAGAGGGCTTTGTAGATTGTGAATATTCAGTAGCGCTATTTAGTGTGGAGAACATCATAAACTGCAAGGTGACAACCGTTCACTAGGCAAAACTGGTCCCACAGTGTCTGCGTAGAACAGCTTGCACCTGCAAGTATGCAACTGCAAGTACGGACACAGATCGAGTGATTGTCAGCCTTTGCGCATGGGTATAAACCACACTGCGCGTGCGCTACGATCGCACTGTGACAACGGACACGCACAAAAGTCCTTTGCAAAATGGGTGACAGGCTGTCAGAGTTTGGGGGGTGGTCAGAAGAACGGAGGAGCGTCTGTCCGTTTCAACACCGCTTCCTGGGCATGCGTGAATTAGACACTGTGATTGTATACCCAGCATGAGAGCTCTCTGAGTGTGAAGAGACCTGCAGTGTCTGCGGCTGGTCAGATTGGTGTAAATGTTGCGTGACGGGGTGATGTACGTTGATGGTACCGATGTTTACACAGAAGAGCGACATTGGACGGATGTGAGAAAGCAGTATGTATTGAGTGTTCCTAAATGATGATAGGGAGGAGGATAATCATATGCACAAAGATATTCCATCTGATGGGTGTTATGGGTGTGTTACAGGGGTTGCGAACTCAGACGCTTACTTGCGTACATTGAAGACCATACTCTAATGGAGATTCTGCACCTAGCATGGGGCTGGTGCAAGTCCCGAAGGTGCTTCCGATGGTTGCGACTGAAGCCACTCAAAGTGGGCGTCACAGCCCTCACGCATTCAGACACTCGCTTGTACACCAGAGGACGGGCTTTTACTAGCATTGGCATAAAGTCACAGATGCGACTTCGGCATTAGCCAATAAAGTGGTCACAGCAGCGAGTGACAGAATAAGTCACTTAGGGGGAGAATAGAGTGACAAACATTTATGTTTTGCTTCCAATGGGTGATATTTGTATTTTTTATTTTTTTCCAACGAGTGATGAGTTTGCAATGTTTACGCACCATCGATTGTTTTCTTTCGATGCCTTAAAGTCTTTGTTCTGGTTCGCTCCAGTGGCTGGCCAGTCCCTGCATACTTCTTACGACTCGGGAACATTCTGCACGCACGCAGCAGCAGCACTCGGCAGTGTGGCCACTAATTTAGAGATATGAGACTCGGGGATCTACAGACCTGATTCAGCAAGGAACGCACAGGAGAGAACGCACGCACTTGGCCAAGGTTTTTGCTCTGCGCATGCGTATGCATCGCAATGTGCATGTGCAAACTTGCCAGTGCGATTAGATTATGGTACGCAGACTACACGTAGTGTGTACGCAGACCCTTCCAAAAATGATTGTCATGTCACCGCCCAGAAACAGCACTTCCTGTCAATCACTCTGCCATGGGTCTGCGTTGCCTCTGCGATCGCAGTGGCTAGTTTGCGCATGCGCACTGCGATGCACACGCAGAACAATCAAATGCGTTCCTTGCTGAATTAGGCCCTGTATCCAGAACATATGTTCTGCATAGTCTGCATGATCCGTCGTGACTTACGTCACAACTGGGCGATCATTTACATGTCTATTAGGTGTGTACCCACATTAACTGTCACTTTACAGTGTTTGGAAAACACTGGGGAGGTAGCAGGTAATGGCTAAACAGATGCGAGCGTGTGGCAGGCGTGTCACTGTAAGTGGGTACATACACACCTGATAAATATATCTGCAGATCGACTGCAGATGATGGTTGTTCATATCCACAACCTTCACTGTCATCTAAAAATATATCTGGCTAGGGGGCCCGCTGGCCAGGAGTCATGTCGCACCCCCCCTCCCCGGCAGCCTGTGCATCAAGTGTATGGTCGGTCAGCTGACCGCCCGTACACCCAGCACGATGTGCAGATATATCTGCAAATATGTCTGTCATCAGCTGTGCTGCACAGATGATGCGATATGTCTGTGAACGACGATGTTCACAGACATGCTAAGCCTTGAAAAGGGATAAAGTGGAGAGTAAAGTACCAACCAATCGGCACCTAACTGCCATTTTTCAAACAAGCCTGTAAAGTGACAGGAGCTGATTGGTTGGTACTTCATCACTCTCCACTTTATCACTTTTCAAGGCTTAGTACATTTCCCCCATTCACACTGGGCAACACACACATGATATATCAACCGTTTCGTTGAACGGCTGATTAGTCGGTCAGTGTGTACCCAGCATTAGGAGCTGATTGGTTGGTACTTTATCGCTTTACAAGGCTTAGTACATAGACTTTGTCACTGCAGTGCCACTGTGACACATTGGGCCTGATTCTGAGTCGCACGCATTGACGATGTCACATGCAGTTGCCCGATGTTTTAGTTCTGTGCATGTGTTCCAGCCACACAGCGCATGTGTCCCGATTGTTAGGAGACCAGACAGAATCGAATGCACGGTCTGTGGAATTCAGTGGGTGCTTCTGGGAGGTAGCAGGTAATGGCTAAACAGCTGCGAGCGTGTGGCAGGCGTGACGCTGTAAATGGCTGTGCCCAAAGACTCACAACCTTTCACATAGGAGACCATACTCAGAGGGGGAAACGCTCTGCAGTGGCTGTAGAAGCGGGCGGGCCCCCCACCTTTCAGCCAGGGTACGGCCCGGGACTCCAGTTCCAGCAGTCCCCCCCCTGATGGCGGCCCTGCTGATGGAAGTTTCAATGGTGCGTCTAAAGAAGCTCCGCCGCAAGGTGTTTGAATCAGCCGCAGCATTAGCGTCTGTGTGTGACATAGGTTAGTGAGTGACATGAATTACATGTTTACTAGTGTACTATGTACAGTACAGCACAGGTTCTCAAACTCTGTCCTCAGGACCACAAACAGTGCATGTTTTCCAGGTCTCCTCACAGAAGTGAATAATTAGCTCCACCTGTGGATCTTTTAAAATGTGTCAGTAATGAACACACCTGTGCACCTGCTGGGTGACCTGGAAAACATGACCTGTGTGGGGTCTTGAGAACCGAGTTTGAGAACCTCTGCAGTACGGTGTATGAATACTACTGTTAACTTTTTGGTGGAGGTTTCCCCCAAACACTATTTATGGAGCACAAAAATCGATGATTAATGAGCACATGTTCGGTGACCAATTGCTGACTTAGTATTGATCTGAACCTACCCCCCACCCCCTAGTGCCTAAACCTAACCTCCCCCTCACCGTACCTTAAACCTAACCCTCTCCCGAGTGCCTAACCCTAGTGACTAACTCTAAACACCCACCCCCCCTTTACCCCAGTACTTTTATGCATTCTGACCGTCAGCAATGGCTTTTGTATGACCTTTATAGATAGGTTTATGACTCAGCACAGACTAAGAAATTGTCAATTTATTTATATAAAAATAATATTTCACAAACCAATATAAATCAACAAACAGTGGAAAGTGATTGTACAAAATTCTGTGCTTAACAGAGAAGTCACGGCTCCAGCTTCCATAAAGCTCTTCACAGTAGCCGTACATGCTGTCTGATGTGACTATTATCTGCAAATATGAGTAAAGGGGAGAAAAGCATGGACATAAAGAGTGCAGCAATTTTATTAGCTGTTCAAGGTCATCTATTTTCACGGCGTTGGAGCAGTTATTATTATACTCAGATCTCCACAAATCAATCACAGAACTCTCATACCAATGTGATATTACAAATTAACAAGAAACTCATGCTGTTGTACGTCACATATGGAATACATAAGACTAATTTAGTGATTATGACGTATTTTAATTTCTAACCATTATTTAGTGACATTTGCAGTGCACACTAAGAACCATGATATCCTATTCCAAGTTCCTGTGCTCAGTGTACGTAGGGGCTTTAACTTGGGTCTTATGAAACAGTAACTATGGAAGATGTTTCCAACACTCACCATGCAACAATTACAACTGTAAATAAAAGGTATTTTTTAATAAGTTGGATGTATAATTTTTTCCCGATAGTGCATACTTGCCTACTCCCTTTGGATGTCCAGGAGACTCCCAAACTTTGGGGCATTTCCCAGACTACCATGAGAGAAGGTCATCCTCCCATATCCCAGGAGATTATGGAATTCTCAGCAAAATGTGTCATCACAGACCTGCTACCTCTGCGTGATGTAGGCAAGTGTAATCTAGTGGTGTATTACACTGCAATCTTTCTGCATCACTGTACTTTTCTTGCATCAGTGTGATAAGGACCTCACAGCATTAACCTCTGGTTTCCTGCTCCCCTCTAGTACCCTGGCCTCACATTATGACATCATACCTCACAATTTGTAGATTTCCTAATCGAGACAGTGTGCGAAATACGCCAATGTATGCCAATAGAAGCATGGTCATGTTACATGGGGATGCAGTCATTAGCAGCCCTCCTCCCCTCTTACGAAAAATTCCCATCAATGCCACCTGACGCTGGTATACACAGCTTTGAACTAGGAGCACCCTCAATACGGGACTGTCACACCAAAATAGGAAATGGCTGGGACAGGGCCGTAATTAGGGTAGTGCGGCCTGTGCCATGGAACAGGGCACCGCAGGGCAGGGGGCACTGTTTGGGCCTGTCAATTTTCTGTTTATTATCATTCTCACTTGTAGTTTCCTCTTCTTTTATCCCCAGCATCTCCTGGCCTCCCCTATCTCCTCCCTGGCCCTTCCCCATGAGACCATGGCCCTTTTTTCGGATGCATCTCTTATGTCTCTATTTAAAAACTAATGGGGGGGGGGGGCAATGCTCTCTCTGGCACAGGGCACCAAAAAGTCTAGTTACGGCTCTGGGCTGGGAAGCATGATAACACATTCAGCTCTGTCCTATTGGATATAAATCACGTGAGTGGACAGGTTGCAGCCTCCCACAAAACCAAATCACTTTTCTACTAAACTACCCTCTGCTGCTATGAACATTACTATTCCTGATTATCTAAAGCAGGGATGGGGAACCTCAGGCCCGGGGGCCACTTAAGGCCCCCGGAATAATTTGGTCTGGCCTTCTGAGCTTTTTTCTGCTAGCCTCATCTGGCTAGCAGGGTGCCTAGAATGGCACCCTGCAGCCAGAATCTATGCATCAGTGCCTCCTGGAGCATCCTTAGGACACTTCAGATGGTCACGCCGCTGCCCTTGGAGCATCCTCAGGAGGGGGTGTGGCCTTCACCGGGCCCGCGAATAGTGTTATAAATCTCAAAATGGCCCTCGGCAGAGAAAAGGTTCCCCACCCCTGGTCGGTTGTATGATTCCTGGTCACTTCAATACTGTCAATGTAACAGATGATCGGGAGACAAAGACAAGAAGGTGCTCTGACCATAGCAAAAATCACCTGCTCTGAACATTTATAGCCGAATTCACAAAAGTGATGTTGGGAAAAGATTCTGTTATTAATGTTTTATGTGTTGTTATAACACATTTCTACTGAATGGACCATTTACAAAGACTTAATACACCTTTTTAGAATAATACCCCTTTTCCACCAAAATTCCGGGTCTGACCCAGAGTTGGAACAGGGTTCCCATCCGGATCAGACCCGGAATTTAGCCGGCGCCGACTTTTCCGGCGTGAAAGTGAACGCTTGGAGATGACGTCATCTCCAAGCGCCACTGAAGCCATACCAATCGGCCGGCTTGCGGCGCACTGCAGGTCATCAAGACCTGGAGTGCGCCGTACACACAGCAGGGTTTCACGGGTTACTCCCGTGTTAAACCCTGCTATTTACCTGGGTTGGATTGCCGGGTCACTCGACCCGGCGATCCAACCCTCACCCCTTTTACACCAAGGAGCTGCCCGGGTTAACCCTGCAATAACTCGGGTTTTAGCTCCGGTGTAAAAGGGGTATAAGACTGAAAATGTGGATGTGGCTATGTCATCTGAAAACCAATTTTAAAAGTAAAAATATGTAGCTTTAGCCAAAAACATGTAAGGACACTTAGTATATGTCATGTACTGTAAGAAGCTGATTTACTACTATTACATCTGTAAATCAAATGGCAGTATGTACCAATAGCTAGTTACTTATAAATTAAATTAATATTATGTAATATTCTTTATAATCAACTGTTTAATGAATAAATCAATGGACAATATGAAGAAATTGTTATGTTCTATGTAAAAACATGGAGACAAATTAAAGTTAAGCATTTCAGAAATTGTTAACATTATTCAGTTTTTTATACAAATATTAGGACTTCTGATAAGACAATTTTAGTGAATTTGAGTATACAGTAGTTTCCACAGGTATGCAATCGGGAAGCCGACTGCCTAAATACCGGCAGCCGGCTTCCCAACTGTCATATCCCGGCAAGGGTGAAATGCCGGGCGTCTAGATGTAGACGCCCGCATTTCCCCGACGCCAGGAGACCGGCGTCCGGCATCCCGATCGTAGTGATGCCGGGCGCCGCGAGCGGACAGCCGCGGGGGGGAGGGTTAGGTTTAGGGCTCCCTGGTGGGACTTAGGGTTAGGCACCCCCCTGGGAGGGTTAGGGTTAGGCTAGGGGGAGGGAGGGTTAGGGTTAGGCACCCCCCCGGGGGACTTAGGTTTAGGCAGCGGGGAAGGGGGGTTAGGGTTAGGCACTTAGAGGGGGGATTAGGGTTAGGCACTTGGCGGGGAAGTTAGGGTTAGGCACCCCTAAGGAGGGTTACGGTTAGGTTAGGTTAGTAGATACTCACCTATCCACGATCGGGATTTCCAGCGCTGTCGGGCTTCCGCTGCTTCGAACTCTGCTCATGTCGGGCTGCCGCTGACGGGAATGCGGCCGGCGGTATTTCATGCCCATTCCATTTCCACATGTGTATGGTCTATGTATGTGGCAGCACACAATGTACACAGA
This sequence comes from Taudactylus pleione, assembly GCA_031769625.1. Taxonomy (NCBI): domain Eukaryota; kingdom Metazoa; phylum Chordata; class Amphibia; order Anura; family Myobatrachidae; genus Taudactylus; species Taudactylus pleione. The sequence goes on along the minus strand of JAUIMM010000706.1, from coordinate 15,979,063 downwards.
GCTTTAAAGAATACACTATTGGATGAAACAGTAAGTACAAGCATTCCTATATAATAGAAAGAAGTTCCTTGCATAACGAGATTACAGTCTAGTTATAGGTAGGTAGACATATCAATAGGTAAAAATGTCAATCATTCTCTGGTATTATTGATTAGTACAATAATGTTACAGTAATGTGCTTTACAGCACTGCTAGTGATCTAGAAAGTTGTATTTAAGTTTACCTTTAAATAAAGATGGTGGTAATGTTTGACACCCTTTGATTGAGCGGGAGGGAATGTCAGAGGTAAGGAGCTGTTACTGAGAATGGATTAAATTATAATTCCATCTGAAAAACACATTTTCAACTAACATTAACAGTCTCTCTCCAGTTACCAGAGCTGTCAGGGGTCTCACATACCTGCAGATGTCCACCTACTTGTAGATTGTAAATGGCAACTGCTTGTGCACTAACCAATAACCAATTGCATGCCACCCACTCCCTCTGCTAACCTTTATTAGCCAATCAAAGCAAACAGCATTTACTGCATATCAGACTACAATCCCTGTAAAGGTAACTTCTATGCAATTCCCAGAATTTATATATATATTTTTTATTCCAATTTCATAAAAAAAAAAAAAAAACATCTGTAAGGCCAGTTTCACATTTGTAGGTTTTGGCCGGCTCGGGAAGAGCCTGGCAGTAGCTGGCTGGCTTTTTTCAGGCACCGTGTGCCTTTTATGTGTTTTTTTTTTTTTTTTAATTTAAACCAATTGGGCATGCGCAGCAGCAGCTGCTGCACAAGTCCGGCCGGCAGAAGCCAGTTTGTAAAAGGAAACATTGTTTCGTTTACACCACTGGCATGCAGGGATGGCACGGCCACGGCACGGCAGCCGTCCTGCACAGTAGATATTCCCGGCTGTAACACGGCGACCATGGCTATGCCATGCAAAAGGACCCAGCTGTTTCCTTGCATTACTATATTTCACAGCCGGCTAAAAGCCGCCCGGCCAGAACCGGCAAATGTGAAATAGCCCTAAATACACCAATCAGTTTTGTCTCGGTTGAATCGGGGCTAGGCCAGACATGGGGACATTTTCAGACACCTAGGGGTTTATTTACTAAAGTGAGGGTTTTTAGAAGTGGAGATGTTGCCCATAGCTACCAATCAGATTCTACTTAATATTAATCTAGCATCTTCTAGAAGATAATAACTAGAATTCAATTGGTTGTTATGGGCAACATCTCCACTTCTAAAAACCTCCACTTCAGTAAAGTATACCCTTATCTTGTTGAGTGATGTGCTGCCTAGGAAATACAGCGGATTATCCAATCTCAAAAGGAGAGACAGTGTATGGTATACATGATCCCAACAACTGTGTTTTTTTTTTTTTTTTTTAGAAACAGAAACTTTCAGTGTTTTTCTTCTGAAAATGTAGACGGGGCATGGCAAGCCTGAATTAATATACTTATGAGAAACAAAACAAAATCATACGTGTTTCACTGGTAACACTAGATTAGATGCACCCGTGGCCGTAGAAACCTGACCAGGCCCGTATGAATGGGGTGTGGCTTATTCAGGGGAGATGTTGCAGTGCCCCCTCAGGAAAAAACTTTTTGCAGCGCAAACCGAGGAGTGTGGCACTGTGATCCCCCAGTGCAAATCTGGGGGGGTGTGATCACTCCCCCCCCCCACAGACCGAGAAGACTGCTGCTGGTGCTTTTTTGCAGCAGTGAGCAGTCTCCCGCTGCAGCCCAGCACACAGTAGAGTTGTGCACCTCTCGGTGTCATGACTGCCCTATCCGTATACACCTCATTTCATAGCCGTCATCAGTATCAGTGTGCACTTGCTCCAGCCCTATCCAAAAACAGGTGTAATCAGAGTATGTACAAATCTGCACAACCCACAGTTCTGACAACATGCCCTCAGCGCACTCTCCCTGTGTGAGAACGCCCCATTACAGCGATAACTCGCAAGATACGCCCACAAACGGCCTGGCATTAATTTCCCTATTGGTTATTATATTTGTCTGATACTTTCCATTGAAAGCAGTGACTTGCAGCTATAACCACACAAGAAGGATGCATGCCGTATAGCTGGAATGGGAAGTCTTCCACACAAGTGAAAACATTGATGTATAATAGATTTGCCCAGTTACAGCAAGCTTTACCCGACACTGGGCCTGATATAGAGGTGGGCGCTAATGTAGCCGCCATTTTATCTTTATGCTAATGCCGCAGCTGATGGGATTCCTACAGAGACGCACCCTCTGTCCCCCACCATCAGACATTGCACCAGCCCTATAGAGGCGCAGAATGGCCTTCTGAATATGGCTGTCAAAATCGGTGCCACTGTGAAAAATGCTGTGATACATACGCATCATTTCTAGCCACTCCTCTGTTATCACCCAGGAACGCCCACTGAAATTGCCTCTATCTACTTCCAAATTCATTCTGCATCCCCCTGTGGTAACTATTGGGACTCATGCGCAGTGCAACATGGACACATGAATGTGCAGACTTAAAACATCGGTAGCTTGTTTCTAACTTCGCCGCTGAATTAGGCCCACTGTCCTATATTCACAGAGCAATTGCAAGATGTAGGTCCTTATGTAGCCGTGTCCCAAGCTCTCGGAGCTTCCTCTTTTACCGCTTGGAGGCCACGGATAATCATTGCTCCAAGAAGTTTAAAGTATTTGCCCCTAGCTTATTGGTTGCTTTGGTGAAGATTAAAATCAAAGCTTGAAGCTGTCACCTCTTGGCACGCAAATATCTCATCATAGATGGTGCTTAAAGTTTTGGACATGCCCACGATTCAGGAACGGATTGCTACGTCTTCCATTAATTCCATAAATTCCTATAAAATGTATTGCCAGCCACTGGTATATGGTTCCCACTCAACTCAATAGAATTTATAGCTCTGCCTCTCCCCTTTGTTGGAGGGGTTGCGGATCGTGGTACCTTTAGTTTATTCACATTTGGTGGACCTGTTTAAAAATAGTTCTATTCCAGCATTCGATTGCGGCCTTTTGAGTGCTGCATTAAATTCTCCCATAATCGTTGACCCATGGTCCTTTCTCTTGGGTCTCCTGTTGGAGTCCTTAGATAAATATGAGGACAAATTGACATCCAAAATCCTTAATGCTGCCAGATATCTCCCACTGTTAAAATCCTGCCCCTCCCTCTTTTGACAGAAAGTGGCACTTTGCTGCTATGGAGAAAATCACAGCTTATCTCAACTTCAAGTCGACACAATTCCTTTGGGTATCGCTAGACCACTCTCCAACCACCTCTCCGCATACAGCCTGTCAGACCTTTTGTTCTGATCCCTCTCTCTGTTTCTCTTTGTTTCTAGATTTATACTTTTGGACAACCTCCCCCTTTTGTTTTTCTTCTCTCTCGTTTCTTTAAATTGTTCTATTTGCTGTTCTTCCCAATGTGCTGCTTTGCTTCTTTACTATGTACCGTTATTAACTGTTGCTGATGAAACCATAAATAAAATATTATATAAGAAAAAAAAGTTTTGGACATGCCATTGAGATTTTTTTTGTTCAGTTTATTATTTAAGCCGTATATTGATCTAAAAAAGCAATTTAATGCAATACATGGCTTTCAAAGGGTGATTAAAAAAATAAAATGCATTTGGGCTGATGTAGAGTTGGCCGCAATTGCTCCTTGAATCACAGATACAATTTCTGTTCATTAAAAAGAGTCACAATAGCATCTGTGTTTGGTTTATGCCAGGCATACGTTACATACACTTATGGCTTATTACACCCATGTCCATAACTATTTATTATATTTGCAACAAACGTATTTGGTTTTAGGCCTCCATAAAACGGCTTAAATCGCTGTAATACAGAGGAAACAGCTCCATGTACACAACAAAAATAAAGTCTTTTTCTTAAATATGCACACAAAAGTATAATATATGCATAGCAACAAAAGGAATCGCCAATCAGCAACTGCAGAGTGTCCACAGACAGCCAATCAGAAGCGCTATTAATGGGAATCGTCTTCATCATTAACCATTATTCACATGCCCCTGACCACCCTCAGACAATAATCATTTCTCAGGAGCATATATACGTCTTTGTCCCGTTCTGCAGCTAATAGCAAATTCACAAACACATTGTTACTGTACTCACCCTATGCTAGAAAACATCCATCCTGTCTATGCAGGCACAAGCAGATGTCAGTGTCATAATTACACAAATCTGTGTGGACACATATGCGTGTACCCGATTTTCTGGGCATGCACAAAGTGATTTCACACAAGTACACATACACCACATAGACTGGCATTGTGCTCATCATCAACACCATTGTGTAAAGTTCAAATAAGTTAGCATAGTCTTAAATACACATATTGCTTCATTATCTACATATAACTATCCTCTGAGTGGTTTAGCAAATGCCTAAACATTTTCGTAGACAGCAGGCTGTTCAGTGACTATAGGTCAAGATCATTGTTAACTGAACTTGTTATTTATTATACATTTTTAGAAGATAAAATGACTTGGCTTAAGTCTTAAGTACACTACACACATTCTGCAATCAAGCCCACCCAACAACTGGACATAGAACCGGCCGGGAGATTTGCCCACTTTTCCCGGTGGCCAGACGCACCACCTGATTTTCTGGAGCCTACCAGCCATCCAGGAGAGTAGGCATGTATGCAACTGGATCAGCGGGCAGTTCTGGCCACATGAATTTGCAATAGTCTGGATGTCTAGTTGCTATATTCAGCAATCAGATCACAAAGTCATGGTCGCTTCTATGAGTGTAAGAGGCTAACTCTGAGTCAGCGCATCTTTTTTACGGATGTAAACAGCAGTTTAACAAGCTGGCCTGGCGCCGGGAAGTGCTCTGAGCGGCTGCACAGACTGCAGGGTGTCTGTCTGGAGCGTCTTAAGGACGCTCCAGGTGTTACTGCATCAGTGGTACTGGCTGCACAGTGCCGTTCCAAGTTGTGGAATGCCACCCCCTGGGCGCTCCACCCTGTGCAACAGCACATGTTGCACACCCCTAGTTATGGCCAATTACAAGTCTTAGCATACGCAGAAGTGAAACTGGAACTGAAAAGTGAAACATGGCTGGATCTATCTTTGCGTGAAATGAGCATTTCCTGGCAGGAGCTGGGTGAGGACAATGTGATTACATGGAACTGTTCTGTCTTGTATGTGTGTATATATACTGTATATGTGTTTGTATGTTGTAGGTTTCATGCTATTCTGACTAGTGCGTACGGGGAAGGGAAGACTGGGTCTGATTCAGAGCCGAACGCTATTTGTGGACGGTCGTTCTGAAAAAGGGGCCGGATATTTAAATTAAGCGCTCGCTCTTTGCGGTCTGTTGATGCCTCTATGTCTGAACGAGCGAACAAAACATGCGCTCAATATTTTGAAAAAAATGTCCCCTGGCCACTCTCATCATACGTCATCTCCGCTATTTATTACATTAATCGAGTACATCGAACGGTGTATGAACTTCTCGCTATTCTTGTGGTTGCATTTTCCTACCGCAATCATGCGAGCAGTTCAGGCTAAAAGACAACCAAGTGACGTTGTCGATGACGCTTCTTTGTTAATTATGCACACCCTTAAAACGCCCGTTTTGACCGTTTGGCACGCCTGCGTTCGGATCTCCACTCCCCGTTTTCACGCACCTTTCCCTGTTACCACCCACAAACGCCTCATCCTGTCACTCAAATTAGCAGGCACTCGCTATTTTGCGAGCACACGATTTCTGACCGCACTGACTGGTTCGCGCATGCGTACTAAAACCCATACGCATGCGCAGATGTGCGAACATCGCTCGGAACGAACGAGCGGCCACTTACGAGCGGCTCTGAATCAGACCCACTGTTTCACCTAGCATGGAGTTGCAATTGCCGATCCTAATGATAACGGGGGAGGAGGCTTCCTGCTTGCTCACATTAGCATGAGGTAGTAAATCTGGCAGAGTCACTTTGCATCCAGCTCAGAATCAGCCCCTAAGATGGGATGATGTATGAAAGGGAGTTTATTGCACTATTCTATCAGATGCTGTTCTCAGACACAGAGCAGAGTATGTATTATTTAATGGAGTGCGTAACATCATGTGGCAGTTTTAGAAGATACACCCTTCATGCAGGTCAGCACCAACAGATGTGGTTGAGATCCTGCCAAGTTAGGGGCACCGCCTGTCACGTCCCTTGGAGGCATGCCTAGCACGTCCGAGGAGCTACGTCGCCCCAGGTCCTCCCCCAGGATTTCTGACTTGCAAACTGAAATCCTGCAAAAAAGCAAGTGAACCGATTGCAATGTGATAAGGCCTATGTTTGTGCCTCCAATAGGCTGACACATCTGTACTATGAATGCATCTGTAAGCTACATGTAAGGTTGTACATAGATCACAAGATTTGTGGCAGCAATTTAGCAATCAACTGTAAGTCAGGAATCCTTGTATAAGATTCATATTCAGCTCATCAATGGGAACCACCTCTAAATATATGTACAGTTTTCAATGTGGTTTAATAAACTGACACTTGATACATTGCACCAATAATATGGATCCCAGGTACAAAACCAGCATAGCGGTTTGCGATCTGCCAGTTTAAAAAGAAAAATGCGGCTTGATGTGCAGTGTTTGGTTTGAAAAATGCACAAAAAGACACGTTTTACATGTCAATTTGAGAAAAAAGCTGAATATCTGCTTGTTAGAATTACGGAGAATATTTCCATAGGTGGTGGTGTCACAAGAATTGCGCTCTTATAGCTATACAGCACTAATGGGCTGAAACACCGGCAACTAATGGCCATCGCCTCAAACTGTATTACCCTTATTGAGTGCTGTTAGCTCCCTACTTCCCTCTCTGTGAGCTATTACTGCTTGCCTCTACAGGCTATAGTGAGTCTCTCTACCTTACTTACCCCCTACCTCTTTGCAGTCTTTGGTTTTATCATTGTATTTATGGTTATCTTATGTATATATGTAATTTGAATACAATTGCATTCTTATCACTGTACAGCACTGTGGACACCTTGTCGAACACAATAAATAAAAGTTAAGAGAGGACTGATCTACAGAATTACATTTGTGTCCCTGGATCTATCCATATAAGGGATATCTGGGCAATGCTGGAGTTACATTATACATCTCGTACCTATCACTCACACCCCATTAGAAATGCACCCGAAATAGGGCCACGGCCTCATGGGGAAGAGCCAGGGGAGGCCATGAGCTGCTGGAGATAAAAGAAGAAGAGGAAGCTACAAGTGAGAATGATAATAAACAGAAAATTTACATACCCAAACAGCGCCCCCTCCCCTGCGGTGCCCTGTGCCATGGCACAGGTCACACTACCCTAGTTACGGCCCTGCTCACACGTTTCATATAGAACATTCCATACTGTAGCTCCACTAGTTCTGTTGCAGAGCAATACATAGGGGCACAGTTCATCCCCTCCTCAGGTTTACTTTCATCAGTATATTATCTTGGATGTTATCACTACACTTTTGTTTGTTGGTAAAAGAAAACAAGCTCGACGTAAGTATTGTGCAGAAAAAGAGCCGCCTTATGAAATCCAGACCGGCATCTGCACAATCCCTTCATCATTCAGTGTGGTCACAGTCACAAACCTACCAGTGTTTAAAACACCCAGAAAATAACAGTATCATTGCAAAATTAAAGTTGCTACTATGGGCCCTGATTCTGAGCCAATCGCAGCTCGTTATATGACCGCAAATAGCGAGTTTTAGCAAAGTGCTCATGTGCAGAAGTGAAGTTACGCATTTGTGCATATCTACGGCCTATTTTGAGTGGGCTGGACCTCCCTCTGCGTGAAATGGCCGTTTCTGGGCAACAATGCTGCGGTCGCACGCAAGAGATCTGGGTTGTGGGAGTGCCATGGACATGTAGCTATGCATCCATGCTATTCTGAGTTGCACGTGCATGGAAGGGAAGCCTGTTTCTGACAGATATCTTGCACCCAGCATAGGGCAGGTGCAAGTGCCGATACCTTTGATGACGGTTGCAGCTGTGGATGGAAAATCAGTGGGCGGCGTGGTTTCCTGCATGAATCCATATAGATCCCAACATTAGCCCTACGGTTGCCCGCATTAGTATAGGGAAGTAAATCTGGCGCAAATGTTCACTTTGTGTTCGACTCAGAATCAGGCCCTATGCATTTAAATGTGATGTGCTTTACATTTCTAATCATGGAAATTGTGTAAAAGAAATCTGTTGGTTAAATGTTTATTATTTGCTTTTGGGACCTATGAAAAGCAGAAAATAGCTATTAAAGTTACAATCTATATTTCTCATATGAGCTCTTGTGTTCTTTGTGAATTTGCCACAACTGGAATGTTCTAAGCACTCGAAAAGCAGCATTCATAATATATGATCATCTATCAATTCATGTTAAAACCAAAGAATTTGTATTATAAACAGGAGCTGCCATGTGAGTGCGACGTATACACAACAGCAGCCCAGCCCATAAAAATGTTTAAATGCTAGCTAACGCTGCAGTAGAACTAAACGAAAGCCATGGTTTATGAAGTTACAAGTGCACCACCCGTGCCTAACATGTAAAATATTACCTATATGTTTCAAAACGAATCTGTTATGTGAAAATAAAATAAAGATGACAATGCTGAAAACAGGATGACTTAACATTCAAAGAAATATCCATTCACAACATAATCAATATATTGCTGTTGTTGGTTTCCCCAGCCTCCTGGTTACTCAGTAATCTGCAATGGTTTAATGTATTAGTTTGAGCCATTGCACTCAACTCTGATAGTTTATCAACCTGTCCTGTACAGTTATGAAATACTTGTTAATAGTCACCCTATAAAACAACACAAACCTCTGACATGTATAGACTTATTACACTTTCTGAGTGCCATAGTTGTCATGTGTCAACTTGTTTTGCACATACTAAACAGTACATACACAGTTCTAGCTAGAAGTGTATGGGCATTGGTAAATGCCTTTTGAGGAAACTTTCTTGGCCCAATTTTTCAACCACTTAATTTTATATGTTTAGATAAGGTGTTAATGAGTATACATTTAGGCATAATTTCCTTTTACCATTAAGGATAGCCATATACTTGACAGATGTGGGCATCAAATAAAAAAAGTTCTGCCCCTGATGTATATGATGCAGACCTTTAGGAAGGTCTTTGGTTTTTGTCTCTAACATATTATTAACACATTACTGCTGCACTGGCCTGGTGGTTTAGAAGATGTCTGAGATAATTCTCTGTGGACAAGTCATACCCTAGATACTGCAAAAAGAGATCGTATCATAGATGTAAATGCATGTTTCCTACTGACCCTGAAAACCTCATTTTTTATCAATGCTAGCATATAGTTCTGCTTCCAGAGCCATTTTATCAAAAGTACGAGTGTTTGTTTCAGATCGCACTCTATCTCGAATATTGAAAGAAGCTCTGGCTACAGACCGTGCATTTTCCAGCACAGACTTCTTCTCCCTGAAGATCTGTTCACTGCGCTCTAGCTTCTTTTCTATGGACATAAGCAGTTCCTGTCTCTTCATGTCCTCGCTCTTCAGTACTTTTTGACGATTTTCCCTCTGGATCTTCTCCTTTTCCAATCTGCTTTCCACAGCTTTCCTTGCTTTGTGCTGCACTACTTCATCTGCTACCTGAGCAGCGTGCTGCAGTTTCCTTTCAGCAGCCCTGGCCAGTTCAACCAAATGCTCTGCACGCTCCTTCTCTCTCTGTTCTGCTATCTGTCTTGCTTTCTGGGTTTGGAGTTCATCCCGCTCTGCCCTGTTTTTCAGTTCTTGGTTTCTTTTCCCAAGCAGCAACTCCACATTTTCCTGTGTTCTATGAAGGTTTTTCTCAAGTGTCCTTCTGCGCTCCTCATTATCAGACTCCTCTCTTTGGGCTAAGTCCTGAAGAAGTGCCTGGTGTTTAATTTTCTCCATTTTGTTCTGTAGTATTTTGTTAACCTGTAGCTGCTGAGCCTTCTCTTGTTTCTTACTCTGGGCTAAAAGCAACTTATCTTGCAGTATCTCATCATTTTGCTCCAGAGCATAATTTTTTTTCTGCTGTTTGGACTTTTGACTTTTCACCTGGTTGGTGTTTTTTTGCTTATCTTCCAGTTTGCCTCTCACCATCTTCTCTCGTTTGAGTTTTTCCACTTCTCCTTCCAACTGCTCATGGAGCAAATTCTCTGTTGATATTTTGCTACGCCTGTTCCTGACTTGAGATTCCAATATTCTTTGTCCTTGTAGTATAGCTCTTTGCCTATCCTTTTCCTCATACTCTTTTCTTATATTTGAAGTCCTTCTCTGGGTTTCCCACTGTAGGTGAGCCCAGTAACGCTGCTCATTCCTGATGTTTTCCTCTTCGTGTTTGGCAATCATAATTGCTGCAATTTTCTTATCTCTCTGAGGCAATTCTTGAATCCCTTTCTTCTTCACCTCCTTTACCATTCTCTCAACCTTCTTAGTTGTCTGTGGTGATTGACTGAGATCTCCAAGACTAAAGCTCCTACCCAAGAGAGAATTAACTGTGTCTAGGGTTCTGGACTTTGGGATGAACTGTCCGGTCCTGCCACGAGAACTGTCTCCACTGTAGGAAGATGTTATGGACTCTGAGGAGGTTCTGCCAGAGGCACCATTTCTCATCTTCTGCAGGGAGTCCAAAGACTGACTTTTATTCTTTCTTTGGACAGGAAGAGTAGAGTCTGTTATCATTGCATCACCAGTGCCCTGAGCATCTTCAGATCGGGAGCATTTTTGAGCCTTGAACACTGAGGCATGTTGCTTTTTGGAGATAGGAGGATTGCGTCTTTGGGTGATTTTGGAAGGTAGGGATTGGTAGCTATCAGCATCCTTAGAAATAGTTTTTTTACGTCTTTGAGGTTCGGAGTAAGGTAGAGTATCAGGTCTCTTAGGTTCTGCAGCAGATGATGGTTCAGCCCGAGAGGGCCCTTTTGAGCTTGATGGTGAGCCCAGGTTGCTGCTCAGCACCAAGGGTAGAATTCTCCTCTTCTCTTGCCGTATAATGCGCTCCCTTTCCTCCCTGCACATCTTTATCTTTCTCTGTCTCTCTATCTCATACACCTCACAAAGACCAGTTGCTACCCGCATGGATCGCCCTGGAGCCTCTCTAACTAGATCAGCTAGACTTCTAGATAGTAATTCTACAGGTTTCACCATACAGCGAGCACAGGCCTCCAGTGAGCGGGGACTAGTAAGCACATAACGGCTTCCTTCTGCATCTGGTGACTCAAAGTTATAAAGGTCCAGGTGCAACATTGGAGAATGCTCTCTCTGACGTACAGATGCTCCCCCTGTGGCCTCCTCCCCTCCTGGATCATCTGTGGGTTCAGCCATCATTATACCTGTCATAAAGAGAATAGTTTAGATTTTCCAAATAATCCTAAAATTAAGTATTTGTATACTTTACAAATAGACATTACATATATTCTTAAGGCTAAACTGTAATTATGCTATTATTATTATTACATAGCTCTTGCCATCACAAAATTCAGCCACATCCTTCCTTGGGAATCGGTATGTAGAGCCAGCTCTCAGGATGCCTCCTGTCAAAATAGCGACACCAGCATCCTGATGGTTGGTATCCCGACAGGGGTCAAGTAAGTATACTTATCCTTCCCCCCTTCTCCCCCTAACCCTCCCTTTTTGTAGCCTAACCCTAACCCTCCCCCCACCCCGCACCCTCTCGGTTAGTGTCTAACAGTCCCCCCTTAGTGCCTAACCCTAACCCCCCCCAGTGGTACCTAACCCTAACCCCCCCCAGTGGTGCCTAACTCTAACCCCCCCTAAAACCTAATGCTAACCCCACTATGCTATCTAAACCTAACCCTCCCTTCCCCGTGGCTAACACTAAGGGTGCCCCGGACTTACCTTGTTCGGGCTGGTGTCCTTCTGTGTTCCGGTGTCTGGATTAAGATAGGCGTCGGTATTTCGACACACTATCTTAAATCCCGTGTCAGACTTTCAGCGTTGGGATTGAGACCGTCAGCATCGCGGACGCTGGTCTCATAACTACATCCCCTTCCTTGTACTGATGTGTTTTACATCCTATTTCATCTACGCAGTCACACACATATGCACCAGAGCCAAATCAGAGAGCAGCCAATATATCATTGGTATGTGGGATAAAACTTTGGGGAAATAATACCAATTTTGGATGACTACCTTGATCTTTATTGCAGAAACTAAACTTCTTCCTTTGTCATTTAGGGGTAAATTTACTAAAGTGAGAGTTTTTAGAAATGGTGATGTTGCCCATAACAACCAATCAGATTCTAGCTATTATCTTCTAGAAAGTGCTAGTTAAATGTTAAGTAGAATCTGGTTGGGTGCTATGGGCAACATCTCCACTTCTAAAAACTCTCGCTTTAGTAAATATACACCTTAGTCTTCTCTTATATATATTTTTCTTAGTATCTCATTATATTGCCAATGAGTTGTCTCCTAACTATCTCAATGACCACCAGGGCCTCAGTCTCATTACCCTGTTAATTCAGAAGGCATTATCATTTTGAATCAAGGTATTTCTCTTATCACTAAAAATGTATTTTAGTCATCATCTCATCTAGTGATCTGCTCCAACAGCTACTTAAACACTACTTGGGCGACATTGATCTTTCCAATATTTGTGATAAAAACATACTGTATTTCCTATGTATTGTTCTTCTACATACATTTTCTTACATTGAAAAATAAAGTTCCACTAATATATTTTATTCTTCAACAGCACACATAAATGTTTATTATATCTGTCCCACAAACATTATGCAAAGTACAATGTCTAATCTCAAGAAATGTTTGAAATTGATTTTCAGTCATGCATTTTATTTTGTAATACATGTTTTATACAGTAAGGGATTTTTCAGTGACAAATGACTGTAAGCTACATGCTCTTACAAGGGGCATATTAATGCTTTAGGGGGCCGTTATGCAGCGGGACCCTGCTCCTTCAAATTCTACCTGTTGCCAGCAAGCAGGTCCTTCCTCTCCATGATATTCAGGATAATGGCACATGAGCACATGTGTACAAGGTAATATAGGCTTGGCACAGCTCTTACACGTTCTCCTTCAGTGATAACTCCTTTCTCTGGTGTGTAAGCAATTTATGAAGATTTAAATTGTGTACAAAATAACTGACACTTATAGGGATAGCAGCTAACCTCAGTTTAAGATGAGATAGCATTAACTATACACAGCAATGGGGGACCATTGACTCCATAACCTCGCTAATCAGTTGCTCATCCCAGCCTTAGCTAACATCTCTCGCTCTCTTCACTGGTATTTTCCACCATGATTCAAGCATGTGGTGATTACTCCTATTCTGGAAAAAAAAAATCTAATTTTGACCCTAACTGTCTGTCTTATTATTGCCCCATTTCTCAGCTCCCATGCCCTTCAAAGCTTCCTGAGAGGCTTGATAACCTCACCCCACATGCTTTATTTCCTTCTCACACAACCTATTGTAGCATGGGATGTGAGGGAGGCAGAGCCAAAATCTGCACCAATGCAGTATGTATTTGGACAAATATTCAACTTTACTATGTCTCAGTCTCTCTTCTGAATTATATATTTGTGCAACCGTGCACCATATGGAGGGTGCAAGGTGGACGGCACAGGGCTCGGGCCGTTGTGCACTGCACCCATTGTTAATATGCCACTGCCTTCAGGACACTGCCTTATCCAGGTTCTCATTCTACTTATCAAATCTCGCTTCAGTGTTTGTTTCTCTGAATCCACTCCTCTCTGTTTCCTGTAATAGATGGAGTACCACAAATACAAGCCCTAGGCCCTCTACTCTCCTGTGTCTATAACACAAACTAATAAGTGTTTTGGGGTTTTAGTATCACCTCTATGCAGATGACACCCAGACTTTTCTATCCTCTCCGGATTTCTTGCCCTCTGTGTTGGTCCACGTTATTCATTGTCTTTGCACAATTCCATCTTGGAAGTACTCTTGCCATCTGAAACTCAATCTTTCAAAAACAGCTAAATATTCCCACCAGCCAAAAGAAGCTATTTACCAGAATCTCTAAGTTTGTTGTCAAGATGATAATAAATCTTAGCCCCACCCCAAGATCGCTGCCTAGTTGTCATCCTAGCCTCAGAACAATGGCTCAGGAAACCCCCTAGTAAGGTTACCTGTATTTTACTAAATTCAATATAAAATAATTTTACTCACATATTGGCAAAAAACCAAAGCAGCACCAACATACATCTCTTCACTTGTTATAAAATACTTTCCAGCTGCCACAAAACTAACCAAACTCGATACATCACTTCTACAACCAATCTTTATAAGGCCTTCACCTATAGCAAGTCCTGATCCCATAGTGCTATATAGTCACCAGTACTGCATTGAGGGGATCATGACATGACACAAACAAATAACATACAATAACATAAAACAGAAAGTAATAATGAATCCTACAATTTAAAAGATGTAGGGGACACCTAATACACAAGGTAGATGAATTACAGTTGGTGGTAGGCGGGTACTAATTACCCAGGCTTGTGCTGGTTGGAGTGGCCTGGTGGAAGACAATGGTCCGATGCCCACTGCCCCATCTTACCTGTCAGTGGCAGCAGCCTCTCTTCCCAGCCCTGCACATGCTGCTATGCTATGCGCTGGGCTACGGTGGATCCAGGGAGGCTGCTATCACTAAGCTCAGCAGGAGTCTCTTGTGCCTGCACCTGAAAGCCCTGGGCAGGTAAAATGCTGGTGGCTATTGTTAGGTTGCAGCAATGAATGGCAGTTATTGTCAGCTGGCATTTCTGGTCAACTACTATAGTATGGTTTGAACAAGGAGAGATAGTGGGAGGCAGAGACACAAAACATAGACCAATCATTTAGAATTCCTAAAACAATATTCAGCTGGCAAGAAAAAATGGTTACATTATATAGTTAATGATCTAACCACCAAACGATGCACACTATCTCGTTTGGTCATTTGTTAGATTGCACAGGGTGTATGCACTAGATGATTTGCCCGGGAGTTCAGGGGAAATCGTTGACGACATCGCATCTTTTGCAAGTCATCTAGTGTGTAC
This sequence comes from Taudactylus pleione, assembly GCA_031769625.1. NCBI lineage: Eukaryota > Metazoa > Chordata > Amphibia > Anura > Myobatrachidae > Taudactylus > Taudactylus pleione. The sequence continues at coordinate 15,964,019 of JAUIMM010000706.1, read as the reverse complement.
CTAGCTTTAGAATGTTGACACATGAGATTAAGATTAGGGTCAGGGCTAGGCTGCAGTTAGGGTTTGGCCACTATTATGGTAATGGTTTCGCTGCAATTAAGGTTAGGATTAGGCTACAAAATAAAGGTGCGTACACACTAGACGATATTTTGCATGATTTGCCCGATTTCAACGCATCGGAATGAAAAATCGTGTAAAATATGTCTAAATCATGAGTGTCCACTCAGGATCACAATGCCAATGCGTGTACCCGCGGGTCGTACATCGTATCTTCAGATCTTGTCTACAGCAGGCAAAATCTGCCAATCTCGTATACGATCCAGCAGCATATCATTTAGTGTTTATGCCTGAACGATATGTCGTTTGGATCTGTATAAGATGCTGTATTAAAAAAAAAGAATACAAAGTGAAAAAATAAAAAACAGCGTGGCGGACGTTTTTTTTTTCCACTTTGTATTATTTTTTTTAACACAGATGCATAGACAGATCTCACTGATCCGTCCATGCATCTGTGCTTAATTTTTTTTTGCACAGCTGCATGCATCATGGATCTCCCTGATCCATGCAAGCATCTATGTCTCTTGTATGGCGCATGATCTAAAGATTGGCAAATCGTTAGATTGGTCACAGTACGTCTTGTGTCACATTGTGCAGTTTTTGGTGCATATGGTGTCCTGGAGTGCCGAGGAGCTGCCGGAGGGGGTTCAAGGGAAATATATGGCATCGTGAGCACATTGTCTAGTGTGTAGGCACCTTGAGTACTTCGCCTTTCTTTTTTTTCTTCAAATACCTTATTTTTACTCTCACGGGAGCACCTCCATCTTGTTATTATTTAGTACTCTTTTGAGTGTCAGTTTCTATGAGACTTCTGGACATACCTATCATTTATATTAGTCTGTGCTTAAAGTTGTCCCCCTCCCCCCCATCCCTTGGATATATAGAAAAATAGAGGAGTGTCGACATTTTGTCAGTGTTGACATTCTGACCATGTCAATATTATGGTATTGACATTATGAATAACATACTGAACCCAGCTGGCAACCCATAACTGTCACTCACCATTTATCCTAAGTGGTTCTACAGCAGGCTTCTGCTTTCACGCTGTACTTACATCCTTGTGGTTATCTATGCATTTGGAGTAACTGTGTGTAGCCAGGGGTTCTTCTATACTATCAGTGCTGTAGCAAGGCACCACTATACCACAGGAGCAGGAATATGGGTGCCTTTGTATGTAGCGGGGTGCCTCGTCAGAAACCCCAATAGATGGACATGGGTGCTGTAGGGTCAGCGACCATGCTGCTCCCTCAGCCTTGCGCCCTGTTATGCCCACATTTAGTATCACGCTTGCTGCTAGAAAGTTGCCTCCCATGATGAGGGCGTAGCTGCTCTCACCAAGGATATCAACAACAGAGGAATAGTGAAGGCAACAGCAATGTCAGTTGACTACAATGACAGTTAAACTCTTTGAGGCCAGGAACTGAGATGTGTTCTTGATCAGTAACTGCGACACATCCTGGTTACTGTAGTAGGGAACTTGCTCAGAGAGTCATATTTCAGTTAATGCAGTGTATTTGGTGCAACACAGGATCTCTAACCAGCAAACTCTGGATTTCAAATGAGCTTTTAATTGACAGCAGCACAATAAGTGTGTGCAGTACTGCCCTGCTGATTCGCCCCTCTCCAGCCAGTGTGCAGCTAAGTTTAGTTACATAACACTTTTTTCCCTGTGGCTGCTTATGCCCACATTGTTGGCCTAATGCAGGTTTCCAAACGTGGTCCTCAGGGCACCCTAACAGTTCAGGTTTTAGAGATATCCATGGTAGAAATGGTGGTTAGGGCTAAATCAAATTGATTGACGTACTAATTAAGTCAGTGGTCAAGCATGGATATACTTAAAACTTGGAAGGTTAGGGTGCCTTGAGGACCGAGGTTGGGAACCGCTGGCCTAACAAATTACCTGTTTGAATGTGAAAAAAAATGCAAATAGAATTTTGATACTTGTGTGGATAGGATACTCACAAATGATTTCCACAAATCCAGGACAATTCTTCCCCCTACAGCAAGGTATTTAAATGATATCTGCATGTTTTTATGTGTTTTTTGTCTTTGTTCATAAAACTGTGTAGATTGACGGCAAATGCAACACAAAACAGAAGCATAACCATATACTGTAGACTAACGGCAAACCTAGCTACACTTTGGAGCCACAGACATAACATCATTACTCAAAAAGCAATGCCAAAGGGAAGCTTATTGTACATTTGATTGTGATCCTTTCTCCCTGAGGGACTGATAAATAAAATTATCTCAATCATTTAGAATCTGAATATTTAATTTTATTCAGGTTTTTTATTTGAAAAATGTTCTTTCATTACATTCATATAAATAATTAAATAAATATATAATTAAATAAATACAAATTTTATATATATATATATATATATATACACACACACGTGTGGTGCTTAAGGGGAGATATATCAAGTCTCGGGGAGATATAAATTGGAGAAGTTGCCTGAAACAACCAATCAGGTTCTTATTGTCATTACATGGAATGTGCTGTATAAATGACAGGAGCTGATTGGCTGCTCTGGACAACTTCTCCGTCTTATCTCTCTTCAAAGCTATATCTCCCCCTCTGTCTCACAACACATCTGTAGACTTGGGGAGCATGTTTTCTGGTTCCACGTCCAACAATGTGCATGATGCCAAAGAAAATACATGGCACACAGCTACTCCAATCTGGCAGATGATCACAGTTGGCCTTTCCCAGAATCAAAATATGAAAGATTTAGCAATAAAAATGGTGTAAGACAGTCATGGTTGCCAGCAGCTGACTGTTTGTGATATTTATTCATTTTGGGTTTTCAACAAATAGAAAACATATAACAGTAAGTCATTTCTAGAATATAACAGAGAAATGATAGCTAGGATCTGATTGGTTGCTATGGATACCACCATTTTTTATTTTTAGAAACTTTAGAAAATCTACCCCCAGGTCATTAATCAATCTAAAGATTTGTTCATCTATTATGTGTCCACTCTCTCCTCTCCTTCCAACCATACCACACCACCAGTAGCTCTACAGACATACCAGTCGCCAACAGGGGCTTTAATATTGCAGTTTGATAAAGTTTCTGCTTCACATTCTTTACCTTCTATCAACTACAGTTGTAATGTACTACCTTATGCATCATTATTTTTATCAGACGTTGTAGATTTTAACTTTATTACGGCAGAGCTATCATTACCTTCTGTTCTATTATTATTATTCTTATTTTTATTTTTATTGCTGTTTATTCATTCATATCCTTATTCCCTCATTGGGCAGTGATACATCATATGTTGGTGATATACAAATAAATAATAAAAATTTTCAGGGTGGCCATACAACAATCGTGTAAAGTTACTTATATTTTTTGTTTCCCCCCTCTAGTGATCACAGCGTCTCATACTGTAAGTAAAATGAACTATGAACTTTTAATTAAATAATATTACCTGTAAAGAAAAAGGAACAAACATGGTTTGATTGATTATAAAAACTTAAAGTATTGCTTATAACAATCTATATTGTGAGGACATTTATTGGTAACAAGGAATGAGGTACAAAATGAAAGTTAATTCATTCTGGTCAGCTGGCACATTGTATTGTTGAGAAGTGGGTAAGAAAACTAAGCAGGAGTTGGTCATCCCTTGGACTACCAAATGAGGCATTATGCGACAGTCTAAAAGTCATTTCTGGTCTACATGCTCTGTTCCTGTACATCTCATTGTATCCTCAGACCCATTCCAATTTCAGCACCTCTGCCAGATGCTTGATTAATCCCCACGAGTTCTGAGAGGGAGAGATCAATGCAGACTAGATGTGGGAATTAAGGAGGAGAGCACAGAGAGCCAATGACTGCTAGTGTAGTAACATTACACCACAATCAATGTAATATATAATACAAATAAAAGATGCCATGGAAAATATCTAAAACATAACATAGCATTCCATACCATATATTTATTTATATTGTTGTTGGCAAGATTTTAATACCACAAATCAGAATGTATGTGAAAAAACGAATGCATGCACATTGGTGTGAAGGATACAAGCTGCATATATGAAACGTAACATTATATGCACAGAGAGGGTACAGTAATATTATGCATATGTTTTTCAATCATATAATAAATCATCACCATTTACCTTCATTTCCCAATTCAAGCACAACTGTCGGGTGTGTTTAGGAGAGAGAGAGATTTCAGCACCACAGCAATGGACAGCAAGCTGATAGCAGGAAGAGGCAGCTGCACAGAACAGCCAGCGATCAGCAGATGAGGGAGGAGGCTACGCTACAGAAGAGCTGGTGGGAAAGCTCTAGCAGGAATAGGCAGATCTGAAGGAGTGGAAGCTTGCAGAAAAACACACAAGCACAGAATGGTGGGAGGGAGGCAGCTGAGCAGCTAGTCTAAACAGGAGGGAGGGTGAAACATTGATTAGCACAGCCAGATGCGATGACGAATAATTAAAACAGGGACAGAGGAAAGGTTACTGTGTGTACAGTATATTATTATTGCTTATTTATATAGTGCCACCATATTACAAAGCGCATTCCAGAGAATATCACAGCTTAAATAATGACAAAAATATGTGCACGAGTATTGATGATGACTTGCAAAACCAGAGTGTATGTCCTATTTCAAATTTAGGGGTCAGATCAATTTGATGACCTGTAGAGTATCACCACGATGTTCAGCTGCGCATATTCAAACATTTATGGTAGGTTACTTGTGATGTTGATGGCTGAGATGGAATACATTTAGGTGCGATTATCTCGCACCAGAGCCGGCCCTAGCCAATTTGGTGCCTTAGGCAACATTTTGACTGATGCCCCCTAGCCTATAATCCCACCACCAATCATGAGGCCCAATTAAATTCAATGCGATGTTGAATAGCTGCGGGAGGGAGCTATTCAATTCACTGCGCCGTTTGGACGGGCTAAAGGATTTCTTCTCGCACCCCCCTGGGGATGCAAGGAGAAATCTGACAAAAGTGCCAGGTGTGCAGCTGTTTTTGACGGCTTAGCGCGGCGCTAACAGCCGCGCACCTGGCACCCAGGTTAAGTTGTGAGAACCATTCTCTGACTTAACCAATTCCCGACAAGGCACACAGAATTGTATAACTGCTGGAGCTCCCTCCCGCGGCTATTCAACATCACATTGAATTTAATTTGGCCCTTAGTGTTTATACGCAGATGCCAAAACATATATATATATATATATATATATATATATACATTATGGACCATATCCATCATGAGATAAATCTCATCTGTGATAATTTAGTTTTCAATTCTCTTTTTTTTCTACATAATATTATTTTTATTCATCATTAGACTCTTGTAAAATGATCACTTCCAAAAGACTGCCTGCTTTGCGGAAATAACTTTTCGAAAAAGTGATCATATTCTCCTGCAGCACTGTCTCAGCAGAAGATTCTATATTGCTATAGTTTATAAATATATATTTATTTTAAGTATACTGTATTTTAGGAGAAGGAATGAAGGGAGCAAGCACCAGCGGGCATATTCTCTGCCCAGTGTCTCCTCTCCCCGGAAGCAGCCTCTGTCCCCGCTGTCTCCTCTCCAAGCTCACAGCCTGTGTCCCCAGTGTCTCCTGTCTATGCCCGCAGCTCCCTACTGCAGCACACTGGCTCCGAGACTATGCATACAGGGCCTGATTCAGAGAAGGACACTCTGAAAGAGCGCTCGCTCTGAATCAGGGCGTTTTTTTTTGTGCGGCCTCCTGGCCACTCGCATAGCTGTGGGTGTCCACCCACAGCTATTGCGAGTGGACAGGGTGATGGTCGCGATGGTCAAGACCATCGCGACCATCGGGGCTTGCAACGAGACCATTGTGGTAGGGTCTCGTGGCCGCAAACCCAAGAGAGCTTCTGGCTCTAATAGAGCAGGAAGCTCACTACTGACATCACTGGTGATGTCATTGGGGCCGCCCACAAACGGCAGGTGTTCGCATGGGAACGACTCTGTTTGTGAAGCCACCCCCCAGCCACACCTACAAAACAGGGCGAGCTGTCGATCAACATCAACAGCCGCCCCTTTTGTAGTGAGCCACGGAGCGAGAGAATTTCTCTCGCTCCGGGGCCTGCGCACGTGCACTGCGGCCGCTGCACGTGCGCAGAGCACACCATCGACCCGCTCGTGAGCGCTCAAGCGCTTGCGAGCGGGTCTGAAGCAGGCCTACAGTGCAGTGCAGCAAATGACACAGAACTGCACAGCACAGTGGAAACTGGAGGACAACAGAGAGGATGGGATGGTAAGCACAGGGAAGGGGGGATGATTGTAGGTGCCCCCCACATGCCAAATGACTGTGCTCCCCATTACCCTTAATCCAGGCCCTGCCGATCTGCCTGTGTGTGCTGACACTGGGCCTGATTCAGAGCTGAACGCTCTGACCAGAGCACTCGCTCTGAATCAGGGCCCTCCTACCTGAAAATGGAGCGGCCTCCTGGCCGCTCGCATAGCTGTGGGTGACCACCCACAGCATATGCGAGCGGCCAAAAAGATGGTCGCAATGGTCGTTGACCATCGCGACCATCGTGCTTGCGTCGAGACCCTGCGGTAGGGTCTCGCTGCCGCAAGCCCAGGAGTGATTTTGGCTCTATCAGAGCCAAAATCACTCCCACTGACATCACTAGTGATGTCAGTGGGGCCGGCTTGAGACGGTAGGCGTTCCCATGGGAACGCCTCCGTCTGGCAGGCACGCCCCCGGCACGCCCACCAAAGGGGGCGTGCTGTCAATCAACATCGACAGCACGCCCCCTTTGGTGCGAGACCCGGAGCGATGGTGAGCCCGTCGCTCGCCGGGTCTCGCGCATGCGCACGACGGAGCTCCCTCCATCGTGCGCATGCGCAGTGGGGAACATCGACCCGCTTGTGAGCGTCCTGCCGCTCGCGAGCGGGTCTGAATGACCCCCAGAGTCTGTTGAGGGGGACACATGCGCAGATTAAAAACAATGCACAAAAAAGAAACCACATTGGCCCCCACAGGAAGAAACACACACTTTGCACCCCCACAGGAAAAAAAACTAACACACACATTAGCCCCCACAGGAACAAAATAAAACACATTGGCCCCAACAGAAAACAATAAAATATATTGGCTCCCATAGGAAAATAAAACAAACACACTGACCCCCGACAGGAAAAAAAAAAGCACATTAGCCCCCACATAAAAAATAAACACATTGGTCCCTACAGAAAACAATAAAAGACATTGGCTCTCACAGAAAAAAAACAACAACACATTGACCCCTGTCAGGTAAAAAACAAATACATGCATTGACACCACCAGAAAAAAAACAACACATTGTTCATCCGCAGGAAAAAAATTAAACCAAATTTGTGGGGTATGGTGGGTAGTGGATGTCCGGGGCCTGGGGAGTACTGTATGTCTAGGGGGCCAGAGAGTAGGATATGATATGGAGGCTGGAGGTAGGGAGGGTTATAGTATGTTCCAGAGGCAGGGATAGTATTTAGGGTGGGTACTGTATTGTGAGGCCAGGGGGTAGTCTAGCTAGTCAATCAGGGTGCAGGTTGGGAGCAGTAGTGTGGAGCAGGGTGGGAGTAGTAGTGGGAAGTGAGAGTAGTAGTAATGCAGGCAGACTTGGAGTAGTAGTATTGCTAAGCAGGGGGCAGGCTGGGAATAGTAGTAGTTTGGAGCAGGGGGCAGGGTGGGAGTAGTGGTGGGAATAAGCAGGCTGAGAGTGGAAGGGAATCGCTGGGAAGAAATAACATGAATCCCCTCCTCTCCGGGGTCAACAGCTCTCTGCATGGGTCCCGACTGCCGTCCCTCTCTCGCGCTGATAGCAGCAGCCAGTTTGTACACTGCACACAGCCAGTCAGTGAAAGCTTCTCCCACCAGTGTCCGGTTCCTCCGGCGGCAGCTCCTACTCTGTCCTAGCTATACAGCAGGCTCAAGCACCTGCTTACTTGGTCCAGCTCACCTCCCGCAGACCCAGGGGATTGCCCGTCCCCGACCACCTCACAGAGACATGGGACCTGAAAGCGGGTGGCAGAGGGAGGGGATTGCGGAGCAGGGAGCTACACAAAAACCATGAAAGCGCGGCATCCAGCGTTGACCGGCCGGCTGGCAGTGTCAGCCCACCTAGCAAAGGGGTTCATGGGACCGGCCCAGCGGGAACTTTCCCACTTTCCTGCCGGCCCAATCCGCCCCTGCACACAGTAGGTGAAGATAGGCACTCTGAAGTTAATAAATGAATATGTGAGGGTGCCTTCCCAAATTATAGAATATATATAATAATCCTCCAAGAGCTGTGACTCTTTACTATGTGATGTATTTGCATTAATACAAACACCAATTTGATTACTTTATATATTGAGACATACATTACACCCTCCTCTGATTATTTGGACTAGTGCCCGGCTGCTGCAGTGTTGATGGAGGGGGTGGCGGAGGTGAGGGGCCCAGGTGAATGGGTGAAGATTCAGGCATCCCAGGGATCACTGCTTTGGGGTGGGGCTTAATGTGAATTGGAATCAGAGCTTCGCGCGAATTAGGGACGGAGCTTATCATGAATCCGGAATGCCCGGAGGTGGAGTTTCAAGAAGGCCTGTCTCAGTAGGTGGGGCTTCGAGCACTGTCTGCCCTGCAGCTGGTCTGACGATCGTGTAGCCAGAATGAGCTTCTGTGCAGAAGCTCATTCTGACCGGGCTCTCACCACAGTCACCTGGCTGCTGCACTGCCCGATCGGTGCTGAGCTACGATCATGGCAGTGGGGGTGAGGGGGGTGAGAACTGCAGAGCTGTGGAATGCCCCTAGGGATTCCAGATGCCCTAGGCATTTGCTTAGAATGCCTATGCCTAGGGCCGGCTCTATCTCGCACCCGCAAGTAAGTGCGGCTATATTACGGTACCTCCGAACTCATAGATTCTTTTCTTGCAGCCCCATACAAGCAAAAATGTGTGAGTCCAAGGGGGTCGAGTTCCCATGCCATTGCCGGTGTTTACATGCCTTCACAACAGCAACTCATCCCCCTCATATGCAGCTACAAGTTAATTGAATTCCCCCCATTGCATTCATTGTGCTGAATTGCATTGTCCTCTAAAAAAAGAACATTTTCACGATTGATATGAAGCTGGTTAAACTTGAACAGATTTGTAATTGGATTGTAACCGTTCCTTATGTTTTCACCTGATTTGGATAAGTTGTAGCCGAATGTAAACTATATATTGCAAGACAGTATGTACCATATTAAGGGGTCTATTTACTAAGCAGTGTTAGGAGACAGAGTGAAAAGTGATAAGGTGCCAGCCAATCAGCTCCCAACTGTCATTTTTCAAGCACAGCCTGTGAGATGACAGTTAGGAGCTGATTGGCTGGCACCTTATCACTTTCACTCTGGCCCTGATTCAGAGCCGGACGCTCTGATAGAGCGCTCGCTCTGAACCAGGGCCGTCCCTGCTCCTTTTTGGAGCGGCCTCCGGTCCGCTCACATAGCTGTGGGTGTCCACCCACAGCTATAGCGAGCGGCCAAAATGATGGTCGTGATGGTCAAGACCATCGCGACCATCGGGCTTGCGACAAGACCCTTGCGGAAGGGTCTCGCGGCCGCAAACCCTGGAGTGCTTTTGGCTCTATCAGAGCCAAAGGCACTCCCACTGACATCACTTGTAATGTCAGTGGGGCCGGCCCCAGACGGTAGGCGTTCCCATGGGAATACCTCCGTCTGGGCAGCCACGCCCCCAGCACATCCACCAAAGGGGGCGTGCTGTCAATCACCATCGACAGCACGCCCCCTTTGCTGTGAGACCCATAACGACGGCTTGGCCATCGTTATTCGGGTCTCGCGTATGCGCACGACCGAGCCGGCTCCCTCGTGCGCATGCGCACTTGGGCAACATCGATCCGCTTGCGAGAGCTCAGCGCTCGCGAGCGGGTCTGAATCAGGCCCTCTGTCTCCTAACAGAAGTAAATGAAAATTTTACTGCACTTTAAGGATTACCCAATTACAATATTATTCAACAGGTTATCAGAAGTAAATGCCAATTAAATATAATAAAGAAATAATAAAAAGCAAAAATATTTTAATCAAAAAGGTATATATCACATAAATTACATACAGATAAAACACAATATCACATATGACAGTAGAGAATTATTTCATTTAGAGCGCTTATAAACTCATAAGCAACAATAAAATATCAGTTATAAAAATCAAATCAAAAAAGTACCTTGCTAAATATAATGCAGCCGCGTCCGGCTGATAAAAAACAACAAAACAATATTTATGTTAATAATGGGTAATAATCATTTTCCCTCAGTATAGCTTCATTGTTATAACCACAAAAAATAAACTGATTGATCCAACTATTCAAAGTGTTGTTGTATTAATTGTATCCAGTGATGTGGTTAGTTCTACATTAAAATGTCTCAAATTCCTTATAAGGTGATACCACTTGTAATTAGCAGCTATTTATTGTAGAATCCGCCACCTATAGATATCTCCTATAATAAAAGCAATCCAAAGTCTATAGTGACAATGATGTATATCTCTCTCAAAGAAAGGACAAAATAGTCTCGCACTGTGTAGTAGATAATAGCTATTTCTCCCACTCGGCATAAGACAAAGCCTTTGATACAACTCACTGTTTAGTTGTCAGTACTTTTATCCATAGATTTAACCTTGCAAATAGCCTTACAGATGTAAGGAACACAGTAGTAGTGGGAGACTCAGCGGAGTGCAGCTGTACGCCGTGTCTGGGTGATCTCCTGCCTGGAAGTGCGACCTCCAATGGGGACCGCAGCCGCTACTGTATTTGGACGTCCCGTCTTTCAGCGGTGCAAAAAAACAAAACAAAGTTCTCTCCCAAGTGGGTCTCCAAAGTCAGAGGCTACACTGTATGGTAAGCTGATCCACCACACAAGTGATAGCCGCAACAATCCCAAGCTGTACAGAGATGGTTCTCCAAAGTCAGCGGCTGCGCTCACCCTTGTACGATTTGTGACCATTGCGGCAATTACTCGTGTGGTGGATTAGCCCACCATCATACAGCGTAGCACACATAGTGATTTTTTTCTGATCCATCCAAAATCTTTGCTTATTCACCTTTTAAATGCAATGAAAAGTTTGGCTCTTAGGGTAAGACAATGGAATTTAAGCATTAAGGACATTAGGCATTTACCCCGACAACTATGGATCTCTCAGCAGATTACACTATGACATTTTTCCTTGGCTAGATTTATGACATGGAAGAAAAATACATTATGATATAGGTGTTGTCACGGCCAGGGTATTTCAGCATGGCGCTAGGCGAGTGTTACCTGTGAGGTCATTGTGGCGCGGGCTGTCTGGTGGCGGAGCTGGTGTCTGGCGGGGGGCTTTGGCTGCGCGCGTTGTTGTGCGGGCCTGTTGTCACTCTGCGCTGGTAAGGCCTGGCGGCGTCTCCATTCCGTTTGGCATGGGTGCTGCCATCTTGCCTTCTGGCCATGTGATGCGGCTGGCCAATCCTGGTGAGTCACATGTTCCCTCCGGCCAGTAACAGCACGGCATGGGGTATTTAGGAAGGGTCAGTGCCTTCCTTCTTTGCCAGTGCAATGTGTATCTCAGCCTAGCTGAGAGGGAATTCTCTGTGCTTATCCAGTTCCTGTGAATTCGCTGTCTGCCAGTCTGCCTGTCAGCTCCTAGCTCCCACTGGACTACCCCGCTTCCTCCATCACCCTTGCCCATACCTGAGTGCCTGAGCCGGCTGACATCCTGCTCATTGCTTCAGTTCACTACCTGCATACCTGGCTTGATTATTTTCAGTTTCACTACCTGCACACCTGGACAGCTCTAATTGCTTTTCTTGGACATTAACCCATTACTCCCACCACAGAACTCTTGTGCACATTTATATGTTCCTGGACTTTTGTTTACTGCCACATTATATGTCTACTCAAGCACTTATTAAAAATCCTAGTTTCATTTTCAAATCCGCTTCTGTGATTGCTCCTGCTACCACCCCGGGTCCACAAACAACCCAGAACATAACAGTTTGCACTGGCCCCATGGAGCCGGTCACGGATCAGGAGTCAGGAGTGGATTTGTTCCGGTGCATTTCTGGTCGTTTAGAGAATCTGGAAAACATGCAGCATCAGATGGCTCAATTTCTGCAAGAGATGTCCAAGCGTCAGGATAGTTTGCAAACTTCCTTTTCTACCCCTGGAGTACCAGCATCTACATCCGCTTCAGCGTCTGGGAATACAGGAGGCAGATCATCTCCCCGCTTACATCTTCCTTTACCAAGTAAATTTGACGGCAACTCTAAACTCTGCCGAGGATTCCTAAATCAGTGTGACATACATTTTACCCTGCAGCCTGACAACTTTCTAACTGCAAGAACTAAAGTGGCTTATATAGTCTCTTTGTTATCCGGCCAGGCCTTGGAATGGGCTTCCCCACTCTGGGAGCGCTCAGATCCGCTGCTGGATAATTACGCAGGCTTTGTGTCATCCTTCAGGAGGACTTTTCGATGAACCTGGGCGTACTGTATCAGCATCATCAAACATCATGACACTGAGACAAGGGGTCCGTCCTGTCAGTCAATATGCCGTGCAATTTCAAATTTTAGCATCAGAGCTCAAATGGAATGAGGAAACCCTCACCTCGGCCTTCTAGCGTGGGTTGTCAGACTGACTAAAGGATGATCTAGTCACTTGAGAGCTTCCTACTAATCTGAATGACATGATTTCGTTGTGTATCAAAGTTGACCTACGCTTTAGGGAACGTCAGGCTGAAAAACACAGAACTGACCGGCAAAGGTCATTTATCCCCTCCATTTCTACCCGTCCCATTCCTTCTCCTACTGAAGAGGAGCCTATGCAGGTGAATCATACACACCTCTCCATAGAAGAACGTCAGAGAAGAATGCAAAAGAACCTCTGTCTGTACTGCGGAGTCCGGTCACCTGCTGATCTCCTGCCCCCGTAAACCGGGAAATGCCAAATCCTAACTGACCCTGGAGACATCAAGTTAGGAGTTATGAGCCTGTCTCCAAAAATTAAACATTTCACGATTACCCTAGCTTTGGATCTTAAACCCAAACCTGTCTTTGCTACTGCTCTACTTGACTCGGGAGCACCCGGAAATTTCATAACGTCTAGTTTCATAGATAAATTTCAGATTCCTTGTTTGTCTCTCAACCATGCCATCTCTCTGACCTCTATAGACGGACGCCCTCTAACTAACGGGATAGTCACCAAAGATACTTAACCACTATTGGTCCGAATTGGGGCACTTCATTCTGAGTCCTTAAAATTCCTGGTAATATCAGAGGCCTCTCAAGAAATTGTTCTTGGTCTACCCTGGTTACGTCAACATAATCCCAGGATTGATTGGAGTTCTATGCAGATTCTGTCATGGGGTATGGACTGTCAGAAATCCTGTATTCCAAAAATTCGACCTGTGAGAAAGACAGTTCCATTAGTTTCTTCTGCCATTCCCAAGGAATATCAGATGTTCGCCAACGTATTCTCTGAGCAACAAGCAAATATCTTACCCCCTCATAGGGAATGGGACTGTCCAATTGAATTGATACCTGATAAGATACCACCTCGTGGTCGTACCTATCTGCTGTCCTTGCCTGAGACTCAAGCCATGACCGAGTACATCCGGGACAACCTGGCAAAGGGGTTCATTCGCCCCTCTACTTCACCTGCCAGAGCTGGGTTTTTCTTCGTTGGCAAGAAGGACGGTGGTCTAAGACCATGTATCAATTATCGAGGCCTTAATGACATTACTGTAAAGAATCGATATCCTCTTCCCCTGATTACTGAGTTGTTTGATAGGGTCAAGGGCTCTGTCATTTTTTCTAAATTAGATCTGAGAGGGGCTTACAACCTCATTCGTATCCGAGCTGGCGATGAATGGAAGACCGCTTTTAATACCAGCGATGGACATTTCGAATATTTAGTAATGCCTTTTGGATTGTGTAACACCCCTGCTGTCTTTCAAAGTTTTGTTAATGAGATTTTCCGTGATCTGTTATATGTTTCGGTTGTTTATAGAAACAAGAGGATGAGTCCGCACCAGTAATTAAATTCCGGCGACTCTTTGAAGAGTCACTATAACACAATTAGAATACCAACATTTGGATAATGAGAACAAAATTTATTTCAATTAGCTCTAGGTTGGTGGTGCCTCCCGAAGATTTGTGCTGAACACATATACAAAATTCTTTTGATGCAAAGAGCAAAAAAAAGAGAAAGACAAATATGTCTTTGTGGGGGCACTCTTATTCAAAAATTAATTAAGAATCGTGATGTATACAGTATTAGAGTGAAAATAAAACGTAACATTTAATGATCTGCTTATAAAAAAGGACAATTCCCATCTTGGGGTGAAAATGTATATCATTAAATTGATATAAATAATTAGAAGGTCAACACATATTCATAAATCAATATATATCTCACAGATTATTGTAAATATACAAAGTATTCTGCTGTGTATTAGGGTGACCTTATAGTAGATCTAAAAATGATTTCAGATGTACATAAATGGCAAAATATATCAATAACAAGCCCTGAAGGAAGCAAAAACACAATTCATATTGAAAACATTATAAATCCTTCAGGGATTAATACCCACTCCGGAAAAATTGTTTGTATGAAATCATACAGCCTCCAATCATACGCACATGTAAATAATAACAGTATTAGCAGTTGGGAAAGAAAACTCTTGGTATAAGAGGTTCAAAGGTAAGTAAGTGTAATCGAAGGACTTATAAGAGATGGTACGTAAAGTACTCCCCAATATAGGTGGGTTATTGGTTCCACACAACCTGCAATGGGGAAAGAAATCTCCAAATGTCTAAGGAGGAATAGTTGAAAATTGTATGTGGAATACAAGAACTGAAATATACATATAAATCTCAAAACACATGGAAACGACATATATACATATACATAAACCTTATGAACCTCTATTGCTGAGGATAATGTAATGAGCAAAAATTAGTGAGTTGTATAGGATCAAAAATAGCGACATGTATGTCATGAATAAGGGAAAGAAGTAAGATCCAGGGAGATGAGAAAAGCAGCACACCAATTCTGCTTTCCCCTGTCTATGGTTCCAACAGGGGATGAGAGAGAGGAGGCGCTATCCCTGGAGGAAACAACAGAAGTGCTTCTACTGTCTGGGGAATCCGCCGTGTCTATCTCCTGTTACCGCTGGGCATTGCAGGAGAAGTCACCGGCTTCCTCCCAAATGAGAGAGCACTGTGAAAGAAAGGGGAGTACCTTGTAAGTCCGTGTGCGTGAGGCTGCTGGAGTGGTGTATGAGGATATTGCTGCTTGTGCAGCGAGGAAGCGCGTTTTGCCTAGAGGCTTGATCACCTGATCATCAATGCAGACTCTGGCTTCCTGCCTTTTACATTACTTTCGTCCAATCGAGGGACTGAATTCAAGAGTGACTGCGTTGTCATCCAATGATCTGGATGATTAAAACGGCCACTGGCATTAGTACTAGAAAGAAACAAGGGAGTGTCCGGAATCCCTCATTACCATATGTAAACAGAACGGAGTTTCTGTGACTGCAGGAGCACCTTTCAATCACATTGAGGAGGAAGACATGGGAAAAATTTCTCTTAGGTCATATAAGTGACAGATAAGGTCTCCATAGAGCCTAATAATAATAATAAGATAAGTGAAGATAAAATCTTATAACACAAATATACACATATATATACATATGTGTATACACACATATACATACACGCATATAACCACATCCATACATGCCAAACACATATATTCTCAATAAAGTGAGTCTAAAATTAAGATTGAAAAAATCCCAATAAGGATATGATAATTGCTAGGAAACCAAGAAGTAGTGTATACAAATTGTGTATACATATATATATATATATATATATAAAAATATTATATGCTAAATTATTAACTTATTTAATAATACAATAATTATATATAAACAAGGACAGTGGTAATAAATAAAATAACTAATTAAATAAAAGGAAAAACATAAATAAAAAATAAGTCCTGATAACGCATCCTACCTGAAAAGTGCCATAATACAAATGATGAAAAATTGTGTAGATAATGTGAAGTGTTGGAGGTTAAGAAGAGTTGAGAATAGATAAAAACAAACAAAGAAGTAATATAAGGAAAAATTATTGATTAATAGGTGTGATCTAAGTGTTAGTAATGTTAAGAGTTTTAGATTACAGATATAGATTAAGTGTGAGAGGAGACTGGAAAACTAGGTCTATGTGAAAAGTGTCCAGGACTGGTGAAAATGGGATTGACTCGTAACAATTTACAGGGAAAAAGATAATAAATATGTGGAAACAAAATGAGGGGAATAGAAAGTGAAAAGATTGTGTGGTCAGTTATAGGTGAAAAATATAAAATGATACCAAGGGAATGAATGGAAAAGATGATGCACAAAAATACAAGAAAAAATGAAAAAACCTGTGATAGATAATTAAATTGAAATAATATAAAGATTGCACATCATTAAATTCATATGTATTTAAACGTAATATTTAAATATTGGGGTAAGAACATTTGACCGTGAGAAGTGAGAATTGGATGCATAAATAAGAGAAAAGAAAAGAGGTTTGGAGGAAGACAGGAAAGAAGGCACAGAATTTTTATTCAGCCAAAAAGACACTGTAATTAATATTTTCATTGAGGCCTCCAGGTATCAATGTCCCTAAGTGAAAAATCCATTCACTTTCCTTTCTCTGGAGGGCTCTAGTCATATCCCCTCCTCTGAGGCCAAGTTTGATTTTCTCTAGACAGAATACTTTGAGATCTTTTGTCCTTCCAGAATGTACAGAATGAAAGTGCTTCGCCACTGTTGTTAGTTGTTTAATTTTAATAATATCCATGGCGGCATTTCGGACATTGCCTATATGTTCAAGGATTCTAGTCTTTAACATTCTTGATATCATGCCAACATATTTTTTCTCACATGTACAGGTTATACAATAAATGACATTTGTGGTATTACAGTTATGGAAATCATTGATCTTCATCACCTGTCCATATTTGTCTTTAATTATTGTAGTATTCAGTATGTGCGGACATACTTTACAATTGCCACATGGATAACTGCCTACATTGGAAGAGATTTTTCTGGGTTGTAGGGTAAAATGACTCCTTACTAATTGATCTTTAAGGTTCGGTGCCCTTCGCCAACTCATATTAACTCTATCCTCTAGATTTTTGGCTAGGTCACTGTCCGATAGTAAGATATGCCAATGTTTTTGTAACGTATTTTTAACTTCTTGCCAGCTGTTACAGAAATCCCCTATAAACCTGATATTCTTGTTTTTTTCTCTTTGAGATTTCTCATTGAAAATTAGCGAATCTCCTGATGTTCTTGAGACTTCATTTCTTGCTTTTTTATCAATCTCTTGCTGTATCCTCTGTCATGCAGTCTCATGATAAGGGCTTTACTTTGGATTTCAAATATTTTATCATCAGAACAATTCCTTCGTAGTCTCAGAAATTCCCCCTTAGGGATATTCTTTATGGTTGGTGGGAAGTGGGAGCTGTCATTATGTAATAAACTATATTGTAGATGTTTCTTTCCTGTAAATTTCAGTATGGATTTTGTTGTTTTCTCCTATGAGTATTCTGAGATCTAAGAATGAAATGCTGGTTCTACTACTTTCATGTGTTAATTTCAGATTGATATTGTTCTTGTTAAGATACCCAATGAAATTCTCAAGTTGTTTCTGTGATCCATCCCATATCATCAAGATGTCATCGATGTAACGCATCCAGATTATTATATGCTGGGTATGAGATTCATTGGGTTCTTGAAACACATGTTCTCTTTCCCACCATCCCAAAAAGAGGTTGGCATACGTGGGAGCACATGCCGCTCCCATCGCAGTGCCTCTCTTTTGGACGTGGAAGTGATTATTAAAGATAAAGTAGTTATGATGTAGAACGAAATCCAAAAGTTCCAAGAGAAATTCTTGGAAGTCCCCTAGTCCTTCCATGGAAAGAAAGTATTTTACTGCTTGCATCCCTAGTTTGTGAATGATGGACGTATAGAGGGATTCAACGTCAAGGCTGACGAGAAGATAATTATCCTCCAGAGTGATATCATGTAATTTTCTCAGAACATCAGTTGTGTCCTTAGTATAAGATGGAAGACTAAGGACATGATGTCTGAGATGCACGTCAAGAAAACAGCTGGATTTTTCAAGAAGTCCTCCATTGCCCGACATTATGGGTCTACCAGGTGGGTTTGATAGGTTTTTATGAATCTTCGGCAGAAGATAAAACGTCGGTGTTCTAGGATGAGATACCCATAGATAGTCATATTCTGATTTAGTTATCGTGCCATTGAAAAAAGCCTTATCTATGATCCTAAGATATAAAGTTTTAAAGTTGTCAGTGGGATCAAATAAAGTTGTAAAGTAACATGAAACGTCTTGAAGTTGTTTGTTGGCTTCTTTCAGGTACATATTCACAGGCCAAATAACGATATTACCACCTTTATCAGATGGTTTAATTATTACGTCATGCCATTTTCTAATCTCTTCCAAGGCTTTCCTAAGTGGCACTTTCAAATTATCATTTAGTTTACGATGTCTCTGTTGTTTATAAATGTTGTCAAAGTCTTTAGAAACTAGTCTTAAAAAGACACCGACTTCTGGACATATGTTTTCCGAAGGGAAAAAGGTTGAACGTTTCTTACATACTGGTCTTGAGATCATGGATTCTGATTCAGTGTCTTGAGCTAGTTCCTCTAGAGCAGCCAGTGCCTCAATTTCCAATTGTGAAATGTCTTCCAAATTGGTATTGATGTTGGTATCAGTAGATCTGATATTGTGAAATTTATTGAGTAAAAGTTTCCATCCAAAAAGCTTTAAATTGGTTTCCCATTTAAATCTATTGAACCGGTAAGTAGGTGAAAATGAGAGACCTTTACTCAAGACCTCGGTCTGATCTTCAGTGAGGATGTGTTCAGATAAATTAATAATTTTAAGTTTTGTAGTTGGCATAGTTACCTCTTGTTGGTCCTGGTTGAATAGCGACTTGGTGATTGATGTTCCCATCTGTTTCTTCCTTTGGCCCCCCCGCCTTGTTTTTGATTTGCGGGGCGTCCGCCGGTACCCCTGGTATCCTCTAAAAAAGAAGTGAACTGTGAGGAATTAATATTTCTTTTAGTTAGCAAATCCTTTGGATGTGGATTTTATTCACTTGGCTCGTCTATATCAGAAACATCCGTTTCTGAAGACGAGGGTATACGATCTAAAGGATCCAAATGTTTCCTTCTTTGGGGTCTACTCCAGCGAAAGAAGATATTACCTGAGGAGAAATCACGTTTATCTCTATTGAACTTGTTCCGTTTGCGATCAATTATCGTTTTATCATAATCTTCAAGGTCTTTTTTAATTTTGATAAAGGAGTTTTGGAAAGCAGGATTTTGCTCCCAATGTTCTAGGGTCTGGCCTAGTCTGTCAACTTCTCTAGTACATTCCTCTAGGACCAGATGGTCATGTTTTATTAAAATCCCCATCAACTCATAAGAGCATTTTAATAAGCTGCTTTCCCACTGTTTGCGCAAATTTTTGCTACAAAGTTCAAATGTGGGAAAAAGTTTAGGATGTAAACCCCTTGGGGTGATCTTCTGTTTACAATAATTGTCAAGACTAATTAAGTCCCAATTAGTCCTCGTTTGTCGCTGTAGGGCACGTTTCAGTTTGAAAAGTTCCTCTTCCCAATCTGAGTTAGTCTCTGAAATATTAGATTCTTGAGAGAAAATACCCTCTGAATCTTCTACACGACATCTATTGTGTAATTCAGTTCTTAGACTGAAATTGGTCATGATAAAAACTACAGGGTTTATAATAAATTCAAAAAAAGGGATTTCAAAGAAAGTGATGATGACAAGGATATATGTAAAAGAAAACAATTTATCACTAGTCAGACTATGTGTTATTAAGGCAGAGGTAGAGAGTCAGAAATTTTGATCACAGAGGGAATTCAGACAAAGCAAGGATAATATAAAAGTCAAAATATTGTGTCAATATTTCAAGAGAAAACTGATTGCTGTGCAGGACTAAGGATCTGAGAGAGACTCAGGAAATGTACTATATAGAAACAAGAGGATGAGTCCGCACCAGTAATTAAATTCCGGCGACTCTTTGAAGAGTCACTATAACACAATTAGAATACCAACATTTGGATAATGAGAACAAAATTTATTTCAATTAGCTCTAGGTTGGTGGTGCCTCCCGAAGATTTGTGCTGAACACATATACAAAATTCTTTTGATGCAAAGAGCAAAAAAAGAGAAAGACAAATATGTCTTTGTGGGGGCACTCTTATTCAAAAATTAATTAAGAATCGTGATGTATACAGTATTAGAGTGAAAATAAAATGTAACATTTAATGATCTGCTTATAAAAAAGGAGAATTCCCATCTGGGGCTGAAAATGTATATCAATAAATTGATATAAATAATTAGAAGGTCAACACATATTCATAAATCAATATATATCTCACAGATTATTGTAAATATACAAAGTATTCTGCTGTGTATTAGGGTGACCTTATAGTAGATCTAAAAATTATTTCAGATGTACATAAATGGCAAAATATATCAATAACAAGCCCTGAAGGAAGCAAAAACACAATTCATATTGAAAACATTATAAATCCTTCAGGGATTAATACCCACTCCAGAAAAATTGTTTGTATGAAATCATACAGCCTCCAATCATACGCACATGTAAATAATAACAGTATTAGCTGTTGGGAAAGAAAACTCTTGGTATAAGAGGTTCAAAGGTAAGTAGGTGTAATCGAAGGACTTATAAGAGATGGTACGTAAAGTACTCCCCAATATAGGTGGGTTATTGGTTCCACACAACCTGCAATGGGGAAAGAAATCTCCAAATGTCTAAGGAGGAATAGTTGAAAATTGTATGTGGACTACAAGAACTGAAATGTACATATAAATCTCAAAACACATGGAAACGACATATATACATATACATAAACCTTATGAACCTCTATTGCTGAGGATAATGTAATGAGCAAAAATTAGTGAGTTGTATAGGATCAAAAATAGCGACATGTATGTCATGAATAAGGGAAAGAAGTAAGATCCAGGGAGATGAGAAAAGCAGCACACCAATTCTGCTTTCCCCTGTCTATGGTTCCAACAGGGGATGAGAGAGAGGAGGCGCTATCCCTGGAGGAAACAACAGAAGTGCTTCGACTGTCTGGGGAATCCGCCGTGTCTATCTCCTGTTACCACTGGGCATTGCAGGAGAAGTCACCGGCTTCCTCCCAAATGAGAGAGCACTGTGAGAGAAAGAAAGGGGAGTACCTTGTAAGTCCGTGTGCGTGAGGCTGCTGGAGTGGTGTATGAGGATATTGCTGCTTGTGCAGCGAGGAAGCGCATTTCGCCTAGAGGCTTGATCACCTGATCATCAATGCAGACTCTGGCTTCCTGCCTTTTACATTACTTTCGTCCAATCGAGGGACTGAATTCAAGAGTGACTGCGTTGTCATCCAATGATCTGGATGATTAAAACGGCCACTGGCATTAGTACTAGAAAGAAACAAGGGAGTGTCCGCTCTGAGGCCAAGTTTGATTTTCTCTAGACAGAATACTTTGTCTGAAATGCCGCCACGGATATTATTAAAATGAAACAACTAACAACAGTGGCGAAGCACTTTCATTCTGTACATTCTGGAAGGACAAAAGATCTCAAAGTATTCTGTCTAGAGAAAATCAAACTTGGCCTCAGAGGAGGGGATATGACTAGAGCCCTCCAGAGAAAGGAAAGTGAATGGATTTTTCACTTAGGGACATTGATACCTGGAGGCCTCAATGAAAATATTAATTACAGTGTCTTTTTGGCTGAATAAAAATTCTGTGCCTTCTTTCCTGTCTTCCTCCAAACCTCTTTTCTTTTCTCTTATTTATGCATCCAATTCTCACTTCTCACGGTCAAATGGTCTTACTCCAATATTTAAATATTATGTTTAAATACATATGAATTTAATGATGTGCAATCTTAATATTATTTCAATTTAATTATCTATCACAGGTTTTTTAATTTTTTCTTGTATTTTTGTGCATCATCTTTTCCATTCATTCCCTTGGTATCATTTTATATTTTTCACCTATAACTGACCACACAATCTTTTCACTTTCTATTCCCCTCATTTTGTTTCCACATATTTATTATCTTTTTCCCTGTAAATTGTTACGAGTCAATCCCATTTTCACCAGTCCTGGACACTTTTCACATAGACCTGGTTTTCCAGTCTCCTCTCACACTTAATCTATATCTGTAGTCTAAAACTCTTAACACCTCACATTACTAACACTTAGATCACACCTATTAATCAATAATTTTTCCTTATATTACTTCTTTGTTTGTTTTTATCTATTCTCAACTCTTCTTAACCTCCAACACTTCACATTATCTACACAATTTTTCATCATTTGTATTATGGCATTTTTCAGGTAGGATGCGTTAATACAATACTTATTTTCTGATATCACGACTTATTTTTTATTTATGTTTTTCCTTTTATTTAATTATTTATTTTATTTATTACCACTATCCTTGTTTATATATAATTATTCTATTATTAAATAAGTTAATAATTTAGCATATAATACATTTTTTTTATATATACACAATTTGTATACACTACTTCTTGGTTTCCTGGCAATTATCATATCCTTATTGGGATTTTTTCAATCTTAATTTTAGACTCACTTTATTGAGAATATATGTGTTTGGCATGTATGGATGTGGTTATATGCATGTATGTATATGTGTGTATACACATATGTATATATATGTGTATATTTGTGTTATAAGATTTTATCTTCACTTATCTTATTAGGCTCTATGGAGACCTTATCTGTCACTTATATGACCTAAGAGAAATTTTTCCCATGTCTTCCTCCTCAATGTGATTGAAAGGTGCTCCTGCAGTCACAGAAACTCCGTTCTGTTTACATATGGTAATGAGGGATTCCGGACACTCCCTTGTTTCTTTCTAGTACTAATGCCAGTGGCCGTTTTAATCATCCAGATCATTGGATGACAACGCAGTCACTCTTGAATTCAGTCCCTCGATTGGACGAAAGTAATGTAAAAGGCAGGAAGCCAGAGTCTGCATTGATGATCAGGTGATCAAGCCTCTAGGCGAAACGCGCGTCCTCGCTGCACAAGCAGCAATATCCTCATACACCACTCCAGCAGCCTCACGCACACGGATTTACAAGGTACTCCCCTTTCTTTCTCTCACAGTGCTCTCTCATTTGGGAGGAAGCCGGTGACTTCTCCTGCAATGCCCAGCGGTAACAGGAGCTAGATACGGCGGATTCCCCAGACAGTCGAAGCACTTCTGTTGTTTCCTCCGGGGATAGCACCTCCTCTCTCTCATCCCCTGTTGGAACCATAGACAGGGGAAAGCAGAATTGGTGTGCTGCTTTTCTCATTTCCCTGGATCTTACTTCTTTCCCTTATTCATGACATACATGTCGCTATTTTTGATCCTATACAACTCACTAATTTTTACTCATTACATTATCCTCAGCAATAGAGGTTCATAAGGTTTATGTATATGTATATATGTCGTTTCCATGTGTTTTGAGATTTATATGTACATTTCAGTTCTTGTATTCCACATACAATTTTCAACTATTCCTCCTTAGACATTTGGAGATTTCTTTCCCCATTGCAGGTTGTGTGGAACCAATAACCCACCTATATTGGGGAGTACTTTACGTACCATCTCTTATAAGTCCTTTGATTACACTTACTTACCTTTGAACCTCTTATACCAAGAGTTTTCTTTCCCAACAGCTAATACTGTTATTATTTACATGTGCGTATGATTGGAGGCTGTATGATTTCATACAAACAATTTTTCTGGAGTGGATATTAATCCCTGAAGGATTTATAATGTTCTCAATATGAATTGTGTTTTTGCTTCCTTCAGGGCTTGTTATTGATATATTTTGCCATTTATGTACATCTGAAATCATTTTTAGATCTACTATAAGGTCACCCTAATACACAGCAGAATACTTTGTATATTTACAATAATCTGTGAGATATATATTGATTTATGAATATGTGTTGACCTCCTAATTATTTATATCAATTTATTGATATACATTTTCAGCCCCAGATGGGAATTCTCCTTTTTTATAAGCAGATCATTAAATGTTACATTTTATTTTCACTCTAATACTGTATACATCACGATTCTTAATTAATTTTTGAATAAGAGTACCCCCACAAAGACATATTTGTCTTTCTCTTTTTTTGCTCTTTGCATCAAAAGAATTTTGTATATGTTTCGGTTGTTGTCTATCTGAATGACATACTGATTTTTTTCACCCTCTGTGGCTAAACATCAAGAACATGTTAAAGAAGTTCTGACCCGTTTGAGAGAAAACCACCTTTACTGCAAACTGGAGAAGTGCGTCTTTGGGGTGCCCAGTGTACCTTTTCTCGGCTATTTAATATCTGGCTCCAGTTTAGAAATGGACCCCAAGAAGGTACAAGCAATTCTAGATTGGACCCGACCTCAGACACTGAAGGCCATCCAGAGATTGTTGGGCTTCGCCAATTATTATAGACGCTTCATTAAGGGATTTTCTACACTGCTGGCTCCCATTACAGCCTTGACCCGCAACGGTGCTAATCCTGCCCAAGGGTCACCTGAGGCAGAGTCTGCCTTTCATCTTCTAAAACAGGCCTTTATCTCAGCACCAGTTCTTCGACAACCAGATCTGGACAGGCCTTTTTTGTTGGAAGTAGACACATCATCTGAAGCTGTGGGAGCAGTCTTGTCTCAACGTTATGAGGACAACCGAGTCCATCCGTGTGGGTTCTTTTCTAAAAATTCTCACCTGCCGAAAGGAACTACACCATAGGTGAGCAAGAACTACTAGCGGTAAAGTTGGCGTTGAAGGAATGGAGATATTTGCTAGAAGGCGCCAAGTTTCCATTTACTGTATTTACGGATCATAGAAATCTCCTATTTCTCAAAAACCTCCAATGTGTGAGTCCTCGTTTGGCCCGCTGGGCAATATTCTTTGCCAGGTTTCAGTTCACCCTGACCTTCCGGTCTGGAGCACTTAATCAGAAGGCTGATGCCTTATCGAGATCTCTCCTCTGTGATGATCAATCTGAAAATCAAAGCAATACCCCTGTCTTGGAATCAAGAGTTTTCGCCGCAAGTTCAGCCTCCTACGGGAAAATCATTTGTGGCCCCGGAATTAAGGAAGCAGCTTCTCACTTGGGCACATTCCTCTCGCTTCGCAGGGCACTCAGGCACTCGGAAGACCTTGGAATTCCTGAAAAGACACTATTGGTGGCCTTCTATGAAGGCAGATATAATGGAGTTCATCTCTTCCTGCTCCTCCTGTGCCCAGCATAAATCATCACGACAAGCTCCAGCTGGGGAATTGCTTCCATTACCTACTCCATCACGTCCATGGACGCATCTCTCCATGGATTTCGTCACAGACCTGCCAGTCTCTCAAGGTTTCAACACTATCTGGGTTGTAATAGACTGATTTTCTAAGATGGTCCACTATATACCATCAAAGAAGTTACCTTCTGCCCCTGACCTGGCACAGTTGTTTGTCCAACACATATTTCGTCTACATGGCCTTCCTGCTGAAATTGTCTCTGACCGTGGTGTGCAGTTTACTGCAAAATTCTGGAGGGCTTTGTGTTCTGTTCTTCAAGTGAAGTTAAACTTTTCCACGGCCTACCATCCGCAAAGCAACGGCTCCACCGAGAGAGTTAATCAAGATCTAGAGACTTTCTTAAGAATTTTTATGTCATCTTCCCAGGACAATTGGGCTGCCTTGCTGCCGTGGGCTGAGTTTGCACATAATGCTTCCTACCACTTGTCAACTAACCAAACGCCATTTCAGGTTGTATATGGCCTTCATCCTCGTGTTCCCGAATTCCGAAGTCTGCCTGTTTTTGATGTTCCGGCCGTGGAGGACACGGTGCGGAATTTTGCTGCCATCTGGACTCAAGTACGTTCTGATTTGTTGAAGGCATCCTCTCGCTATAAGACCCAGGCTGATACAAAAGCGTAGAATAGTTCCACGCATGCAAGTTGGAAGCCAGGTCTGGTTGTCCACCCGGAATCTTCGTCTGAGGGTTCCTTCTATGAAATTTGCACCACGCTTCATTGGTCCCTTCTCCATAACAGAAGTCATTAATCCAGTGGCCTATCGTCTACAGTTACCCCCATACCTAAAAATCCCTAATTCCTTCCATATTTCCTTATTGAAGCCCCTAGTCCTGAATAAGTTCCATAGTGCTCTACCTGCTTCTCCTCGAGTCCAGACGGAGAGAGGAGTTGAGTTTGAGGTGCCCAGATCTTGGACTCTCGTCTACACAGAGGTCACCTACAGTATTTGCTGGACTGGAGAGGTTACGGTCCAGAGGAACGTTGCTGGACCGATGCTCGTGATGTCCATGCTCCCATGCTCATCAGGAGATTCCATTCTGCCCATCCGGAGAAGCCTGGTGAGTGTCCTGAGGCCACCCCAAAAGGGGGGGGTACTGTCACGGCCAGGGTATTGCAGCATGGCGCTAGGCGAGTGTTACCTGTGAGGTCATTGTGGCGCGGGCTGTCTGGTGACGGAGCTGGTGTCTGGCGGGGGGCTTTGGCTGTGCGCGTTGTTGTGCGGGCCTGTTGTCACTCTGCGCTGGTAAGGCCTGGCAGCGTCTCCATTCCGTTTGGCTTGTCCGCCGCCATCTTGCCTTCTGGCCATGTGATGCGGCTGGCCAATCCTGGTGAGTCACATGTTCCCTCCGGCCAGTAACAGCACGGCATGGGGTATTTAGGAAGGGTCAGTGCCTTCCTTCTTTGCCAGTGCAACGTGTATCTCAGCCTAGCTGAGAGGGAGTTCTCTGTGCTTATCCTGTTCCTGTGAATTCACTGTCTGCCAGTCTGCCTGTCAGCTCCTAGCTCCCACTGGACTACCCCGCTTCCTCCATCACCCTTGCCCATACCTGAGTGCCTGAGTCTGCTGACATCCTGCTCATTGCTTCAGTTCACTACCTGCATACCTGGCTTGATTATTTTCAGTTTCACTACCTGCACACCTGGACAGCTCTAATTGCTTTTCTTGGACATTAACCCATTACTCCCACCACAGAACTCTTGTGCACATTTATATGTTCCTGGACTTTTGTTTACTGCCACATTATATGTCTACTCAAGCACTTATTAAAAATCCTAGTTTCATTTTCAAATCCGCTTCTGTGATTGCTCCTGCTACCACCCCGGGTCCACAAACAACCCAGAACATAACAGGTGTACTCTTGCTCTATGTGATTTTTTTCACCACTTCCCATATTCTATATTGACAACATATGTACCATTTATATAAATGCTTTTTTTTTAGTAAATATCCAGATCAGTTTGGAGGAGGGAAGCCTGTCCCTGCCCCTCCTTTATCACCACTCTTCTTTATTTGTTTCGCTAAATAATTGACCTATTTGTTATTGTTTGCCCACTATATGTATTGTGGATTACATAATTAGATTTTTTTTTTTTAAATGATTATTACAAAGAAAGTTTTTCAAAACATACCCTAAGCTTGTAACAGAGGCAGCGGGCACACATGCACTGTGTGTTGTTATATTAATGCTGGTCATCACCTTCCAAAATGTAAGGGATCTATATATTGTTATATCAGGTCAATGGGCCAGTGCACAATGTGAATGTGGGGCAGTCCTCAGGATTTCTCTGTTAGTAGTGAAACTCAGAAGCTGATTTGCAGTCTGGTTTGCCAATAGCTGCACAACATTAACAAAATGATCTGCTACAACAAGTGTACAATAGGATGTCTGAGGTCACCAAGTTGAAGCGCAATGATCTGGTGTATATAAGACAATCATTGGGGCGAGATGAAGACTAGAAAGAAGCAACAAGACTTGAAACCACAGGGCGAGCTTTGAACGAATCAGTTTCTTCATGTGTCTGAGTACAGTACCAATAGAGGTTTCTTAAGAGTGAACTCTTCTCCTGACCACCATCAGCAAAATCCATTCCCTGCTATTCCATGATACATTCATTTAGGGTCACCAGAACACACAGGACAAAACTTAAGCCTTTTACATTATGGGGGAGATGTATCAAACCATCTAAAGAGGACAAGTGGAGAAATTGTTCATTGCAGCCAATCAACTTCTAGCTATCATTTACCTAATACAACATATAAAATGATACATAGAATCTGATTGGTTTCTATGGGAAACTTCTTAATTTGTCCCATTTAGAAGACTAGATACATCTCCCCCTAAGTGTATTCAATGGAAAACTAGGTGAGTACTGGCAACTTTACCTTGGGTCCAAAATAACTTTTATCTTAAGAGAGACCTAGTATTACATTTTTCTACTGAAATACTGCTTTGTTTGCTGCTTGTGATATTATAGTTAAGGGACGTCTTTATGACCTTTTGAATGTCTAAAGTTTCATAGTACATTGGTCAAAGGGCACCTAGAAATGCACTTTCCCACGGTGCAACTGAACGGTGAACAAGCAAAGGACAAGTCCCAGTCTCTTGCATCTTAAGACAAATCTGATGCTTCTGCAAGGTTAAAAAGACTGTGCACCCAGCTGCAAAGCTGGCATCCCCTCCCTTCACCCTCAAAATTAGTACTTTCCCTTTATCACTTTTAATAATGGTGTCTTATAAATCCAAAATCTGTACTATTTGTGTTTGATGGGATTAATAAAATGATAATTAATGCAGGAAACTTTTTGACATATCTGATGGCAGAACCGGTCCGGCCTAATTTGGTGCCCCTTATATGAACAATGGGAGGGCCATCGTAACTGCTTGGTCCCCTCCTGTATCATTGGCAACCTAGGCATTCGCCTATATGGCCCAGCCAAGACCAACTCTGTCTGATGGATTTGTTCAGTAAGTTTCTAATACCAGAAGAATATTCAGGGCTTAATTGATCAGGTTAGCAATTGATGAATACCCTAAAAATACTGTTGTTGAGCAGTACTATAATAAGAGCACACTACTAGCTATTCTTATCAGTCATTTATGTAACGCCACAAATTTAAATTAGCCAAAGATTGGATGTAAAAAAAAATCTACCTTGTAAAGACACGGTTATAAATAGACATTGCCTCAATGGAATATACATCTTGCCTGCTCTACAACTCTGATAAAACATTTCATAAAACTCTAGAACTCTGGAACATTTATAACAGTACTTTAATACAAGGCCCAACATACATCAATATTTAGAGTAATGCAACATCTTAACATCCCTAATTTTACATATTTCCTGTTAACCCATTTTCATTCTATTTTGTTGATGTCTTTTGTTGTTAGTTTTTAATAAAAATATACAAATCCCTTTGCACCATGCATTCAACTTTTTATTTGTTATTCTGGTCCTCATTTAATAACATCTTCCTAGTCTTTCCACTAAGGCTTTGAAGGCTCAGTTTTTGTATTAAGATCTCAGTTAATGGTTGATAACCTTTCTGTAGCCACTAACCCAGAAAAGTGAGTAGTTGGCCTTTCCTTTCAGGACTAAACCAGTGTTTTCCCACATCTAACTGAGTTTGGAGCTGACCTGGTTCCAATTTTTCTGCAGGATTTAAAGTGCCATTTTATTCTTGCCAAAGCCCATAAAAAGTTACCACTTCAAATCCGCAGCAGAATCAGCAAACTCAGAAGTTTGCAAACTTCAGCCCTAATACATCACGCCCTTAGGTAGTTTTGTGGTCACCCATGCAGTTCTCATTGATCTTAATACAACTTCCTCCTTGGGCATATGTGACTCCAAATCCCAGAAGTACAATGTCTAAATATGCAGCAGCATTAGCCTTGTGAGTCATCAACAGCCTGTTAATGGTCCTCTTGAAGGTGGTACAGTAGGAAGGCAGAGCTGAATGCAGTCTTTGGTTTAGCTGCTTTCGAGAGGGGAATTTCTGTCAAATGGAAGGATGATAAATATTTGCTGTTGGCTAGTTTCTCAATTAGTGTGACCACTAATTAAATGAGCAGAATGTGTTATGTGTGTTTGTACCCTTATACTTTTGTATGAGACATTGGATTATCTGATTCACAATATAATTTTCTTGGACTCCCTGTTACTTGACTGGACTTTTTTTTGTCATATAACACTCCATTTATTATAGTTTTCTCTGAATAGATTTTCTTCTTTCTTCTATATGTTTGTATGTAATAGTGATTTAATAACATTTGTTTCTTTTTTTTTAAATTATTTAAAAAAATGTATATAAAAATACTTATGACTGTATTTTAAAAATATTAGATTTGTTTTGTATTGGGTGCGAATCCCATACCAATGGGGGCTAGTTTGGATTGGGATTGATGAGGTGTATATGTACAGTTTGTTTTGCATTTATTATTATGTATATCTCTTTTGAACCGGATTGGTCCTTATCTGTTCCCTACAGTACACTGTTATAGGATGTTGGTGTGTCTGATGGTTGGGGTGCGATATAAATTACCGCCGGCCGCATGGAATATACATCTTGCCTGCTCTACAACTCTGATAAAACCTTTCATAAAACTCTAGAACTCTGCAACATTTACAACAGTACTTTAATACAAGGCCCAACATAGATCAACTGTATCTATTCAGCAGACCGTATCCTTATGCAATTTCCTCACTTTCTCAATATAGTAGGTATTAGGTCCCTTGTCACTGAAACTTGGTTACTTCCAAATGTCAACTACTCAGTAGGCTAAACATCAATGATGGTTGGCAGTGTGACGCTATCTCATTTATGAGTCAGTCCTGTCTTTCTCTTCTGTGGCTATTCTACAAGGGCGCTGTATTTACACTGATTATCCTGTTTGGCTCTTAACAGATGTAAATGGTTGGGGATCACTGAGTAATGCGGTTTACTGTCTCTACCTCACTGCACCGAGGTGATAAACTATAGTTCTGTGAGAGGTCTAAGCTCCGCTTGTACTCACAATGCTATCGCTTCAGCCCCAGATGCCTCCACCTAACTCCAACTGACTTGGGCCCCTGCGTCAACAGGAGCCGGCTCACAACAGCCAGGCTGGCTTAACAACCTCTGTCCAGATCTCCGCCTCTGCTGCACCTCCCAGGACTCCCGTTGGATCAGTATCCTGTGAGCTGGACCTGTAATTGTGCTGTACTTCTGACAATTTTTATACATGCTGAGATGCTTGATAAAGGTCTCGATAGGGACCGAAACATCGCTGCTGCTAACTGTAAGCATGGAATGAGCAATTAAATATACTGATAGCTGCATCTACAGTATGGGCGAGTGCCTTCATTGTTTTCTCCTGATACTTACAGTATATAGATATTTGTTGTGAAGTTGCAAAAGTGTTTATTGGATGTACAGTAAATGAGGCAGTGACATACTGTAGCATGTGCAGTGGTCCATACATAGAGGAACATAGGGCCAGTTTTAGAGATGTTCCCTAATGCTGCCACTGATGCATCTGTGTACGCAGCTGCTCTGCAAAAACAGAGGATTGTGTTGAGACGCCCACCTGCGGCTTAGCCAATCCAAGTATCTGGGTACAAGGTCGCTGCATCGGTCGTAGATCATTCAATTATCGTAGTTCTGAGTAACCCTAAGGCTACTCAGACTGGCCGCGGGAACTGAGCTGCTAGAGCCATTTTTACTGCGTATGGGATCGAAGACGCAGCCTGTGACACGCCCCAAAAATGGTCATGACACACCTGCGTTCTTTGCCCCCACTTTCCGTTACCTCCAGCAAATGCTCCCTAACTATCAATCACACTGTGAGTAAAAAGCCATGCCATGATCACTGCAGGAACCCTAATACCGTAGTGATCCCTGAGAATAAGGCTTATTACATATTAGTGCTTAATGAAAGATGAAACAATAGCTGGTGCAGTTGTGAGTTTTGCAGATCAAAAATTACACTTCTATCTCAGACTACTGTTTGTGCTTAAATCCCTTAAGTAATCACACGTGACGGCTGTAAATCCCCCCCCTGGATTAACAGTGTTCATGTAAAAGTTTGTACATGATTTAATTAGTAAGAGCTAGTAGTGTACAATAGCTAATGAACCTAATTAAGAGTAGTCTCGTATTTCTGTTGTTGTTTGGAGAAAATGCACCTGTCGGAAACATAATGCGTTTGCTACCAATATAGATTTCCACCTGTACGCGAGAGTCGGAAGTACTTTGCACTTGGAATAAATGTGGCAAATATGTTACTGAGGTATGTTTAGCTCTGTATATGGGTGAAAATACGCCATTTTTGCTTTTGTGTGGGGGGGGGTTTAAAGTAAATTATGTTAATTTATCCGTCAACTCTGCACAATGACGGATCGGGCCTCTTCCTGCTGGGTCAGTCCCCCTCCTGCACCAGAAGCACTGTCACACAGTGATAGCGCCAAGGCCATGCCAGGGATGCCTACCCTTCAGGAATGACGCACTCACTGGAAGGTAGGTTTTTCTACTGCACAGCAGCAGTGGGATGGCAGAGTGCAGGGCCGTAGCTAGGGTAGTGCGGCCGGTGCCATCGCACAGAGCACCACAGGTCAGGGGGCACTGTTTGGGCCTGTCAAATTTCTGTTTATTATCATTCTCTCTTATAACTTTCTCTTATTTCATCCCCAGCATCTCCCGGCCCGTCCCCATGAGGCAATTCCCCTTTTTTGGGTGCATCATGTCCCTTTGAAAAATGAGGGGGGCGCCAATGCTCTTTCTGGCACAGGGCACCAAAAAGTCTAGCTACGGCTCTGGCAGAGTGACAGATATTCAGGCAGTATATATACTACAGTGCCTGACATTTTAGCTTGTGGGGCCGACCGGGAGGAGAGTGAGACCACCATGCAGGAAGTGCGGGAAACTGAGTGGATTCCGGAGCAGCAGCACAGCAGCAGAAAGTGTGCCTGCAGTAGGGATGGTCAACGGCCATCGATGTTTTCAAGACATTGATGGTTGCTGGCCGATGTTAACTAGTTTTGCTATTGATGGCAGAGAACCAGTGGACACCCCACCGATGGCCATCCCTAACCTGCAGTAGTGTGTTCGGTGGGGGAGGAGTCTGAGGAGACCAGAAACAGACCTGGCTAAAGCTCACTGCTGCTTGTCCAGATTCCAGCTAGAGATGTACACTGCTGAGTTGACACCCATAAAAGGCAAGATACTAAGAAAAATAATGTACAAAAACTGGAGATAAAAATAAATATAAAACAAGACTGAGTCAGACACAAAGGGGCATTTTTTTTAATTAGGAATCACCTGTCATTTTTTTGAGATATGTTGATTGACTACAAAAGAAGTACTGTAGGCATCTGACAACTATATTTGGAATGCTCTAATGCTGCTATATCATACTGGGGCTGCTACGGGAGCACTGGTGTAAACCTCCCCACAGTTGGTGAGATTTTCCTATTTACCAGTAGCCGAATGCTGCAGGCAAGATGTGAAAGTGAAATGTCAGTTTAACCCGATGGGAATCCAATGAAACCTTTCCGCTTCACTGTGCCACATTGATGGGTATATATCGAACGCCTTCCAGATATGTCTTTGTAGCCATGGCATTTATTCAAAAGATGTTTGCTGTTGTTTGTTTAAAATTATATATGGTGAAAGGGAACACAGGTCACCTGTGTTGTATCCCAGTTTAATGCCAATAAACTCTACCTGATGGTATAAATACTGTACATGGAACAAAGCATAGGTGGTAGGTAGAAGGAAAATGATCAGTAATTACTAGTAAATAAGCAGAAGCCAATCATTTAAAATCATATAAATGTGTAAATTTGACAAACAAAACTTTGAATTAAGTGACTTTAAATGTTCCCTGAGAGTAACTCATTGCGGCATGGTGCATATCTGCACTTAAACTATCGCACGCAATCAGCAAATAATCCTCAGTGTGTAAATTATTCACAGCCTCAATATGCCATGTAGCGCGATATACCTGGCACCTTTTTTTTTTTTACAAAAATGCTTCTAATGTTGGGTACGGGTTGGGTATGAAATGCCGACACCGGAAGGCCAACAGAGGAGAATCCCGACGGAGCATGTAAGCACCCTAACCTTCCCTTAGGGGTAAAAGAGAAAAGAGGAAAGTACTCTCTATTATAGGGGCACAAATCTCTGCTTATAGTAGAAATAAAACTTAACATTTATTAGAAAATATCAATAAAATATGCCTCAGGACAGACAAAATGGACAGACAACATGTAAACAAATATGCAGGATACTAAATGGGGATAAGCTGGATAAATCGGAAAGTAATATTACCCTCCGATGGTAACCTGCAAGCAAAGCATAAACGTATAAGTATGTACAAAGGATCTACATTAATCAAGAGACGAGACCATCCAATGAAGTAAGTATGGATCTCATACAAGAATATTCAAATCATAGAGATCATAGGGAATCAAAATAAATCACAGTACTCTTGGTACGCAGTAGATCTCTATAGCGTCCTGGTGGTCTCTAATAATGACATCCCATCATAAATAAATACATACTCATATTGATAATAGCCTAGGTGAAAAAATCTAAGCCTGGATGAGAGAAACCTCAATAGGTACAATTATGTGACAATCAAAATGATATATATCAAATAAAGATGCTGAGACACAACGCTGCTACAGCTATGCACTGAGGTAGAATGTATCTACCAAACAGATTCCCTTTGTGTGCCAAAATGTCCAGAAACATTTGTTGCCCAAAGCAATTGTAACATAATATCCTAACACATCATACAGTATCAGGGTAAATGGTCTGTGCACACAATAGTTTTGTCAGAAAACCACATAACATGTAATATCAGAGTATTATAAACGTGAATATGAAAAACTCTGTAGTGGCTTGAGATAGAAAAGAAACATATGGTACATCAGGTATTAAATTGAAGTAGATAAAATAATGAAAATAAAGTAACCGCTCACTTAACAGTAAGGGGTAGGTGGCTGCTGTGTTCCATGTACGAGATGTAGTGAATGGAACATGAGCGGACCTACCACATATACCATGAGGGTAAGAAATATAGTTTAGTAGGTATCCTGAAACTCCCTTGTCTAATCTAGAAATAGTCTGGTGTGTAAAATGCAGGCTACTAGGTGGGACAGTGAGGGAGTGTGAAAAGCTGAGTAGAGATCTAGTAACCAATGGTAATGGCAGAGTAATGTGGCACTCCTGGTGTCAGAATCGTGAGAGGAATCTCCCCATTATAAGCTCCCCAGTAGCAAGAACTCCTGCATATAACCAGGAAATAGAAGAAAAGGGAGGAAAAACAGCACCGGGTCTGCAAATGACATAACTCACCCCTCTGATGTGAAATCACAGTGCAGGGGGAACATTGTATGAGGCGGTGCAGCCCGGGTGTCCCTTGAAATCATAGATACCTGATACAGTGATTAGCGGTATGGCAGCAGTAGTGTCCAGACAGCGGGAGTCTCCACGTGCACTCCGGAGACTACCCGGGAGCAAGACGCTTGTTTCACCTGACTCGGCTTCGTCAGTTAGGCTCCGTGACATCACGGAGGCTGGCCATCTATATAGGTAATGACAGCCAATCAAATGCACATCAGTGTGTTCAGTAAACCAATCTTAAAGTACAGTAGGCGGGTTTAAGATTGCCTAGGTGATCGGTCTGTGGTATAGTAAAAAGGATACGTAATGTCACCAAACTTTGTAAGGAGCGTGGTGGTAGAGGAATTACTAATAGTATATTTAAACACAAATAGGGAAAGTGATATTAAAGCAAATAACTAAATAAATAAAGTAGACATTATATTTGGATAAAACATCATAATTAATAATTAAATATCAATAAAATAAATATGCAATAGAGTTAAAGAAAAGTGTATTGAAAAATAGTGTTTGATAATATATTTAATATATAGTATTGGTGAGTCAGTGAAGGTGCAAATTGATAAGAAGGTGAGAAAGAAATATAAATGATTAAAGTTATTAATTATATAATTAATGTGAACAAAGGATCTAGAGTACACAAGATTATTGGATGTAATTTGATAAAAACTCAAGTGTGATAAAGTATAATAATATAAAGTACATTGACAGTATAGGTGTCATGAAAAACTTACTGATTTATCCAGCTTATCCCCATTTAGTATCCTGCATATTTGTTTACATGTTGTTTGTCCATTTTGTCTGTCCTGAGGCATATTTTATTGATATTTTCTAATAAATGTTAAGTTTTATTTCTACTATAAGCAGAGATTTGTGCCCCTATAATAGAGAGTACTTTCCTCTTTTCTCTTTTGCTATTTAACTTACTCTTTTGGGTGCACCTCCAACTTTCGATTGGTATTGGGCATCATTACCCAATTTTGATTATCTGATTATGGAGTTTTTTCTGCTTTCAATATAACATATTGAACTAATATTGGTACCAGTGCTTAGGGTCTCCCTTTTACCCTTTTCCTTAATTATTGCTATGATACAATCTGGATTTTCCAGATTTCTTTTACCCTGACGCACGGAATTCATACCATTATCAGGTACTATATTAAGAATTCACATTTCCTATAAGTATGGCATTTAGCCTGAAAAATGAATTAATATCCAAACGTAGGACAGCAGAAGAATTGGATGACATGTTCCCTAGTGAGGTCTCTGATTATTCACATAACACAAACTGGGAGGAGGATTTTAGGAAATTTAAATCCCTATTACAAAGACAAGTAAGAGTAAGGTGGGATGCCACCACAATTGAGAATTATATTAAACACAAAATAGTACCGAGAGGCCTCAGGCCAAAGGTATTCCCTACCTTTGAGTTGGCTACACATAATCTCAAGGAAGAATGGGGAACTGCTCTCCTCAAATGCTCTAATGATCTCCTGAATATATTGAACAAACATGATCTGTTAATTCTTGAAGAGGTGGAAAGAGAAAATGAACAGTTGGGTAAAAGATTAGAGGATTGGGAAAAGGATGTAAACTTCCAAAAGTGTTTTGAGAAACACAAAGAGGATCTCCTCATCTATGAACAAACAATTATAGAAAGAAAGAGGCAAATTTTTAAGAGACAAACGGGACTTTTCTACAGGAACCATTTTTAAGTGGAACACCACTAGGAGGGAACAAGTAAGATCACATAAAACCTCATTTAGCTCCTCAGAAGCGGAGTCCTCTGGGACTGAAGATCCTTCCTCACCACCTTCTAAATCTCAGTTGACTTTTTTAGAAGAAAGTACAACAACCAGAGGAATAAACCAGAATCCAAAAGGAGGACGCGGAGGAGTAAGAAAAAGAGGGGGAGATCCGAGATCCTGGCTTTCCCCACAACCTCAACGTCAGTCCTCGAGAACACACAAAAAGTACTAGTACTTGAGGACAATCTGAAAGTCATAAACTTATCAGATAGAAATCTCTCAGATACAGAAATTAGTCTACTTAGTAAGGGATTGTCCTTTTCCCCGACTGCATCATTTAATAGATTTGATTGGGAGAAGGACCTGCGACTCTTTGGCAGGAAACTATTTCTAAAAAAATTCTTTGCTAATAAGAAAAAAGAGGACAATACAATGAGATTGGATAATCCTACATCAATCCCTCAAACAGAGGATGAATTACAGGCCTTGGATGCCTTGGAGGATCTCCTTAAAGAAAATGAGCCCGATTCATGTCAGACTCCAATGATGAGAAGACATCTCTGTAAGAAAAAGTCCACCTTTTCCCCTCAGGAAACAATATGCCCAGAAGTAAAAATCTTTATGGATCTAGTATCGAAAGATATGGATCAAATTGACTCTAATAAAAAAGCAAACTTTTTACATAATAACAACTTTAATCAAGATGAAAGAAGAGCCCTGAAACAATTGAGAGAATGGAACGAGGTTGTCATTAAACCATCCGACAAAGGGGGTAATATTGTCATTTGGCCTGTTGAAATGTATCTACAAGAAGCCTACAGACAACTATATGACAAAACATGCTACAAACAACTCCTGTTTAATCCTACTGACAATTACTTATATTTCTACAATAGGATGATTAAAGAGGTGTATGACAAAGGAACCATTACAAAGGATGAGAATATCTTCTTACAGGTGGAGCACCCTAAAATACCCACCTTTTATTTGTTATCTAAGATACATAAGAATAAAGTCAAGCTGCCAGGGAGACCCATAGTCTCAGGAATTTCCAGCTTACTTGAGCAAGGAAGTATATTTTTGGACAAACATCTAAGACATCATATTACCAGTCTCCCATCATATCTTCAAGATACATCAGATTTATTGAGAAAACTCAACGATGCCCAATTTGAGGATAACAACTACCTTGTTACACTGGATGTGGAATCACTATACACCAGTATAGACCACCTACAGGGCATAGAAGCTGTGAAATATTTCCTTAAAATGGAAGGTTTCAATCCATTTCATAAATTTTATTGGTACTTCTAGAGTTTATTCTCAATAGAAATTACTTCACGTTCAATGACAAATTTTTCCTGCAGACACATGGTACTGCAATGGGTGCAACTTGTGCGCCCACGTACGCCAATTTATTCTTAGGATGGTGGGAGGAGGAGCATGTCTTCAATGATAAAAATTAGATTTACACACGCCATATAAAAACTTGGCAACGATATATCGATGATATCTTCATGATCTGGCAGGGGACCGAAGCGGATTTACATCTATTCATTGATATTTTAAATCATAACAATCTCAATTTAAAACTGACAAGAAATATCAGCAAAAAAATGGTACATTTTTTAGATCTTAATATCATCATCGACGATGAGGGTTGCATTGTGACTGAACTCTATCGGAAAGACACATCCACAAATAGTGTCCTCCACCACAACAGCTCACATTTTCCTCCAACTGTGAGGAACATCCCCAGGGAGAATTTTTAAGACTACGGAGGAATTGCTCTAACAGAAATACGTACAGAGAAAAGTGTGGAGTTATCCCAAAGACTTATCAGCAGAGGCTATAGTAAGCGTTCCATTAAACATACCCAATTTCAGGTATCCAAGATGGAGAGGGAAAATCTTATTTTCGCCACTAAAAAGATTTGCCACCAATACTAACAAGATACGATTTGTGGGGAACTTCTGCCATGAATGGCGACAGTTACAAGAAATTGTGAATAGACACTGGCACGTTCTATTATTAGACTCAGATTTGAAGGATGAACTGGAACAACAAGCATCCTTCAATTGGCGGAGATCAGCAAACCTGAAGGATAACCTGACTATGAGTCATTTCAATTCTAATCCCAGGAAGACTAGTAAAATTCAGGGCACCTTCCCTTGTGGGAAGTGCAAGGCCTATCAATATATGACCAGGATGCACACAATAAAGGATAGATATCACAATACCCTGGAATTTAGACAATTCTTTAATTGTAATGCCATAGGGATAGTTTATTGTTTGGAATGCCCATGTAACAAAATATATGTGGGGATGACCACAAGACAATTCAAACATAGACTACTTGAACATGTGGGCAACATCAGAAATGCCTCAAGTGATTCTCAAAAAATGAAGAAACTCACATCAGTGGCCAGACACTTTCTGGAGAAACATGGGGGTTCCCCTATGAATCTCAAAGCCTTCGGCCTAGAACATTTGAGATTGGGGATTAGAGGAGGAGACCTGACCAGGGTTCTCCTAGAGAAGGAGAGTCAGTGGACTTTTAGACTTCAAACTGTGAACCCTTTTGGTCTTAATGAATACATCAACTATACAGCTTTCTTGGGTAACCAATTTTATTTCTGCATCTAAGATCCTTTGTGGCATTTATATTAGGACATCAATGTTTTCATGTTTCATTTTCTTATAATCTCATCAGGAACACAATTTGCTTTTCTACAATCTCATATTTATATTTGTCTTCTATTCATTTGACACTATTGCGTTTGTTCTTTTTTCTTCATATATTTTTTTATGTTTGTTTTTAGATCTCACATTATTACTTTATATTTTTATTTATTTATTTTTGTATTTTTTCATATCTAAATTTCTATCTATTTTTTCATGACACCTATACTGTCAATGTACTTTATATTATTATACTTTATCACACTTGAGTTTTTATCAAATTACATCCAATAATCTTGTGTACTCTAGATCCTTTGTTCACATTAATTATATAATTAATAACTTTAATCATTTATATTTCTTTCTCACCTTCTTATCAATTTGCACTTTCACTGACTCACCAATACTATATATTAAATATATTATCAAACACTTTTTTCAATACACTTTTCTTTAACTCTATTGCATATTTATTTTATTGATATTTAATTATTAATTATGATGTTTTATCCAAATATAATGTCTACTTTATTTATTTAGTTATTTGCTTTAATATCGCTTTCCCTATTTGTGTTTAAATATACTATTAGTAATTCCTCTACCACCACGCTCCTTACTAAGTTTGGTGACATTACGTTTCCTTTTTACTATACCAGAGACCGATCACCTAGGCAATCTTAAACCCGCCTACTATACTTTAAGATTGGTTTACTGAACACACTGATGTGCATTTGATTGGCTGTCATTACCTATATAGATGGCCAGCCTCCGTGACATCACGGAGCCTAAATGACGAAGCCGAGTCAGGTGAAACACGCGTCTTGCTACCGGTTAGTCTCCAGAGTGCACGTGGAGACTCCCGCTGTCTGGACACTACTGCTGCCATACCACTAATCACTGTATCAGGTATCTATGATTTCGAGGGACACCCGGGCTGCACCGCCTCATACAATGTTCCCCCTGCACTGTGATTTCACATCAGAGGGGTGAGTTATGTCATTTGCAGACCCGGTGCTGTTTTTCCTCCTTTTTCTTCTAGATAAGGGAGTTTCAGGATACCTACTAAACTATATTTCTTACCCTCATGGTATATGTGGTAGGTCCGCTCATGTTCCATTCACTACATCTTGTACATGGAACACAGCAGCCACCTACCCCTTACTGTTAAGTGAGCGGTTACTTTATTTTCATTATTTTATCTACTTCAATTTAATACCTGATGTACCATATGTTTCTTTTCTATCTCAAACCACTACAGAGTTTTTCATATTCACGTTTATAATACTCTGATATTACATGTTATGTGGTTTTCTGATAAAACTATTGTGTGCACAGACCATTTACCCTGATACTGTATGATGTGTTAGGATATTATATGTTACAATTGCTTTGGGCAACAAATGTTTCTGGACATTTTGGCACACAAAGGGAATCTGTTTGGTAGATACATTCTACCTCAGTGCATAGCTGTAGCAGCGTTGTTTCTCAGCATCTTTATTTGATATATATCATTTTGATTGTCACATAATTGTACCTATTGAGGTTTCTCTCATCCAGGCTTAGATTTTTTCACCTAGGCTATTATCAACATGAGTATGTATTTATTTATGATGGGATGTCATTATTAGAGACCACCAGGACGCTATAGAGATCTACTGCGTACCAAGAGTACTGTGATTTATTTTGATTCCCTATGATCTCTATGATTTGAATATTCTTGTATGAGATCCATACTTACTTCATTGTATGGTCTCGTCTCTTGATTAATGTAGATCCTTTGTACATACTTACTTCATTGTATGGTCTCGTCTCTTGATTAATGTAGATCCTTTGTACATACTTATACATTTATGCTTTGCTTGAAGGTTACCATCGGAGGGTAATATTACTTTCCAACAAGTAAAACACTGCGCACTGGAGTTACAACTGTGAGGTGGGATGTGCTGCTGAATTGGGGGGGGTGTCCGCCCTCCCTCGATAACAGGTAAACACAAACACAATGTATCAGTGCACTATCCCTTTACGTGAAATGATTGAAAATGGAGTGTATAGTATAGTCAAAAAAATTGTCATTTATTGTAAAACACTGTTAAATGGCATGCATGAATAAAAATGGAGCTAGGCTGTTGATTCTCCCTGGGTGGGTGAGAAAAAATATGGCCTGTGGCGGGCTTGCTGTCCACAAGGTAAATGGGAGGTTGGTGTAGATGGGACTGTCTTTGGTAGACAACGCGGCGTCCCGCTGTTGTCTGAGTCAATGTGGTAACTGGGTGGCTGGATGGGTCGGTGCCCGGGTGGTCTTCAGTGCAGGTGGGAGACCACTGGGGCCGTGGAGCTAGGCGTCCGGACCAGTAGGTCAGAGCTAGATCCGGACCCAGGCGTCCTCTGGTGAGAGAGGAGACACCGGGGTCGCAGTGTGTAGCCTGTAGCTGCCGTCTGTGGGGAGGGGAAAGCTGGTCACTTCAGATGCCTCACCTCTCACTCGCCGCCTGATGTGGCTGATCCCTCCCGGACCTGTCCTCTTTGTCCACGCGTCCTGCTGGATGTTCTCTGGCTGTGTGGCTGGTGTGTCTGATCTCCGTCCTCGTGCTGCTACTTCCGCATCAAGTGATGCTGTCACGTGACTGGTATCTTCTTTGGCAGGCTGATGGGAGTTAGCGCTGCGATGTGTCAACTCTGGGGTGGAACGGCAAGTCCAATAGGTAAAGGCATGAAAGGGTCTGGAATAAGAATGAGTGCTCCAACGCGTTTCTACCCCTTGGGGTCTTCCTCTGGGAGATAGGTATGTGTGTGTATCCCTCCTGTGGAGTTAAATAGGCTATTATGTCCCCGCCTCTAATTGTGATAGATGGGTACTGGTGAGCCTGTATGGCAGGTGTGCCTGTCAATCTGTAGTTGGAAGGAGGTAGTTATAATCAAGGCGAGGCCCATTTGTGAACATAAAGTAAATCAATGTGTCTGGAATGGACTCGGTTGTACCAGATTATAAAACATGTTGCTGCTTGGTGTATATATATAAACATGTAGGGATAATGAGTGGTACACTTATTTTTTTGTTTGTGTGTCTGTATGTAATTTAGATCTAGTCCAAATCGGGTGTGTTACTTGGCAGGGTGCATATTAGAATTATGTGCTGAGGAATATAAGTATCTGTTATTAACAGATGGGTGTCCATGTCATTTTAATCACAAATAATGGACTTGACTGCATTGTCAATATTTAATCCCTAGTCAGGGTATCCAAAGTTATTATTAATTTCAATTCTTCTTTATTTATCTGTGCGGTGTAGTTCCCCACTCTCCAATTGGGTTTGACCAATTTGAGGGCACAGAATGTTATTTTGGCAGGGTCAGACTGGTGGAATTGTTTGTAGTGTATTGAAATGGGATGATCTTCATTCCCTTTCCTTATGTTACGGATATGCTCCCCTACTCTCTGTTTGAATGGCCAAATAGTCCTGCCTATGTATTGTTTCCTGCAAGGACACTGCAATATATATACCACTCCCTTTGTGTGGCAAGTCATGTGATCTGTGATCTTCCATTCTAATTGATTGGAGGTGGATGTTATAGACATTGTGGGTTGGATAGTTCTTACCCCAGTGGTGGTGCAAGCTGTGCATTGGCCGCAATGGTAGAACCCCCCTTTATGTCTGTTTGTTGTGGTGGTCCATATGTCGGTCAAAGGGGTTTGTTTGGGATCCATGAGGGCTAGGTGGTTTTTGACTAGCTTGGTGCTGATGTCAGGTGCTTTTCTGAATACAACCTTGGGAACAATTGGTAACGAGGCTGCTAAAGCATTGTCCTGTAGTAGTATAGGCCAGTGTTTAATGATTATGTTTTTGATTTGTCTGGCTTGACTATTGTAATTAGTGACAAAGTAGATGTCCTTGGACTCCTTGGTTGTACTGGTCTTATCTCTCTACTGCAATAGTGGTTCCCTATCTGTAGCACTGAATTTATGATATGCTGCTTCAATTTTCTGTGGTGGATATTGTTTCTCAAGAAGTTGATTCTTCAAGAGGTTGCCTTGTGTGATGTAGTCACTGTTTGGTACAATTACGTTGGATTCTCTGAAATTGACTTGTTGGAATACTGTCCAACCAGTGCTGGTGATGTCCACTGGAGGCCAGAATAAAACTATTGACATCAACCGTCTTGTGATATGTATTGGTATGAATTTGGTTATCTGATATGAAAATGTTTAATTCAAGAAATTCTACCTGTGTCTTGCTAAATTTGGTAGTAAAGTCTAGATTGAAGTTGTTGATGTTCATATATTCTGTAAATTTGATAAGTGATTGTTCATCCCCTCGCCAAATGAAGAAAATGTCATCTATGTAGCACGACCAGAGGACGAGGTTTGCGTCGAGCTCGCGATTGGCCCATATGCACAGATCTTCCCAATGGCTCATAACCAAATTGGCATAACTCAGCGCAAACCTTGTCCCCATCGCAGTACCAGTGGTTTGAAGGTAGAACTTGTTCTCAAACCATAGATAATTATGTGTCAATATATGTAAAATGCTATCTGTAATGAAATTGATTTGATCTGGTTCCATCTCTGAATCTTTGGTGAGATAATGTTTTTTGCTGTCTATCCCTGTTTCGTGTTTGATGATTGAATATAGAGAAGTGACGTCACTGGTG
The DNA here is from genome assembly GCA_031769625.1 of Taudactylus pleione. Taxonomy (NCBI): domain Eukaryota; kingdom Metazoa; phylum Chordata; class Amphibia; order Anura; family Myobatrachidae; genus Taudactylus; species Taudactylus pleione. The sequence goes on along the minus strand of JAUIMM010000706.1, from coordinate 15,919,518 downwards.
ACGAGCCAGCAGTTACTATCCCAATGTATGTCCTGTAGTTTGTTTAGAATGCTGATGGTGTCTTTGAGGTATGACCGTTGTGTCTTGACAAGGGGCTGGAGGAAGGTGTCTACATATTTCGATAAGTTGGATGTGAGTGATTGGATGCCTGATACAATAGGTCTGCCTGGTGGATGGATGGAATTTTTATGAACTTTTGGCAAATGGTAAAAGACCGGAATGACTGGATGTGGAATATTTAAATATGTGTATTCTTGGGTGGTCAGAATACCTTTATTGAGCCCTTCCTGAAGGAGAGTCCTTAATGTTGACTGGAATTCTTGTGTTGGGTCATGTTTCAATTGTTGGTATGTAGTAGTGTCCTGTAGGATTCTATTGGCCTCGATGATATAGGCATCCTTGTTCATGATCACTATGCCCCCCCCTTTGTCTGCAGGCTTGATTATTATATTCCTATTTTCTTTAAGATCCTGTAATGCCTGCAATTGTTTCTTTGTCATGTTGCGCTGCAAATGCTTGATTTTTTGTTTACTCAGTCTGTCTAAATCTTTTTCAACCATTCTGGTGTAAGAGGTGATGCAATTGCCTGACATGTACGTCGGATAGAACTTAGATTTTGCCTTTAGATCCGTATGGTGGTATTTGTCATTCACGGGTTTGTGTTGTAGTGTGGGTGTTTTCTGGAAATATTTCTTAAGTGTTAGTTTCCTAGCAAAATTGTGAATGTCCAAGTATGTATTGAATTTGTTCATTCTGGTGGTAGGAGTGAATTTGAGGCCTTTATCTAGTACTGCTATATGGTCTTCGTTAAGTGGGGTACTGCTCAAATTGAATATCCCTAGCCCTTTGATCTGTTCTACTTTCTTGGGTCGTGTCTTTTTGCTACCCTCTCCTCCTCTGCAGCCCCGTCTAATTTTCTTTTTTGTGATTTGTTCCATATTGTGGTTGATATTGGTGGGTGGCTCGGGTCTAAAAAATGATCTGGACATATATCTAGATTTGTAGTTGCGATCTCCTTGTTAGTGCTGGTAGGTAGGCTGATGTTATCGTCCCGTTGTTCTGTATCTAAATTGAGTATCTGTGATTTGGAGCTGTTGTGTTCATGTATACTACTGTCGTGTTACTAATGTTCAGGAGTACTGGTACTGTATCGAACCAACCTTGTTCCAATGATTGTCTGGCCAGATCTAGATTTCCCTCTTCTTCCTCGATGTCATGTATAGAAAATGAATAATCACTATCTGTGGTGGTATTATGATCTTCAGATGTTGTTGGTGAATTATAGTTATTGTCGCTATTGTTAAATGATTTGTTGGAATGAATTTTGGTCATATATTCCTAGTATGTAAGGTTTAGTTTTCTGTAGATGGGAGTGTTGTTGGTCAAACCACCTAAGTGTTTGATTCTTTTAACGGGTGTTAAATGATTCTTTCTTATATCAAACCTGGTATGTTTGTCTAGTACTTTAGGTGGCTTGCGTGTTTTTTTGGAGATATGGTACTTGTCCCTTAATATTTTGTCTTTCTTTGTGGATATGAGTTTGTCTTCCCCTTTGCGTAATTTATTTAGGGTTAGTTCTATGAGTGCTTTGTATTCTTGTTCCGTTTCATGAGGTGCTAATTGAATATTGAGTTGTTCTATTCCTTGATCTAGTATGATGAGTTCCTGCGTTTGTGTGTTCACTAGTAAATTTAATAGCTGTAGAGAGCAATCCAATAGGATTTGATCCCATTGGTTCATGAACTTACTGTTATCTTGATGGTGTGCAGGTGCCTTCTTGATTTTAAGGCCCTTGGGGATGACTTTGTTTTGTAGATACCATTTGAGAGTTTCTGTGTCCCACCATAATTTGTTTTGCTTGGTAATTGTTTTCTCAAATAGGGTGTACGCGGTAAAGAAGCTGTGGGTGTCTGTTGTGTGAGTCTTGTTCCCTGCTAATTGTGAGAATAGAGTCTCAGCTCTGTGTATTCTGGTGTTTTTGATGTTGAGTATCCCCATTTATTTGTAACAATTGTGAGTCCTTGCAGCTGGTGTTAAAGACACTAAGTACAGTTTACAACAAGTAAAACACTGCGCACTGGAGTTACAACTGTGAGGTGGGATGTGCTGCTGATTTGGGGGGGGGTGTCTGCCCTCCCTCGATAACAGGTAAACACAAACACAATGTATCAGCGCACTATCCCTTTACGTGAAATGATTGAAAATGGAGTGTATAGTAATATTACTTTCAGATTTATCCAGCTTATCCCCATTTAGTATCCTGCATATTTGTTTACATGTTGTCTGTCCATTTTGTCTGTCCTGAGGCATATTTTATTGATATTTTCTAATAAATGTTAAGTTTTATTTCTACTATAAGCAGAGATTTGTGCCCCTATAATAGAGAGTACTTTCCTCTTTTCTCTTTTGCTATTTAACTTACTCTTTTGGGTGCACCTCCAACTTTCGATCGGTATTGGGCATCATTACCCAGTTCTGATTATGGAGTTTTTTCTGCTTTCAATATAACATATTGAACTAATATTGGTACCAGTGCTTAGGGTCTCTCTTTTACCCTTTTCCTTAATTCTTCCCTTAGGGGTGCCTAACCCTAACCTCCCCACAGTGGCACCTAAGCATAATCCACCCTTCCCCTAGCCTAACCGTAACCTTTCCTGGGGGTGCAGAACCCTAAGTCCCCCGGGGGTGCCAAAACCTAACCCTCCCCCCCGCACCATAAACTTAACCCTACCGGTGGGGTGCCTAACCCTTACCACACCCCAGCGGTGCCAAACCCTAACCACCCCTTCCCCTAGCCTAACCCTAAGTCCCCCCGGGAGTGCCTAAACCCAACCCACCCCCGCTGCTAAGGACGGCCAGATTTATCTCGATCGGTCAGGCATCCTTTGGCATTTCGGTGTCAGGATTAAGATTGGTGTCAGTATTTCGACGCATATCTTAAGTCCCTTGTCAGGCTTCTACTGTCGGGATATAGATCGGCGGCATTTAGTCCACCGGTTTATAAACTACATCCCCTGGGTACACAATAGCTCAACCGGACGATTTTTAAGTGCATATACACTTACCTATCATCTGCCAGATCTGTCGGGCCTGACATCACAACTGGGCGGGCATTTAAATTTACCTGCCTAGTTGAGTTGTCACTCACTGCTGGGTCCCCTGCAGCATGTGTACTGGTGATTGGCAGGTCACCTGTACACACCAGCAGATGCACAAATATATCTGCAGATATATATCGGCCATCTGCTGTGCTGCACAGCTGATCCGATATGTCTGTGAACAACGTTGATCACAAACATATCAGGGGTACTTACCTATCATCGAGCTCTCAATATATCGATGTTCGATTAAATGGCTGATATATCAACCCGTGTGTACCCAGCTTACGTGTCTAGGATGCACCAGGAGTCTGTGCTAATTAACAGGGCTGGCGCTAGCTTTTTCAGCACCGTCCGTGCTGCCACCACTTTTCTCACCCACTCCCTCCCCCTGAGCATATACCAATAATGCCAGCGGTGGGAGGATTTTCCAGAGCCGGCCAGCTGTGAGTGCAGTAAACTTCAGGCAGGGAGCAGGACTGTGCCCGGGTGACTGCCCTGTTAGCCCGTGCCTTGAGCCGCCACTGCTAAATTGATATGCAACATTTGTATACCTGTGTGCAATTGAGTGTGTACACGAAACTTGGTGTGAGAAAAAGTTGTGATCGCTGTATTGTAGCATTACGCATGCTAATTGAGAGACTTAACATTGACGATGTGCTCACAATGCGATATCGTGAGCTATTTCCCTTGAACTCTCCCCGGCAGCTCCCTGGCACTCCTAGACATTATGTGCAGCAAAAGCTCCATTGTGAATGATCTAAAGATTTGCCAATCTTGGATCGTGCAGGATAGCAGACAGATGCTTGCACGGATCAGGGACATCCATGATGCATGCATCAGTCTGTAAAAAAATAAACACAGATGCACGGACAGATCAGTGAGATCCGTCTGTGCTGCTGTGTTTAAAAAACTAAATAAAAGCCTTGGTGAAATAAAAAAAAATAAAAAAACACGCGACTATGTGAGATAGTGTGTGTACATTTTTGTTTAATAAACTTTTACTTTGTATGTGTGTGTCCTGCGTTTATTTTAATATTTCTTTTGCTGTGGAACTACAGGTACCAACGGGCCCGTAATGCACTGCATGCTGGTACTTGTGGTTCCCCAAGTAACAGCATGCGGGGGAGGCTTGCTGGGACCTGTAGATCCACAGCAAAGACAATATCAAAGACAATATTATCTCATCTATTTTTTTACATCACACTACACTATCAACCTGGCACCCACCACTCAAGAGGTGCTGGGGACAGCCCTGGGCTATCAGTCTAGGCCTGGGGTGCCCTGGAGAAAGAGACCCTTTATTGGGGGGTCCCCAGCTCCCCAGGGATCCCCGACCTGGGCTGACTAGCGATCAGAGTTGATATTTCGGCTGGGGGACCCGGTGAAAGGGTTTCTCTGGCTGTGGCATTATCCCCCCACTAGAAAAAGTCAGATGCTGGTTCTGGATCATAACCTGGTGCTGGTTGTGCTTAAATACAGGGGGACCCCTTCATCATTTGTTCCCTATATTTTGCACAACTAGCACCGGGTCACTAAGCCCGGGGCAGGTTGCTCTTTTGGGGGGGGGGGCACCGTTTTTTTTCCCACAGGTTAATCATTTTAGAAGACACAGATGTACAGACAAAGATCCGTCCATGCATCTGTGTCTTCATGCTTGCAGCACAGATCTACCTGATCCATGCCTGCAAGCATCGTATGCGGATCCGAACGACATATCGTACAGGCATTAACACTGGCCCTGATTCAGAACCGGACGCTCTGAAAGAGTGCTCGCTCTGAATCTGGGCATTATTTTTTTTGTGCGGCCTCCTGGCCGCTCACATAGCTGTGAGTGACCACCCACAGCTATTGCGAGCGGCCAGGATGATGGAGGACATTGCGACCATCGGGCTTGCGACGAGACCCTTGTGGTAGGGTCTCGTGGCCGCAAGCCCCAGAGAGCTTCTGGCTTAAATAGAGCCGGAAGCTCTCTCACTGACATCACTTGTGATGTCAGTGGGGCTGCCCACAAACGGCAGGTGTTCGCTTGGGAACGCCTCCGTTTGTGAAGCCACCCCCCGGCCACACCTACCAAATGGGGCGAGCTGTCAATCACCATCGACAGCTCACCCCCTTTGGTGCAAGACCCGGAGCAACGGAGCACCCGTCGCTAGCCGGGTCTCGCGCATGCGCACGACGGAGCCGGCTCCGTCGTGCGCATGCCCAGTGGGCAAACATCGACCCAGTTGCGAGCGCTCAGTGCTTGCGACCTGGTCTGAATCAGGCCCCCTGTACGATATGCTGTCGGATCGTGTACTAGATTTGAACATATTTTACACTATTTGTCGTTGAAGCATGTAAAATATTGTCTAGTGTGTACGCACCTTCATTCACACACAGATATACAAGTGTTGCATATCAAATTAATCAGCGCAGTCTCCTGGTGTGTCCTAGTCACCTCGACTTAGATGTATTTTTGGCAAAAAAGATGCAAAAAAGAAGCCCGGTGCAAGCAGAATCTCACAGGACCAGGCACGCCAAGAGGGGCTGTTTGGCGCGACTGCAGCAAAGACGAGTGGGAAACATTTTTATGTGCAAGAAAAGTACAGAGCAGGCACGACTAAGCACATCATCCAATCTGCTCCCATGCATCTGAAACGTGGATACACACACATACAGTATGTGTTTATATATATATATATAGTGTGTGTGGCATCCTTTCAGTGTTAATGTTGTTATATGAGAGTTGCTAGGGCAGGAAAGCACCCTGAATCGCGGCCCTATATTTATAGATATTATATAAATAAACTGTTTAATGCAACCTTTAATGAGTGAGGACTTTCCCTTGATTGGAAAGAAAGAGACAGGGGTCGATTCAGACCCGGACGCTAAGCTGCGCTCTCTCGCTGCCAAAAGGGGCCGGGTATGCAAATTCCACAATCGCACTGTCTGGTGTAAGGACGCCCCCTATGTCTTAGAGAGCGACGGCAGAGTGAGAGCACACCGGTATAAAGTCGCCCACTTTTCTTTCTTAGCACACGTCATCTCCAGGAAGTGTATGATTAATCAGAACCATCGGAGCTGTATGCATCGCTTGAGGTTGACCCTACCCCACCGCAAGCACTGTGATCACTGCAGGCTGAAATACAACCAAGTGACATGTACAATGACGCTTCCATGCTAATTATGCACACCCATAAAACTCAGTTTTGACGCCCAGACACGCCTGCGTTCGCAGCACCACTCCCCTGTTCACAAGCACCTTCCCCTGCTACCACCCACAAACAGCACTGTCACTCATAGTAGCGCTCAGTCTTTGTGCTAAGAGCGCACAATTTCCGATCGTAATGACTGGTTCGCGCACACGCACTGCGATGCATACGCATGCGCAGACCGGCAACAATCGTCCATAGCATGCGTCCGGATCTGAATCGGGCCCAGTCACTTCGCAAAACCTTTGTTTTTGTACTGTTACATTGCACTCATTGTAACATATACATATTATAACAATCTCGCTGGAGGGTCATAATTTCACCATTCCCCGGGTGACACTAGAAATGCCCCATGAGTAGACCTGGGGCAGAGCAGGACACACCCCCTTGACGGTGTGGTGCTGTCAGTGGCCATTCAGGTAATTTCCCTGAAATTATTTTTCAAAAGTAGGCAAATATATTCCACGCTCTGAGCTGTGTCTGCGGCCGATCATCAGAGCAGTGGTAGGCAGGCTCACACACACTTGCTGCGCAGGCTGTAGGGGAAGCATGGAGGCACTGATTGACTGGAACACTACAGACCCACTCTCTCTCACATTTACTGAGCCGCAACTGTAAGATAAGGAGAGTGATGGCGGAGAGGAGGGAAGGAGCAGGGTGATGGAGAAGAGGATGGAGCCAGGCTGTGAGGGAAGGAGCAGGGTGATGGCGGAGAGGACGGGACAGAGTGTGAGGGAAGGAGAAGGTGATGGAGAAGAGGATGGAGCCAGGGAAGGAGGATGATGGAGAGGATATGGCAAGGGTGTGAGGGAAGGAGTAGGGTGATGGAGGATAGGATGGAGCCGGGGTGTGAGGGAAGGAGGAGGGTGATGGAGGATAGGATGGAGCCGGGGGGTGAGGGAAGGAGCAGGGTAATGGAGGATAGGATGGAGCCGTGGTGTGAGGGAAGGAGGAGGGTGTTGGACGATAGGATGGAGCCGGGGTGTGAAGGAAGGAGGGTGATGGAGGATAGGATGGAGCCGGGGTATGAGGGAAGGAGGAGGGTGATGGAGGTTAGGATGAAGCCAGGCTGTGAGGGAAGGAGGAGGGTGATGGAGGACAGGATGGAGCCGGGGTGTGAGGGAAGGAGGAGGGTGATGGTAGAGAGGACAGGACAGGACAGAGTGTTAGGGAAGGAGCAGGGTGATGGAGGATAGGATGGAGCCAGAGTGTGAGGGAAGGAACAGGGTGATGGAGATTAGGATGGAGCCGGGGTGTGAGGGAAGGAGGAGGGTGATGGAGGATAGGATGGAGCCGGGGTGTGAGGGAAGGAGGAGGGTGATGGAGGATAGGATGGAGCCGGGGTATGAGGGAAGGAGGAGGGTGATGGAGGATAGGATGAAGCCGGGGTCTGAGGGAAGGAGGAGGGTGATGGAGGATATGATAGAGCTGGGGTGTGAGGGAAGGAGGAGGGTGATGGCAGAGAGGACAGGACAGAGTGTGAGGGAAGGAGCAGGGTGATGGAGGATAGGATGGAGTCGGGGTGTGAGGGAAGGAGAGTGATGGAGGATAGGATGGAGCCAGGGTGTGAGGGAAGGAGCAGGGTAATGGAGGAAAGGATGGAGCCGGGGTGTGAGGGAAGGAGCAGGGTGATGGAGGATAGGATGGAGCCAGGCTGTGAGGGAAGGAGGATGATGGAGAGGATATGGCAAGGGTGTGAGGGAAGGAGGAGGGTGATGGAGGAAAGGATGAAGCCGGGAGTGTGAGGGAAGGAGGAGGGTGATGGAGGATAGGATGGAGCCGGGGTGTGAGGGAAGGAGGGGGGTGATGGAGGATAGGATGGAGCCGGGGTGTGAGGGAAGGAGGAGGGTGATGGAGGATAGGATGGAGCCGGGGTGTGAGGGAAGGAGGAGGGTGATGGAGGATAGGATGGAGCCAGGGTGTGAAGGAAGGAGGAGGGTGATGGAGGATAGGATGGAGCCGGGTTGTGAGGGAAGGAGGATGATGGAGAGGATATGGCAAGGGTGTGAGGGAAGGAGGAGGGTGATGGAGGATAGGATGGAGCCGGGCTGTGAGGGAAGGAGGAGGGTGATGGCAGAGGACAGGACAGATTGTGAGGGAAGGAGCAGGGTGATGGAGGATAGGATGGAGCCAGAGTGTGAGGGAAGGAACAGGGTGATGGAGGATAGGATGGAGCCGGGGTGTGAGGGAAGGAGGAGGGTGATGGAGGATAGGAAGGAGCCAGGGTGTGAGGGAAGGAGCAGGGTAATGGAGCAAAGAATGGAGCCAGGGTGTGAGGCAAGGAGCAGGGTGATGGAGGATAGGATGGAGCCAGGCTGTGAGGGAAGGAGGATGATGGAGAGGATATGGCAAGGGTGTGAGGGAAGGAGGAGGGTGATGGAGGAAAGGATGAAGCCGGGAGTGTGAGGGAAGGAGGGGGGTGATGGAGGATAGGATGGAGCCGGGGTGTGAGGGAAGGAGGAGGGTGATGGAGGATAGGATGGAGCCGGGTTGTGAGGGAAGGAGGATGATGGAGAGGATATGGCAAGGGTGTGAGGGAAGGAGGAGGGTGATGGAGGATAGGATGGAGCCGGGCTGTGAGGGAAGGAGGAGGGTGATGGCAGAGGACAGGACAGAGTGTGAGGGAAGGAGCAGGGTGATGGAGGATAGGATGGAGCCAGAGTGTGAGGGAAGGAACAGGGTGATGGAGGATAGGATGGAGCCGGGGTGTGAGGGAAGGAGGAGGGTGATGGAGGATAGGAAGGAGCCAGGGTGTGAGGGAAGGAGCAGGGTAATGGAGCAAAGGATGGAGCCAGGGTGTGAGGCAAGGAGCAGGGTGATGGAGGATAGGATGGAGCCAGGCTGTGAGGGAAGGAGGATGATGGAGAGGATATGGCAAGGGTGTGAGGGAAGGAGGAGGGTGATGGAGGAAAGGATGAAGCCGGGAGTGTGAGGGAAGGAGGGGGGTGATGGAGGATAGGATGGAGCCGGGGTGTGAGGGAAGGAGGAGGGTGATGGAGGATAGGATGGAGCCGGGGTGTGAGGGAAGGAGGATGGTGATAGAGACTATACTATGCTTCTGTCACCCGGTGTCACGAATCTCGGATGAAATATGGACAAACCTGTACTGGGAGGCTTAACCCAGTGCAGAGGCGCAGAATCTAATGTATTGGTGGTGTTTGCCAGGGATCCCCGCAAGGAGGTATAGACTTCGCTACACTCAATACGCAGGTCGCAGCCCTCTGCCTGGGTTCCCAGTACAGGAGCTGGTATACACCGAAGGTTGGTAAGAATACTTGAACCAGACTGAAACCGGAATGGGCAAAACCTGGCTGGAGCTGGAATAACTTCATGCTGGGTATTTCAAGGTACAGTGGTGTGAAGGAGCAGGTAACTCTAGACGGGAACAATTATTGAGACAGGTTATTGTTCTGCAGCATTGAACTGAACTGGGAACAGAGGCCCTGATTCAGAGCTGGACGGTATTTGCGGATGGTCGTTCTAAAAAAGGGGCCGCATATTTAAATTCAGCGCTCGCTCTTTGCGGTGTGTTGACGCCTCTATGTCTGAGCAAGCTGTCGAAAAATGCGCTCGCTATTTTGTAAAGACGCCCCTTTGCCGTTCGCATCACACGTCATTCCGGTAACCCTAAGTCCCCTCACCCGGAGCCCTATACCTAACCCTCCCCCCCCCCCCGCGGCTATCCGCACTCGGCGTCCCTTCGATCGGTATGTCATTTCACCCTCGTTGAGATTAAGCAGTCGGGAAGCCAGCTGTCGGGATTAGGTCCGCCGGCTCCACGACTGCATACCCTAGTAAGAGCTTGCTGTAGAAACTGGCACTTCTACACAAATAGTTTGCTTATAGTCGTGCTGGAGGTGACTGCAGTGAACAGACTTGCGGGAGATGACTACAGCAGGCAGAGAGTATAAGTTCACCCGGGAATCCTCTAATCAGTGCAGCTGATGATTGCACTGGGCTGGAGAATAGGAAGCAAGTGAGACGTTTGCTGAGTGAGTACTCTGGGAAGACTTGATATTCCTCTAACTGCAATTTAGCAGCACAGGACACAGGAGGATACAGCAACTGCAGATATGGGGCCAGATAACAGTAATGGTTACTGCACAAAGGAGCCACAGAATAGCAGGTAACACAAGGAAGCAACACATTGCTCTGGGATTTCTCACAGAGAATATGAATGAATCCGCTGCAAGTCACTGATAGGCTGCTATGGTCAGCTGAGGCAGGAGCACTCCCATTGGAAGAATGCTATCAGCTTACATACTGCATGATGGTGATGCCAGTGCATGGTTCTCAAACAAGGTCAGGCAGAAATTCTGTCCTGCGGCAATTCACAAGGAAAGTCACGCAATTCGAACAGAGTGTGACACCCAGGGCAAGGTTTCAGCTTGGTGCCCCTCCCTTTTTAACACATTCTTATATGCCATCAGAGGTCCTGAAATGCCTTTATATGCCATCATACTCTTCCACATTTCTCTTATATAACATTAGACCCATTTAGATATGCCATCAGATCCCGTCTCCACCAAAGACTTCACCTCACCTCCTATTTAAGGCTGCTTCAGAAATTTCCTGGGCGTGTTTTCCATCCCAATCTGCCTCGGACTCTTCATGAGCTCAGGCCCCCAAAAGTTACATTAAAACTAGAATGCTTTCATTCCATGAATGCTGTTTACTGCCAGCAGATGGCGCTACTTAGTCTTTTAAATTACCTTAAAAAGTAAATGTGAAACTTATAAACGGTACAGTACAGTAGATGGTTGTTGTATTTTCACAAATAACATTTATTCCAGTTGGAAAGTAACACATCAGCAAGGACATAGATGCTATGTACTTTATAAAAACAATACTCTTAAAATAGGAATAAATAAGAGTCTTTGAAGCCTTTATTATCAATAAATGCAAAGTGTCAGTGCAAGTTAACAATCTAACTTGACACAATTGGTGGATATAAGGAAATTCAGACTTTGACATTGCTGCAGTACAGATCTCTTATACAGGCAAATGCACATTTACACACAGTATTTTTTATTCACTAAACTTAACATTAATTAACAAGACCACAAAATAGTGATACGTCCCAAAATCTGTAAAAATAAATGAACATACTATCCATTGTTTATTTTTCCTGTGAAAACAAAGGCCCTGATTCAGAGCCGGACGCTCTGACCAGAGCGCTCGCTCTGAATCAGGGCCCACCTCCATAATTATGGAGCGTCCTCCTGGACGCTCGTATAGCTGTGGGTCACCACCCACAGCCTATACGAGCGTGCAGGATGGTCGCGATGGTCTTTGACCATCGCGACCATCACCACTGCGAGCCGAAGCCTGCGGTTGAGTTTCTATCAGAGCCAAAATCACTCCCACTGACATCACTAGTGATGTCAGTGGGGCCGGCTTCTGAATGATGTCAGTGGGGCCGGCTTCTGACGGTAGGCGTTCCCTTTGGAACGCCTCCGTCTGGGAGGCACGCCCCCGGCACGCCCACCAAAGGGGGCGTGCTGTCAATCAACATCGACAGCATGCCCCCTTTGATCAGACACAACGAGCGAAGGAAAGTCCTTCGCTCGTCGCGTCTCACGCATGCGCACGACGGAGCTCCCTCCGTCGTGCGCATGCGCAGTGCACACCATCGACCCACCGCTCGCGAGTGGGTCTGAATCAGGCCCAAAATCAGCTATACTTGTACATACAATTGTTTGAAACTATTTATGAATGAATGATGAAATGGCTATTACTGAAATGCATAATATCCGAATGCATAACTTATAAAGAGCTGAATTTTTTTAAGTTGGAATATACCTCTATCATGGTTGTTTTTTTAACCACCACCAAGAAATACTGTGGTTCTTGCATCGGAAGCAATTCATCTTTTCAAAACAGCAAAACAAATATGAATGCTACATAAAGCTTCTCAGAATAAAGTCTGTACTAGAAAATAAAGCACATTTTCCTTTTTATGTGTTTGAATGAAAATGCATAAAATGTGTAAGAATAATATGGAAGCCCAACAAGGCATATCGTGAAAAAAAGACAACATATCTCATTTATGAGGTGATCCCTGTATTTATTGATTGCAGGATGAGGAAGATCTCGGTATTAAACTCCTCCCATCTCTGGACCTCCCTAGCATTTTCTGTAGTGTAGAGATCACCAGATAACAACTATTAGGGGGACATATTGTTTAAAAGAGGGAAGTCAGACGGGGGTGTCCCTGATTCTGCAAAAGCCAAGATGTGGGAGATCATACACGTTTTTCCATATGATGCTGCGATTGCAATGGTTGATAAGGCCACACTGCTCCAAATGTGCAAACTAGGGATGGCTGTCGGTGTGGTTACCATTGATGGCATTTTTGCAAGTAGCCATTGATGGTGACCAACTATGCAATGAATGTCCATCGATGGTTTCACCAACCGATGGTCATCCCGTGGACCAATCAGAACCAGGGACAAGGCTTCACAGGTGTCGGGGGCTGAGCTATGCTCCGTGTCCCGGCACCTTGCAAACAAAAAAAAAACTATTTGGTTATTCTTTAACATCAATGGAGGGAAATCATCTCTCCCATCAATGGTAAAAGCATTCAACATCGGCCATAAACCATCGATGATTATGAATCGTCGATGGCCATCCCTAGTGCAAACTTCCATATGCACTAAACAACTATCGATAATTAGACCAGGAAAAGGTTACCTTGTGATGACAAATTGCAATAGCGGCAATGTCACCACTATTCAAAGGCCATCCCTATCCTAGGTGTGTTTTGGTATGTGATCTGATAGTTACAGTACATGTGACTAGTAACTAGTGTATCTGGAGCCCAGGGCAAGATGAAAAATGGAGATACCCCCTCCCTATGTGCGTACGCCGGAAAGTGAGCATGGTCACATGGCACGAGGGGCGCGGCCACTGAAAATGGGGCTTGTGAACATGCCAACCCCTCACCCTTTTTGGGAACATTCCTTTCCATTCCATATGCACCTTAATGCCCCCAGTAGTAGTGCCCCTCTTGCAATGCACACTGTAGTAGTGCCACTTATGCAATGTCCCCAGTAGCAGTGCCCCATGTTGTAGTGCCCTGTATACAGTGCTTCCTGTGGTGCACCCTTATACAGTGCTCCCTTATACTGTGCCCCTTATACAGCCCCCCTATGCAGTTCCACCAGTATTGGTCCCCCTCATACAGTACCCCCAGTATGCAGTGCCCCCAGTAGTGGTCCCTCTTATGCAGGCCCCCAGTAGTGATGCACCCCTATGCATTGCCCCCAGTAGTGGTCCTCCCTATTCAGTGCCCCCAATAGTGATACGGAGCCCCCTATACAGTGCCTCTTACATAACACACACACAGACATACACAAAGCACTTACCTGAATCCATGCGCCTGCCGCTGTCTGCTCCTCCCGCCCCTTTTGTAGAGAGCCCCTGGGGCTTGCGCATGCAGCGCGTGCCCAGTGGACCGGCATTGACCCGCTTGCGAGCGGGTCTGAATGAGGGCCTCTGTTCGGACTCAATAGCCGTCTGCATTTCTGCTTGCATCCTCCTGACTGCTGTTTGTCACCCTAACCAGGACTTTAGATGGGTTTAGCCGCTTTACGTGGCTAAACCCTGTCTCTTTGGGTGCGACACGCGTGATAACACATGGGCACTACCCTCGATCTCCCGTCACTTTAGGCGAAAGATAGGGTGCAATAAAACAATTGAAATGCCCCTGCCGTCTCTATCGTGGACTAAATATAATTTTAATCACTACTAAAATGATGAGTAATATGCAGCCGAATCTTAAGGTGTTTGTTACATGGTTATAGAGTATTCTTTGCATTTGGCACTGAAAAAAAGAACATTAAAACATAAAAAACTATAGTGCTATCTGCATTCAATATACTGATTAGGGGAAATCGGACTGTACAAAAAAAAAATAGGGTAATTTGTGAGTAATAACAATTTCAGTGTCAAAATTTGAATCGGGCTGTGCTGCTCCTTATATTAGGATCATGGGTTCTGTAGCAGAGCTAACAGTGATGAAGTGATGAATCCCTCACTGTGGTCATGGCTATGACTGCCCATGACACAGACGGTGGTGGGAGACGAGAACATGGATGCCAGGCTATGACACGAAACTTCCCTGAAAGGAATGTGGCGTCAGAGGGAGGAGCGGTCCCAGCTCCCCCCGCCGCAGCCCTGAGACGTCACCTCCGGGTACAGCAGCAGCAACCACGGAGAGAGAGAGCTGAGTGAGTCCCCGGGAGCTGGCTGTACACACTGACACCGGCTCTGATCCGCAGGGTGAGCAGCTCGGAGTCCCGGGACCAGGCGGTGAGTCACGGGCCATTGTGTGTCCCCCCGCAGTGTATGGTGGGGGAGGGGGTGTATATACACACACAGGTATGTGACTCAGGAACAGGAAGCGCTGCTGCCTCCTATACAGCTGTGTATTGTCTGTACAAAGTGCAATGCTCAGCTCTGCTTGTATACAGGCTAGTGTAGGCTGTGCTTGGCGACATTTTGTATGTATGTACTGTGAATTATTCTGCACAGAGCTGTGCTATATGTACTCAGTGCTCTAGGGGGGGAATTCAATTGTTTTTGCTCAACACAGGGTTTTTGCGCTACTGTCAGCTATTCAATTGTTTCTCCAGACAGGCGAAAAAGTCCCTTTTTTGGGTGCCCAAAATATCGATTGGGCGCACTAAGCTGGACTTTAGACGGGTTTAGTTGCTTTATGCGACTAATCCCGGTCTATTTGGGCACAACCTGCGTGAAAACCCGCGTATCAATTGAATATTCCCCTCCCGTCAGTTTAGACAGATGATTTGGGCATGCAAAAACAATTAAATTCCACCCTATATGTTCACAGTGCTTTAAGCTGTAGATAACTGCTTTAAACATCACACAACTGCGCTACATGCAGTACACAGCTGTGCTCTAGGCCAGGCCTGGCCAACCTGTGGCTCTCCATTCTCCAACTGTTATGAAACTACTGATCAGCTGGAAAAGCATTCTGGGACTTGTAGTATTACAACAGCTGGAGAGCCATAGGTTGGCCAGGCACGCTGTAGGCAGTACACAGCTATGTGCTCACAGCGCTGTAGGCAGTACACAGCTATGTGCTCACAGTGCTCTAGGCAGTACACAGCTATGTGCTCTAGGCAGTACGCAGCTATGTGCTCACAGTGCTCTAGGCAGTACGCAGCTATGTGCTCACAGTGCTCTAGGCAGTACGCAGCTATGTGCTCACAGCGCTCTAGGCAGTACGCAGCTATGTGCTCACAGCGCTCTAGGCAGTACGCAGCTATGTGCTCACAGCGCTCTAGGCAGTACGCAGCTATGTGCTCACAGCGCTCTAGGCAGTACGCAGCTATGTGCTCACAGCGCTCTAGGCAGTACGCAGCTATGTGCTCACAGCGCTCTAGGCAGTACGCAGCTATGTGCTCACAGCGCTCTAGGCAGTACGCAGCTATGTGCTCACAGCGCTGTAGGCAGTACGCAGCTATGTGCTCACAGCGCTGTAGGCAGTACGCAGCTATGTGCTCACAGCGCTGTAGGCAGTACGCAGCTATGTGCTCACAGCGCTGTAGGCAGTACGCAGCTATGTGCTCACAGCGCTGTAGGCAGTACGCAGCTATGTGCTCACAGCGCTGTAGGCAGTACGCAGCTATGTGCTCACAGCGCTGTAGGCAGTACGCAGCTATGTGCTCACAGCGCTGTAGGCAGTACGCAGCTATGTGCTCACAGCGCTGTAGGCAGTACGCAGCTATGTGCTCACAGCGCTGTAGGCAGTACGCAGCTATGTGCTCACAGCGCTGTAGGCAGTACGCAGCTATGTGCTCACAGCGCTGTAGGCAGTACGCAGCTATGTGCTCACAGCGCTGTAGGCAGTACGCAGCTATGTGCTCACAGCGCTGTAGGCAGTACGCAGCTATGTGCTCACAGCGCTCTAGGCAGTACGCAGCTATGTGCTCACAGCTCTCTAGGCAGTACGCAGCTATGTGCTCACAATGCTGTAGGCAGTACACAGCTATGTGCTCACAGTGCTGTAGGCAGTACACAGCTGTGTGCTATATGCTCACAGCGCTGTAGGCAGTACACAGCTATGTGCTTACAGCGCTCTAGGCAGTACACAGCTATGTGCACACAGAGCTCTAGGCAGTACACAGCTATGTGCACACAGCGCTCCAGGCAGTGCACAGCTATGTGCTTACAGCGCTGTAGGCAGTACGCAGCTATGTGCTCACAGCGCTGTAGGCAGTACGCAGCTATGTGCTCACAGCGCTGTAGGCAGTACGCAGCTATGTGCTCACAGCGCTGTAGGCAGTACGCAGCTATGTGCTCACAGCGCTGTAGGCAGTACGCAGCTATGTGCTCACAGCGCTGTAGGCAGTACGCAGCTATGTGCTCACAGCGCTGTAGGCAGTACGCAGCTATGTGCTCACAGCGCTGTAGGCAGTACGCAGCTATGTGCTCACAGCGCTGTAGGCAGTACGCAGCTATGTGCTCACAGCGCTGTAGGCAGTACGCAGCTATGTGCTCACAGCGCTGTAGGCAGTACGCAGCTATGTGCTCACAGCGCTGTAGGCAGTACGCAGCTATGTGCTCACAGCGCTGTAGGCAGTACGCAGCTATGTGCTCACAGCGCTCTAGGCAGTACGCAGCTATGTGCTCACAGCGCTCTAGGCAGTACGCAGCTATGTGCTCACAGCGCTCTAGGCAGTACGCAGCTATGTGCTCACAGCGCTGTAGGCAGTACGCAGCTATGTGCTCACAGCGCTCTAGGCAGTACACAGCTATGTGCTCACAGCTCTCTAGGCAGTACACAGCTATGTGCTCACAATGCTGTAGGCAGTACACAGCTATGTGCTCACAGTGCTGTAGGCAGTACACAGCTGTGTGCTATATGCTCACAGTGCTCTAGGCAGTACACAGCTATGTGCTTACAGCGCTGTAAGCAGTACACAGCTATGTGCTTACAGCGCTCTAGGCAGTACACAGCTATGTGCACACAGAGCTCTAGGCAGTACACAGCTATGTGCACACAGCGCTCCAGGCAGTGCACAGCTATGTGCTTACAGCGCTCTAGGCAGTACACAGCTGTGTGCTATATGCTCACAGCGCTCCAGGCCAGTGATTCCCAACCTCGGTGCTCAAGGCACACTTAACAGTCCCGGTTTTAGTGATATCCATGCTGGAGCACAGATGGTTAAATCAAAATAACTAAGGTACTAATTAAGTCACCTGTGCTTAAGTATGGCTATCCTTAAAACCTGGACTGTTAGTGTGCCTTGAGGACTGTGGTTGGGAACCCCTGCTTTAGGCAGTACACAGCTGTGTGCTCTGTGCTTACAGCGCTCTAGGCAGTACAAAGTTGCTCTGTGAGCTCACAGTCCTCTATGCAGTACATATCTGTGCTCTAGGCCATGCCAGGCCTGGCCAACCTGTGGCACTCCAGCTGTTGTGAAACTACAAATCCCAGTATACCCTCCCTCTGATACGCTGGAAAAGCATGCTGGGACTTGTAGTATCACAACAGCTGGAGAGCCACTAGTTGGCCAGGCCTGCTCTAGGCACTGCACAGCTCCGTGTGCTCACAGCGCTCTAGACAGTACAAAGTTGCTCTGTGTTCACAGTGCTCCAGGCAGTACACAGCTGTGCTCTGTGCAGTACACAACTAAGCTCAAAGTGCTCTATGCAGTACACAGCTGTGCTCTGTGCAGTACACAACTAAGCTCAAAGTGCTCTATAGCTGTGCTATCACAGTGCTCTGCAGTATCCAGCTGCTCTATGTGCTCTAGGCAGTATACAACTGTGCTCTAGGCAGTACATGGCTGTGCTCTATGTGCTCTCACATTGCTTTAAGCATGGGAAAAGTATTCCTTGTTTTCTAAACTTCATGTGAACTTTTATTATTTTCATTTAAATAATATAATCAACTAGCTCACAGGAACTAGTGTTTATATGTATGCAATTCAAAATGTAAAATTAATTTTTAATTAGATTGTTTTCCTATTATTGTTGCTGTTTTTAATCTGAATGAGACTGATCAATGCATCTCCCAATTTGTCAACACTAAGCTCCCGATCTAATAAAGCTTCTCCCAATAATGTTAGGTGTCGGGAGAAAGCTGCATAAGGGATTCTTTTTCTGGAAATAGGAAGCAGCACATACCATAACATGCTCTTTGAAAATAGTGTTCAATATGACTGCATTTGATATGCATGGCCAGAGTGTATAATAGGATAGAGCACGGAGAGGATATAGTTGTTTGCTTTCATTTAGTTGCTGCTATGTACCTGGCTGCGACTGGTATAGGAGATGCTATCTTTCTTGTTACGTTTGAAATAATAGGGCTTAATAGACTCGAAATATATAACTGGATCTGTCATAACTGTTAGTGCCCTTATGTTTATTAATTGATCATCTGCTGATTGCCAGATTGGAACTATTAATGGACTTTAATCAGGGTATGTGATGTAAAGTGCCCAGACCAACAGACATGGGATGGGTGTTATAGGGTATATATTATACCCCTCTTACACCGGAGCTAAAACCCGGGTTATTGCAGGGTTAACCCAGGCAGCTCCTTGGTGTAAAAGGGGTGAGGGTTGGATCGCCGGGTCGAGTGACCCAGCAATATAACCCAGGTAAATAGCAAGGTTTAACACGGGAGTAACCCGTGAAACCCTGCTGTGTGTACGGCGCACTCCGGGTCTTGATGACCTGCAGTGCGCCGCAAGCTGGCTGATTGGTCCGGCTTCAGCGGCGCTTGGAGATGATGTGATCTCCACTTTCAAGCCGGGTCTATGCAGACCCGACTGCGGTGTGAGCGGCACCGACTCGGGAATATCCCGAGTTGGCGCCTGCTAAGTTCTGAGTCTGATCCTGTATAGGAACCCTGTTCCAACTCCGGGTCAGACCCGTAATTTTGGTGGAAAAGGGGTATTATTAAGCCATTTACAAATAGCGTTGTAGCCTTTGTTTACACATCTGCAGATAAATTATTGGCTGTCTCATGCCAAATTGTAAACCAGAGCTTAATTGGTAGTTTCCATTCAATTTAAACCTCCTACTTCAGCATTAATCTATGTTTGGCTGTCGGGTCTTCAGGTATTTTGGTGAATTTACCCTAAATCATAGAAATAATGCACATAACTGCTCAAATGGCATCTTGTAGGCAAAAAACTATTTTTTACAATTTACCAGTTCCTCTTCCTCAGTTGGTGAATTGAGCATTTCCAATTAGGATAAATACAGAATAACAGGTCTTCAGCTTTGTAAAATGTAATTTAAAGCTTGATAACTTTTAAGGGGCATTTAGGGAAAAGGTGGTTCAACACCTTTATATAGGCTAGCATAGTAATTGGCAAACACTTTGGATCTACAGGATATCATGGTCATAGCAAGCAGCAGATTCTCCAACACTTCATATTTTACCTTTATTATAACTAAACCCTCAGGAAGGTAATTCTTTAATCTTCTCATCTTAACGCAACCTAGACATCTGTGGGGGGAAATCATTTAGCAACGTGGAGATTTAGCTCCCGGGTTAAGTGCCCGATGCTATTCAATTGCCCACGACTATCGAATTTCTGCTTGTACCCTCCGAGGGTGCGAGCAAAAATCCCGGCTAACTAGTGCTCCAGGGTTGCCGTCTTATTACATACGTTAACAGCATCGCACCCAGAACTTAACTTGGGAGATGCAGCTCACCGTTAGTCGCGGTTAAGTGTGTCTCCTGGGTTAAATGTTGGCCATGATGGAGTTAATTGAATGGCCCTGGGAGCTACATCACCACAGTTCTAATTGAATTCTCCCCAAAGCGTTTAATTGCAGCTGTTCTATGTTCAGTCTGAAGTGTTTTAAAAATCTGTCTGGTCTCTACTCCTATTTGTATGTGCTGTATGCTTTGTGAACTTCCACAGAGTAGGTTGTAGTATAATGATACTGTCGGCCTTTCTTATGGAATTTCTATCTTTCTCTATTCAGTCTAACATTCTGATTAGTGAGAAGTGTTAACCGAATAGGACTCTATCCTATTGTTAGATGTATTGGATAGTATATCTGAGGTATCTGTGTTTCTTTGATAAAATTACAATGACCGCTACACTGTTGTTACATTAAGCTGGGTACACACTGGGCGATATATCTGCCATTTCAACGAATGGCCGATCAATCGCGAGTGCGTAGGCGGGTGTGTACCCCCGATATGTCTATGAACTGCGTCGTTCACAGACATATCGCATCTGCTCTGCTGGCCGATATATATCTGCAGATATATATATATATATATTATACACACGCATCTGGCTATGTGCATGGTCGGCCGGCTGCCAGTACACTTGCTGCAAGGGACTGCCGGTGACTGACAGCTTAACTGGGTGGGCAAATCCAAATACTTTGTATCAAATATTGCTGGAGCAAACCACGCTGTGTCTTTTTTCAACAGTCAGCTTGACTTCACTCATCCGTTAGGAACTATATGGGACATTCCCCTGGAACCTAAATTAACCATCTATGGTGAAGCGGTGAGTGCTTTACAATATTAGACACTCTCTGCCGGCTGTTGTCCCTTTTGGATATTGGGAAAGCCAAGTATGCAATTATATTTTAATATTTTCTGATTGGTTCTTCCACGGACATTCATGTTCACTGGAGGAATATATTATTCATGTATCTTTATCCCTTTGTGGGGAATATGTTTTAGTTTTAACATAAATGCACTGGGTGGTGTTTATATCTTATAGTTTAGGAACTGCAGTTCTAATCTTCATGTATTTTATAATAAATTGTTGCATTTATTAAAATTTGACCATTTGATTGCAATTTTTGGTGAACACCAGCGCAGACATTCTTTTTGCAGGGGCAAATTCAAATGCCTGCCCAGTTGCGATGTCAAGAAACACACATCGAGTGGCCGATCGAAAAATCTGTAGAGCTTACCTGATTGGCTGCTGTGTCTGTGGATCCGCCTGTAGGTGGATCTGTCGGCACAGTGTGTACCCAGCATTAGGGGATTGCAGCCTTAAGCCATGTACACTTTATGAATTATCCAATCTGCCAGGGGACCTCTGGAGTGATAAAGGCAGCTCCAGCAACTAGTCAAAAAGTTGTTGCCACAGAATCTAAAGCTGGGTACAAACTATATTATGTATCATACAATCTATGTTGCAACGCGGATCAGGACAATATATTGTACACATCATATAGTGTGTATGCCCGATCTGTTGCTCACGACAGTCGTTCATCGCATTGTCCCATCTGCTGTCCTGCATGTCAGATGGGACGGTGCAATGAATGACCATGTGTATTTACATGCAGTATATAATATGATGCATTGCGCCGTTATAAACCGGATCGCGCAGTGTGTACTGTGCACTCCATTGTATATTACATCTCGTCGATGGGTAGTGCTATCGTATGGTTTGTACCCAGCTTTAAATCCCCTTATGCAATCCACATATTTCTCTTTCTTGTGGGCAGCCCAGCGTCTCCATGAGTCCTGGGCATGCCTCCCAGAGTGATGGACAGGTGGCCATTCCCCCGTAGAATGAACACTACCTTTAGCCAACCTGTGCCCAAGAGTTCATTCTTTTTTTTTTTTTATATATATATATGTGTGTTACCCCAAGGGGATTTTGGATTCCCCTTACAACTCGCAGTAGAGGTAAAATGGACTAGTCTACCTCTGTTTAGAGGAGTGGCACGGACCCTACCCACAACCAAGACTATCTGTAAGGGTGCAAAGATTACATTGACACACAGTACAGTTGATTTGTTTTTCTTCCTCTTCCCTGCAAAAGGACTTGAACGCTCAGCCTCTGAAGAAGTCCCAGGCATTGTACTTTTTATGGAACATAAGTTGCATCATCCACAAATTTTCAGTGGATAAAGGGACTGGTGTAAAGCTGGCCATACACCAGACCAATTTTCCTCCAACCATCCAACTAGTTAGTTGGTTGGAATGAAAATCCCGAAATGCATGGGAGCAAATGACAATCAGCCATTTGCTCCTAAACACTGGAAAACGGACGAAATCTGTTGTTCAGACAAGTTTCTTTTTTTTAAATCACACAGATTTAACCGAGTTGCCTGAATGACCTTTTTTTGTGTTTTCTGGTATTTGGGAGCAAATTGCTGATTGTCATTTGCTTATCAGATTTGGTTTGGTGTATGGCCAGCTTTAGTCATTGTACGGTAGAATTGGACTTGACTGTTTTACTGCGTCTACTCAGCATGTTTTCTGGAGCATGGATCAACCTGCAAAGATTGCATTGTTACCAAAGACATTGAAGTAGGCATGCAGCTTGAGATGTGCCTGCTGGACTAATAGGCACTAGGGGCATTGTGCATACATAGATGTAATGACATTTAGGTGTGAGTAAAGCTGGGTACACACTGACAGATATATTGGCTGATCAATTGATCGGCCAATATATCTGGTGCCCGTCGTACACATGCAGCTGCGGGGAGGGGGGCGGACCCGCCCCTGGCCAGCGGGTCCCGCAGCTGCCTGGAAGATGATGGTCGTTCAGTGTACATGAACGACCATGATCTACAGATATATCTGCCGATCACTCGATACCCACTGTAAGTTATCCGCGATGTGCAGCAGCTGCGCACATCATGTATAATAATGGGAGAGCACATGGCTCATTTTACTGTGCTCCCCTAGGGGGGTGTGAGGCAATACGAGTGATGACGTGCCGCTGTAATCAGCGTTATGACTGCACATAGCCAGCATCGCGATCAACTGAATTGCCTCCCTCGCAGAGCTGTGCAGCAGCTGGCTGGAATGTATCACTTCAGCTACTATCTCCTGTGGTAATACAGTCCTGATTATGTACGATTTGCATGTGTTTAGGCAGTGTTACATATTATATAGCTGTATTAGTATCAGCAGTGCATGCTATTTCATAACATTTCACACCTGAATCTGCACTACAATGTTACCTAGAGCAGGTGTATCCATGGCAGTCAGGGTGTTTTCCTGGAGCTTCAAATTTATTTTGTACTGCCAACTAAGGGCATTCTTCAATTGTTGCACTCCTGTATGCGCCCGACAGGAGCTATTCAATTGTTTGTCCTTGGGGCGCGATCAGGTGCCAGCGCACCATCTCATCTCGCAACCCCAAGGGGGTGCGAGCTGAAATGGGCGAAAAGTGACATGTTTGGACGCCCAAACATCAATTTTTGCGATCGCGCCCAGCACTTTGGTCGGGGGTAGCTGTTTTATGTGGCTAAACCTGTCCACTTTGGGCGTGATATCCGCGAAAAACAGCAACAATTGAATAGCACCCCGCGATCTTCCATCACTTTAGACTGGAGATCGGGCGCGCTATATCAATTGAATACCGCCCTAATAGTCTTTGGTTTTTAATCATGTTTTAGTGGTTATTTCCAAGCCTGCATATTAATATTCCTTATTTA
Source organism: Taudactylus pleione (assembly GCA_031769625.1). Taxonomy (NCBI): domain Eukaryota; kingdom Metazoa; phylum Chordata; class Amphibia; order Anura; family Myobatrachidae; genus Taudactylus; species Taudactylus pleione. The sequence continues at coordinate 15,895,808 of JAUIMM010000706.1, read as the reverse complement.
TGTTAATAGTACATTTAATTTAGAGACATTTGTAAAAGTAAGTGTATTATTTAATAAATTTTGGTCCCCAAAGACAAAGATTAAGGACCCCTTAGAGTAGAAAACATTGAGCTCCAGGCAAAGACCGGAACATAATTTTCTTGTCTGCAGAGTGGAACGAGGTCTTGTGGCTATCACTGATGGTATAATGGTTAGAATTACTGCCTCACAGTACTGAGGTCTTGGGTTTGATTCCCATCATGGCCCTATGGATCATATCCAATTGGGTGCGCGGTTTAGTGAGGTAAAAAACCTTGAACCCATTTTGGATTACCACAGGTATGCTCGCTCCTGATACCTGCGATATCCAATTGAAAAAAAAAGTGGTCGCTGAGTTTTCAGAGCTGGAAAAAAATAAAAATAAATAAGATACTTGTCCAGGGGTCTCCCCAGCTCCCGGTGGCCTCCCCTCCATATTGCCACTGAGGAGGGGGCTGCTGGGAGCTGCAAGAGCTGCTGGGAGATGTAGTTCTCCCAGCTCCGGTTACAAGGAGGGACGACACACGGGGGGGGGGGGGTAACACACGCACACGTACACACACACTGACATACTCACTGCTGCTACAGGAGACCGAGTCTCAAAGCTGGAGTAAGAAGACAACGCTTCGGAAGGCGAGTAAGGACAAATTAAGCTAATTGGAAACTTCCAAATGCTTAATTAGTCCTCTGGGGGTGCCGCCGGAGGTCCAGAGCAAGTCCAGCTGATTTTTCCTAAAGTTAACGATTTTAGGAAAAATCAGACTTGATCTGACGGTGTGAGGGAAAAAACCTCCCGGCGCTCAAAGTCTGAAACCCTGTATCTAATTGTATTGCATATCAAACCTTCAAGAGAGATATAAAGTTCTGCAGGAAAAAGCCGCAGGTGCGTGATTTTTGGTATTCTCGCACCTAATTGAATAAGTGTGTTGAGTTTGTATATTCTCCCCGTGCTTGTGTTTCTCCCAGGTACTCCGGTTTCCTCCCACACTCCAAAAATATACTGGTAGGTTATTTGGCTCTCAATGATAAAGAAAAATTGACAGTAGCTGTGGATGTGTATGTTCAAGTAATAGAGAACATAGATTGTAATCTCCACTGGGGCAGGGACTGGATGTGAATGACTAAATATTCTCTGTAAAAGCGCTGCGGAATATGTGTGCGCTATATAAATAACTGGTAATTTAATAATATAAATACAAGAAGAGAAAGTGGCCATGTATGGGAGAGATCATGGAACATGTATATCCTCACTGATAGATAAAGGTTGTGTACTGCAGGTAATGGAGTGAATTTCTGTGTAGAAGGTAACGAAGGATATTCTGTGACTGGGACTGGCTGATAGTGGAGTCTAAAGGGGAGATGTATCAAACCTTCAAGAGCGATATAAAGTTCTGTCTTTTTTTTAAACTGTGCTAGATAATGATAGCTAGTGATCAGATTTTAATATTGGTGACCATTAGTGTGTGTTTGTGTGGCATTAAATGCAACATAAAACAGATCTGTAAATATACAACATCCTGCTGACACTACGTCACACTGAGTGCAGCACAATGGTTTGGGGTATGAAGTACATAAATGGGTGTTAAAACAAATAGCCGGTCACACTTGTCGCAAAATAAAGCAGATGCAAAAGACATATTGCGATGACTGGATTTAATATATTAATACCCTCTTCGTAGTCACTCTTCAGGCTGACTAGAGCATCATTTATAACGTATTGCCTATATTTTCAGCAAATGGTTTATTAATATATACGAGGGCTGATTGAAAAGTAATGAGACTGATTTTTTTATTCAGAACCCGATGACTCCACAGGATCTGAACATTTTTCTTTTTCAAAGTAGCGTCTTTCACATTCAATACATTTTTTGCAGTGTTTCAACAATGATACAAAGACGTGCAGTAGCTGTTTTGTGACATCACTGTTAGTGTTACAGATGTGTCATTTTTCACTTCATCTTCTGTTGAGAACTTCTTTCTGCGCAGTTATTGTTTTTTCAGGGTTGGGAATGCCCAGAAATCACAGGGCGCTAAGTCCGGGCTATATGGAGGCTGTTCCAGTGCTGTCCCATTAATGTCAGTCAGTGCTGCCAATGCAACAGCAGCAACACGTGGTCGGGCATTGTCTTGGTGCAAAAACCACCTTAAACTGTTTCTTCAGCAAATGTCTTTTCTTCCTCATGGCTCCTCCAAATGGGTTCTCAGGACGTTCCAGTGCTGTAGGATCATACCGTGTGCATCAAAGAACAGCAGCAGCATGACTTTACACGCCAAAGGAATCACATGGAATCTTTTGGGCTGAGGCGACTTTGCATGTTTACATACACTGGACCATTGTTTTGATTCCGGATCATAATGACGAAGCCACAATACATCACACGTCACAATTGATGTCAGGAAATCTGGTAACTGCTCCGACATTTGAACGGTGTTCAACTCGTCGTCACATCTGCTATTCTGTGAAATATATTTTGGGGTACCCACCTGGCACACACGCTATGCATTTTCAGTTCCTTTGTCACAATAAACTGAACCCCTCCGAATGAGATTGCAAGTGAAGCCGAAAGTTTGCATAAAGATAACCTTATGTCATTTTGCAACATCTCTGCAGCTTTGACAATGTTGACATCTGTAACCGTGATGGATGGTCTCCCAGAACGCGCTTCATCAGTCACTCGCGTATTACCCTCTTTGAAGTGCTTACACCACTGAAATACTGCAGCGCGGCTAATTGTTTCTCCACCGTATGCTTGCCGTAACATTTCATGAGTTTCATTTCCACTTTTTCCAAGTTTAACACAAAATTCAATCACACATCTCTGACGTAATCTCAGACACGTCTTCCTCATCCGCCAACATGAAACATACGAAGATCTTCCACTCGCTGTGACCAAACAAAGACTACGGCAGTGCAACCGCAGGTGCAGACACATGGATGTATGAGCTTCACAATAACCAGCGTAGCATTGCCACGTCTACCTATGGGACAGAAAGACAAAGGCAGTCTCATTACTTTTCAATCAGCCCTCGTATAAAAGCGAATTCAGCCAGTCAGGATGTGCCATTTTACTAGTTAGATTATCCTCAACTAACGTAAGTGCAGACAATAAGTACTAAGTAACCTGCATTACTCATACAACTTTGTGTCACCGTGTGTACATCACTGCAGACAAAGCAACACCTAGAAACCCTGCTGTAAATAAGACACTTTTTAAACAGTGGTATATCACCCTTTTCCTTTCCTATACAAATCTTACTCCGTGTACTATGAAAGGACTGCACCGTCCTCCCTGTGAGGTTTAGCTTTTTAGCAGCAATGTTGGTTCCCTAATGATGAAGCATGAGGCAGTTGTTCTTGAATACACCAACGTAAAACGGTGAGCAGGGACTGTATGGAAGAGGCAGGTCTGTGGTAGAAAAAGAACGTTGTGTGAAACATGAGTAGGACTCACATTTGTCCCTGTTTTTCAAGGACAGTCTCATTTTTTTTTTTTCTTTTTTTTTTTTTTATACTAAAAATTCTTTTGTCATCATAATTTAAACTGCTCACGACCCAAAATGAACAGTGCAAGTTGTAATAATATCTTAGAATTGTTGCTTTATTTGGGACCTAAAAAGAAGTGTGAGGTGGGTGCTCTGGAGTTTCAATCCCAAAATTGTCAGCGCTTCAAAAATGGGGCATTAAACAAACGCACTCCTCAGTCGTCACGCGGTGGATCCAAACACTAATAATACTATCTTTGGGCTATGTAATGTGTCTAAAGGTAGATTATTTCAGCCTATGCTGGCAATATTCTGTTACCATATAGCACTTGATCATACAAACTAAGGGCCTGATTCAGCTTTGGGAATAGAGTAAGATATAGCAAGTTAAGCTGGCCACACACTAGACCAACTTTCATCCAACTAGTTGGCTGGTTGGAATGAAAATCTGGTAACGTATGGGAGTAAATGATGATCAGCAATTGCATGCAAAAAAATGTATGTAATTGCACCCCTTGCATTGCAACATGGTTTTCCTGGTTCACATTTACTTGCTTATATCTTACTCTATCCCTAAAGCTGAATCGGACTCTAAATCTACATTCATGCAGTAAGATCTTTGTCTTTATATAGAGCCTCATTGCAATAAAACTGATTGGTATTGACTTTCAATGGGAGTGTTCACAGTGAAAATAGTCATAAAACAATAAACTATGCTACTAACACACCTTTATATAAAGTACTGTGTGTCCTTAATGGAGTTGTCCAAGCTATTTTCCCAGAAGTTATTCCAAGCTGTTAAATTGTGTTATAGATTAGGCGATAAGTCACTCAACCCAGTGGATCGGGCTGACATAGCATCCATGTCGGCAAGTGTGTTTGCACTATGACCAACCATGCACGCTCCCACAGGGTCGTTCATCGCATAGTCAGATCGAGTTGACGTCAATTTGATGATCGACCCCATGCTCGTACAAGCAGCTGGTGGATGACATACCGTGCAGTGTCAAACAACCACACAATAATATCGTTCATTGCATCGTGCATTTCCAGGTACACACATCTAGTGTGTACCCAAAATTGAACCAGTATGCTTAAATGAGAGCCTAGGAGGCAGGTGGGTAAGTCTGGCAGTAGGGGGGGTAAGGTGTGCTCTTCCTGCTTGTAGTGGTGATGGTGATGACTTGTGTGTGTTTGTGAGTGGTGTTAATTGGAATGTTTCTTCTGGTGGTGGTGGTGTTTTGGGAGTGAGAAGGAGGGTGTGATTGGGTATGGAGTGTAGTTGGAATAATGTGAAAAGGGGAATGAAATAGGATCAAAATGAGGCCAGCGAGGCACAGTAATTTTGGGCAAAATCTTTTATTGAGTAGTCACAATGCTGCTCTGTTAAGATCCCGGGCAGGTGGGTGGGGTTCAGTGATGAGTGGTGATGAGACTGGGGAGGTAGGTGGACCCTTTTAGGGGGCTCCTTCCCGTGCGGTTCAGTCACCTTGCACGTCACCCCTGCTGGGGGTGGGGGGATTTGCAGAGTGGGTTCGAACACCTGTGCGGCATCCCGCGTGTTGGTGTGAGTCTTGGCAGTACTTGCCTACCGGTAGGTTTTTTGTTATGGTGATGTAAGTCGACGTTGCGGCCATTGCAGATAGGTTGGAAGCTGCAGGTTTGTTGGTGAGCTGGATCAGCGTGTTGCTGGTGTGCTGCAGGTGCACGGCTGTTCTGATTGGTCTGCGGAGGTCAGCTACCGCAGTATGCAGCTGAAGTTGGCTCTTGGTCGTGCCGCTGGTGGTGCGGAGCCAGAGGTGTGGATGGGAGAGCCGCTGGGAGGCTGGGTTGCAGCGTGTGTGCTGGGACCACCACTGGGGGGTGGTCTGCCCAGGATACTGATTAAAAAAAAAGCCAGGGAGGAGGGGGGATGTGGAAAGTGTGACCGGGATGGCGCTGGTCACTGGCTATGTTGGCTGGGCGGACTTGCGGCCAGATGTGCGGGGTGCTCTTATCACTGACTGTCCCTCATGGAAATGGGGATCGACGGTGGAGACAACCCTGGCCAGGAGTGAGTTGCTGAGCACGGCTGGGAGCAGGGAGGGAGAGAGGCTGGTCCGGGGTGGAGCCGGTCACTGGAGGTGTGAGCGGTGCGGACCAGCAGGCGGGTGGGCTGAGAGCTTTCTGCACTGGTGGTCCCTGGTGGGGATGGGAATCTTTAGTGGAGGTCAGCCTGGATCGGTGCCGGGTTTGATGTGAGGGACTCCAACGCGTTTCGGCACAGGTGCCTTCTTCAAGGAGGTGTTAGTCTGGCAGTTGATGACCACACTCTAGGTGTCTCTAGGGGACCTCTCTAGGGTCTCTCATAGCTTCCCCTTTGTGCACTCTCCTCACATAGCACCTAGAAGGTGTTGCTGGGCAGCAAAGGCTTACATGGCGGTTATGTGCTGCATGGCGACCCTCTCCATGAGCAGGCATGGGCAGCTATTGATACATTCAATAACAACCCATATCAAAATAAAAAGTGGCCATAGAAATGGTTTAATTGGAATATGGAGTGATAACAAGTAATACCCCTTTCTCCTTCATCCACTAGGGGACATTGGAGTCTCAGTACAGTGGGGGTATGGATGTGCGATAACCGGGAGCTGGCACTTTAATAAATCTGAATAGTAGCTATCTCCTCCCCCTCTATACCCCCCTACAGGCCAGTCTTAATTTTGTGCCAAGGGAGCTGGTCACATACAAAGAGCTGTCTTCTAAAAAATCAAGGATCCTCGATCAGCAAGAGGATCAGACAGGCAGTCACTGCCCCTGCCTGTCTGCTTCGTTGGAGCTGCCGGGGAGACCTCACTGCCACTGCTTGCGGCATGCACTGAGGTCTTCAGCTACAGAGACCACTGTCTCTGGTGGGTACCCAGATGCGCTGCTAGCGGCACTTGTCGCGTTTCCCCATTAGCTTAGCCCGCCGCCGGCAGCATTTGGCAGCAAGAAGGTTAGTGACTCTACACCCTGAGTAGCAGGGTAGCCAGGAGAAAATGAGACTGGCATTAAAAAGCAGCAACAGCGCTGAAAGGTGCCAGAATGGAGGGGGCGGAGCATAACACACAGTTCTGTTCCTGCCTCCCAGCTGGCCCAGCGCTCCCAGAAGGAGGCTGGTGGCCATTTTAGAAGACACAGGCTGCTGCCAAACGCAGAAGAGAGACCTGTCTGCCCAGATTGTGACTGCACAGTGGGGTTAGACTTGTGAAGCGCAGGTTAGACTGTGCTTACACAGCGATTACAGACCATTATATTGTGTTACACAGCACTGGTCTCTGCATCAGCGCTGGTTGGGCTGGGTTAATAGCATAACCTCCCTCTGTGCCTTTAATTTCTCTTTCTAAACAGACTGTGTGTGTGTGTGTGTGTGTGTGTGTGTGTGTGTGTGTGTGTGTACAGTGAATTGGTAACATGACTTCAAAGGGGTCTAAGGCTGCACAAAAAGCTTTCTCCTGTAAGAATTGTGCAGAGAAGTTTACACAGGGACTATCATCCAAATCATCCAGTTCCCAGGAAGAGAGAGGTTGAAAGATCTCAGAGATCTGCCTTCTCTGAACCAGACTGGGCGCGGTCTTTAGCCAGCTCTGTAGAAGGGCTCACAAGGGTTATGTCAGCCTAGGTTCCTTCCGTGGCATTGTCCTTAAGTGTCCCTGCTAGGAGACTAATACCGATTCCCCTTATGTGGGATGATCCGGAAGAGGACGACATGCCTGATACAGAGGAAGTGGAGGTACAGGACCCTATAGAGGAACAGGCGCCAGAGGAAGCGGTGCCTGTATCTCAGGGTGTAGAGGCGCTAATTGCAGCTATACGCCAGTTGTTACGGACATGGACCCTGTGGAAGTTAGGCCGTCTATCTTTAATAAGAAACAAAGACTAGCAGCCTCCTTTCCAGTGTCTGAGGAATTGGACAAGATCCTTACCTCAGCGTGGAAACACCCAGATAAAAAGTTTCAGATCTCACATAAACTTTTATCCTACTATCCCTTTCCTGCAGAGAGCAGGAAATTACGCGAAACACCTTCTTCAGTGGACCCTTCAGTGTCACGTCTGTCTAAAAAGACGGTGCTCCCTGTTCCAGAAGCAGTTTCTTTAAACGAGTCTTCTGACAGGAAGTTAGAAACTGTCGTAAAGTCTATGTACACTGTAGGGGGGTGTCCCTTCGACCTGCGTTAGTCAGCTGTTGGGCCAGCAAGGCGGAGGAAGCATGGGCTAATCAGCTTGCTGAGGGCCTTAAGACTGGTGTTCCGGCGGAGGATCTGGTTCATCTAGCGGAAAAAAGATTGCAGAGTTTGCTTCTTTTCTTGGAGAGGCTTTAAAAGAGATATTTGTAGTCTTTCCTCTAGATCCTCGGTTTTGGCTGTCTCAGCCCGCAGAGCCCTGTGGCTGAGACAATGGCAGGCGGATGAGGAATCTAAGAGAGCCGTGGAAGCGCTTCCTTTCACAGGGGAAGCTCTGTTTGGAACGGAACTGGACAAGTGGATATCTCAAGCCACAGGTGGTAAGTCCACTTATCTCCCATCTGCTGCTCCTCCTCCTAGGAAACCCTTTGCTGGACCGTCCTTTTCGGTCCTTTCGTATCCCAGGGAGATTCAGGGGTCGTGGAAGAGGAGCTCCCACTATCTTCCGTGGTTCCAGAGGCAGGGGTAGAGCCACTGCATCCTCCTCCTAGCAGGATAAGTCTTCAGTTAAGCCTCCGGCATGAGGCGCTTCCTTCTCTCCTGGTGGGAGCTCGCCTTCGCAATTTCAAAGAAGTTTGGATCAAGTCTTGTCTGGACGCGTGGGTCCAGGACATCATTATTCAGGGGTTGAAGTTGGATTTTCAGATCCAACCACCTCCTCTTTTTTTATCAGCGGACAAATGGGTTATAATACAGGAAGCAATAGAAAAGCTACGGTCTTCTCGAGTTTTAGTGCATGTCCCTATCCATCAGGAGGGTCAAGGCTTTTATTCCAGCTTGTTTGTAGTTCCCAAGCCGGACGGCTCAGTGAGACCCATTCTGAACTTGAAACATCTCAAACCTGCGGACCTTCAAGTTCAGAATGGAGTCCCTGCAGTCTGTCATTGCAGGGCTCGAGAGGGACGAGCTTCTCGTATCCTTGGACATAAAGGATGCCTATCTCCACATTCCCATTTGGCTTCCTCATCAGGCATTCCTTCGGTTCGCAGTACGGGCCTCTCATTTTCAATTTTATGCCTTACCTTTTGGTCTTTCATCAGCACCAGGAGTGTTCACAAAGGTCATGGCAGTAATGATGGCCCTTCTTCGGATTCAGGGGGTTACTATCATCCCGTACTTGGACGACCTGCTTCTCTAGGCTCCGTCAGTCACTCAATTACTGTAGGACATCCGGGTAACAGAGTCTTCTGTTACAACACGCATGGATCCTGAATTACCAAAAATCTAATCTATAGCCTATTCAGCGTCTGCCTTTCCTAGGGATGATTTTGGACACTATGGAGCAGAAGGTATTTCTTCCGCAGGAAAAGGTCACCTCCATCCAACACATGGTGCGATTGATACTGCGTCATCGCAGGGTGTCAGTACACCTGTGTATTCGCCTTCTTGGGAAGATGGTTGCGACCTTCAAGTCCATCCAATACTGGAGGTTCCATGCCCGTCCATCCCAACTGGACCTCCTCTCTCAGTGGTCAGGGTCCTACCTTTTTCTTCACCAGCGAGTTCAACTGTCACCCAGGACTCGAACATCTCTCCTTTGGTGGCTGAATTCCTCTCCCCTATTGACAGGCAAGCAGTTTGCAATGTGGGAATGGATTCTCCTCACCACAGATGCCAGTCTAAGAGGATGGGGTGCAGTGACTTGGGGAAGACGCTTTCAGGGCCGCTGGACTCGACTGGAGGCGGTACTGCCCTTAAACATTCTGGAGCTAAGGGCCGTATTCTATGCTCTTCAGGTAGCACATCCTCTGTTGAAGGGCCGTGATATCAGAGTGCAGTCCGACAACGCCATGGCTGTGGCGTACATCAACAGACAAGGCGGCACCAAGAGTCGGTCTGCCATGAGGGAGGTAAGCTGCATTCTTCTATGGGCAGAGGAATTTGCTGTGGCGATATCAGCAATTTTCATCTCAGTGGTAGAAAATTTGGAGGCCGACTACCTCAGTCGACAAGACATTCATCCGGGAGAATGGATGCTCAATCCACAGGTGTTTCAACAACTAATGTAGCGTTGTGGTCTCCCTTAGGTAGATCTAATGACGTCGAGGTTGGACCATCAACTGCCACTTTACTGCTCACGGACAAGAGATCCACAGGCGGTGGCAGTGGATGCTCTAACAACTCCTTGGCCTCTTCATCTGCAAGAAGATCTACTGCAACAGGGTCCGTTTATCTATCAGGACTTAAAGCGGCTTTGTTTGATGGCGTGGCTGTTGAAAGGGCTATCTTAAGAAGAAAGGGTATCCCTTCCAGGGTGATTCCTACTATGTTAAGGGCTAGAAAGGAAGTTACCTCAAAGCACTATCATCGTATATGGAAGGAATATGTCTCTTGGTGTGAACGTAAGGGTGCGCCACCTTCAGCCTGTAGAAAAAGAAGCAGCCTGGCTAAAATGAATTCTGATTTATCAGCAGGTCTTCATCTGGGATCTTTGAAGGTTCAAATATCGGCTCTGTCGATTTTCTTTCAGAAGAAACTAGCATTATTGCCGGATGTCCAAACATTTCTACAAGGGGTTGTCGGGTTACAGCCTCAGTTTGTACTTCCAACGGCCCCATGGGATTTGGATTTGGTCTTCCCTATTTGAACCTTTACAGACTGTGGAATTAAAATTTTTATCATGGAATGTGGTTCTCCTTTTGGCGCTCGCCTCTGCTAGGCGTGTGTTGGAGCTAGGGGCGCTTTCTTGTTGTCCACCTTACATCATTTTTCATGAGGATAGGGCTGAGCTACGTACGCAGTTATCTTTTTTTGCCTAATGTAGTGTCTGCGTTTCACATCAACCAACCGATTGTGGTTCCGGCGTTTAAAGACAATTCTTCGAGTTCCAGATACCTAGACTTTTGTCCAGGCTCTTCGGATTTATGCTGTTAGGACTGCATCTCTCCGGAAGTCGGATATGCTGGCTGTTCGATATGATATGGTGCGTCCGGCTTCTAAGGCAACTATTTCTAGATGGATTTGTCTGACAATCAGACAAGCCTATCTGGCTGCATCAAAACATCCTACTTCAATCACAGCGCATTCTACGCGCTTGGTGGGTCCTTCGTGGGCTGCTGCCCGCTGTGTTTCCCTGGCCCAGCTTTGTCGGGCGGCCACTTGGTCAGGCCGGCATTCTTTTGCAAAGTTTTACCGTTTTGACACATTTGCGACATCCGCTTCACAGTATGGCCGTGCTGCTTTGCAGGGTTCTCAGCACTCTCCCGCCCGGGATGGGAGCTCTGGGACATCCCCACTGTACTGAGACTCCAGTGTCCCCTAGTGGATGAAGGAGAAAACAGCAGGATTTTGGTACTTACCGATAAATTCCTTTCTCCGATTCCACGGGGGACACTGGACGCCCACCCGGCGCTGTTCCTCTTGCATTGGTTATTGTTCTTCCTGGTTTGGACAGTCGTTGTTCTTCAAGGTCTGCTTGATTTGTTTGCATATTTGCTTGTTTGTTCATGTATGTCCTAGCTTCTCTACTCCTCTATTATTCTATTTTCCAGCTCTCCTCGGGCACAGTTTCTTAAGACTGACCTGTAGGTGTATATAGAGGGGGAGGAGCTAGCTACTATTCAGATTTATTAAAGTGCCAACTCCCGGTTATCACACATCTATACCCACTGTACTGAGACTCCCCTGTGGAATCGGATAAAGGGATTTATCGGTAAGTACCAAAATCCTGTTTTTACACTAGATTCTAAACTGGGTCAGACCTGAGACATGCCCCCTTCAGACTGCGGCGCTGATCCGGGTTATTTTCGGGTCGGCGCAGTTCGCACTGCACAAGGGTGCAGTGGAACTGGTCTGCTGGCGCTTGGGGATTATGTCATCTCCAAACGCCTGACAATCTGGAACTCTCCATGCTGTAAACTGTTTACTCTGCAGGGTTGCACAAGTCATTCCCGTGTTAAACTTTGCAAGCTACCCGGGTTGGATTGCTGGGTCACTCGACCTGGGAATCCATCCCTGTCCCCTTTTACACCTAGCATCATCCCTGGTTTTAGCTGCTAGTCTGAAAGAAGTATTTCATTGTAGGTATGCATTACCATCATTAATGGTGCACTTATATCTAATGCCTTAAGCTGGCCACACACTAGACCAACTTACATCCAACCAGCCAACCAGTTGATTGGTTGGAATGAAAATCTGGTAATGTATGGGAGTAACTGATGATCAGCAATTTGCTCCTAAATGCCAGAAAACAGATGAAAATGGTCATCAGACAAGTTTGTTAAATGTTTGATCTAAACAATTTGTTCAAACAACAGTTTTTGTCCATTTTCCAGCATTTGGGAGCAAATTGCTGATTGTCATTTGCTTTCATTCCTTACCAGGTTTTCATTCCAACCAATCAACAAGTTGGCTGGTTGGATGTAAGTTGGTCTAGTGTATGACAGCTTTAGTGTTTAACTTCACTCAAACATTTGGGTGATGGTTACATATTCTCCCACCATTATAGAGGGAGGAACAGCATCAGCAATCTTTGCTGAAGCTAGGTACACACTAGACTTGAAAACGATGCAATGTCGTCAGCGATTTACCCTGAACTCCCGGACAAACTATCTAGTGCAAACGAGATATCTTGCATCGTTTGGTGGTTATATCGTTGACTATATAATGTAATCCTATCGCCTGATCATCCGGTAGTGCATACACACTGCACAATCTGAGGGGAATCGTTAACGAGATTGACAGGTCCTCCTGCAAAGTACAAAAGATCTGAAGATGCGACGAACAACGCCGTGGGAGCACGCATAGTACATACACACTTGAGGATTTGAACGATTTATCGTTCCGATGCATCAGAATCGTCCAAATCGTTCAAAATATTGTCTGTTTATGCTCTAACTCCGCGTATGTAAAATCATTACGATTTTTTAAAACAACTGGATTTTGTCTTTTTAAATCTTAATAACCCCTCCCCCAAAATATTTTTTTAAGCATGCCTGCTTGTAAAGACTTAATTTTCCCAGAATACTTTTACTTCGTAGATAAGATATATAAAGTGGGCTATGACGTAACATGTTCTAACCAAGCATGAAAGCATGCTGGGAGTTGTAGTCCCACAACATCTAGAGCCATGAAACATTTTAGGCAATAAAGATAACCTAATAGAAAAAAAATCCTCTGCTATAAATGGAGAGGAAGAGCTTGTTGACACGGATGTGCAGCCTTGAATTGATGCAGTATGTGATCATTTTTGGCATTTGATATGACGTTTTGATCAGCTAAATGCTGCTTTTTACAGTGACTCATTCATCCTTGAGAAACATTCAGTAGTTCTGTCTGAATATAATTTCCAGATATTTTAAGCTTGATAGGAACTTTTTTTTTACCACCTGCCCCCCCGTCCTGTGTTTAAAAGAATACAATCTCCAAATAGTGAGAGTTGCCATTGATACGGGGTTGAAACGTTGGCAACGGCACCTCATCTCGCACCCCCTGTGGCCCGCTCCCAGCCCAAATTCACTCAGTTTTGCTTGCAGCGCTATGGAGCTTTTGAGCGAGGTCGAGCTGACGCAAAGTGTGGCTTTTGCCGCTATGACTCGTTGGATTTCCCCATAGTGAACTTCCATGTAGTTTATGTTAAAGGACAGAATAACTTTTGTAGAAGGACCATTATTACCTTCTTAGTGGGCCAGCAGCTCCATAGTCTAAAGCTGGGTACACACTGGGGGATATATTGGACCTTCAATCGAACTGCCAATATATCATGAGCTTGTCGGCAGGTTTTCTACCACCAATATGTCTGCGAACGACATCGCTCACAGACATATCGGATCTGCTCTGCAGCACAGCAGATGGATGATATACAGATGTGTCCTCATACATCTAGCCTTCTTGCACGTTAAACAGCCCTTCTAGTCTCGCCATGCCGTGGCATGACTCGCTAGCACCATGCATCTTTTGTGTCCCCCTTTATTTTCAAATGCGTCCTATTCGCACAGTGATGTGAATAAATAGCACAAGCAGCTTCTGCAGATTAAAATGATATGCAGCATGCCTATGTTCTGTGAGCATAGCTGTGGGAATAAGTCACAGGAAAGATTTGTCATCGGAGATAGGAAAAACGTTGTGTTGCAGCTGTGGAAATACAAGTCCCAGCATGCTCTTCAGATGGCTGTAGGCCAAGCAAAGGGTCGAGCTGTGACTCCTTTATGCAGCATGGGAATGGGTATGATTCCCGTCAGCGGCAGCCCGACAGGAGCAGAGTGCAACGCAGCGGAAGCCCGACAGTGCTGGAAATCCCGATCGTGGATAGGTAAGTATCCACTAACCTAACCCCCCTAACCCTCCTTAGGGGTGCCTAACCTAACTTCCCCCCCAAGTGCCAAACCCTAATCCCCCCTCTAAGTGCCTAACCCTAACCACCCCCTTCCCCGCTACCTAAACCTAAGTCCCCCCCCGGGGGTGCCTAACCCTAACCCTCCCTCCCCCTAGCCTAACCCTAACCCTCCCGGGGGGTGCCTAACCCTGTCCCTCCCGGGAGCCCTAAACCTAACCCTCCCCCCCCCCCCCCCCCCCCCGCGGCTGTCCGCTCGCGGCGCTCGGCATCACTACGATCGTGATGCCGGGCGCCGGTCTCCCGGCGTCGGGGAAATGCGGGCGTCTACATCTAGACGCCCGGCATTTCACCCTTGCCGGGATAAGACAGTCGGGAAGCCGGCTGCCGGTATATAGGCAGTCAGCTTCCCGATTGCTTCCCGCAGCATGGGCTCATAACTGTACGCTCAGCAGCATAGACTACATACATGGCAAGTTTTGAAGACTTTCTGATTTTGGAGCCCTAAGAAAACTAGCTGGCAAAACAGTCCATGTAAGCGGATGCTGGTCAATGTAATGAGACGTCAGGGCAGTCCAGATTGGATTTAGTTAAGTCTCTGTTTAGTTTCCAGATTATGCAATTAATAGTTTTATTATTACTTCCATCATTTCAGGGTTTAAATTAGTGGGTTTGTTTCTGTCAGTTTAGTACAAAGGGAGGTTTGTAATGGTGTGACTCAACTATCAGTAGCGCCTTTTGCTGGTTAAAAATACATTAAGCAACCCACTTTAGTTTTCTTTGTCATGACATGTCATTTCTTGTCTTCAGATCAGCTGCCGGTTGTCATACCTGTTCCTTGGCTCTCCAAGATCCAGGACCAGGAAGATGTGCCACAGAGTATCGGCAGGGAGAAGCCTGTGGTGTAAGGTTTGGTCCTGCAGAAAAAGTGGATTCCTATTACTACTGCTATCCTTTCTGCCATATACTTCTAGTTCAGGTAAGGACCTATTTGCTGGACTCAACACTTATCCAGTGTTGCCCACATCAGTGAAATAATTACATTTGGTGACCAGGTTTTCATCCATGATTTTCCAGTGCTGTTGTGAAGAGATCTGACACTTGCATTGAGGAAGTTCTAGCTTTCTATATTTTAACTCCCAAGAGGAATCCTTATTTATTTCAGTCAGCTCTGTGCTCATAAATACAGATGATGGAATGGAGTCCCTTTGGGGTACAGCTGGCCACACACCCGAAGATGATTTCAGGAAATCTGGTAGTTTTCTACCAAATTCACCAAACCTAAATCCCTGTGCTAATGAACGGCATCCCGGATAGCATTACTGTGTCAAGCTAGGTACACATCAGACGATTGGGCATACACACTTGCCGATGCTGGCAGCGACGATGGGGGGCGCTAGCGGGGGCCATGCTGCATTCGGCATCACTAGCTACATCCTCAGATTTTTCTGCATGTACAAAAGATCTGAGGATGCGATGGACGACCCGCGGGATCGTGCATACACACTGGACGATATGAACGATTTGTAGTTCTGATGCGTCAGAATCGGCCAAATCGTTCAAGATATCGTCTAGTGTGTGTAGGGGCCTTCACAGTACTAAGGTCATGACTTCAATTCCTGGCCATGGCCCTTCTGTGTGGAGTTTGTATGATCTACCTGAGTTTGTGTTGGTTTCGCCGGGAGCTTGGTTTCTTTGCAAACTTAAAACAATATATACTGGTAGGTTAATTGGCTTCTGGCAAAATAAAAACTTGTGTGTATGTGTTTGTATGTTAGAGACTTTATCCTATAAGCTCCAATGGGGCAGGGAATTAAATGAATGTCCCATATTATCTGTACAGTGCTGTATAAATTAGCAGCACTATATAGATGATGATGAAAATTATAATAATAACTGGTAATCCACTGATTACAGAGCAAATATGAAAAACACTGGGCTGATGACCGCGCTTGCACGCTCTATTTGCTGGTTGTCTACACTTTTGTAATCTTCAGCCCAACTGTGGAACGACTGGTCTGATCTAGCACCCATATGTATAGCCGAACCGGATGCAGATGCAGTTCCATGGTCAGGACTAACATCTGGACTTTCTATCTGCTGATCCAACATTGAGTTAGTGCAGAATGACCTAATTCATTTCTTGGAAATTAATGGAATAAGAGGGTGAGGGCACTGATATTAAGCCATGAAATGTTATCTGCTTCTGGTTGGTTGTCTGAGGTGCACATAACAGTTTGTGGCACTGGGAGGTGCTCAGCAATGCTGCTCCATAATAATAACAATTATATTTATATAGCATTTTTTTCTAATAGACTCAAGGCTCTTTACATAAACCATGAATATAACATAGCGGTTTATATTTGCTCAAATTACAGAAAACATGAACACAATAGAGAGGTGCAGCAGCCATTTTGGGTCATCAATTACATGGATTATTAACCCTAAACACAAAGGATCCAGTTATACAAAATAATCACCTATTATTACAAAATAATAGGTGAGATGCACGATCCTTACAAATTGATCAGAACAATGTATTGCTGACACAATATACACAAGAGTACCAAGTGAGGCAGCCATCTTGTTCATGAAATCTCCTCGTTATCTGTGACATTAGGAACACATGAAGATGACTCCTTAGAACCCTCATTGTTTTTGTTCTGGCTGCCCATCCTGGAATTCTAGGCAGTTATCTCTACTAGATAATGATTCTCCTCTTAGGCGATGACTTTGAAGCCTACACAATTACATTAAAGTAACTAAGTGGCATAGTGTAATGTGAGGTAGGGACTTATTGCCCCCTAAACTCGATTAGTAAGGAAAATATAATTAGTTTTAAAGAAAAGCTTGTGTGCAGTACAAAGTGGTGGAATGTAACGCAATGTCTTTCAGTTTATGGTGTCAGCGTAGCTTCCTCTCTCCATAATCTTTAACTTTCTGAAACTTTATAAGCAAGCAACCCCTGTATCTGTATAATTGGGAAAGTATTAGCCACAGTGTTTGTCCTGTTAATCCCTCCACCTCCTCCCAAAGCACTCCTGTAAATCTTGAAGGAGATGTTCACCCATATTTTACTAGGTAATATCCCCTCCCACAGGTGTCAGAGCTGGTTTCCAGTGCCCGCTGTCCTGCTGCATTGTCTGACAGCTGATTCTTCTGTCAGGAGAACTGTGAAATGCTTCTCATGCCAGCTTGAAATGTGTCTAGAGCTCTGACCAATCGCTGCTTAGGACAGACCACATGGCGCAATTGGCAGCAGACAGGGAGGGGAATTTAGATGTATAATAACACCATGGATGAGAATCTCCTTCATTCACATGTGGCAATTCTCTCATAATGTCAGAATTTGCATAGTGGCTTGGTAACGTCAGTGTGTGATGCCGTCAGGTCAAAAGATATGGAAGCCTGTTCAGATGGAGTGTGCAAATCCTAGATCTAACATTGTACTATACATATTAGGTACAACGAAGTAAGGAAGAGTTTGAGGTTTCAGTGCCTGTAAGGTGCGTCATTGATATGTCTGTTACAAGATAAACCAGTTATCCCTCTATTTTTCTAGTATGCCTTGGGAGTGTTTTTATATTTTTCGCTTAGAGAAGCGACCTGCTATCTTAACTAAATCTTAAGTGTCAACCTTTGTATCATGTTACTATATTATAACTTTGTATTTACATATTTCTGATTCTTATGGCCTGATGCGGAGTTGGAAGTACGGCCATTTGTAAGCCGTGCCCATATATGTGCATGCAGAGTTACATTTATCTGACACCGACGCCTAGGAGGGACCAGGCAGACTGGCATAGGCCCACTACAGTAAGGTTGTGTTTGTGTATTTGTGAAGAGAGGCAAACACACATGAAGACACAGATAAACCTGTTAGTAGCTGTTTCCATAGCTTATTCCTGAGTGCTTGTGCACTACGGTATGCGGTCAATTGACCGACGGCCGGGATGCCGACTGCCAAAATCCAGGTGCCGGAATCTAGATCAGCGTGGGAAGACCAGCGACAGAATCCAGACATGGCTGGAGATGCCGACGCCACAATCCCAACAGCCGGCATCCAGATTGTAACTACAGCGGGGCCGGGTAGCTGTTAGCCGCGGGGAGGGGGGGGGTTAGGTTTAGGTTCCCTGGGGGGGCTTGGGCTGCGGAATGGGGGAGGTTAGGGTTGGGCACTAAGGGTGAGGGTTTGGTTTAGGAACTTACCGGAAGGGTTAGGGTTAGGGTGCAGGAAAGGAGGGTTAGGGGGTACATAGGACGGGGAACATTACTTACTGTTCCCCTGTTAGGGTTGTAGCCATGGGCATACCGCTGTCAGTCTATTGACAGCTGGCATTCTACACATCTGTAGCTCATACCCAACCCGTGCACTACACGCTGGTGGTGACAGTTACCAGTACTAGCTAGCCGCTCCTGATTGTGAATTCACCTCAGAAGGTCATATTGTGCTTGCTTCATTGATCATGCCTAAATTATATGGTTTTATGGGTGTGTTTTAGGAATATTATATTTTATGGATTATAGATTGTTTTTATCCCAATGAAATCAAACAGCAAATACGTTTTTCACGATTAAAACACTTATGACCTGGTTATGTATTCGTGTATCTGGCCGCATGTATTTCTGGCATAGACTTGGTGTATATGCCGGAGCTGGACACATGAGTGTGTATGCCTCCACATATAGCCATAAATCTGCTATTTGGACATGCAATTTATGAGAGCCTAAAGTTTGGACACATCCGCACCCGACTCCTAATGTCCCATAATGTTCATTTCATTAGTAATTATATTGAAACAAAACCTGCATATTAATAGACTTGTAAGGCAAAAAACCACATTCACTATTTAACAAGAGGCAAAATCTTTTCGCCTGTCCCTCTTTCAGTCATACAGTACCTCTCCTCTTTTGCTATTAGTTCGGGAAGTCAGTTACATATTCCCCCAAACTATTTGAAGAATAACTGGAACGCATTAGACTGTTGCTTTTTTTTACTGTAAAGACTCTGTGCAGCCAGTATGGTTCCCAGTTGATATTTCAGTTAGTTTTGGTTTTACAGTTTTATTTTAATTTGTCAATGATAAAACGCCTACTCTAAGATTGTGTGTGTGCTCGCACAAATGTAACATAGGGTTTAAGTGGCCCAGCCACTGTATCTTCTGTGCTTGCTTTTGTGTAATATTGATAGAATTGTGACCTAATATAGTGGGCCGAGAGATGTGTTTTGACATTTGTGGTAAGTTGGTCTAAAATAATTGCACTTCATTGGTCAATTGTAATAGAAAATATATTTAGTCTTTCAATCAAACGGCCATTGGAGTTTTTTGATCAACATGATAATAAAAACAAATATTCATTATTTACTGAGGAGGTTTTAAAATATGGGATTGTTCATAGAGCAATTCTTTCAGTTGAGTGGACACGTGCTACATGAGATATGACTAAATCCCTTTTTATTATTTCATTTTGATAATTAAAGCAGTTTGAAAAATAAGTGTGGATGTAAAGTGCAGCAAAGCATTGTGGCATGTCTCAGGTTTTGTCAGTTTTCTCTGCATCTGACATACAGTAGAACGTATGATGTTCATAGATGTTGTGGTGAACTACTTGTCTGGATGTGAAATGCACAAGGGGCCACAGTGTGGATTCCTTCTGCAGCTGTTTAAGGATCTGATTGATGCTTATTGTGACCCTAAGGCATTGCAATGACTCAGCCATCTGTCTATAGAGGATACAATCGGCTTCTGTATTTGGGGATCAGGCTGCGATATAATTGGCATTCTAATGGGAGCAGAAGCGTGGTCTCCTACAGTTAATTGAGAGTGAAAGCCATGAGCTGTTTAATCTGGCCATTCTCTTTATATGGGGCAGAGGTGCCCCTCATGTTGCCCATCTCTTCTACAGCTGATCGAGGAGTTGCGGACACTTTTTCTTCTTGTCCTGGTAATTGAAGCTTAGCAAGGGAGCAAGTGATGTGTGTGTGTATTGCCCTGTGCAGAAGATTATAATAGTTCATGTCCTTTTCGGCTGGCTCAGATCACATATGCTAATGCTATAAAGGTTGCTTTAGATGGGCATTAGAATTTTATTTAAGTTTTTAATATATTGTACAGTTAAAAAAACATGGGGTTTGCTTGGGTGTTGTTACCCATTCAGTCAGATGACTAGGTGGCTCAGTACATGCTACCACACATGGAAGAGGCTTTTCTGTATTCATTATTGGGAGCTCAGAGAAATGCTGGGTATGAATTTAGACAAAGGATTGGTCGGCAGACTAATTTGCCAATTGGTAAGCTATATACACTTACCAATCGGCCACTTGATATGTCTGTGCTGACATCCCCTCTGGGCATGGCATTTAAATTTGCCCGCCCAGTTGTGATGTCAGTGTCGGCGGTACCTGCAGCCAGTGTACGGGATGTCGGCGGGTTGCCAATACACACATGGACCGGATGCGCTGCAGGGCCATCCTGATATGTCTGTGAACAACACCCGCCGATGCACTCGCAATATATTGCTTGACGATAGAAGGAGCGATATATCACCAAGTGTGTACCCAGCAGCTGCAGTGAACTGAGACAGCATTGGCCTGACCTCAACTAAGGTAACAAGTGGAGAGGGGGGTGGGGGGGGGGACATGAAGAGCAGATGTCTGAGACCATAAACTGTTACATTTACACACACCAGCAATCCACTTTTATACGAAGCATTGGCTGCCTTTGAAGCTTTATGAAGTTCCTCTGCTTTTACAACTTGCATTCCCTTCCAGAAATCTGTTTTGTACACACCCTGCTGCAAACTGTGAACTTCAGGAACACCCTGTCTGTTCTCAGGAACCCACACACATCTCTTCTCTGCTTAGCAGTGCTAGATGGGAACAGAAGTGGATATAACAACTGTTAAAACAAAAATAGAAAGGAAATAAACACATGACCATACATAAAGTATCTCTCAAATTCCTTAGCTTATTAGCTTACAATACAGTAATCATTTTAGTCTTCCACGCTGTGATTTCACTCTTTGTTCCGTAACAATGCACCCGTGTAGTCTTACACGCTGCCGATATATGTTTCCTTGTGTGAAGTGATCTGGGCGGCACTGCCAGTTACATATCCCCTAGAGATCACAGAGAGAGCAAACAGTTTGGGAAGCTTACAGTAACAGTCAGTAACGTCATGCGGTTTCTGAGTTGGAAAGTCCCAGTACAGCCGTCATGATGCAGTAATCCTCAATTCTGAGACTCCAACATATACTGTACATATCCTGAACACAACACTCGCATTGTCAGTGAATTGTCTGTGAAATGTTAAAAAGAATAACTTAGAATTGCCATGGCCACAGTGTAACTACAGCTTAAAACACCACAGGCCATGTTAATATTGAATATATCTATCTATATATATTTAATTTTTGTATTACCTGAAAGTCACATGACCATTCCTGTTGTTCAGGAATGGTCATGTGAATTTCAGGTAAAAAAAAATATTATTATATATATCACTGTCAGGTTAGTCAAACTAAGCTAGAAGTTCCTGTTCAGCATTACAAGGTCACTCAGATGGGACCTAGATAATTCACCAGTGTCTGGTTATGCATCAGGCAGTAGTTGCTTTCTTTTCAACATTTATGACTAAAACGAGTGATAAATGTCACTGTCTATGATAAATGGTGCTCCAGCCAATCAGCTCCCAACTGTCAGCTGTTAGAAAAATGACAGTTAAGAGCTGATTGGCTGGAGCACCATTTATCATACACAGTGACATTTATCACTCGTTTTAGTCATAAAACTCGTTAATAAATGTGCGCTTAGATAAGCAATGTAGTTGACGTACGTGTCACACTTCACTAAACGTGACTACCAAACCTGAATGTGTCAAAGTTGTCTTCTAGTCTTCACATGAAATCACATTATTTTTAAAACCTCAAGTAAGTATATTCTCTCTCTTTGGTCTAGTGTTTCTAAAACATTGTTCTCTGGTTATCAACAATGTGAAAAAAAAAAAGAAAAGAACAAAAAAAACAAACTGGTTTATTTTAGAACTGCACAAATCACATACAAATATTGAATAAATGGACAACATAAGAGTATATGTAACAATATACATAAAATATGATACATCGTTCTCTCTGGTACAGACACAGAAGTGAGGGATCCACACATGTATTGCTTAACTGTATAAAGAAGATGCAATATAAATGTGCAGCGTAATGTAGGAGCGATGCAATAACTTATAATGCATCTCTGCATATGATGTCGACACAAGCTCGTTTTTTTGGGGGGGGGGTTTGCGTACAAAAGATGCAAAAGCATTATCCAATGGTATGCTTGGGAAATCCACCTGGCATTTTCAGAAACCAGTAGTTAACTTTTTAAATTAAGCTGACGTTTGGCATGTGAGTAAATAAAGGAAGTGGAACACTCCATGGTAGGCCAGTGAGGCAGTATACTGCAGTCTTTGTCAACATCCGTTAACTTGGACAACACCATATTAATAATACTACGTACAGATGTGTTCACATACATCTATCCTCCGTGCGCTACACAAAGTACGAGCTCCGTGCGACTTTTTACCTTCCAGTGCGTCTTATTCGCACAGCGAAAAAATAGGCATGCTGCATATAATTTTAATCAGCAGAAGCTGTTTGTGCGTCCTATTCACATCTGTGCAAATAAAACGCATTTGAATGTAAAAAGACGCTCAGCGCTACGGAGTCATGCCACGGCTAGAAGGACTGTTTAATGCGCAAAGAGGCTAGATGTATGAGGACACATCTGTATTTGATGATAAACAAATAGTGGGATAAGAAAATGTGGTAATGCCTACCTTAATTGGTCATATGTAAGAATTTGTAACGTGTTTTGGTCTAAAAACTACCAACAATGGGGGGCAATTAAATTGTTTTTTAGGCGGCTATTTTTTTTCGGGTGCCCAACGGAGCAATTCAGTTGTTGCTCCGTTCGGGCACGATAGCCGCTGGCATTCTGCTTGCACCCTCAGGAGGGTGCGAGCATAAATGTGTGATAAACCCATGGTTAGGGTGCCCAAACAGCAGCTTGGACGCCCTAGCCAGCCGGTTTACGCTGCTAAACCTGGTCTAATTTTGCATGAAGACTGCGATAATGGGCTCCCAGGACAATTGAATTGCAACACTGGGCGCCCTTTAATTATTGCCGCCCACAAAACAATTGAATCGCCCCAAATATGATTAATTGCGGTTACTCTACTGCTTTATAGCAATAATAGCTAGGTATGGTAGAAGGGTACTTGTCTGCACACGGTTGTGGCAGCTATTGGGTGCCTCTGTGATGTCACTGGTTTGAATTGATCAGTCATTGACTTGTTTTTGACTGGGTGACCAAAGTAATAGATCAGGGGGGGACCGTAGATGTAGCTTATCTAGGCTGCAGTAAGGCTTTTGACACGGTCCCACATCGCAGGATGATAAACAAACTGGAAAGCTTGGGATTGGATTCTATGACTGTTGAATGGATAAGATTTTGGTTGCAGGATAGGAAACAGAGAGTTGTAGTAAATGGAGTGTATTCACAGGAGGGAAAGGTAACCAGTGGAGTACCCCAGGGATCAGTACTTGGGCCAATGCTTTTTAATATCTATGTTGGTGATATTGCAAATAATATTAAAGGGAAAGTATGCCTTTTTGCAGATGGCACAAAAGTATGCAACAGGGTAGACACACCAGGAGAGGTAAAACAAATGACTGAGGATCTGGGTAGACTAGAGGAATGGGCAAGAACATGGCAACTACAGTTTAATGTAAAAAAATGCAAAATCATGCACTTGGGTCCCAATAACCTAAAGGCTAAATATAGTATCAAGGACTCTATATTGGAACTTACAGAGGAGGAAAGTGATTTAGGAGTCACCATTTCAGAAAACTTGAAGGCAGGCAAGGAATGCACCAAATCAATGAGGAAGGCAAGCTTATTTGCTTGGTTGCATAAGTAGAGGAATCAGTAGCAGGAAAAAAGAATTGATAATGCCACTGTATAGGTCATTGGTACGGCCTCATCTAGAATACTGTGTTCAGTTCTGGAGGCCATATCTCCAGAAGGATATAAACACATTAGAGACGGTACAAAGAAGGGCAACTAAAATGGTGCAAGATCTACAGCACAGAATTTACCTAGAAAGACTAAAAGATCTTAATATGTATAGTTTGAAACAGAGAAGGGAAAGGGGAGACTTGATAGAAACTTTCAAATACATGAAGGGTTTTAACAAGGGACAGGAGGGAAGCATTCTACAAAGGAAGAGATGTACAAGAACACGAGGACATGCACTGAAACTGGACGGAGGTCGGCTCAGAGGAAATATGAGGAAAAAGGACTTCACAGAAAGGGTAGTGGATAAGTGGAATAGCCTCCCATCAGATGTGGTTGGAGCTAAAACAGTGGAACAATTTAAACACGCTTGGGATAGGCATAAGAATATCCTTGAGAGATGTAAGGAGTAAATAGGGTTGAAGTTGCCTAAAGGATACATGAAAAGGGGCAGACTAGATGGGCCATGTGGTTCTTATCTGCCGTCAAATTCTATGTTTCTATGTTCTCAGCATGAGGACACATCTGTACTATTCTTTGTAAGTCACTGCTCTGCCCTCCCTTTAGCATTGAATTACTAATTACATAGTGCCACCATTTAATGTAATGCTGAACAGAAATTTTGTCATTCACATCTGTCCTAGGACACCCATGCAAACATGGGGAGGACATAAAAACTGTACACAGATGTCCTGATCAGCAGTTGAACTCATGACCCCAGTGCTGTGAGGCAGCATTGCTAACAACTGTGCCACAAGCATTTGAAGAAGCTAATTGTGCTTCATTCTTTTAATTGTTTGCGTGACCTACAGATGTATCCACTTACACCTATCCTCAAATCGCAACAAATACCCGTGTTTGGCGTGCCATGAAGAATGTGACTAAGGCGCACCATTCCTCTTTTTTTTTTTTAAAGCACAAACCATAAAAGCACAAGGCAAATTTACCCTGTACACCGCTAGTGGATTTGCATGCTATAGCTGTGCGAAAAAGACACTAAGATAAGAGATCATACTCCATGCACCCCGCCACACAGCATCAGGCAGGTTTACACTATGCACCCCGCCACGCAGCATCATTCAGGTTTACACTATGCACCCTGCCACGCAGCATCATGCAGGTTTACACTATGCACCCTGCCACGCAGCATCATGCAGGTTTACACTATGCACCCTGCCACGCAGCATCATGCAGGTTTACACTATGCACCCTGCCACGCAGCATCATGCAGGTTTACACTATGCACCCTGCCACGCAGCATCATGCAGGTTTACACTATGCACCCTGCCACGCAGCATCATGCAGGTTTACACTATGCACCCTGCCACACAGCATCAGGCAGGTTTACACTATGCACCCTGCCACGCAGCATTATGCAGGTTTACACTATGCACCCTGCCACGCAGCATTATGCAGGTTTACACTATGCACCCTGCCACGCAGCATGCAGGTTTACACTATGCACCCCGCCACGCAGCATCATGCAGGTTTACACTATGCACCCCGCCACGCAGCATCATGTAGGTTGTTACACTATGCACCCTGCCACGCAGCATCATGCAGGTTTACACTATGCACCCCGCCACGCAGCATCATGCAGGTTTACACTGACACTATTGCAAAATAGTGCCAATAGGAAGTCCCCAGTACACTACAAGTCAGTCGGTATGTGGCTGTGGTGCAAAAAAAAAGATGCAAAAGTATAAAACTGGCATGGCGTATATGTCACACAAGGCGCCTTGGTGTATGAGGACACATCAGGATAGTAGAACTTGTGTTATACCAGTTTTTCCTACTTGTTTGTAACTCATTTGCTTTTTGCACTAAAGCTTCAGTAAAACTTTGCATTCTGTTTCATTTTAATCATCTTTCCTGTTGTGCTATTGTTATCTCGCCTTATTCCCACCCATGCCTTTCTAATTCTCTGCATGTGGTTTGTCAATCATTGTGTTCCTGTCTCATCTTACCTACACTAGCCACACTTGACTCCAAAATTACGTTTTCAGTTTGTTGACCTTTAATACATCTAAAAACACGGTTAAGGAAAAAAACAAAAACGACAATCTATATTACTGGTGACCTAATAAGTCCTTAGAGCAGCAGTGTCGATTTTCTGATTTTTTTATTTTTTTTTTAAGCTATGAAACTGCAACACAACTCCCATTAGTATATCACCAGCTCTCAAAGCCTAGATTTCTCTGCCCATGTGGGCCCCGGTGCAGCTATAGTGTTAATGCTTTTCGTTATAACATTTTTAGATATAATGTGCTTGATTCTGAGTTGAATGCATTCTGCGTATATCTGCAAACTGCACATGCATTGCAGAAAGCAATGGCAAACTGCGCATGCGCCATACGCACACGGATGGAGACTGAAAGTGCGGGCCACTCTCCATGAAAAGGGGGGGTAACTGGGTGGCGACCATGTGATTGCACAGAACTGTAGTGGACATGTAAGCTGACCTCCTTGATCGTATGTCGTGTGCGGATGGAGATGGGACGCCCGTTTCAGAATAATTTTTTGTAACACCGTCATTAGCGTAAGGTAACAAGCAGCAGATGAGTACTACTCCTGATCGGCCCCAATATTGTAGTTATTTTATTTCTGCATGATAAACATGCTCCCCTTTAAAAGTTTTTTTTTCTCTACCTGCGCCTTCCATTGACCATGTGTTCTAAATATCTCCCACTGTTTTCTGTCCTTATATCTTGAGGGGTTGATATCTATTGTCAGTCAATCATTTCAGAATATTTGCTATGCAGGAGAGTCACTTGTTTCGTTTCATCTTCTTTTCTGTATATTTTTTCCCCCTCTTAAAATCATTACATACACTTTGGATTTCTGGTTAATTTCTCCAACTCTCGGGATTGCTTATGTAGTGGGATTCCATTGTTCATTACAACCTGAAATCTTAATTCCTCCATAAAGCTGGAAAGAAACTCTGAGAACCACGGATCAGTTCAGGACCTTCATCCTGCTGCTTACCATGCCAGTGCCGCTGTGCTTAAAAGGTGCAGAATGCAGCACAGTGAAGTTCCTGATCTGATCTTCTACAGGGAGAGTAGAAACTGATACAGCATGGATTACTAGTCTCTCTCTTTCTCTCTTTTTTTCTTTTTCTCTTTTTTTTTCTTTTTCTCTTTTTTTTTTTTTTTCTTTTTCTCTTTTTTTTCTTTTTCTCTCTTTTTTTTCTCTCTTTCTCTTTCGCTTTCTCTCTCTCTCTCCTCTCTTTTTCTCTCTCTCACTGCTCCTTACCAAGGTGACAAAGATAAATTACCCTGCAGTGTTTTGGTGACCCTTCCTCAACCCCATGCCCTCCCCCGACTAATTGGTAATTATCCAGAAAATGACTTCATGTAGCTGCATTTTCTCTTAGTCAGTTGTGATGCTTTTCTGTGTGCCCTAGTATAACCAGGCATATATCCATTAGATGAATGTATATCCGATAGAAATAGCCCACTGACAAGGTTGTCACTGGGTGACAAATATGTAAAGATAACGAAATATGAGGGGTGCAACATGAAACCCTTATGGACAAATGGTAAATGTTCAATGGAAACAAATCCAGAATGGTCCAGAACAGCCCAGAGCAAATAGTATGAACAAATCTCAAACTATGAAATAAAAAAATTATACATACATACATACATACATAAAAATTAGTGACTTTTTGCAATCCATAATTTTCAAGGAATTCACCTCTAATAAACTATATGGAGTTAATCTAAAATGGAGGAAAAAAAATAATTGTGAAAGAAGGGCATTACTTTATTGTAGTCCCTTTAAGATGCACAAACAATAATTTAAATAGTGTATTATAATAATGTTGTTGCAGAGCTTTTGGCATAGCAGCAGGTGTTATTGTCTGATGATGTTCACTGTAATAACTGATCAGGCCGGGTAACACACTAGGACGACAGGCACAATGGTCGGGACAAATTCACTTCATCCCGAACCAAGCGAGATTGCCCGTTCACACTGCAATCCTATGGACACAGGAACACTATCTCGTTCAGTCCTTCATTAAACTGCACCACATCGTAAACAATACCTTCTGATAGGCCGTGCAGCACGGCCAATCATTAGATGTCGTATACGACCCACGGGAGCACTGAATCGGGCATACACACTGTACAATCTGCACAATAAGTAGTTACGATTTGCCTAGAAACAACATATTGTGCAGATATCATCCTAGTGTGTACCCGGCCTTAGTGTATAAATTGCCTCTTTCAGAGTTACACTATTACTGGCATGCAGAAGAAGTTTTACAATTGGGGTGGGCAGAGGACGCAATGCCTGCTCTCGCCCTTCCAGTCAGCACATACGTAGTAAGGGAATGTAGTGTCAGGGAGTGCAGTATACCTATAGGGAAATATAACCTGTACTTCGGAATGCAGCAGAGCAGCATGAGTGTCAGATGCAGGCTGGGTACTTTCCATTTAAGAAAAGTGATATAGGTTCTAACACTGCATAAAAAGTATTCTACCTACTCACTCCAATGGGTGTGATATGTATTACCGACAGCGCTGGAAATCCCAATCGTCCTAAAGGAAAGCATCAACTAACCTAACCCCCCTAACCCTCCTTAGGGGTGCCTAACGCTAACCTCACCCCCTGTGCCTAAACCTAACCCCACCTTCCCCGCTGCCTAAACCTAAGTCCCCCGGGGGGGTGCCTAACCCTAACCTCCCTGGGGTGGAGCCTAACCCTAAGTCCACCCCGGGAGCCCTAAACCTAAACCCCCCCCCCCCCCCGCGGCTGTCCGCTGCGATCGGGATGCCGGGCGCCGGTCTCCCGACTTCGGGCAAATTACAGGCATCTACATTTAGACGCCTGTCATTTGTCCCTAGTCGGGATAAAGCAATCTGGAAACCGGCGGTCGGCATTTAGACCGTCGGGTTCCAGACTACATCCCACTCCAACTACAGGAACTCTGCTTCTGCTGATAAAAATGTGTGTGGATATAAGCTTAAACCATCATTACTTATGCGTTATGCAGCATTGATATGTAAGAGAGATGATTGCTCCCATCCACTCTAGGGGCAGATAGTTGTACAGCCCCCATTTGCGTCTATTGCGATCTTCATGTTTGTCATTGGTGGGCCACCAGTTTAGGCTATTTATATGGTAGCCTCTTACAACCCATAGCGTGTCATCTGCCCCTTACTTAGGGGAAGATGTATCAAACCTTGGAGAGAGATAAAATGGAAAAGTTGCCCATAGCAACCAATCGGCTTCTGTCATTTGATGGACTATGCTAGATACTTGACAGAAGCTGATTGGTTGCCTTGGTTAACTTCTCCATTTTATCCTCTCTCCAAGGTTTGATACATCCTCCCCTACAATGTGTAGCATAGCCACAGAGAGGGACGATGTCTCAATGATGTGATTAGTCAGGGAAGTGTTTTGCTAGAGTTATGCAATTCTGTTCTTAACAGAACTCTGGTGTAATAGGTTTCCTAATACATGCAATTAGTGACTGCTGACAATTAAGCTTCAATGAGAAGTAGCATACTAGTTATCTATGCCAAGTAATCAAATCATGTATATATATATGTTCTAAATATAAAGTGTGTATATCTATCTCACTTACGGGGAGATTTATCAAAGCTTTGAGAGGGATAAAGTGGAGAAAGATAAAGTACCAACCAAACAGCTCCTAACGGTCAGTTTACAGGCTGTGTTTGAAAAATGAGAGAAGCTGATTGGTTGGTACTTTATTTCCTTCTACTTTCTCTCTCTAACGCTGGATACACACTGGAGTGATGTTGTTCCAATTTGGGTAGATCATGTATTCCTGGTTTGCGCGCTCCCTCGGTCACATGCGATATCGTCTGGTCGGCCATGCTGCTCGGCCAATGGGACGATATCGCATTCTGTGCCGTGCTGCTGAGCCAACCGGACCATATGGCATGTGGCGCCCTGCATATTAGTGAAGGAAGGAATAAGTGATCGTTCAGTTCTTCATTGCGCCGCTGTAATGTGTACCGGCAAGCATGCGATGTACAGGGTGTTACAGGAAAAAAAGGGATTTGCTCTCCAGCACACTGCAGCAATATCAACAAAAATACTTGAATCCTACATAATAGAAATTCAGAGGTATTATTTACATACATTTGTAAATATATGAATAAGCGCCAGGCCAGCGTCAAGGCTCTTCTATACTGGCATCCCTAACATTATGGGGTTCACGTCTGAGGCGCAGGGAACCCCAAAAGAATCTAGCCAAGGACCATCCCCAGGGCATCACACGAAAAAAGGTGATAGTGAAGTGTAAAGTATAGCTGTGTAAATATAAATCAATAAGTGTTAATATAATGAGAGAGTTAAAATTACATAACTAATAGACAAACAAATATTTAAGTGATAAAAAAATATCCATGTGAATTAAGTGGTGATGCCCTGAAAAAGGCCCAGCCAGAGCAACTCCGGGGGCCCCATGCCGAAATGCTCACCCCAAAATAATTGTTGCTACCTTTTTTTTTTCTGTAGTTCAGTGTAAACCCCGCCCTTTACAAGCACCTGTGCAAAGTCATTAAGCTGATGTGAGCGACCACCATACTTTTTGTTTGCAGTTCTGTGAGGCATGAAAGGAGCCAGCATTGGGAGGATGTGCTGGTCCGTATAGTGCCATTTGGAGGTTTCTGGGGTACCTCCTAGGTGAGTCAGTTCTCAGCTTATGTATGTGCTGTTATCATGCAGTACATTAATTTGTATTTATATGACCAAGAGTGGGTGCTACTATTTGGTAGCAATACTTATTTTGGGGTGAGCGTTTGGGCGTGGGGCCCCCGGAGTTGCTCTGGCTGGGCCTTTTTTCAGGGCATCACCACTTAATTCACACAGATATTTTTTCATCACTTAAATATTTGTTTGTCTATTATTTATGTAATTTTAACTCTCATTATATTAACACTTATTGATTTATCTTTACACATCTATACTTTACACTTCACTATCACCTTTTTTCGTGTGATGCCCTGGGGATGGTCCTTGGCTAGATTCTTTTGGGGTTCCCTGCGCCTCAGACGTGAACCCCATAATGTTATGGATGCCGGTATAGAGGAGCCTTGACGCTGGCCTGGCGCTTATTCATATATTTGCTAATGTATGTAAGTTATACCTCTGAATCTCTATTATTATGTAGGATTCAAGTATTTTTGTTGATATTGCTGCAGTGTGCTGGAGGGCAAATCCCTTTTTTCTCTGTAGTTCAGTGTAAACCCCGCACTTTACAAGCACCTGTGCAAAGTCATTAAGCTGATGTGAGCGACCACCATACTTTTTGTTTGATGTGCAGGGTGTCCCTGGACATCAGCACAATTGTTGGTCGCTCATGCGTGTACCCTGCATAAGCTTTTATAGATCTCCCCCTTCACATTTGAGGACCGAAACAATGATAACGGTTTGTCTTCCAGGCCATAGAAATTGTGCATGGGTTATAATGAAGGTTCCTCTATATATCATGTGCTGATGAGCAGTCTGCAATAAGATCACTACTTCTGGCACTTTTTACCACAAGAATCTGGCTAGGACATAGACACTTTTGTTTGGCAATGAAAGTACATTTTTGCTGTTGGTATGACTACTGTCTTCTGTGGCACCATGTAGACATCATCCCCCCCCTTCCTTTCTGTCATGTCTGGTGGATATGACTGTTCATACAGCTTGTCAGCCTCTCGCTCCCTGCCCCCTCAGCTGGTTTGTTTTCGTATGTGTGGTTTCCTGCCGTTATTGATGTTCTGCCTCAGCTGCTGGAACCACATAAATGTTCTCCTGAGAAGCTGTGGCCCTGTGCAGCCTCTAGTAGAGATCACTGTTTTCAGTTGTCTCAGCCACGTGGACAGTTACTCTAAATATGGAGTCCTGAGGGAACAGACCATCTGCTGTGAGAAATGAGAGAGATTTGTTGCAGTCTTCCTGTCTTGACTTGCTCACATCCTTTTATTACTATACAATTCCTCATCTATGCAGCCTTCTTAGAGATCATTTTATCCTGTTTCACAGCAACGACTGTACACCTTGTGCCGGGAAGTATGTTGCATGTTATAAGGATGGGTATTTCTTGTAATTCCAGCTATTGCTCGGGATCCAGTAACATTGTCGACAGTTACCATATCGACATCCTCAGAATGTCGACATGTTCACGATGTGGAGATCTGAAATGTCGCCATGTATAATGTTGACATTTTCAGAATGCCGGCAGTTAAATGGTGGTGCCTCCAGGAGGTTTAGGGTTACACTTCATAGGTAAGAGATAGGTGTATTAGGAGGGGGGATTAGGGATAGGCAGAAAATAATCCCCTAAACCGCCGCTCCATCAGATGTCTGCACCAGAAGTAACGGTCACATTACCGCCGGAAGCTGCGCTGGAGCCACTGCAGCCATCGGGGTCAGGTAAGTGACCGCTGGGCCACTGGAGACGTTGAGGACAACGCTTTATCATGTCGACATGTCATCTGCATAGACATGATGAATGTCGGCATGGCCACTGTCGATATACTAAGCACAGTGACATGCCAACCATGTCGACATTCTCAGATCGACCTAATGCATGTGGAGATAACTGTCGACCTAACATGCCACAGCCTAATGCCCGGCCATCTCTCCTGCCCTTGGGTAATATAGACGTGTCCCACCTCAGACACATACCAGACGTTTGTACACTTCCGTTGACATGTACATCTATCTCAACAAACACTCAGATGCAGATTGTAATGCAATATAATATGCACAGCAAGAAAAGGCAAAATGTCCTGGCACCTTCAATAAGTTAAGCGTATAGTAATGCAGACCAGTATATCAGACCCAAGAGTGACCTCGAAGTGTCCCATCTCACAGCACCCATGGCAGGAAATCCTGTGACTGCTGACTATGTAATCCCTTTTTTTCTAATAAAATGATACAGAAATGTAATGTTGATTTTTGCTTTGGATATAAGGTGATTTTATATTGTAGAGCCTATATTTATTTATTTCCAGTTATTTATATAGCGCACACATATTCCGCAGCGCTTTACATAGAATATTTGTCCATTCACATCACTCCCTGCCCCAGTGGAGCTTACAATCTATGTTCCCTACCACATGCTCACACACTTAATTTTGTTGGGACCCAATTAACCTAATATATTTTTGGGGTGTGGGAGGAAACCGGAGTACCCGGGGGAAACCCACGCAAGCACAGGGAGAATATACAAACTCCACACAGTTACTATAGGATTGCAGTATTTGTATATTTCATTTCAAACCTTTTGTGCATAAATGTAATATTGCTTTCTTTTTTTTCCCTCTAAGACTCCGTGTGTCCTCCTCCCCCGGAGCCAGAGAATGGAGGATTCATGTGTCACCCCCCACATTGTGAGAAGCCCTTCACCTCTGGCAGTGTCATAGAGTACTTCTGTGCTGAGGGGTACATGCTGAAAGGGGACTACAAATTCCTAACATGCAAGAACAGGGCTTGGAACCCACCCATGGGTGTTAGCTGCAGACTGAGCCAAGGTGAGTGCTGACTAAGATCTGAGCTTATAGACAGGATGTCTGGCTAATGCGTCATTCCTCTGTCCAGTGCATTGCTTAGCAGTGCAGTTCTAATTCTTTCATTTTCTTTCAGATACCAACAAAAATACCAATATTGGGGTCCCAACACTATCCATTGTTGCCTCAACTGCTAGCTCTGTGGCCTTGATACTGCTGCTCATTGTCCTCTTTGTGCTACTACAGCCCAAAATCAAATCATTTCACCACAGCAGGTAAGAGCCAGACTGGGACCTTATACTCTCACAACTTCTCACTTTCTCATCATTTTGGAATTTTCTATTTGAACAGATTGATGTTAATCCTGCAGAAGTTATGGGGGGAGGGGGCGGGGGATATTTGTCCCAGGTTTATTAATGGTTTTTGGAAGACCAGAAATACCAAAGGCAGTGATTTATAGTTTTTAGTACTGGTTTATTTTATATAGCGCCGGTCATATTACGTGACGCTGTATAGATAATATATAATCATACATACGCACACTATGGACCATTTTTTCATAGACAAGCTGGAATGAAATTCATATTCATTTTTTTTACATTTTTATTATATAAAGAACCATTAATTAGGGTTTTATAATATAAATATATTGAAGGTTAGAAACTGGGATAACACTGGGAGACACAAACATTCAATGACTGATGGATAGGGAGATGATACAGATCCTTAAATGGTGAATATAGTCCTAGCTAAACCAGCACTAAAATAGATTTTTAGTTGTCTAGCATCATTAAATCATAATATAAACGGTCATGTTTGTTTTTGGTTGTCCACTTTTGGATAACACTATATATAGTGGATAGGTTAAACTAAACTGGTAAGTTAAGGTTGCACCTCTACAGATAGTTCACCCAGAGCGACACAAGGAGCTGAATCACAAAACACGTGCATTGTAGGCTACCTATAGTAAAGTAAATAGTTGCAAGTAGTGTTTCAATAGGCAGGCAGAGCTTCAGTGATATATGTATTAAATGAGATACAAATGTTTCAGTAAAATTGCTTCAGTAGTATTAAATCCAGATCTGCGACAAACACATGCCGCAGCTGATGTACAACAGAAACCAAATCTGTCCTGCTGTAATAGCTGTCTCCTCATTGCCACCGATGTGTAAGTGTCACAGCCCATAGGAAAAGTATCATTAGTGTTGCTAATTAATGTGGGGGCAAAAAAGAAATCTCCTTTATATTTAATCTTATCCCTTGATTATGGGAATAGAAAAGGAACTGCTTAAATATTTACGATTATCCAACCCAAAATCCAAAGCTGCACAGCCTATTGAGGAGTCTGTCGTTGTTTTGTAGTATCCCTTTTATTCATATTAATTGTCCCTCCAGACACAGAGAATGCATGTATATAGAGTGGAAGATACTATCCTATACTCTTCTTTGTGCCGTGATACCAGGACTGTCTGTCATCATTCTGCCCGCCAACAGGCAGAGGATGGGGTTAGTCTGAGCTGTTCTTAGGACAAAAAATAATAAACATTTACAGAAAGGAAGCTTAGTGTTAATATAGAAGAAAATACAGAGACGGATATATGTACATACATCTATTTGAAACCACCATGAGAGACCTCCAGTATATCTGTTGATATTTGAGATGTGTGTTTCATAGATTTATTTTTATTGATTCTAAATTCTCGTGAATAGGTAGCGCAGTGCCCGTTCCACTGATAATAAAGTGTTGTGAATAACGTCTTCCATAAATCTACAGATGTGTCAGCACTTTACAGAAAGATGGATCTAGCTTGCTTTGTCTGCCTTTGCAATTCATAATCATGTAGGTCCCCATTTGGAGAAAATCCTGTTACAGTACAGCCATGATAATAAAATTATATATTAGAGCAGGGATGGGGAACCTCAGGCCCTCGTGCCGTATAAGGCCCTCAGAGTCATTTGGTCTGGCCCTCTGAGCTTTTTTCTGCTAGCCTCATCTGGCTAGCAGGGTGCCTAGAATTGCACCCTGCAGCCAGAATCTATGCAGCAGTGCCATCTGGACGCTTCAGACGGTCACAGCCCTTACAGCTCCCCGAAGCATCCTCAGGATGCTATGGTCATTGCTGCAATCACCGGTGATTGTGACCCCGCCCCTTGTGACATCATACGGAGAAGGGCGTGGTCTGTACCAAATAATGTTATATGTATAAAAATGGTCCCCGGCAGAAAAAAGGTTCCCCACCCCAGCATTAGAGCAATGCAGCCACATAGGTGCATAGATCTCTACATACAGGCAAATCTCTGTATTTAGATCTGAATCAGTCCCTTAGTGGGCAACCAGAATAATTCTCTGAATAAAAGAGCTGTACTGGCAAGAGAGTAGAGCCCCCCCTATAGGTAAAGTTTGGCTCTTGCAGAATACTACTTGAGTGCCCTGATCCATGAAGTCTGCGAGTGCCTTACCCTACTCAAATAAACCGTTTTAAGTTTTGGAAACCTAATTTTTTTGTACATTTAATTTACGGTAATATTGATTAATGTAATAAATGCTTATGTGTTACCATATTTTTTTCTGTTAGAAAATGGAAACTCTTTATGAGCGTTTCCTGATAGCCCAATCTGTCTGTGAAGTTCTTTAGATATGTTCTGTCTCTTACAGGCGTGAAACATGCGCACCAGGGGAGCAGGTGTCCATCATGGTTGATGGCGTACAGGTTGCCCTTCCTTCCTATGAGGAAGCAGTATATGGCAGTGCAGGAAACTGTATTCCATCTGCCAGCTCTCGCGTGCAGATTGTGTTGTCTGAAGGACCAGGAGAGGAGCAGGACATCCAGCAGGAGGTGTCTGGCTCTGACATCCCAGGACAATCCATAGTGACTACTCATGTTACCGGCCAAATTATAGCACATCCTACACAATACACTGCCGGCAGCTCACAGCGCTCAGAGACTGTACTGGTTCATCAGCCTTCTTCCCAGTGGGTGTCTGGAGCAGAGGGCAGGACTCTGGGAAGGGAAGGAGTGGATTCTGAAAACAGTGATGTGCAGAGTCTTTTGTCACTTTCATCCGATGATTACACAGATGGTGAGTAGATACGATTCGGATACTTTCACTATACTAATACAGTACAAAGAATGGATGTTGCTTTCTCTGCTTCGTCTAATGCATTTATGCAGTTGTTGCTCTTTTCTTACTTTGATCATTTTGGAGCCATTCCTTACATGATGTGCTCTTTCAGTCCTACACACCCCAGTGGCACATGCTTACTGCATTTCTGGTCTGATTTGGCCTTTTTGTATTTTCTCTTCAGATATCCCGCTGCTGAAAGAAGCTTGAACACTTGTATCTCCTCACTCAGCTCTGCAGGATCTCCACAATCTTCCTGCTCTGCACTTCCTGTATTCACGGGAGCTCTGGAGCCGACAAATTGTGCCTCCCCCAACCCCACCAGCCCAATGAGCACAGACTGTCTGTTGCCTATCTGCAGAGCACTGGGAGCAGATGGTCTGAGCCTTGCTTGCAGAGGTGCACAACTATATTTAATATGTATGTGTTATACTATAGGCTATATACAGCTATTATGAATATCCCAGTGATGGGAGTTGGATTTTAATTTGCCTGGCACTTCTCCTTACTAAATATATTAATGCCTCTTGTTCTTTCCAGTGAGTTTAGCAACTTGCACATGTAAACCTTGGCTTCCATAAGGTCTACACTGCTATGTGCAGAAATATATAGGGTCCCCAAGAGAGGACCTTTGTCTCAGGATAGCCCCAGATTAAGTGCTCTGATCCACAAAGCTGGAGTCCAGTGCAATATTCCCTCCCTTTACAGCGCACAAGACGAGGAATCTTATGTCACCTTAATGGCTTTACGTTTGGTATCATATAGAAAACCATTTATCATTGTTGGGCTGAAAGATGAGAGATGAGGCTTTGTAGCATGGTAACTGTTTTTTGGATGTGTGTGGTTCCGCCACTACGCTCGGGCAGCCTGTGCAAATAGACCAGCCTCCTCTTTGGATTTACAGTTCCTGCTAATAAAGGGGTATATTTAATAAAGATTATTTTTTCAAAGATGCTGATTCACTGAGGTTTTGAAACAATGATCTCTATTAAATATACCAAGCTGTGAAATGCAGTTTTAAAGGGAAAGTATCTTAAAACTGTGACACTTATTAAGGATGCACCAGACATGTCGTAGGATTCGCCCAGATACTAAATTCTATTTACAAATAATTCTGCCACCTAATGAACCAAAATCTGATTTTCATTTAGATAATGTCGGGGTGGTATAAAGAATATAGTCATATATGTCATTTTTCGTTATAACTTTTTGTCTTAAATCCCAAGGAACACACTTTGATGTAGCTGGCCATCTCCCAGGGGTTTACCTGAACCTTTGCCGGAAATCAGTATTCTGCCTGATCCTGTATTCTATGTTTCCTTACTTTTCCAGTTGAAAAATTGAACATTGTAGTTTTGCACCATTAGATAGATTGTTTTGGCTATAGTTTGTACAATGTTCTGTTGCGTCAAATCTGTATTTACAATCATTCGGTATTGCTGCTTGTGGCGTTTTA
Source organism: Taudactylus pleione (assembly GCA_031769625.1). Lineage (NCBI taxonomy): Eukaryota > Metazoa > Chordata > Amphibia > Anura > Myobatrachidae > Taudactylus > Taudactylus pleione. Next base: position 15,857,707 of record JAUIMM010000706.1, on the reverse strand, counting down.
TCACTGTCAAAATGCTTTCCATTTTGATTTAGAATTAAAAAAAACATATACTTTTACCTTTTAAGCCACAAACGTACAGTTTCAGCCTTTACGGCCTGGAAATCGTTTAGGCAAGTAGCCCTTAAATGTATCCTACCGTTTGCGGATTGTAACTCCCAATCCTTGTTCTTAGTTGTAGCCATGTTTTATGTAGTCAGGGACCCAGAGGAGATGCCGTATACAGAAAAAGTGATGTGGGGATTATGCCAGGTGGGGAGCAATGGAGCAGGTAATGGGTATAGGTTTGTGTGGTAAATATGGGTAATAAACATATGGAAGTTTAGCCCTAAATATTAACATAATGTCCTTTTTATGGTCATTGAACTAAGCATAAAATCCATAGGTGAAACCATGAGTTGTGCAGAATGGTAACAGCGGAGAGGCGGCCATTGTTGAGAGGAAGGGGATTATATAAAACAGGAACTGAGGAGGGAGACTGGATTCTTGCTAGTGTTTGTGTGTGTGTATATACCATTTACTACATCAGTCAAATGTCACATGCACACTTACACAAGTGTGCTTGTGTATGAGTGTATTATTATTAATATCCTTAATTTATATGGCGCCACAAGTGTTCCGCAGCGCCTTACATAGTACATAAACAAATAATTTGACAAGTGACTTACAGTATAATATAGGACAGGGATATGGATAATATACATTGCTAGATTAGTGACCATAACATCTAGATATGCAACAGAGCGTAAGCAACCAAGTGTTAGGTGCCCTGGTGGGTGTAAGAAGTAGGTGAAAGTAAAGTAAGGTGAAGCACAAGAGGGTAGAGGGCCCTGCTCGTACGAGCTTACATTCTAAAGGTGTGTATACTTGTGAGTGTGTGTGTATATATGTAAGTGTACATGTTTTGTGTCTGTCTGTATATTGGGGGACTTTGTTGTTTTTCTTGTGTGTCACAAATGTACAAATGAAAGGTTTACATTTCGGAGACAGCTCTGTTGCATAGCAGACCAGTATCCAGTTGTGCAACAGCGACCAGTTTTATTGTTTATGCCAAAATGTATCAAGTCACCAACGAGATGCACTACTGTAGTTAATGTGATCACGTCACCCACACACAGCGGAGTCGGCCATTTTGTAAGAAATCAGTACTCCTGTTACTGCAGCCTATCTGTCCACTAAGAACTACTGACAATGTACCTCATGAATCAGTGATGTAACTGGTACCTAGTGAATTTATAGACTGATGGTAGCACACAAAATGGCTGCCTCAGCTGTTTGTAGGTGAGACATCCAGTTTAAGTGCTGGTTTTCATTGTGCCACATTCACTTTCCTTTTACACAGTTGTTTTGGTCACCTGTCTCTAGACCTCTTTCCCACAATCAGATGTGCAATATTGTCAGTACCATTACAAGTATGTGTGACCTGCAGCCGTTCACCACCTTGTAAATACCGACCTACAGACTCCTCTGCAACTATAACCAAGGCTTTGCTTTACATTGTGGGGTCTTAACATTTTCTTTTTGTAATTTCTATAGGGGCGGTAAATGCAGCCCTCAAACATATATCAGGTGATTTGAAGTTATACCCACTATTCTAGAGTTTGAATATGGTTACTGCCCTGGACGTTGCATGAGAGATGACAATAGATCACCACTACAGTGGTAATCTAACCTCCTATACTGTCTTCCAGGTGTTAGAGGCAGTGTCGCGGTCACCAAATGTTGTATAGTATGGGGCACTGCATGCACGTGTACAGGGCTGGTTAACCCCTCTGGTGCCAGAATGATACATTATAAATAAATCACAGCTTTATTCCCTATGCTCTGACTGTCACCCTGGACATTGCTGTGGGGCTGAAGATAATATTTTAATATTTGTACAAAGTAATTTAAATTTAATTGTTCTATGTATATAACTGCATTTCTAAATAATAAAAAAAAAGTTTGTTTTAAAGTTAAATTATGTGGTGTTTCTTTTATTAAACTACTTGAATTATTTTGTCCCGTTATAATTTTTTTTTTAAATATATATCATAAACGTTTGTTTACATGCAACTGAATTGGTTGAAAAGAAAAATCTGATTTGCTTGTTTTCTCCAGCAGCGGGCCTGTAGTAGCGTTCAGTGAGTCAGAGGGGATCCGTTCTGCACATGTATAGAATAGATTTCCTCTTCAAACACACAGCGGGGCGGTGCGGTCGCACCTTGTCAGCTGAAGCACAGTCCCCATGTGACTAAGTTAAGTGGTTAAGACCTATGCAAAGGCACGATCATGTAGGCACCTGATTGGGAGTTGTACGCTAATGCTCCCGCAACTGCGATTTGCGTAGCTGTGGATGTGCGAATATATGCTAATGCAGCAGCGTCCGGGGCTTGTAGTGAGACACCCACCAGAGCCATCGCAGCTGTCCGGAACTACGTTCACATACGCAGCCTCGACACAGATCAGGCAAACATAGACTTCGAGTGTGTATATGGTCACTCAGAATGGCCGCCGTAACGGAGATCAGACGCAGGATGTGACTCGCCTGCGTTTTTAGCTGCCCCCACCCGTTGCCTCCCCCAAACGCTCCCTACCTGTCAATCACACTGAGAATAAAGCGTCGCAGTGAGCGACTATGGTAATGTTCCTTGGCGTATGCGCAGTGGCAAAACATCTCTTCATTTGCCAAAACACCGGCATTGCGTGCAACTCTGAATCAGGCCATTTGTTTTTAAGTGCAGATAAACTGCAGTTTCTACTTCAGGGTCCATAGGGTATCCACAGGATACCTTGGGGTATAGGTGTGACGTCAGTCGCAGGGCACCAAAGAGTTAAGCTTTCAGCCACCCAGGATGCACTGGGTCCCCCTCCTATACCCCGCCCCCGAGCCAAGGCACCTCAGTTTAGTTTGGTGCCCGGCCGGAATCGGGTGCACCTGTTGGAGTGGGGGCTAGAAGAGCCCCTGAAGCTTTTTCTTCATGCAGCTGTGGCTGCACATCTGGATGAACAGCATGGACAGTCAGTCCTGACGTCCATGCTGTCTTCCCTACACCCCGCCGGTACCAGAACGCCGGTACTGATCCGGGGATGCTGGTGGGCATCTGGGGTCACAGCTAGCGGTGACCCCAGATGTTCCGGACCATGGCCGGATTCAAGGGGGACAGAGGTAAGCAGCAGGGTCCCGCGGTGGGTCCCCGCTGATCACATGGTCCTAAGTCCCCAGGCAGGGGGCTCCCTGGGGACTGGCTGCAGCGTGGAGCCAGGCGACCAACCTGCGCTTCCACTACCCCCTGGGACAGCGGACCGCAGCAGGGCGGTAGCGCTGCGGCGTCCCAGGGGTTAAATGCATGCCAGGGGAGCGCGCCTTCCCTGTCTCACAGCCGGCGCCTCCCCCGCTGCACACAGCCCTCTCTGCACTGTGCTGACTGGCCCTGTGTCAGCGCTCCTCCCCCAGGCCAGCCTCCTCTCTGCTCCTCGGCGGCCATCTTCTCCAACGCATGGTGAACGCTGCTGGAAGCACTGGACGGAAGCATCGTGGTCTGTGTCCCCCCGCATACCTCTCCTCCGCTGTGGTCAGGTCTGTGTATGCAGCGCTGTGTCCTACCAGGCCCTGTGTCTGTGTAGTTGAGTGATCAGCGCTGTTAGTGCAGGAATTGATTTTCTTTGCATTGTATGTGACTGTGCTAGCGCTGCCTGTAACTTTTCTTCTCTAAACTGTCAGCTTTATTTACTGTCCCTGTTCTTTCTGCTAAGCCCTTGCGGTGCGGTGCTGCAGGGTGGTCTCTCGCCTATTTAATATATAATTGGTGAGAGGGGTCACATACGTGGTGCCATCATGTCTGAAAGTGATTTTCCCCTCCGGCTACAGTGTACCACGTGTAAAGTACCGTTAGCGGAGGGGGAGGGTAGCGCGGAGGGCCTTTGCCGGCAGTGTTTGTCCATGGCGCGGCCTCTTACGGTTACAGCACCGGTGCAGGAGCCGCCCTGGGCTTGTTTCGCTCAGGCGCTAACAGCTTTAGTGGGCCAGTTAGCTACGCAGCCCGTGTTTACTCCGATGGGTTTGTCCCAGCAGTCTGTGGTGTCGTCACCCATGCAGGGTTTCCCACGACAATTGGTGGTACCCCACAGTCTCAATATTTCCCCGCTCCCGGTTTCTCAGGAGCCAGCGTGGGTTAACTCCCTGACGAGTTCTGTACAGCACTTGTCGGATGTATTGCAAGGGGAGTCTGTGATGCGGCCTCATAAACGGCCGGTGGCGTCTCTGTCCGCTCCTTATGAGGATGACGAAGGGACGTCTGATGATGGGGAGATTCTGGATCCTTACGATCAGGAACCTCTCCATACTAAGGACGCTGATGCTAAGTCCAAAGTATATATTCCTGGACTTATTGGGGCGGTCCGCACAGCCTTGGTGATTGAGGACGAAGTTCCCCCAGCGGCTGTCTAAATATGCCTTTTTCAAAGATGTGAAGGGCGATGCCAGTCTTTCCTCTTTCGGGTCAGTTGGTGGACCATTTAGAGGAGGCGTGGAAACAGCCTGGCAAAAGATACAGCCGCAGAGACGCCTGGCGGTGGCTTATCCGTTCGCGGATAATTATTTTGCTAAGTGGGAATCCCCTCCACAGGGGGATTCTCACGTGACCCGTCTTGTCCGTAGTGCCACATTGCCTATGCCATCCATGTCCTCCCTTAAGGATGCTACGGACCGCAAGGTGGAAATCTGCCTGAAGTCTGCTTATTCCCTTGCAGGGGGGGGGGGGGGGGGCAGCTCGGCCGGCTATGGCCATTTGCTTGGTTGCCAGAGCGATGGAGCGCTGGGCGGATTCATTAGAGGCTTCTTTTGATTCCAACTGTCCGGCCGAACAGGCGGAGTTGATTGGCAATCTCCTTGATTCGGCCACTTACATCAACGAGGCGGCTCTAGACATTAGTACTCTGGTGTCTAGAATTTCTTCAGCAGCGGTAGCTGCTCGTCGCACCTTGTGGCTGCGATCCTGGAAGGCGGACGCAGATTCCAAGAAGGGTCTGGAAGCCTTGCCGTTTACCGGAGAAGTTCTCTTCGGTCCGGATCTGGATAAGATTGTGGCCGCGCTGGCGGCAGCCAAATCGGCTTGTCTCCCGTCGGCCGCTGCTCCTTCTGGTTCTGGACCATCGTCCTTTCGGTCATCTAGGGCCCAGGGCAGGCCCAAACCACAGTCGTTTCCTCATCAGGCTGGCCCTAGGAAATCGGTCAAGCCCTGGAAGCAGGCATGGAGTACCAGACGTCCGGCCCCCAAGCCAGATGACAAGCCTGCGGCCTGACGGTCCGGGCCTCCCTTTGGGGGATCCCAGGGTGGGAGGCCGCCTGCTGCAGTTCGCCCAGTGTTGGTCGGTCACTATGACAGACACTTGGGTTCTGGAGGTGGTCTCCCACGGGTACGCCCTCTCCTTCCGGCACAGACCCCCGGCTCGATTCTTCACCACGGGTCTACCATCAGACCGGAACAAGGCTACGGAGCTGCGGAAGGTATTGCACACTATGCTCCAGGCTGGAGTTATAGTGCCTGTTCCATTCTCCCAGAGGGGCCAGGGTTTCTATTCAAATCTTTTTTTGGTACAGAAACCCAATGGGTCGTATCGTCCGATTCTCAACCTCAAAGCACTCAACAAGTCTTTGCGGGTACCAAAGTTTCGGATGGAGACCCTACGGTCCATCATTCTGGCGCTGGAACCGGGGGACTACATGGTGTCATTGGACATACAGGACGCTTACCTGCATGTCCCTATTCTTTTGCGCCATCAACAGTTCCTCAGGTTTGCAATCCGCAGCGACCACTTCCAGTTTCGGGCGTTACCTTTTGGCCTGGCGACAGCACCACGTGTTTTCACCAAGGTGATGGCGGTCATGGCGGCTTCTCTGCGGCTGCAGGGAGTCCGCATGTTGCCGTACTTGGACGACCTGTTATTGGTGGCGGGATCTCCAGAGCTCCTGTTACGCTACTTAGACCTGACCATTGCCCTGCTGCAACGGCACGGCTGGTTAATCAACTGGCAGAAGTCCACTCTAATCCCGTCTCGGAGGATTCTGCATCTTGGAGCCTTATTGGACTCGGGACAGCAAAAGATCTTCGTGACGGAGGACAAGATCTCTGCTTTACAGTCAAGGGTGCGCAGTTGTCTGCACAGCCGCCAGGTGTCTCTACACTCGGCGATGAGGTTACTGGGCTCCATGGTGTCGGTGTTCGACATGGTGGAATATGCCCAGTTTCACTCCAGACCTCTGCAGCACCTGATCCTGTCAAAGTGGAACGGGCTGCCTCAGTCTCTGAAGTCCCAGACGATTGTGTTCACCCCGGAGGTTCGCCTGTCCCTTGCTTGGTGGTTACAGACGACCCACCTCAGCGAGGAACGTCCGTTCTGGATTCCAAATTGGGTCCTGTTGACAACGGACGCCAGTCTTCGGGGCTGGGGAGCAGTTTCGGGTCCACATCTGTTCCAGGGCAGGTGGACTCCGACAGAAGCGGAGCTTCCAATCAATATCTTGGAACTCCGTGCGGTCTTCAATGCTCTCCAGCAGGCACAACGGTTTCTCCAGGGTCACCCGGTACAGGTCCAGTCGGACAACGCTACCACCGTGGCCTACATAAACAGGCAAGGAGGAACCCGAAGCCGGGCGGCTCTCGTAGAGGTGTCTCGGATCCTGGTTTGGACGGAGCGCAATCTTCCGGCCATATCAGCGGTCTTCATCCCGGGAGTGCTCAATTGGGATCGGACTTTCTAAGTCGCCAGGACGTTCATCCGGGGGAATGGTCCCTGCACCCGGACGTTTTTCAACTACTTGTGGACAGATGGGGTCTTCCAGAGATCGACCTCATGGCGTCCCGGCACAACAACAAGTTGCCGGTGTACGGGTCTCGCACAAGAGACGAAGGGGCGTCTCTGGTGGATGCTCTGTCCGTCCGGTGGACGTTCCGGTTCGCATATCTGTTCCCTCCGGTCTCCCTTCTTCCACGGGTAATCCGGAAATTCAAACAGGAAGGAGGGACGCTCCTGTTGATAGCTCCCGCGTGGCCCAGACGGCACTAGTTCTCAGACCTTCAGGGTCTGTCCGTGGACAGTCCTCTGCGGTTGCCGCTACGACCGGACCTCTTGTCTCAGGGTCCTTGTCGTCACCCGGACCTGACTCGGCTGTCTTTGACGGCGTGGCTGTTGAGACGGCCATGCTGAGGTCCCGGGAGTTTTCCAGCTCTGTGGTGCGTACCATGTTGCGAGCTCGGAAACCGTCTTCCGCGAGGATATACCATCGCGTGTGGCATACGTTCTTCCAGTGGTGTCGACCGAGAGGTTATGCACCGCTGGAGTTTCGTCTGTCTCGGATTCTCGCCTTCCTGCAAGCGGGACTAGATCATGGGCTTCGCCTTGCTTCTTTGAAGGTACAGGTTTCGGCCCTGTCTGTCTGGTTTCACCGTAGGATTGCTACAATCCCGGATGTGCGCACCTTTATGCAAGGTGTTGTCCGCATTCAGCCGCCCTTTGTTCCACCTGTGGCGCCTTGGGATTTGGCTGTGGTCCTGAGGGCTCTCCAAGGACCGCCGTTTGAACCACTGGGCTCAGTGGATCTTAAATGGCTAACAGCTAAGACTGTTTTCCTTCTGGCTATTGCTTCGGCCAGACGTGTTTCTGAGTTAGGGGCTCTTTCTTGTAGACCCCCTTTCTTGGTTTTTCATGGGAACAGGGCAGTGCTCCGCACTCTGCCCGAGTTTCTTCCCAAAGTTGTTTCCCAGTTTAATGTTAACGAGGAAATCGTTGTTCCGGCCTTTAACTCACCGGGTCTTTCCGTGGGTGAGGCCTCTTTGGATGTTGTGCGGGCCTTAAGGACTTATGTTGACCGCACTTCTTCGTTTAGGAAGTCGGACGCTTTGTTTGTCCTCTATGGCTTCCGTAAAAAGGGTTGGCCTGCTTCAAAGCAAACTTTGGCAGCCTGGATCCGTATGGCTATTTCTGAAGCTTCTCTTCATGAAGGCCTGCCGGTTCCTCCTTCTGTGAAGGCTGATTCCACTAGGTCTGTGGGTCCTTCGCGGGCAGCTCGACGTGGTGCCTCTGCAGTCCAGATCTGCAAGGCTGCTACGTGGTCCTCTGTCCATACCTTCGTGAGGTATTACAGGTTTGACACCTTCGCCTCTCAGGATGCTTCCTTCGGGCGGCGGGTTCTCTTTTCAGCACAGGAGCGTCCCCACCCTTAAAGGATACTGCTTTGGGACATCCCCAAGGTATCCTGTGGATACCCTATGGACCCTGAAGTAGAAAATGAGATATGGTAAGAACTTACCCTTGTTATCTCTATTTCTACGAAGTCCATAGGGTTCCACAGGACTCCCGCCCTGTCGCACCTGTGCTGCAGATGAGCTTTGCTCTGGTCACCGGTTTTCCGTCTCCCTCTGGTGAGAATGTGATTCTTGTATGTGTCCAGATCTTTGTTCTCTCTCTTCCTTCTCCTCCTCCGGCCTATGGCTTGGTAACTAACTGAGGTGCCTTGCTCAGGGGCGGGGTATAGGAGGGGGACCCAGTGCATCCTGGGAGGCTGAAAGCTTAACTCTTTGGTGCCCTGCGACTGACGTCACACCTATACCCCAAGGTATCCTGTGGAACCCTATGGACTTCGTAGAAATAGAGATAACAAGGGTAAGTTCTTACCATATCTCATATTTTTTGAAAGCAACACCATTAAAATATCAAGTGAATGTTTTTATCAATTTCATTGATTTTTAAATTGCTGTTTGTACAAGACACTTAGGCCCCTTTCACATTGCAACTGCTGGGACTCATCCGGGATTTGTACAGGCTTTGATCTCGGCTGAGACCCCTTTCAGACTGGCGGCCCAAAGCCTGCAATAATGCCGTGTCGATGACGTCGCCGCCATAATCTCCAAGCGCCGGCTTTTCCTATGCAGTGAACGGGGCCTGGGTTACCCGTTCACACTGCACTGCCAGGCTGGTTGAACTCGTGTTCAACCTGTCTCGTTACCCGAGTTGAAATGCTGAGTCGCTCGACCTGGGTTAATTTCAACTGGGCCCTTTCACACTGCACAGTTGCTGCCTGTTCATGTGCAATAATCCGGGTTATTTGCTGGCAGTGTGAAAAGGGTATTACACAACCAGCATGGTATCTGTTGATGATCCGTGATGCCTTGCCCTAGACAATACTATCACTTGCTGTGATGCATTTCTGACTGGCAATGGGTGTAAATTTACCTCATGGGTTGTGCTGTTGGGGCAGTGGTGTCAAACTTGCAGCCCTCCAGCTGCTGTGGAACTACACATCCCAGCATGCACTGCCACAGTTTTGCTATTAGGGCATACTAAAACTGGCAGGGCATGCTGGGATATGTAGTCCCACAGCAGCTAGATGGCCACGAGTTTGACACCCCTTAGGGGTACTTGAGCAGGTGTTTGTACCGATGGAACTCCCCATCTGGGGAGTGGGTTAGGCAACAATGAATGATCAGTCCTTTGAGTGTAATGACATATTGGTTGGAGGAGCCTCTCTTCTGCTGGTCATCCATGTCGAGACTGGTTGGAAAACATGTGGGAGCTTACACTTCTCTAGGCGAACCATTGACACGACACACAATAAAGGTGGAGAGTTGTGTCAACACCCCCCACCTCAAATCATACTGAATTATGTACAAACCTGTTTCCCTTTACTACGTTTGACTTCTAATGACCCTGCTCCTCTCCCTTGTTCTTTTTTGTATCTTTGCTCTCATCCCCTAAACTTGATTAGGGTTCTAATTTATAACATGTACTGCCTGCCCTGCCCTTGGCTTATATCCACAGGGTTATTGGTCTGGGGGTTCTCACCAGTATATAGTATTAGCCACCGTTGAAGTTCATCACTCTCGGGCAGGGAAAACAAACAAACTCGAGTTCTCATTGAACCCTGTACCACAGATTAGCCCACATCAGTAGGTCCACAAATGTGACATTCCATGACCTGAACAAGATCTACCTGAGGAACATGAGCAGCAGGAAAGTAACCACAGGATCAAATATTTTGTGTGTCTGTGATATCGCCTTGCTTATTACTATGGTTACCTATGTATGAACTGGCTTGTTCTTGACTACATCTCTCTTTGTTTATCTATGCTGCACTCACCTTGGCTTGTTCCTGAGTCCTTTCACACTGCCAGCAAGTGATTACCTTGACTGAAAAAAAAAAAGAAGTTATATAACTTCTTAGCAATCAGGCTCACCATCTTACTGACTAGTTCACAACTGTACAGATGTAATCAGTGCCTTACAGAAGTTTGAAGACTTTCGTGTCTGTCTTTCTCTAACTCCTCTGTAAGATCATTTACTCTGCTGGGGATTCTAGATACCAGGGCAGGTTACGTTTTCAATGACAAACTTCCCATTTCCATCCCAAAAGAGATAACGTGGGAAGGATAATTTTATTGTTCACTAATCATTTAATGACTTTGGCATCCAATCTATTTGTATTAATCAAAGAAACTAATGGGGAGACCAGGAGTATATGCACCAGTATAAAAGTCATTCATATCCAACCACTCAACAGTCACTAATACCCCTTTTACACCAGAGCAAAAACCTGGGTTTTTGCTGGGTCTACCCGGGTCGCAGCTCAGTGTAAAAGGGTCCCTGAAAAATAACCTGGGTCAAGTGACCCTGCACTCCAACCCAGGTAGCTACCAGGGTTGGACCCAGGTAATGGTGCAGTGTAAACGGTGCAACCCGGGTTATCTGACCTGGATCATGCCTAAAATGAGCTTTGGTGGTTGTGGGGCATTCACCTCCCACTTTTTATGACATCACAGGTTTAGCAGGGCAGACCTGAGTTCAGTGTGAACAGGGCTGACCTGGGAGTAACCCAGATCAAAGGTGCAATGTAAATGGGTCTGACCAGGGTTGGAACCATGTCCAAAAACCCAGGTCGGGCCTGGGTTTTTGGTGGAAAAGAGGTATAATACTACTCACAGTATACACTATCACAAGCTGCAACTAATGCAACTGGATTCAATTCAAGGACCTTGCACTACTGAAGAACAGCAGTAAGCATGCTCTCCGATAGATAATAACTGTATGTAACTCACCCAATCCCTGAAATACAGAAAGGAAGGAAGGACCGTCTATCACTGTTGTGATGAAGACAATAGGAGAAACTTTGAATACAGCATTGAAATGTATAATGTCCGTCCGTCAGCGTCCGTTTCTGCCTTAATCAGTGAGTGCTGGTCTTTCATTTCTTTCTGTATTTCACAGTCTGAGTAAGTGTATTATATTTTTTATGGATCTTGGCACAACATAGAAATAGTACACGTTTTGAGTGCTGCAAGCTTTCTCTCTCTCAATAATCTGTGTACTGCACCTTAGGAAGAGGGAGAAGCTGCTTCCCCCCATGATTATGACAGTACACATAGTTTGATGCTGTGCTTTAGCCAGGTTTCAATAGACATCTACATCCTGTCCAGGACCAAATCATTGCTGAAACTGATGGAAACTATATGGTTTACCACTGAAGTGGGACCTGTTACTAATGAGACAGAGCCGCTGGTATTGTCAATGTGAAACCATCTGATTTCCTCTGATCTCTCCCCAGTTGTTTACGACTCCTACAACCGTTGATTGCAGGACAAGTGCTTTGACTATTTACTCTGAATATTGCCCCCTTTTGTTACCCTTATATACACACTGCTGTCCTGTGGGTGTATAGGGTCTCACAGTTGCAAAAAACTGCATCATCATCATTGTTTGTTCCACTGTCCAGATTTCCCAGAATCTGCCATATCTTTCAGATCATATATTTCAAACAGATGCTAACAATCTTTTTTTATAGTATATACTTGATAAATGATAGGTAGAAACTGGTTGCTATGGACAACTCCACTTATCCTCTTTAGAAAGTTTTGATACATCTCCCCTTGGTACTGTAATTGTTACACACCAATATCCTCTCCCTATGACCTGTGAGTTAGTGGAAACATTGCAGTCCTCAAATATCTTCTGTACGCTGGATCCACAATATACTATGAATCATGTGGTATGACTAGTCAGCATGCAGAATGACAATAGGTCAACAACAATTAGGTCTACCAGAATGTCGACATGGTTTTTTGCTTATTTGTATGTTGACATTCTGGTGTTAACATGTTAAATGTCGCCATTTCGGGTGTGTTGACATTTTAACCATGTTGACCGAATTCTATGTCGACCTGATGTTCATGTCAGCATTCTGACTGTCGACATTCAGAACCTGATTACACTCTTGTGGTCTCTGTTATGTTCCTGCAATATTCCAACAACTCATTTATATTTTCATTAACAATATCCTACAGGATATTTTGGACCAATTTGAGGTTATCTTGTTTAGGACATTCTGATACACTACGACAATATTCAAAATGTAAATAAAATGTGTGTAAGAGCATCTCTGCCAGACCTGTTATGTTAAGGAGAAGGACCCTGGCTGTATGGACAACACAACAAGAGACAGTAGAAACAGTTACTTGATATCCAAACGGAGAATGAGAAGCGCCGCCCGGAACCGGAAGTACCGCCATTTTGGACACATCGCAAATGACTATAAAATCCTGCTACAGAAACATCTCCCAGGACCTTGATGAAAAGACGTTTATACGTCGAAACGCGTTGGTCTGGGAGCCCACACTGGGGTGATCTGTGCTGTACTCTTATACAGAGGTAAGTGCTTTTTTTTTTTTTTTTTTTTTTTACTGTTACATCCGAATATGAATCGGACCTATTTGTGCATTTACCTCGCTGAGCGTGCAGCACAGACCCCCCACAACACATAATTTACCAAATTGTTGTCGTGTACATCTCACTGTTATTTATATCGGATGCTTGTAAAGTTTTTATCTATTTTCAACCAATAAAATATCATGTCTATTAGGCGCTGACTACATTGAAAGATACCTTTCAAGGTTTTATCACGCACCGTATTCGTGTAAGTCAGGTGCGCTGGAAGAATTTCCCTGGGTTGATTATAGTCTTGAAGCGAATTTGATTGTCTCGATTGGTGTATATGTGTTTATATGTATATACATATATAAAATTTGGCAGAAATTTATATAAAGACACCCTAACTTTATGTTAATACTACACATGTCGTGTTTATATTTCATTCTTCACATCACACGAGGATCCATCCATGTGTGAGGACCATTTATAACAAAGGAATAATATTTTAGTACAGGTTGAGTCTCCCATATCCAAAATGCTTGGGACCAGGGGTATTTTGGATATCGGAATATTCCGTATTTTGGAATATTTGCATACTATAATGAAATATCTTGGGTATAGGACCCAAATCTAAACACAGAATGCATTTATGTTCTATATACACCTTATACACACAGCCTGCAGGTCATTTTATACAATATTTTTAATAATTTTGAGCATCAAAAAAAAGTTGTGTACATACATGAAATTCATTTATGTTTCATATACACTTTATACACACAGCCTGAAGGTTATTGTATACTGTATTTTAATGATTTTGTGCTTTAAAAAAAGTTTGTGTACATTGAACCATTAGAAAGCAAAGGTTTCACATTCTCAGTCATACTAAAAATATTCCGTAATTCGGAATATTCCGTATTTCGGAATATTTGGATATGGGAGACTCAACCTGTACTAACAGATAAGTATTTCCTCGAAATGACCTCCTCACTCCCTTTGTGGAACCAAAGGCAGCGCCATCACGTTCTACTCATTTTTATAGTCTGGCCAATTTTTCTAGGAGACCAAAAAGGGAAGGTTTTGCAGTAAGACGTAGGCTGCAGCTCTTTGCCGTGTAGAGCCATCTTTTTCCTATACATCCATTTCTTAAGTGTGATGTACTATACTAGAAAGGTGTGACTTAGAAAAGCAATACATCCAATGTCTGATAAATCATTTCCCCAGATGAATGGCCAATTCCCAAATAACAAAGAAGTGCAGAGATCTGTGTGCTTTGCACATTTCTACAATTTATTAAAAACTTACCTAGGTTTTTGCCCCTAGCACACAATTTAATAAAATCAGCAGTTCTCCGCTCCAGTCCTCACATTCCACCAGCAGGTCATGTTTTTTGGATTTCTTTAATCATGCAGAAGTAAGTTAGGCTCATACACCCTAGACGATGTGACGATGTGCTGTATGAACGATATTGGTGAAAGATTTCCTTGAACTTTCTGTAGTGCAGGACAAACGATATTAAGTGTACACACTGACAGATATCTTCAGTGAAGTCATCCTGCCACATCTCTGTACAGGCAATTCTTGTCATATCGTCAGATTGGCCTGCATGTACAGACGATCAAAGACATCATTAACGACCCGCGGGAGAGAACATCGTTGGTCATTCACTGCATGCACACTGAATGATGTAGTTATCGTTCGTAAAAATTATTTAGTGTGTGGCTTTACTCTGTTTTGCTGGGTCAGTAATTGTCCCACCTTGTTCCACAGACAGAAATCCTGTAAAGATGACCTGTTGGGGATACCTGAGGGTTGAGGTTGAGAACTACTGATCAAAAGGATAATTCTCCTGATGCTGAAACTGCATCTGTAAAATTTTCTATTATATTCCATGTACCACACAAAAGAAAGACAGTTGATCAATATGTTTGAGTGCACTTATGACAAGTATGAAGTATAGATTATTTAATTTTTATTTAACTTTTATGATCACATTAAATAATTGTACCTTCATATTAATAATAAGCTAAATATTAAGATAAATTATTTAAAATATAAAAAAAGGCAGAAATAGTGCTGATTAAAATAGCTGTGTGTTATCTGATTTGTATATTGTATGTGCAGTGTCACACCTGCAGAACTCGAGGTTCCCAAACTTGGTCCTCAAGGTACCCTAACAGTCCAGGTTTTATAGTCTATTTCATCATCCAGGAGCAGGCCTCTCACCATCCAAGAGAGTGCTTCTCTCTGTCCAGGAGCATGACTCTAACCAACCAGGGATGTGCTTTTCGCCATCCAGAAGCAGGCCTCTCACCATCCAGGGGCGTGCCTCTCTCTGTCCAGGAGTATGCCTCTAACAATACATGGGTGTGCCTCTCTCCATCCAGGGAAGTGCCTCTCACCATACAGAGGCGTGCCGCTCTCCATCCAGGGACGTGCCTCTAACCATTCAGGGGCAGGCCTCTCACCATCCAGAGGTGTGCCTCTCTCCGTCCAGGAGCATGCCTTTCACCATCTAGGGACGTGCTTCTCACCATCCAGGAAAAAGACTCTCACCATCCGGGAGCATGCCTCTAACCATCCAGGGGTGTACCTAGCACTCTTCATGTCTTCAATCCCCTCTCTTACTATCACATAATTATGTCCCCACAATTACCTCCATAAAATCATATCTCCAAAAATGCCCCTAATTCCCTCATCTTCCTTACCTATGACCATATTACAATATATCACACAGTAATGCCCCCAATCCATATTATACTAAATAGAACTGTACAGTGTATTTTATATAATACATGTACAACTCATTGCACTGCTACATCCACAGCTGCTCCAGTAGTGGGGACAATTATGGCACAAAGTGAAGGTGTCAGCCCAGCTACACTGTTACATATTGTGAGTCACTGACTGTCATCTCAGCCTATGTGCACACGGCTATAATCAGAATGCATATACTTTTGGATAAATAGTCATATTGACACACAAATGTATTATATCCACATCTCTCCACTTCCATAAAGTACTCTCATTGCTCCATCGTGTTTTGCTGGATAGTCTTTTGGCTTTTACTTTGCAGGTTTTACTTCTCTCCCTCTATGGTTTGGATACTACGGTCATCAGGGCTGGTTTCCTTCCTGTTATTTCACTGTTTGTTTCTTCCACTGGCAAAATAATCCACAGTTATGGATGTTACAGCCAATGCTTTGCTAATGATGACACTCTGACACTGTCCTTCTGCTGTCTCCTCCTGGATATGCCGCCTCTAGCACACGCACAATCTGGTCTGGTTCCATCATCTGCCAGCATTTCCCCACCGACTATATATAAATACGCATATTATTTCCACCTCCCAGGCCTGTAGTCTGGGAGCCACTTATGATTCAGCATTTCACAGTGACATTGGTCCTGGCAGTCAGTAGTTGGGCCAAGTCCGGCCTGCGTCAGGGCAGCTTTAAATGTCTCTTTCTACCTTATCATGGTATCTGGTAGGAATGTCGAGATAGACATAAGGCCAACAATAAAAAATGTTGACATTTGCAAATGTCGACATGGTTAAAATTTTGACATTTTCATAATGTCCATATTTAACATATTGACATGTCAACAGTACATTATTGTGTTAGGGTTAACCATGGGGACATTTGTTAATGTTGACATATTGCTTGTCAAACTAATGCCCTTGTTGACATTCTGACTGTCAATGTTGGAAACCTGTTGACTCTTTATACAACACCCCTTATCACTACCGCCTGTGCTGCACTTATACTTTAGGATACGCATCCTTGTTTTATGAGACGGCCCTTAACCTTCAAAAATGTAAAGGACAATTGTAACTTTAGTGGAGTTATTTAACGCCCTTCGGTGCGGAGGTTGAGTGGGGCTCGTCCTCCGTATATACAGCTAGACTCGTCCTGCACAGCAAGGGGTTGCATTACAAACAAAAAAGGTTTTACTCCTGCAGCCCCGCACCCCGTTGTAAGGAACAGTGGCGACTCCTGGCAGCTGCCGGGCCGGATCATGAAGTGCAGCCCCTCTATCAACCCAACTCCAGCACCTACAAAGATGGAGGCACCTTCATTTGAAAGTGGGGAGGCCCCTATTTTGAACTATTTGCCCCCCTTAGAGATCATTGGCTGGTGATCAGTGTCCTCACAAGGCAAAACTACCTGCACAACAGAAAATCATGGAGTCCAGAGATGGGGGGAAAGCTCCCCCCAATCTGGCATGCATAAAATCAGAGGTGCCCATTTTAGAAAGTGAGGGAGGGGGTGCTCTTTCAAATGATGTTCCCACTTCGTACTTATTGAATAGTGATCACCTATGGTCACCATACAATGTTTCCCTGTGATTTGGAACACATGTTTTCCATACTGTATATAGGGGAAGGCACTATGGGGTCAATCCAATTAGGTGCAAATTGCGAGTTGCTACTTTTTCTTCGAATTCGCATGGCGAAACCATTTTGCAATCCAATTAGCAACTCTCACTGAATCTGTCAGACTGAATTTGCATTTTTCCATTCACACCTCCATTAGGGAGAGATGAGAGGAGTCTCATTTTTTTCAAATGATGTGCCCCCCATAACAGCTATAGCTTGATGATCACCAGACCGTATCACCCCAGCGCTACGTAAAAAAAATTTTTTATCCATCGATTGGGGAAGAGCACATTGTGCACCATCTCCCCCATACTGGCCCACACACACATGGGGACACCCTGTCTTGAAAGAGGGAAGTCTCCTCTTTCAAACTATGTGCCCCATTAGTAATTATTGTCTGGTGATCACTAGACAATCACTGAAACAGTACACAATCTAATATTCCACAGATGGGAGTATCTAAAGCCTGCACCTCTCCCATCTTGTGTCAAATAAAAATAAGTGGTCCCTCATTTAATGTGGTAGTTGTCTAGTTTATAAACTGGTAGGTTTTGTTGGGCTGCAGTATTCTTCCTACAGATAGGAAACGTTTAAAATCGAGACAGAGAAAATTAAAAAAAAAATGCATTTTCATTTCAAGTATAGAAAACATGCGCTTAAGAACCGGCTTTTTGCTATTTTGAAAAGGTGGATTTTTGGCGGGAAAAAAAAACAAACCACACAAGGGGCCAAATGTAATAGGGTGGGAGTTTAGAAAATGTGAGAGAAAACTCACATTTTTAATCTCAGCCAATGTAATAAAGTCACAGAACATGCATGCTCTTCACACTCAAAAAACTATCAAAATTTAAACTATCATCCAGGTGTTTCCTGTTTTCAAAATATAACTCGATCAATGTATTAATGTGAGAGTTTTACTGCTAAACTCTCACATTTTCTAAACTCTCACCCTATTACATTTGGCCCAAAGTATTTATTTTTGGTGTACCTAAGACAAAAAAAAAATTGTTTGATTTTGATTCCCTTTCTTTTTGTTTAAATTGAAGAAAACTCTTTTTGGGCAATTTTTCAACGTGTTAAACTGGATACACGCCTTTGTAATCACTGTTTCGATGCAATGGTTCGATCGACTTTACTCCCAATCGGAAGTCCCAACCACAGTGACGATATGTGCGTACACACCTTTACAATCATACTTGTGACCAGGGCTGTCATCAAAAAATGTGGGGCCCCACCCCAGGGTATGGGACAGAAGGGGCTGGCTGGACTGGGGGCGGCGGACAGGAAAGGCAGGCTCATTGGCTGGAATAGGGGGTGCAGGGAACGCTGGCTAGACTGTAGGGGGAGCACAAGGAAGGCGGGCTGGACTGGGGAAGAGCAGGGAAGACAGGCTGGCTGGCTGGACTGGGGGGGGTGCAGGGAAGACAGGCTGGCTGGACTAGAATGCTGGCTGGACTTGGGGGGGGGGGTAGGGAAAGCTACTGCTGCAGAACGCAAGAACGTTGGAAGATGTGTACATACTGCATTTTGGTCCAATCTCGCCCGGACAAATCAGATGAATATTAAACTGCACATAAGATGCGATCCTTCGATTTGACCAGTTTTCATCCGATACTGGTCACATGAATGGGTCAAAGTCAAAACAACGGCCAGACGATTGTATAATTGTGCACCCAGCTTAAGAATGAGTAAAAAGACTAATATTTTCTGAAAATACAAGGTCTTCTGAAAAGCAAAAACAAGGTATAACTTGTGCCGGTACCGCATTAAAAAAAAAATCAGTGATATTGATGTTGCAATGTGACGAGCGATAACATCGGAAAATAGCCTCAGCCAAGGATGAGAAAACCCACAGCAGCAAAGGGGTTAAATATCCCCCAAGTTGAGAGTCGGGCTGCTTGAATCCATATTGGTTAACCCTACAGGTTTGCAACACACTTTGAAACTATCTGAAGCAGTCTATGCTGATCAGTCATCATAGTGTGTACCCAGCTTAAGCCCTAGTAAGCCCTTTACCCCCTTTGTCTCAATTTATGATGTACCCTTCAGTATTTGGTTTATTTCCTAAGATTGTAGCTTTGCTGAATATGCTACATTTATATCTTCATAAAAAAACTACTAATAATAACATTATATAATACAAAATATCATGATGGTGATAATTTATTGTTTCCTGCTAAAAAAAAAAGTGTGAAAATAAAGTGACTTATATACATGTAGTCTGTATTCTAACTCAAACTTACGTCCAATAAAGTATTTAAACATTTACCAGGAACAAGACCAAGAGCGACACCTAGTGGATTTTGCATAAATTGCATACGTTTCTCACTTTATCACATGTTCATAGATAATTCCCTTATAAAATACTTTAAAAAAAAGTTAATACAGTAAACGTCAAGTAGCAAAAGACATTTATTTACATATCTATCTAATTTCACTATTGCAATCCAGAGAAAGTTCCACCAAGAAATAGTACGAAATTTGCATTATAAGTTTTATAGGTGAGCGGTTCGGGGTTTTTTTGGTTATTTTTTCGCCAAATTAGAGCAAGTGTGGATTAGTTCGTATTTATCCCATTTACTATACAAAACATGTGAGAGCTGAATAGCTAATATGATGCAGTTTTTGAGATCCGAACATAACCGTGTAAAACAGAACTGCTCATCTCTAATCATTTTATAAAGTTGCTCAGTGAAGCTAGAGCAGTGTTTCTTAACTCCAGTCGTCAGGGACCCTTACCAGTGCATGTTTTATAGATCTACTCAGTGTAACAATTAAAATAATTAGCTCCACCTGTGGATCTGTGTCAGCCAGTAATGAATACACCACTGGAGGGGAGATCAGCTGCAGCAACTTGCCTGTACAACTGCCGCTCTCACTTTCTGTACTTGGTGGAGTAATTACTTGCAGAGGATTTTCTTGTAAATGCCGGCAACATGACAGTGCAGATTCCCTGGTGTCACCTGACTGAGCTGCAGTGGATTTTTACCTGTGCTACCTTGTGTGCCCTCTAGACCTCCTGACTGACATGCTTCATCTCCTCTTTTATGTCACCAATGCTCCTTGTATTACACTTTCTGATTAACTCTGACAGAGGGCTGATTCAGGGTTGTACGCTGTTGCTGCCGCAGCTGTGATTTTTTTTTTCAGCTGAGGAGGTACGATAACATTCCAATGAAACAGCCGCTGGGACTTGTATTGAGACACCCACCAGAGCCATTGCAACTGTATGCAACAACGTACATATACGCAGCATCGGAAGCAGATCCAACAAACATCGGCTCCTTGAGTGATTCTATGGCCAAATGTCCGATGTAATTGAGACGCTAGTGTCCTGTTTTGTGCTTACGGGGTCGCAGATGCAGGTTTTGATACGCCCCTGAAATGTTCAAGACACACCTGTTCTCTTATCCGACGCTCCCCATTGCCTCCCCCAAACGCTCCCTGCCTGTCATTCACACTGCGATTACAGGCTCGCAGCGTGCGAGTACAATATGGTTACTTGACACATGCGCTGTGGCAAAAACATCGGCATAGGCCCAAAGTCTTTCCAGTCACTTTTATCCTCTTTTTGTTCTCTTCCTGTCAGGATGTATTTCTATTACCATTTCAGCACATATATACAGTCAGGTCCATAAATATTGGGACATTGACAGAATTTTCAGATTTTGGCCTCTATTCACCACCACAATGGTTTTGAAATGAAACAAACAAGATGTGCTTTAACTGCAGACTTTCAGATTTAATTTGAGGGTAATTACATCCAAATTGGGTGAACGGTGTAGGAATTACAACAGTTTCAATATGTGCCTCTCACTTTTTAAGGGGCCAAAAGTAATGGGACTATCAACTCAAAAGCTATTTCATGGACAGGTGTGGGCTATTCCCTCGTTATTTCATTATCAATTAAGCAGGTAAAAGGTCTGGAGTTGATTCTAGGTGTGACATTTGCATTTGGAATCAGTTTCTGTCAACTCTCAATATGAGATCCAAAGAGCTGTCACTTTCAGTGAAGCAAGCCATCATTAGGCTGAAAAATGAAAACAAACCCATCAGAGAGATTGCAAAAACATTAGGTGTGGACAAATCAACTGTTTGGAACATTCTTAAAAAGAAAGAACGCACCGGAGAGCTCAGCAACACCAAAAGACCCAGAAGACCAAGGAAAACAACTGTGGTGGATGACAAAAGAATTATTTCCCTGGTGAAGAAAAACCCCTTCACAACAGTTGGCCAAATCAAGAACACTCTCCAGGGGGTAGATGTATATGTGTCAAAGTCAACAATCAAGAGAAGACTTCACAAGAGTGCATATAGAGGGTTCACCACAAGATGCAAACCATTGGTGAGCCACAAAAACAGGAAGACCAGATTAGAGTTTGCCAAACAACATCTAAAAAAGCCATTACAGATCTGGAACAACATCCTATTGACAGATGAGACAAAGATCAACTTGAACCAGAGTGATGGGAAGAGAAGAGAAGGAAAGGAACTGCTCATGATCCAAAACATACCACCTCATAAGTGAAGCATGGTGGTGGTAGTGTCATGGCGTGGGCATGTATGGCTGCCAATGGAACTGGTTCCCTTGTATTTATTGATGATGTGACTGCTGACAAAAGCAGCAGAATGAATTCTGAAGTGTTTCGGGCAATATTATATGCTCATATTCAGTCAAATGCTTCAGAACTCATTGGACAGCGCTTCACAGTGCAGATGGACAATGACCCGAAGCATACTGCAAAAGCAACCAAAGAGTTTTTTAAGGCTGAAAAGTGGAATGTTATGCAATGGCCAAGTCAATCTCCTGACCTGAATCCGATTGAGCATGCATTTCACTTGATGAAGACAAAACTCAAGGGAAAATGCCCCAAGAACAAGCAAGAACTGAAGACATTTGCAGTAGAGGCCTGGCAGAGCATCACCAGGGATGAAACCCAGCGTCTGCTGATGTCTATGTGTTCCAGACTTCAGGCTGTAATTGCCTGCAAAGGATTTGCAACAAAGTATTAAAAAGTGAAAGTTAGATTTAGGATTGTTTAGTTTGTCCCATTACTTTTGGCCCCTTAAAAAGTGTGAGGCACATATAGAAACCGTTGTAATTCCTACACCGTTCACCCAATTTGGATGTAATTACCCTCAAATTAAATCTGAAAGTCTGCAGTTAAAGCACATCTTGTTTGTTTCATTTCAAAACCATTGTTGTGGTGAATAGAGGCCAAAATCTGAAAATTCTGTCAATGTTCCAATATTTATGGACCTGACTGTATATTGTTTCTGTACGTTTTCTCCTCCAACTATTTTACACTAACCTCAAAATAGCTCCTAAACTGGTTTCCCTTGACTTTATTCTCTTTGAGCTTTGCTCTATTTTAACTTTTTATTTAACAACGGTTTCTTTAAGTTGTCCTTCTTTTAACTCTATTCTTGGCTCTGCTACCCAAGATATACACTATATGGACAAAAGTATTCAGACGCCTGACCAGTGGCATCCCACCCTGCCTTGGCACAACCGGTGCGGGGAGGGACGCTGCTGAAAGTGGGCATGGCCACACTGGAAGGGGCGTGGTCACGTGGCCCCAACCCCCATGCCTATTACTTGGGGGGTAAGTGAGGGGTGCAGGAGGTCCCTGTGTGGAGTGCTGGCCGGCTCCCTCAGTGACAGGAGCCAAGTGCTGCACTTAATGCTACAGTGCAACACCTGGCTCCTGTGAGTGAGGGGGAGTCTGCACCTTGGTGTCACCCCTTGGCAAGTGACCCCCCCATTGTGACGCCACTGCGCCTGACCATTATACTAATAGGGACTGTAATGACGCTGTATTCAAATATATATAGTTTAATATGGAGTTGGTTCCCCTTTAACAGTTAACCACTCTTCTTGGAAGGCTTTCCACAGGATTTTGGAGTGTTTCTGTGGGAATTTGTGCCCATTCATTCTGTAGAGCATTTATGAGGTCAGGCACTGATGTTGGACGAGAAGGCCTGGCTCGCAATCTCCGTTCCAGTTCATCCCAAAGGTGCTCGATGGAGTTGAGGTCAGGGCTCTGTGCGGGCCAGTCAAACCAGCTGTTTATAGTCCTTGCTTTGTGAATCGGGGAACAGTCATGTTGGAATAGAAAAGGACCTTCCCCAAACTGGAAGCATGGCATTGTCCAAAATATCTTAGTATGCTGAAGCTTTAAGATTGCCCTTCACTGGAGATAAGGGTCCTAGCCCAAACCATGAAAAACAGCCCCATATCATTATCCCTCCTCCACCAAACTTCACAGTTGGCACAATGCAGTCAGGCAGGTAATGGTCTCCCGGCATCCGCCAAACCCAGACTCGCCTATCTGATTGCCAAACAGAGAAGCATGATTCATCACTCCACCCGTTTCCAATGCTCCACAGTCCAGTGTCGGTGTGCTTTACACCACTCTATCCGACGCTTGGCATTGGACTTGGTGATGTGAGGCTTGCATGCAGCTGCTCGGCCATGGAAACCCATTCCATTAAGCTCCTGACGCACAGTTTGTGTGCTTACATTAATACCAGTGGAAATGTGAGACTCTTCAGCTATGGAATCAGCAGAGCGTTGAGGACTTTTACGCACCATGTGCCTTAGCAATCATTGACCCCGCTCTGCAATTTTAAGTGGTTTTCCGTTTCGTGGCTGAGTTGCTGTTCTTCCTAAATGCTTCCACTTTCTAATAATATCACTTATAGTTGACCGTGGAATATCCAGCAGGGATTACATTTCACAAACCGCCTTATAGCAAAGGTGGCATCCTATCACAGTACCACGCTTGAAGTCACTGAGCTCTTCCGAACTACCCATTTTGTATCACAAATGTTTGCAAATGGAGACTGCATGGCTATGTGCTTGATTTTATACACCTTTTGCAACAGGTCTGATTAAAACACCTCAATTCAATCATTAACAGGTGTGGCCAAATACTTTTGTCCATATGGTGTATATGTACCCCTTAATTTTATGCTTTTATGATATTTTGTGGTAATCCTTATATCTTTCCCCTTTTTACTAGGGATGGACAATGAAATCAATGGATAGAAACCATCGTTGTTCCCGATTAGATGGAAATGGTTTTCACATTCGATGGCAGCATTGTCATGTGCTGCCGCTGTTGCAGGCTGTTTTCCAATACTCAGGGCTTCATTCACTTGCAAAACGCAACTGCAAATGCAATAGGAATTACACATGCAGTTCAACTGCGATAGTATGCTAATCCATTGCGATCGCAATGCTGCCGCAGCATTACATGGAGACGCCCATTTTACCTACACAAATTCATAATGTTTAGCAGGACTGTGAAAACATTGGTACAATCGAGTACCATCGCAGCCTCACGCACGCCTGCACAAGCTCTGACCGTGCTCAGAAATTGCTAACTTCCACGCACGCTATTAGGCCTCAGGCTGCGTAGGGCATCGCAGTGGCTAATTTATGCACGCCCCTGCAGCAGCATTCAAACGCACTGGCACGTCTGTGTTCTGCCGACCATCCCCCCCGGTACCATCCACATATGGAACTTTCTGTTGATCACTCTACGATGGGCCTGCGTCGTCCAGATCGCAATGGCTAGTTCACGCACTGCGATGCATATGCAAGTGCAGTACGCAACAATCGCCCAATTGTGTGCATATTAGCAACTGCGTTCCTCGCTGGATCAGGCCCTCAGATGTCAGTAAGTCCATTCGGCTGGGACACCCAAAAGTGGAGTCCATAGCACAGTTTGTTTATGCATGTGCTAATTTACTGCTATGCACTGTATATGTGCACCAAATACCTATCAATGGATAAATCACTGAATTGTTATTTTGCCATGGCCATCCTTATTTCTGTTGTCATACTGTCTTGCTATTATTTTCTTTTAACCTTCTTTTTAAATTGTCTTCTTCACCCTTGATTTTCCCTGATACTTTCTTCTGTCTGTAATTTTTAATTGGTCCTCCACTCCTTTTTATAGATGGGGTGCTGACAAAGGGACCCCAGCCCAGAATTTCCACCAGGCAATTGGTGGAACTATGTGTCATTGGCCTAAAAGCCACTCATTAATATTAAATAGACGTGCAGGACAAACATTGAAATGATAAAATGGTACAGTAGAATTTAAGGCAGCTTATAAAAATCCCCCAAGGGGTGTCTAGTTTAATGTCAAACCTATTAATTACTTTTTTACATCCAAAACCTGTTGCTGGGTAAATGAAGTCCCTAGGGCCCAATTGGGAAGCAGTCGGGAAGCCCGCGGACGAAATCCCGACCGCCGGCTTCCCGACTGTCTAATCCCAGCAAGTGTCTAATGACAGGCATCATTAGACCTACGCCAGGAACCTGACACCAGGCTTACCGATCGAAGGTAAGCCGCTCGCTGACAGGCCGTGCGGGGGGGAGGGTTAGGTTAGGGGCTCCTGGGGGGGACTTAGAGTTAGGCACCCCCCGGGAGGTTAGGGTTAGGCTAGGGGAAGGGGGGGGTTAGGGTTAGGCACCCCTGGGGGGAGGTTAGGGTTAGGAACCGCCCCCCGGGAGACTTAGGGTTTGGCTGCGGGGAAGGGGAGGTTAGGTTTAGGCACAGAGGGGGGTTAGGGTTAGGCACCCCTAAGTGAGGGTTAGAGTTAGGGTTAGGGAGGGGAGGTTAGGTTAGTAAATAGAAAATATACTTACCTGTCGGGATCTTCACTGCCGGGCTTCCGCTGTCCATGTGGCCGGCTGTAAACCGTACCGATCCCGGTCCAATTCATAAGGGAAATAACAAATCAGGGAAACTAATATGCACATTTCGGTTGTCCCTGTAGATGTTACAATATCTGGGGAGTATGCGCTCTGCTATTACTTAAATGCTGATTATTCTACTGTAAGTGTTACTGATCATGCAGTAAATTGTATAAAAGCTAAATTAGCCCTGTGTGTGATCTAAACAGTTAAATGCTTCTCACAGCCACCGTATTTAGGAAAGTAATATGCCAGTTTGTGTAGCATATTTTATTTTACTTATATACAGTGTGATTTACTAGTAAAATAGGTACAGGAACACCCTTGGGGAGGCAGAGGTGGGCGGAGCTGTGGGGTTGTGCGTGGAGCACCAATTGGTGTGTACAGCAATTTTTAAAGAAAAAATTGGCAAAGTTTGGACTGTGAAGTGGTTGTTATAATAACATGTCAAGCTATCATATAATATATAAAATTATACAAATACAGAAATATAAGGGATATAACTGCTGTAAATTCACACAGGCACACCAACAAAGAACAAGAATCTATACTAAATATATAGGAAAAGCCACATTGATTCTATATCTATAAGAAAAGCAAGATCCATATTAATATTTAAAAGGCCATATCCATATAAACTATATTGAAAAGCCAGATCCACATAAAATACATTTTAAAGAGACCTCCAATGGTTTTAGAAAGAAGGATTATGTGCCTTCGAACATGGGCCCTCATTCAGAGCCGTACGCTCTGAGCAGAGCGCATGCTCTGAATGAGGGCTGCCCTCCATAATTATGGAGCGTCCTCCTGGACGCTCGTATAGCTGTGGGTCACCACCCACAGCCTATATGAGCGTGCAGTTTGATGGCCGCGATGGTCGTGACCATCGCGACCATCGAAACTGCGAGCCGGAGCCTGCGGTTGAGGTTTTCAACCGCAAGCCCCGGAGTGATTTTGGCTCTATCAGAGCCAAAATCACTCCCACTGACATCACTAGTGATGTCAGTGGGCCGGCTTCTGACAGGAGGCGTTCCCGTGGGAACGCCCCGTCAGGGAGGCACGCCCACCAAAGGGGGCGTGCTGTCAATCAACATCGACAGCACGCCCCCTTTGATCAGACACAACGAGCGAAGGACTTTCCTTCGCTCGTCGCGTCTGGTGCATGCGCACGACGGAGCTCCCTCCGTCTGGCGCATGCTCAGTGCAGACCATCGACCCACTTGCGAGCGGACAGCCGCTTGCGAGTGGGTCGGAATCAGGGCCATGGTCTTGTCTATGTTCACCAACGCTGCTATTGATCGTCAGCCAATAGCCTTGGGTAAAAGGCAAATGCACAGTTGGGAACGGCAGTGGGGTCACAGTAAGAGATGGGCAGGGGGTCAGAGGCACTCATGGGGAGTGTGTTTCAGATGGACACATGGGTAGGAGAGGTCAGATGCACATATGGGTAGGAAGGGTCAGAGGCACATATGGGTAGGAAGGGTCAGATGCACATATGGGTAGGAAGGGTCAGATGTACATATGGGTAGGAAGGGTCAGAGGCACATATGGGTAGGAAGGGTCAGATGCACATATGGGTAGGTAGGAAGGGTCAGATGCACATATGGGTAGGAAGGGTCAGAGGCACATATGGGTAGGAAGGGTCAGATGAACATATGGGTAGGAAGGGTCAGAGGCACATGGGTAGGAAGGGTCAGATGCACATATGAGTAGGAAGGGTCAGAAGCACATATGGGTAGGAAGGGTCAGAGGCACATATGGGTAGGAAGGGTCAGATGCACATATGGGTAGGAAGGGTCAGAGGCACATATGGGTAGGAAGGGTCAGAGGCACATATGGGTAGGAAGGGTCAGAGGCACATATGGGTAGGAAGGGTCAGAGGCACATATTGGTAGGAAGGGTCAGAGGCACATATGGATAGGTGGGTTTAGTGGCACACATGGATAATCTCATAATATGCAAGCAACCAAGATCTGATCTCCCTCTCCTCATCGCTCAAACTTGGTACACACTATAAGACTATCTGTACAATCTGGCTGATTAGAATGATAATCTGGTAATGTATGGGAGCCAATGATCATAGAACATTCGTTCCCAAACACTTCAAAACAGACAAAAATGGTTGTTCAGACAAATTGGTTGAATCCGTTTGATTTAACCAGTTTGTCCGAACGACCTTTTGTGTTCGTTTTCCAAAGTTTGGGCGTAAATAATCGATTGTCATTTGCTCCTATACATTACCAGATTTTCGTTCCAACCAGCCAGATTGTACAGATAATCTTATAGTGTGTACCTATCTTTAGTCTCTGTGGGCACAAAGTGGACGGGTCGTGTGGAGGGCAGAGAATCCGCCCAAGAGGAGTGACAATGTGTCTTGAGGAATCTGGCTGGCTGCTCAAGGTCCTGACAGGCATGTCCCGTCAAGACCCAGAGCACCCAGCGAGTTTCCCCAACATTCCTCGGCTCTTAAATGACCCGCCACAGGGGCAAATACGGGATTTCTAGAGGGGGGTTTCAAAATGCTTGATTTTAGAGTGAGTGTGGCCAGTCCATGATGATGGCACAATTAGCACTAACGTATAATGTTTACATAAGGGACTTTAGATGCAGCGGTAGAGCCATCCTGTCTGAGCTGAATGTTTTTATTTCAAGTGTCGGCACAATAGCGTAGCAGCAGGGGAACCTAGTACTGCCCTGGACATATCATGCACACATTGGTTAGCTTGTGCACTGGACAGTGTATGTTAAACAGTATTAATAATTATCCCTATAGATGGTCTATAGTAGTACACCCCTAACAGTGCATGTTTTCCAAATCTCCAAGCTGGTGCACAGGTGTAATATTTACTGGTTGTGGTAATTATTTCAGTTGTGATACTGAGATCTTTAAAACATGCAGCTCTAGTAAAATTGAATTGTATACTGTTATTTTGGTCATGGTGTGGGCTGGGAAGTGGGGTTTCCAGATGACCGGGAACCCCCACTCCGTTTGCCTATACGCCATCTGATTAATGTATGTAACACAACATGCTTTTGCTCACTGCGGTACTGCTGAATCGGGTGGGCGTCGGCCATCTTATGGAATCTGGCTGGCTGCTCAGGTTCCTGTCAGGCTCCTGTCAAGACCCTGAGCAGCCAGCCGGAGTCCTCAAGCTGACCGCCATCTGCCCGAGTCAGTAAAAGTGCAGCCAGGGAAAAGCTGCACTGCAGACGGTGAGAAAAAATAAACAAACAGATTCCCCAGCACACTACAAATAGGCCAGCAAAAGTTATTTACATCCTACATGATAAGTAATGCAGAGATCATTATTGGGTCATATATTTATGTATTTCCAATTGACAGCTAACTTACCTGGAGGCAATCCAAGGTCCTCCAAAATGGTACATAATGGAAAAAAAGGAGGATGAAGGTAGCGCTAGTGCTAGTCCTAATAGGTGGCTGCCTATAGAGGAAAGGGTCGGGGATCACCTTCCCTAATACACAAATGTAAGAAAACGAGAGATCCTCTGGCGCCTCCTATAGGTTCCGTATATGGCAAAGAAGTAATAATTGTAAGATAGATGATAAAAACAAATCATTTATTTAAGACACCATAAACATATATGTTTGGTGAAATGTACACGGTATAAGATAGGCTATAGCCAGTAAAATAGTACAAACTCACTAACAACATACAACGTAAAACATAAAACAAATACAATGGTGAATAGGGCAGCAGACACGCTGAGTGTGTGTTTTACTCTGCTCCTAAAGTCCTTGTATAGGAAATCCAAATATGAGGAGGTGAGATATAGGTATATATCCTCCTAAGTAGTCTCAGTCTCAAGTGACAGTCCCAAATGTGTATACACGTGTGCTTACCGCACTAGATGATGTTCCTCCAAATGGTGACTTTCTCAGGAGGTAGGTCAGTAAAGTAGTTTGCCGGCAAACTAGGGGTGCCCTACATACTGCAGACGTAAACCGGGTCCCCCTCCACTGTCATCAACGCGTTTCGCCTACTACTAGGCTTCCTCAGAATGGTATGTGGATGTTCTTTTTACCAACCTATTTATACCTCCTCGCTCTGTAGTTCCCGCTCTGCCGCAATGAGCTCACTTCCGGTCAGCGGCTCCACAGTGTCCGCGTCACTTCCTGTGACTTCCGGCCGGCGACTCCATAGTGTCCGCGTCACTTCCTGTAACTTCTGGTCATGGGATGGACCTCTTCTACCTCTTCTCGATCAACTTTCTTGACCTTACCATTTTTATTGATAATAACAAAATAGAAACTAAAACATTCTCCAAACAAGTTGACTGTAATAGTTACCTAAATGTAAATAGCAATCACTATCATAAGTGGATAACAAATATCCCAAAAGGACAATTAAAACGTGTAAGGAGAAACTGCTCAAGAAAAGAAGATTGGGACGAACAATCAAAAATCCTAATTGAACAATTCAAAGATAAAGAATATAATTCGGACAAATTAGAGAAGGATCGAGAAGAGGTAGAATCATTGGAAAGAAGCACCCTTCTACAATATAAAGATAAAAAGGAAACTAAACAAGAAAATAATGTACTATTCATCACGGACTATTCAGGACAAAGTGAACTCTTGGAGAAGTCTCTAAAAAAACACTGGCACATATTGAAGGCCGATGAAGAACTCAACAATTTCCTACCAAAAATGCCAAAAATTGTATATAGAAGAGCCCCCACCATAAAGAATACTCTAGTAAGAAGCCATCTTCATAAGAAGAAAGAACAAAGAAACACATGGCCGCAGGGAAACACCTCGGGATTCTATAAATGTGGAGGATGCAGTGCATGTAAGAAAACCAATAGTCATACCACTAAACCCATTGCTGACATTGTCTCATACACTACGAAGAAAAATTATAAAATAAAACAAAAAATTGACATGTCACTCAAAAGGAGTGATATATATGCTGATCTGTCCCTGCGGATATCAGTATATAGGGAAAACAATAAGAAAATTATTTGTACGCATAAATGAACATTTAAATAATATAAAAAACAACAAGGAAAGCCACAGTGTCTGTAAACATTTTCAGGAGAAACACAATAGCGATCCTTCAGAACTAATGTTTGTGGGCCTGAAACAAATATCAACTCCATGGAGAGGTGGGAATTTAAATGATAGCTTACTCAAGGAAGAAACAAGAATGATTTTTGAGTTAAGAACACTACAACCACATGGCATTAATATTGATTTCGAGCTGGCACCATTCCTTAAGTCTTGAAATAATGTTGTAGTCAACCATTTCTCAGACCTTACACTACTGCCCATAGCCTACTATCTGAAACAAACTGGGAATACACTTATTTCTTTACATATGTAATTTTTAATGTTTGTCTGTCATGTTTGTCTCACACCTCCTTGAAGAAGGCACCTGTGCCGAAACGCGTTGGAGACCCTCACATCAAACCCGACACCGATCCAGGCTGACCTCCACTAAAGATCCCCATCCCCACCAGGGACCACCAGTGCAGAAAGCTCTCAGCCCACCCGCCTGCTGGTCCGCACCGCTCACACCTCCAGTGACCGGCTCCACCCCGGACCAGCCCCTCTCCCCCCCTGCTCCCAGGCGTGCTCAGCAACTCACTCCTGGCCAGGGGTGTCTCCACCGTCGATCCCCATTTCCACGAGGGACCGTCAGTGATAAGAGCATCCCGCACGTCCGGCCGCAAGTCCGCCCAGCCAACATCGCCAGTGACCAGCTCCATCCCGGTCACACTTTCCACATCCCCCCTCGTCCCTGGCTTTTTTTGAATCAGTATCCCGGGCAGACCACCCCCCAGGGGTGGTCCCAGCACACACGCTGCAACCCAGCCTCCCAGCAGCTCACCCATCCACACCTCTGGCTCCGCACCACCAGCGGCATGACCAAGAGCCAATTTCAGCTGCATACTACGGTCGCTGACCTCCGCAGACCAATCAGAACAGCCGTGCACTTGCAGCACACCAGCAACACGCTGATCCAGCTCACCAACAAACCTGCAGCTTCCAACCAATCTGCAACGGCCGCAACGTCGACCTACATCACAACAAAAAACCTACCGGTAGGTAAGTACTGTCAAGACTCACACCAACACGCGGGATGCCCGACAGGTGTTCCAACCCACTCTGCAAATCCCCCCACCCCCCGAGACTTCCTAGACTGTCGACCATAGGTCCAGCAGGGGTGACGTGCAAGGTCACTGAACCGCACAGGAAGGAGCCCCCTAAAAGGGTCCACCTACCTCCCCAGTCTCATCACCACTCATCACTGAACCCCACCCACCTGCCCGGGATCTTAACAGAGCAGCATTGTGACTACTCAATAAAAGATTTTGCCCAAAATTATTGTGTCTCGCTGGCCTCATTTTGATCCTATTCCATTCCCCTTTTCACATTACTCCAAACTACACTCCATACCCAATCACACCCTCCTCACTCCCAATACATCACCACCACCAGAAGAAACATTCTAATTAACACCACTCACAAACACACACAAGTCATCACCAGTACTAGCAGGAAGAGCGCACCTTACCCTCCCTACCTCCATACGGTTTCAGCGCGGGAAAGGTACTCCCACACAAAGGTGCAGCACCCCGAAACCACAACACACCACCCCCTGGTCAACGAGAGCGCAGTTCTACCGCCCATCTTCATATGTCGCGGTGAGGGGCTGCTCTGACACAGGCGACCATGTTCACACCGAGAATCTGCCCCTCCATATGGCTGATGCAATCTATAATGGTTCTACTGATGGTGCATCTTAATACGCACAGTGACAGATTAGCGTCGCGGCCGATAGGCACAGTGGTGTCACTATGGGGTTAGGGGGTGCAGGCCGCACTCGGGTGTCCAAAATGCCGGCTCCTCCTCAGTGACAGGAGCCGGGTGCTGTAGTGTGGCATTATCCTGCAGCACTCAGCTCCTATCTCACAGCATTTTTATGTGAGGCCATGCCCC
This sequence comes from Taudactylus pleione, assembly GCA_031769625.1. Classification (NCBI taxonomy): domain Eukaryota; kingdom Metazoa; phylum Chordata; class Amphibia; order Anura; family Myobatrachidae; genus Taudactylus; species Taudactylus pleione. The sequence goes on along the minus strand of JAUIMM010000706.1, from coordinate 15,824,980 downwards.
CTTTATGTGAGGCCATGCCCCCTTTATGTGAGGCTATGCCCCCTTTATGTGAGGCCATGCCCTCTTTATGTGAGGCCATGCCCCCTTTATGTGAGGCCATGCCCTCTTTATGTGACGCCATTACCCTTTTTGTGTGAGTGTGGCTCTGCCGCGAGGGGGGATATGAAGTGCGCACCGGGTGTCACCAGATCCGTGACGCCTCTGGATTGGCACCTCAGTAAGAAGAGCATTGGCATAAAGACGCAATCATGGCTGCAGCTACGTCCACCTCTGGATCAGGAACAATGTGTGATCATGCAGCGGTATACATGTGTGTAGAGTGTGACCTGCTCCTGGAGAAGACATCTTATAGAGTGACTCAGTGCTCCAGTGCAGTACATATACTAAAGTACAGGAGTGTAGAGTATTGCATAGTTAAACCAGGGGGTACAGTATATTTACTTACAGACAGTTTGTCAAAGGCTTTGACTGGTAGTTTTAAAAAAAGCAACAGGAATCAACGCTAAGGGGACTATTTATCATTATATATTTTCTGCATATTCCCCAAAAACACCTGTTTTCAGGGGATACCTGCAAATATTACTTATCCCCCAGATGTACTATGGAGGGATTGCAGTAGATATCTCCGATAATTGCTGCGGTCCCTTCATTACCATCAGCAGCCGCAATCGTAATAGGTTTCTATGTGGGTTGCAAAGCTGTCTAATTTACCAGTTTGGCCCCTGCAGCTAACGCCACCTGAAGATGGCGTTACCCGCTGTAGCTTCTCAGAATTTACTGGGAGAAGGTTCCTCCGGAACATGCGTGGTCAGTAGATTGTGGGATGTGCAGGAGTCCTGATAGAGGAGTGAAGAGATCCCTGAATTGGCCACTTCACTCCAAGCGCCTCACAGGGACGGGCTCCTTTCAGAGCCACTGTCCCTGCATGTGCTATTTAATACATTTGGCCAGTATTAATGCGCCCAGATCGCATTGAGTATGTGATTATTGATAAATGGCCTCCTAAATTAGACTTGTTTAGCATGGGTTCCTGTTGCTGTTTTAAAGCTATCATTCAAAGCCGACGATGATCAGCCACCCGTTAGTAAATAGACCCCCATGTGAGTGCAGTATGAAGGGCTTTGTGGTAATTCTTGTCTGTCATCACTATGATGTTTAAGGAAACACTGCTGGTATTGGCAAATTTATTTATTTATTTTATTTACTAGCAAATTTCTTTTGTTCCCTTACCAGTTGGCTTACTACTTGGGAAGCGCTGTTAGATACTTAAGGTGCCCACACACATACGACTTTTCATCCAATTTTGCCAATTTCGACGAATCGTGACGACAGATCATGTAAAAAATGGCCAAATCATGAGTTTCTACTCTGGATCACGATGCCGATGCTCGTCCCCGCTCGTCGTACCTCGCATCTTCAGATCTGCCGTGCTGTAGGGCAGATTAGCCAATCTGGGATACAATGCACTAGCTGCAAGATCTAGTGGACATTTTTAACTCCAAATCGTGACCACGACTGCCTGGGGAGAGTTCAGGGGAAATCGTGTACATTGGCTGATTGGGAGCAAGTCGGTATGTGTGTGGGCACCTTTATGCGGTGCCCTTGTGCACTGCACTATTTCTGTTTATTACCTGGAGCGTATGACAGTCCATGTTAGGGATGAGAATCTAAATATTAAAATTATTAATGTTTTGTAACCAATGGTAAAAAAAACTAAATATTGGTAACATTGATGTTGGCATTCAATGTCCCATCTCTCATGTGGTGCAGACACGCATGGAAGAGAGAACTGAAAGGAGTAAATAATTGGATTGGCAGTTGGCATAATCTGGGCATCACGATTCCACTGCACAAATGTTTGTTTTGTTTATTGTAAGAAAAAAAAAAAAACAAGATAAGCAAACATGAGCAGTTGCTTATGGCCCAGGCAAAACAGGGTAATGCTTTATTCATTTCATAATATATAGATACTGCAAACAATTGATAAAACTGATCTGAAAGGTGATAGGGTTGGATATGAGAATACTAAAAACTGTTATGTATTATCATCACCCGATTTCCCTTGTTATGGCAGTTGTCTGACACGTTTCATTTCTTGTGTTCCTCAGAGCATTTCTGGATCCTCCTTATTCTAGAAGGAAAATAAAAAATCAGGAATGGATGACTGTATCCTAGTGTATAGGGATTAGATCTAGCGTGCCTGCCTACAGAGTATCTCAGCTGCTGTGCTGTGTGTGCACATACTATCATTACTATCTTTCCTTGTCTAGGTGAAGGAGACCTTATATCCCAAGGATTTCCTGATAGAGGTGGAGTGAGCTTGTTAGAGACTCACAGGGGCAAAGATTCAGCAATGAGATTCAGGGTCAGCTCTTTCTCTCCCCCTCCTCCTGTCATGATCCTGTGCCTGGGATGCTGCTTGCTGGGGGTAAGCAGCAGAGATAGATGCTTGTGTTCTCCTTGTCATGCAAAGAGCCAGACAGGCTGAGGGAAAGATGTGTGCTACCCGGACATAGCAGGTCATTACTCTGAGATGGCCGCACAAAGCCAGGGGACTTGCAGAGCTGCGGGCTTCAGAGCCTTGATTCCTGGAGCAGCAGCAGCTAGAGAGTGAGTGCAGCAGCAGATGCAGTAGGTGGAAGCAGCATCGCAATGGGTTATTATAATGGCAGCTTGATCTTCAGGAACAGGAGTGAGATTAGCTTCTTGCAAGCTGGAGCCTTAGAGATCAGGAACGTGTCTCATTCCCAGGTGCTGTGGAGCAATCACAGCATCAGCAGCAGTGATGGGCTCAGCTACAGACATTTTACCACCAGCGTCCAAGTTATCATCTTCATTGGGTCTCTGTTGGGTAAGTTTAACATTCCTGATCCATTCATTGCATCTATAGTTGATAAACAGCTTATTTATTGCATGATATTATATTCAGTAACTGTATACATCGCTTACTGCTGGTGTATGTTGCTGGATTGCAACATTACACATATCTCTGTTATTGTGTATCTCATTTCCTATGTATATTGTATTTCACTGTCACAATCTATGGCAACATGTACATACTAGTGTCACTTTGCTGCAAGACATCTGCAGCCATATTTTTACAACCAACCTCAAGTCACTATAAAGGGCTGTTACAAAGTCGCTACAAGTTCAGTGTAAGTTACCTCATGCTGTACTACAAAGACACATCACATCACTTCAACAGAATTCATTTTGTCAGCTTAGCCTTGATTTGGCAGCCTTTTGTCTTGATCTTGTGGTCTATCACCTCAGTGTGCTGTCATGCTTCTATATTACACTGACAAAGATGATTTCATTCATCTACACTATTTCTAAATATGTGTATATATGTGTGTATGTATGTGTGTATAGATATATAGATATATATATATATATATATATATATATTCATTTAGATATACAATTAATGTATTTTGCATGTTTAGTATTGGCTTTTGATTGTACTCCGGTAGGTGATAGAAATCTAAAAAAGGGAATTCTGCCACTTCAGAATGAAGGGTAGGGGTCCGATATTTCAGATACATTATAATAGTATTAATCTTACAGTGCATTATTACACTGGAGTGTTAGGAGTTCCGCTTACAGATTTGTGTGTCATTTTCCTTCACTTTCCACATTTTCAGCACGTTTAATAAATTACATTTTGATTTTCTGTTCTCTTTGTTGGATAATATTTTTTTAATTTCTGGGATTTTCTTTCAAGCTTCAATCAGTTCAAAATATGTAAATGGAAATATAGTTTGTCACCGTCTAAAAAAAATTGACACAAACCTTTACTGAAATAAATCTATCACTACATACAGCCATGGCCAAAAGTTTTGAGAATGACACAAGTATTGGTTTTCACAAAGTTTGTTGCTTCAGTGTTTTTAGACCTTTTTGTCAGATGTTACTATGATATACTGAAGTAATATTACAAGCATTTCATAGGTGTCAAAGAGTGTCATGCCAACAGTAAAGCATCCTGAGACCATTCATGTGTGGGGTTGCTTCCCAGCCAAGGGAGTGGGATCACTCACAATTTTGCCTAAGAACACAGCCATGAATAAATAATGGTACCAAAACATCCTCCAAGAGCAACTTCTCCCAACCATCCAAGAACAATTTGGTGACGAACAATGCCTTTTCCAGCATGATGGACCACCTTGCCATAAGGCAAAAGTGATAACTTATACCCCTTTTACACCAACCGAATAACCCGGGATATTGCCGGGTCGAACCGGGTCGATGCTCTGTGTGAACGGCCCAAGAAAAATTTCCCGGGTTGATTTACCCGGGAATCTTACTCAGGTTGAGAGCAGGGTTGAACACCGATTGTTCCCGTGTCATGCGGCAGTGTGAACGGGTGCTACCCTGCTTATTTGACCCGGCTAGCTCTGAAAGATGCTGATTGGAGCTTCTGGGGCACTGGCAGATGATGTAATTTGTCAGTGCCCTGCAGAGAGATGCACATGAAGCCATCGCTTGCCTGCCTAACCTCCTGCACCACAGCAGCCTGACCAGCAGCCACAAAAGCAGGCAGGCACACAGCCTGCCATTGCCAGAACTGCAGCCTGCATAACAGCCTGACCAGCAGCCACAAACGCAGGCTGATACGCAGCCTGCCACAGCCAGAACAGCAACCTGTAGTAATGCTGTAATCAGTCCCCACCCCTCTTTTTTGTTGCCTTTTGTGACCATCTTTGTCAGACCTTAAAACAGACCATTTTTAATTACTTCTATAGAGAAAAGCAGGGATTACCTGGGTTCAGTGTGAACGGGGCAAACCCGGGAATAACCCGGGTCAAGTTGCAGTGTAAACGGGGTCTGAAGCCGAGTTCGACCCGGGATTGACCAGTGTTCAAATTCCAGGGTCGGACCCGGGATTTTGGTGTAAAAGGGATATAAGTGACTCTGGGAACAAAACATTGAAATTTGGGTCCATGGCCAGGAAACTCCCCAGACCTTAATCCCATTGAGAACTTGTGGTCAATCCTCAAGAGGCGGGTGGACAAACAAAACCCCACAAAGTCTGACAAACTCCAAGCATTAATTAGGCAAGAATGGGCGGCCATCAGTCAGTATGAGGCCCAGAAGTTGATTGATAGCATGCCAGGGAGAATTGCAGAGTTCTTGAAAAAGAAGGGTCAACACTGCAAATATTGACTCTTTGCATAAACTTAATGTAATTGTCAATAAAAGCCTTTGACACTTATGAAATGCATGTAATGTTACTTCAGTATACCATAGTAACATCTGACAAAAAGGTCTAAAAACACTGAAGCAACAAACTTTGTGAAAACCAATACTTGTGTCATTCTCAAAACTTTTGCCCATGGATGTATATGGTCCAGGCCATCTTGTGGACTGAACCAATATTTATGATAGCACAAGCAGTGGCAAACGCAGGATTTGGAAAGGGGGGTTTCCAATTTGTGAATACAGAGCCAATTAAAGAAATCCACAGACATATATATATATATATATATATATATATATATACACACACACATGCAGTATAGACACATATATTCACAGTATACTCAAACACACACATATATATATATATATATATATATACACACACAGTATAGACACCTATATACACACACACATATATATACACATATAGCCACATACACAGTATATACACACCCATATATATATATATATATATATACACACATACATACATACACACACAGTATGCACACACACATATATATATATATATATATATATATATATAATACAGTGAGGTACTGAAACAGCGCTCAATCCCGTATGTTTCTGTGTATATGCAGTTACTCTATATATATAGATACGGATATTATAGTCCACTATAGTCCCGTTTTTGCGGTGGCAGCTGTATGTTCTCCAGAAGAAACAATTGTTGTGTGATCCCGGAAGGTTTATGGAAAACAAAAGGTGAGAACAAGCGTCTATATAGTGTAGTATTATGTGAAATATGCAGCACACTCTATTTAAAAATTGGCATGCGTACCGTAATGACCCAGAACAACAGGTATTAATATATGAGTCCTTATTCAGGCTTCACCAAGGTAGTCCTCTTATACACCAAAAACGTAGCTTGTTAAATGCTCCAAATATAGGATTTAAGGAGAGAGAAAACACTTCTCATAGTGTAGTACGTTTAAAAGACGTTTTAATCCAAAATACACACAACACACATAAATATGAAGAATTACATTAATAAAGATTCAAACAGGCTTATCTGATAGTAGCTGGTTTAGGGATACACCCACAGTCAACGCGTTTCGTCCTTAGTGCAAGTATAGCTGGACTTCTTCAGGAGGAATCTTTATTAATGTAATTCTTAATTTTTATGTGTGTTGTGTGTATTTTGGATTAAAACCTCTTTTAAACGTACTACACTATGAGAAGTGTTTTCTCTCTCCTTAAATCCTATATTTGGAGTATTTAACAAGCTAAGTTTTGGGTGTATAAGAGGACTACCTTGGTGAAGCCCGAATAAGGACTCATATATTAATGCCTGTTGTTCTGGGTCATTACGGTACGCATGCCAATTTTTAAATAGAGTGTGCTGCATATTTCACATAATACTACACTATATAGGCGCTTGTTCTCACCTTTTTGTTTTCCATATATATATATATATATATATATATATATTTATATATACACAATATATATATGCAGTATAGACACATATATTCAGAGTATATACACATTGTGAGTGTGTATATATATATATATATATATATATATATACACACACACAGTAAAGACACATAATTATATAATTATAAGCTTGATAAAAGTGCAATAAAGCGCTGAAACGTTGCTTATGATCTGTGAAGCACGGCTGATGTGATTTTTTTCTCTACTACGGAGTGCCGCCAGGTGGGACATATATATATATATATTATATGCAGTGTTGCGGCGGCACTCTGGGTGATTTATAAATACACAGACCCTTACAGCTTGATATTAACTACGTTTCAGAACATCTATATATATATATATACCAATTAAATTAAATATCCACTTACCACAAAACTGTCTTACAGAATAGCCTGTTGCAGTCCGAGGAGCGGACTTGGTGGTACTGCAGCACTTCCCTTGCCTATTTCTGCTCCTCTTAGGTGGCCGCGGCCCGCCGCTGCAGGGAAGGAAGTAGGGCCAGCACAGCGTTGTACGTAATGGCGCTGCAGTGTCATTAGTATGACAAGAGTAGCCAGGAGAGGGACCATTCACGGGGGAGGGAAGGAGTCACCAGGAGGATTACCAGGGCTGGCGCCGGGACTGAACCCCAGCTTTGAGCCCTCTAAACCTCAGGGCCCGGGACGGGGGTACCAGTTTGTACCCCCCTGTCGCGGGAATGCCAAATGGGTAGTCTGTAGGCAGAGTGGCAGATTGGGCCAGCGGGTGTCACAGTGACGTCACTTGCGCCGGACCCAGCTGCCGCAGTTAATCTGTGTATTCTACAGGGGGGTGGAAGCGGGTGACCATTAGAAAAGGCAGCACTGTGACTGGAGCCTGGAGGCGGGGCTGGCCGGGGAGTGAGGAGACAGACAGTTCTGTGACACTGCAGTCTGTCTGTCTCAGCCCCAACTACATGATAGCTCGGTGGTCGCGGGCGGCGCGCCGCTGTCTACTGGCTGGCGCTCTTAGGCCTAAAGCTGCCTCATGGAAGCAGCTGGCCCTGAGGACCCCCCCGCCAGCAACCCCCACCCCCTTCACTTGCGGCTCCAGGAGAGAGCGCTGGGAATAGCTCAGCTTCTCAGCCGCCTCTCACAGTGCCCCATCGGAACTGCCTGGGAGGAGCTGCACTCCCGCTGCGGCTCCCCTACGTTCAGCCAGCAGCCAAGCCCCAGTTGGTTTTAAGCTGAACTCCGGGCCCGGGCTGCTCCTTCTCTTTAGGAAGAAAAATATTTCAGCCAGGCAGCGATGGAGCACCGGCCAGGGGGGGTTTCTAGGTACTCGGAAACCCCCCTACGTGCGCGTATGACAAGTCTATTACTAGGTGGTCATGACCAGTGTCGTTCTGGGGCATGAGGGCCCACTAGGGAATGCAATGGAGAGGGTCCATGCTTAAGAAGTGTGACCAGCCACCACAGAGGGACTTGGTCATCCATTAGAGAGAACCTGCAAAGAACAGAGCCCTTTATAAAGAAAGGGACAGGGGTGTATCAGGACCACCCACTTTAAATGGTAGGAGAGCTAATCTTGGTGTAGTTTTAATAGAAACAAACCAAGCACCAAAGTTCATCTATGATCCTGCTACACCAAGTTTTTGACCCCTGGCGGAGGGGTGGGGCCTTCAGGTAGTAGGGACCACTGGAGATTTTCACTGTACAACTGTGGGCCAGTCCAACCGTGGTCATGACTTAGACACAGTGGGGCTTATGTTGGTTTGGCCATATGCCTGTTTGCTTAGAGGAAAATATGAAATCTTATACTACGCGTGCCCACAAAAAAAATTATATATACATATGTCGCCTTATGATTAGAGAGGCAGTATGGGGAGGAAAAGCGTATGCAAATGAAGTTCGAATACAGTAGTGAATTGAGACAAACCCAGAGAGAGGCATGTTCGCTTGCACTAGCCATCTTCTGATCAGCTGATTACACATAAGCCTCTGAAGCTGCTTTCTTCTTTGATTGTACAAGTATTATAAGGTTTTTTGGGTGTATTTTATAATGATTTTTTTTTTTTGCTAATGTTATTCATAATCAATGTAGGTGATTATACTTGCTCTATTATGGAGGGTGTTTTTTTATTATTTATTTAAAGCAAAATATGTTTTCTTCAAACAAATGTTAAAATACTTTTGTTTTGCTTATCACCTGGTGTAAGTACCTTTGACATAAACCTGCTGTATCTAGGTGTAAGTATACCTGACATAAACGTGCTGTATCTAGGTGTAAGTATACCTGACATAAACGTGCTGTATCTAGGTGTAAGTATACCTGACATAAACGTGCTGTATCTAGGTGTAAGTATACCTGACATAAACGTGCTGTATCTAGGTGTAAGTATACCTGACATAAACGTGCTGTATCTAGGTGTAAGTATACCTGACATAAACGTGCTGTATCTAGGTGTAAGTATACCTGACATAAACGTGCTGTATCTAGGTGTAAGTAGGCCTGACATAAACCTGCTGTTTCTAGGAGTAAGTATACCTGACATAGGCCCTCATTCAGAGCCGTACGCTCTGAGCAGAGCGCACGCTCTGAATGAGGGCCGGGCTCCATTTTCATGGAGCGTCCTCCTGGACGCTCGTATAGCTGTGGGTCACCACCCACAGGCTATACGAGCGTGCATTTTGATGGCCGCGATGGTCGTGACCATCGCGACCATCGAAATTGCGAGCCGGAGCCTGCGGTTGAGGTTTTCAACCGCAAGCTCCGGAGTGATTTTGGCTCTAACAGAGCCAAAATCACTCCCACTGACATCACTAGTGATGTCAGTGGGCCGGCTTCTGACGGGAGGTGTTCCCGTGGGAACGCCCCCGTCAGGGAGGCACGCCCCCGGCACGCCCACCAAAGGGGGCGTGCTGTCAATCAACATTGACAGCACGCCCCCTTTGATCGGACACAACGAGCGAAGGACTTTCCTTCGCTCGTCGCGTCTGGCGCATGCGCACGACGGAGCTCCCTCCGTCGTGCGCATGCTCAGTGCCTAACATCGACCCACTTGCGAGCGGACAGCCGCTCGCGAGTGGGTCTGAATCAGGCCCATAGACCTGCTGTATCTAGGTGTAAGTATACCTGACATAGACCTGCTGTATCTAGGTGTAAGTATACCTGACATAGACCTGCTGTATCTAGGTGTAAGTATACCTGACATAGACCTGCTGTATCTAGGTGTAAGTATACCTGACATAGACCTGCTGTATCTAGGTGTAAGTATACCTGACATAAACCTGCTGTTTCTAGGAGTAAAAGCACGCGAATGCTAGCATAAGCATGAGAGGAGATAAGCACCCTGTTTTTTATTGTAGCAGTACTGGTTAGAACTGGGTTTGTGGTCGCAGTCATGTTATTGGTATTTGTATTGAGTCAATCAGAGTTTGACAGCCTATCAGGGACCTGTTTAGGCGGGCTCTGTTTAGGGTTATCAGTGCACTGGGAGGAGTCAGCTTCCTCTTTTCCAGTTGTGATCTCCTCTGGGATAAGTACCTCAGTAACTCAGTGTCATAACGGCTCCCGCCGTTGGCCCCGCCCAGCAAACAGCGGTGGCCATTTTATATGTGCAGGGCCTTTAGGGCCTCTAGCCTTGGCAGCCGCCTCTCCTCATACACGCGGGGCACGTGCACTGCACCCGCGCGTGTGTCCTCCGGGCCGGCGGCACCCGCTGCGCCCGGAGCATTTGTTAGTGCACCCGCTCTGTCCCCATCCAGCCGGCAGGCATGGCTGGTGCGAGCGGGTGCTGCATCAGGCCCCCCCGCTCACCAGCCGCTTCCACGAGGCCGGGCAGCGCGGTGTCCTCAGACACTGCGCTAAGCCCCACCCCCACAAGTAGCGGGCGCCATTTTAGGTGCCTGAGCCCCCATAGCCACAAATGGCGCCGCGCGGCGTGCACACTGCACCCGCACGTGTGCCCTCTGGGCCGGCGACACCTGCCGTGCCCGGAGCGCTGGTTAGTGCACCCGCTCCTTCCCCATCCAGCCTGCAGGCATGGCAGGTGCGAGCGGGTGCTGCATCGGGCCCCCCCCGCTCACCACCCGCTTCCATGAGGCCAGGCAGCACGGTGGCCTCAGACACTGTGCTAAGCCCCGCCCCCACAAGTAGTGGGCGCCATTTTAGATGGCCTGAGCCCCCATAGCACTCAAATGTCACCCTCCACTGCTCCAGGAGCGGGGAAGGTTTTTTGCTGCTGACCCCTGCCATTGGGCACCCCCTTTTCCAGGGGTCAGCTACTTGCCAGCACAGCTGGGTTGAACTATTCACCAATGAGCCACATTGCCGTGGACAGCCATCATAGTGATTCAAACCGCAATTCCCCGTTAATCCAGCAGTTCTCATACCCAGGTTTAACCCCTTTTACCACCTGTCACCAGCGTTCCCATCAGCGGTTTGGCCCACCATAAATTTTCAATAGGTATTGCCCCGCCCGCTGCACAGTGGTCCCCATATTTTGGTCAGGGTTTTAGCCAGCGGACACTTCCGCCTGCCCTTCCTGTCTTTTCTCAGCGATTTATTAACCCTCAATTACCCCATGCTCTGGGTCTTTATGTACCGCAGGTGCTACACCCTTCGTGTGATCAGTAGTTTCTTTCCACTTCGGCCGTACATAACCCTTACCCATAATTTATCTAGCAGGTGCCCAGGGACATTTTTACAGCCGAATCCCACCCTACAACCCCCCTTGCCTCTGGTCCCGCCACCTGGCAGGCCTTCCACCCCTCCGCACCCCACCCAAATTCATCCACAGCCCCCTCTGTCTGCCCGAGCCGGAACTCCCATCCCTGTTGCTTTTCAACTTCAACTTTGTCCATTACTAATGTTGATGTCCCCAGTTCGCAGAGCATAGTGTCACCAGCGTCTTTGGCTCCTGCTGCCAATGTCACGGAGGACGTTCCGGCTTTGTGGATTCAAGTCGTGGTGAGCACATCTCACAGCACGGGACAGGAATCGGTTTCCACGGTCGGGGCCGCTACCTCATCGAAGTCTGGAGCAGGTGAGATCACTTCGCCACATAACACTGCCACGTCATCACACTCTGAAGTCTCATACGATTCATCTGGCTCAAGCGAAAAACCGCACAGGCTCATGCGTTATTTTGTTCAAAAAAAAAAAGGGGAGGCATAAGAGCACAAATAGATTCCGTAGTTATGCAGACAGCTCGGTTCCGGATGCATCAGGCGATGCAGTTCATTGCTCTAATACTGCGTTTTTGCGGCGGTTAGATAGGTTTGTTAAGAGGTTTTTATTGAGGGTTTCGTTTGCCCGTTGTTCGTCCAATTTTTTGTTTCGGCCAAAGGAACATTAAGTCAGCTAGGGATTAACCAGTGGTTGTGAGGAAAAAATCTTTTCCCCTTCGGGTGTTGTTCCTAAAAGGAGGCCGGTAAATTCCGGTTGATCCAACACCTGTTCTATCCGGAGGGAGAGTCCGTTCACGACGCTCTAGATCCAGGCGAGTGCAGCGTCATTTATCAATCTGTTGAGGATGATCTACGGTGGGTGCACGAATTCGGTGAGGGAGCCCCATTGGCGAAGAGTGACAGAGTCCGTTTTCAGGCTGATTCTTTCAGATACATGGGTTTCAAAATTGATGCGTCATATTGTGTGGATAAGTGTTTGCCAATGGTATTCTCCATTTCCTGCTCCTTTTTCGAGTATTTCAGCTCTTTCCTACAGTGGTGCATTCAGCCAGGTTCAGGGCAGTCAAGTATAGCCCATTATTTAGATGAATTCTTATTGGTAGAGAGGGCCACAGCAGGCGTAAACAATAATAAAAAATAAAAATAAAAAATAGTGAACTAGTTTGAATAGTGAACTCAAGGTCGACATGCACTTATGGTGCACTTTTTGCAGGATTTTAACAGGGTTCGGTTTTTGGTTGCCCAAGCCAGTGGGCTTTGGATTTTGGGGCCTTTTTTGAGGGTCAGTATTGCGCGGAGGCTTGGCCACAGGATTGGCGAGCTGCCAGTTTTACAAGCAATATGCTCCTCCTCGAGTTGTTCCCAATTGTAGTGGCCATAGAGATCTAGATGGCGCAGCTTAGTAATCGGAGCATAATTTTTCTGGTGTGACGGCAGACTCACTCTGGAAGCGCTGGCGACGGGTACCCTAAGGTCCTATACGGAAGCGTGGAACTCTTTGCTGGCTTTCATTAACAAAATAGATCAGGGTAAGAGTGTTGAAGGTAACAGGTTGCAGTTCAGTGGTTTTGGCATGAACAAGGACGGTCAAAAGCAGCAATGTCCGGTGCTTTGGCAGGCACTTCATATTTTTCACAATTGCGTGTCTTGGTAGACCCAACTAAGTCATTTATTCTTTCCAAAGCTCTGAAGGGTTGGGCGTAAGAACAGGCGCATTCAGACGATTCTCGTAGGCCAGTAGGTACCAGTTTGTTAAGGAATAGCGGCCTGGCAGCGGCAGGTGCGGCCTTTAGAGATTATGAGGCGATGTTGTCAGTTTGGCATTTGTTTTGGAATTTTTCAGGGCGCTGCGTGTAGGTGAACTGGCAACTGCTAGTAAGAAGTCAGTGCGCCCAGGAACTTTGTTGGAGAATGTGATTATGATATCGGACTCGATTTTTGCTGAAAATTCTGAGATCAAAGACCGACCAATTAGGTGGGGGACATTGGTAGTCAATTACTGAGCATCCGGACCCGAGCATATGCCCCGTGGCCATAGCTAAGCTTTACAACCAGCGGCGTCCGCGAAGGGGGTTGCAATGGCTAGTGCATGGGGATCTTTCACCGCTCTCGCGTTTTTTCAGTTCACATCGATTTTTAAGCATTATTTGATAGCCCTTGATTTGCCGGTGGACATTATGGCGCACACTCATTCAGATTTGGTGCGGCCACTTGTGCAGCAGCAGCGGGTTCTTCCAGCGAGGCAATCAAGCGATTGGGTCGGTGGAAGTCTTCCGCTTATAAAGGTTATGCTAGAGGTGACAAGCTGCCTAAGTAGATAGCGCTTCAATGCGAGTTTGTTTTTTGGGAAACCCAGTGCCTTAAGCTACCCGCCGCTAGGGGGGATTGGAGCTCTTTTCACCTTTTGCCCTCAATGAGGTTTTGGTGTTGTTCACCTCCATCTGGGTCACTCAAACAACTCAGTTTTCCCTCCCTGGTTGGTGGTTAAAATGCTATGGTGTTTGAGCAATACCGTTCCTTTAAAAACTTTTTCCTTACAGGTCGTGGTAGGGTACTTGATAGGGTGTGGATTGTGGGTCATTCATATGTGTATTGGACTGGCAGGCACTCCCCTTGCTCGAGAGACCCCCTGTAATGTCCGCTGGATTGGGGTGCGCGGTGTCAGATGGAATGGCTTTTTGACTCTTCTCTGGGATTCAGAGAAAAAATGGGGTGCCCCAGACTGCTTGGTCATCCATCTGGGAGGCAATGATTTGGGCACGTGTAAAGGTGTAGATTTCATCATTGCTATAAAGAGAGACTTGCAAATAATTGCTCAGCATTGGTCACAGGTTCAGTTGGTTTGGTCTGAAGTCATTCCCCGTAGATTTTGGAGAGGAGAACAAGGAGGTGCAGCTTGAGAGAGAGTGAGGAGACAACTGAATGCTGCGGTGTCTTGTTCCGTGGAGAGTCTTGGGGCATGCTATCAAACACCCCCGTCTCCGCTATGAAGAGGTTGACTTCTATAGATTAGATGGAGTGCATTTGGTTGGGGAAGGTTTGATCTGGTTTGTATCAGTTCTTTTGGCTGGTATGGGCAGCAGTTAGCGGTCCTAGTTAGCTGGTGGCGGTACGTCGTCAGTGGACCCCGTATTTGGCGGAAAGCAGTGCTCCTCGGTGGCTCAATTTAGTGCAGCTGAACTTGGCTAGCATCCCCCCTTTGAGGAGGTGAGTCGGTCGCTGCCTTAGGGGAGGACCAGGTCTCCATCTTATGGAGGGATCAGCACTTTGCTAGATTAAGGGGAGATGGTACTACTCGAGAGAGCTCGCACTTGGGGGTGGAATCTCCACCCCCATCTTAGTAATACATTCCGCTTATGGGCTGTAGCCGAGTTAGCACTGCTTTTTCGCCACCATGCTCGATGCTATTACAGATCAATTACAATTCAATTAAATAAATTTGGCTGCGACCTCTTTATTGCAAATCTATTCAGTTGTCAGTGTCGTTATTTTAGATGTTAAGTTTAAGTTAAGTATGGTGAAAATAATAAAACTATGGGTGACTTAGTATACCTGACATAAACGTGCTGTATCTAGATGTAAGTATACCTGACATAGACCTGCTGTATCTAGGTGTAAGTAGGCCTGACGTAAACCTGCTGTATCTAGGTGTAAGTAGGCTTGACATAAACCCATACCTCCCAACTGTTCCGCATTCAGCGGGACAGTCCCATTTTTCTGGGACTTTCCTGCTGTCCCACCAGCGGGCCGCAGTGTCCCGCGGTGGGGGGGGAGTTGGGGGAAGCATACACCGCTGCTCTGCATAGCAGCGGGTATGCAGAGCGAGAATAGATGAGGTGCGTATACGCACAGAATCTATTCACAGTACGGGGGGTGTGCCCAGTATCTCGGAGATGCTGGGCACGCCCCATTAGTGATGTAAATGGGAGATGGGGGTGTGTCATCAGACCACGCCCCTTTTACTTGCAGGACACACCCCTTTTCGGGCGCACACAGAGATTCCGACTCTGAGACTCCAAATGTTGGGAGGTATGTAAACCTGCTGTATCTAGGCGTAAGTATAACTGACATAAACGTGCTGTATCTAGGTTTAAGTAGACCTGACATACACCTGCTGTATCTAGGTTTAAGTAGACCTGACATACACCTGCTGTATCTAGGTGTAAGTAGGCCTGATATAAACCTGCTGTATGTAGGTGTAAGTATACCTGACATAAACCTGCTGTATCTAGGTGTAAGCAGGCCTGACATAAACCTGTTGTATCTAGGTGTAAGTATACCTGACATAAACCTGCTGTATCTAGGTGTAAGCAGGCCTGACATAAACCTGTTGTATCTAGGTGTAAGTATACCTGACATAAACCTGCTGTATCTAGGTGTAAGCAGGCCTGACATAAACCTGTTGTACCTAGGTGTAAGTATACCTAACATAAACCTGTTGCATCTAGGTGTAAGTACACCTGATGTAAACCTGTTGTATTCAGGTATAAGTATATCTGACATAAACCTGTTGTATCTAAGTGTAAGTACATCTGACATAAACCTGTTGTATCTAGGTGTAAGCATACCAGACATAGACCTATTGTATCTAGGTGTAAGTACACTTGACATAAACCTGTTGTATCTAGGTGTAAGTACACCTGACATAAAGCTGTTGTATCTAGGTGTAAGTATACCTAAGTATACCTCACATAAATACGTTGTATCTAGGTGTAAGTATACATGACATAAACCTGTTGTATATAGTTGTAAGCAGGGCTGGTTCTAGACATTGTGGAGCTCAAGGCAAAAGTTTCCATTTGCGCCCCCCCCCAAAAAAAAGTTATTACAGCTTCCTGAAAGGGGGCATGTCCTTGTATCACACCCCCAATTCATCACACTTTGGGGTGTGCCCAGCACTTACGGAGGTGCTGGGCTTCCCCCAAGCTCTCCCCTAATGATGAATAATTGCCGTGCGCAGTAATGCGCCTTACACAGTAATGCCCTTTATGACATATTATATCACATGCAGTAATGCCCTTTATAACACATTATGGGCGAGATGAACTAAACGGAAAATGTGGTAAAAACCCAGTTTCCGGGGTTTTACCGCATTTTCCGTATGCACTATTGTCCTGGCCGCCGGGCTCTGATGCTGTGGGTAATGCCAGCTTTTGCTGGTGTTACCATATAGAAGCCTATGGGCTTCTACCACATTGCGCTGCTATGAGGGATCTGATTGGATCCCTCCCAGCATGCCCCAGGGACGCCACATTACTCTGCGCATGCGCAGATGGACTCCCGGGTCATAAACCCGGAAGTCCAGCGCGCAGCAGAGCTCACAAAGGACAGCTCTTATCGGAAGGCTGTCCTTTGCTGTACTGATCGCATATGTTAATACCAGCAGCAGTTACACCCCCCTTACACCAGTAGCAACACCCCCTCCTTTACATCAGGAGCAGTTACACAGTCCCCGCTTTACCAACACTCCAGCATCTGCAGCACACTCCACTCCCTTACCAACACCCCAGCAGCACACCCCCCCTTACCAACACCCCAGCAGCACACTCCCCCCCTTACCAACACCCCAGCAGCACACTCCCCCCCTTACCAACACCCCAGCAGAACACTCCACCCCCTTACCAACACCCCAGCAGCACCCCCCCTTACCAACTCCCCAGCAGCACACTCCCCCCCTTTCCAACACTCCAGCAGCACACTCCCCCCATTTCCAACACCCCAGCAGCACACTCCACCCCCTTACCAACACCCCAGCAGCACCCCCCCATACTAACTCCCGAGCAGCACACCCCCCTTACCAATACCCCAGCAGCACACTCCATCCCCTTACCAACACCTCAGCAGCACCCCCCTTACCAACTCCCCAGCACCAGCAGCACACTCCCCCCCTTACCAACACCCCAGCGCCACACTCCCCCCCTCTTACCAATACCCCAGCACCAGCATCACTCACAACAGTACACTAGTTAAGAAAAATCCTTACCTGATTCTGGTCTTACCCTTCCGGTCCGAGTAAGCTGTGTAGTCTATACTGCTGTTATCCTCCCACACACTTCCTTGTTGCAAGCACCCATGCCCGGATGGGATGCACCCAGAGCACTGAGGGCCCGATTCAGACCCTAGGAAGCGTTCGCACACAGACTGCCGATGTTTGCATTGTGCGCGTGCGTACGTACCGCAATGTGCGTGCACGAACCAGTCCGAGCTATCGGGAAGTATTCGCTTGCTGCGCATAGACTGCCCAGCTGAGTTTGTGACAGGAATAGTGGTTTGTGGGTGGTGACGGGTTGGTTTTTGAAACGGGAGTGGAGGTGCAATTCAGGCGTGCCCGATTTTGTAAATGCCATTTCAGGGGCATGCATAATTAAGATGCAATGTCATAGTACACATCACCTGGCTGGATTTTACACTGAAGTGCCCACAGTGCTTGCGGTAGGGTATTGTCAACCTCAAGCGCTGCGTTCACTTCCGATGGTACTCGATGTTACCGATGGTTGCATACACTTTCTGGAGATGACTTTTATAAGTGGGCATCTTAAGACAGACTGGTGGACGTCTGCATACACAGAGCGATCGCCCGGCAAGACATAGTGAGCATGCTAATGCCGTGCGATCGCCTACCTTGTTGTTAGTTAGCCAAATTTGCATACGCATCTAGCGAGCAGGTCTGAATCAAGCCCTGAGAGCAGAGCTGAAGGAGGAAGAGCTTCTCAAGCTAAACCTCCGAGACTCCAAGTATGCTGCTACTGCAGCTGCTATACAAATCAGGCTGCCAGTAGCAGCAGCTGCCCGGCAGCCAGCAATTATAATGAAAAAAAAAAAAATCCTGAAAATGACAGGGGGGCACAGCAGCGCTCTAGGCGATGGCCCTGTAAGCCTGCCCCTAGAACCGTCCCTGGGTGTAAGTAAGCCTGACATACAAAATACCTGCTGTATCTAGGTGTAAGTATACCTGACATAAACCTGTTGTATCTAGGTGTAAGCAGTGCTCGAAGTGGGAATTTAGAGGTGGGGGTATGGCGAATTAATCTCTTCCCCCCCTTCCCCTTGGGCCCCTGCTTCCATATCACTCCATTGTACGTCTCCCCCCCCTCCCCCCCTCTCTCACACCCTGCCATTCTCACTAATGCCCTCTCTGTCACCTCCTACAATGCTAATTGCCTGCCTCCCTCTGTCTGCCCCTCTCTCTATTCCCTCTCACATCCTCCCCTCTCTCTATTCCCTCTCACTACTTACCTCTGTCCTACGCTCAGTGCGCTGCTGGAACGGAGCTGCCAGGACTTGCTGGTGCAGTTGTGCGAGCCAATGAGAAGCTGCCACTTGGCAGCTTCTCATTGGCTGGCGGCCGCGAGCCCTGTGATTGGCTGGCGGCCGTGAGCCCTGTGATTGGATTGCGGCCGCGAGCCTTGCGATTGGCTGGCGGCCAGTGTTTGCTGACTGTAGCCGGGACCGGATGCTTTGTCCCGGCTACATGCCAGCATGTCCGCTGCCGCCGATCGGGATGTGTCCCCTGCGGGACACATCTCTACACATTTCCGCCGCTGTTCCAGCGCTGGGATGCCATACTGCCATACAGCATCCCAGCGCTGGTGCATTCTTTTCTGCGGCTAAAATGAAGTGGGGTCGGGAAGTGGCGGTATGTCATACCGCCGTATACCGCCCCACTTCGACCACTGGGTGTAAGTATACCTGACAGAAACCTGTTGTATAAAGTTGTAAGCAGGGCTGGTTCTAGACATTGTGGAGCTCATGGCAAAAGTTTCCATTTGCGCCGCCCCCCCCCCCCCCCCTCTAGGTGTAAGTAGGCCTGACATAAATCTGCTGTAGCTAGGTCAGTGATTCCCAAACTTTCTCTGTGTGTGGCACCCTTATTTTCTCAGAATTTATTCACAGCGTCCCTTAGCCAAGGTAGATTCAATTAGTGTTGAGGTTCCATTGGAACTCACGCTAATGTAACACTGGCAAAAGTGAGAATCTCTTACAATAATAACCTCTTAAGTGTGCATAAGACATACACATACATATGTACAGGCAGGGTCACACATATTCATACATACACACACACCGGCAGGGTCCAACATAGACAAATACATACACACATACAGGCAGGGTCACACCTATACACACACACACACATAAATACATACAGACACACACAGGCAGGGTCATACATACATACATACATACACTCACACAAGCAAGGTCACACAGACATACATGCATACATACCAGGGCTGCAACTGGGGGGGGCTAAGGGGGCACATGACCCGGGTGCCGGGGAGAGGCTGCCGGGCGCTAAGTTGCTGCTCTTGTGGGTTTGGAGCCGCATCCCAGCCTTGAGACGCACAGAGATACCGTCAGTCTAATGTGGTTCCGGTCGCAAGCCAATCAGTGCTCGCCACTTTACAATGACGCCAGTACTGACAGTTCCCCAGCGTGTGGCAGCCCCATCACATGCCATCCCGAGCTCACCCATCGCACCGCCCTGGCAAGTAAGAGAATGGAGATGGGGCCTTACTGTGGCTTAATGTAAAAGAGGCCTAACTGTTGCATAATGTGTAAGGAGCCTTACTGTGGCATAATGTGTAATGGGACTTACTGTGACATAATGTAAAGGGGGCCTTACTGTGGCAAAATGTGTAATGGGACTTACTGTGGCATAATGTAAAGGGGGCCTTACTGTGGCATAATGTGTAATGGGACTTACTGTGGCATAATGTAAAGGGGGCCTTACTGTGGCATAATGTAAAGGGGGCCTTACTGTGGCATAATGTGTAATGGGACTTACTGTGGCATAATGTAAAGGGGGCCTTACTGTGGCATAATGTAAAGGGGGCCTTACTGTGACGTAATGTGTAAGGGGCATTACTGTGGCATAATGTGTTGTAAGGGGCATTACTGTGGGATAATGTGTCGTAAGGGGCATTACTGTGGCAGAATGTGCTCTAAGGGGCATTACTGTGTTGCATAATGTGTTGTAAGGAACATTACTGTGGCATAATGTGTTATAAGGGACACTGCTGTGTGGCATAATGTGTTGTAAGGGGCATTACTGTGTAACAAAACCACACACCCTTTCCGTCCTCTATGTTGCTGACAAAAATCCTAGTCCCGGCCCTGTACATACAAACAGGCAGGGTCACACATACATACACACAGGCATGGTCACATGACATACATGCAAACAAGCAGAGTCACACATAGACACATACATGCATACAGCAGGGTCACACTTACATATACACATGCAGGCAAGTGCGGTACCTCTATCACCTTGCTTGATGTGGACTCAAAGCCAGCAGCTCCTTCTTCCTCTATGCTGCTGTAGTCCCGTCCTCTAGGGATGGCCATCGACCATTGATGATTCATAATCATCGAAGGTTTATGGCCGACGTCGAATGTTTTTCCCATCAATGGGGGAGAACCAGATTGTTTCCCTCCATCAATGGAAAAGCATAACCAAATAGTTTATTGTTTTTTTACATGGTGCCGGGACACGGAGCATAGCTCCGCCTCCAACACCTGTGAAGCCATGCCCCCTGGTTCTGATTGGCCCATGGGCCAGTCAGTTATAGAACAGGGATGACCATCGGAATGTGAAATCATCATTGGTCATCCATTGCATAGTTGGTTACCATCGATGGCCACTTGTTGTTTTGCCATCAATGGTAACCATCAATGGTTACCATACCGATGGCCATCCCTACCGTCAGAGGAGCATGTGCTGAGGTCCACCAATCAGGGCTCAGCACACGCTCCTCTGACCCTGAGTGTCACTAGCACATAGAGCAGCAGCAGGAAGGAAGATCTGCATGGAGCTGCCTGCTGCTCTATATCCCAACCCCCATCCGCATTGCTACAGAGACTGGCTGCCTAAAAAAAATAATATTAAAAAACCGCCCGGCGGTAGGCGGGCACGCGCTGCACCCCTGTAAGTGTGCTCTGTCACTCCAGGGTGCCACCACACACAGGGCCTGATTCAGACCCGCTCGCGAGCGCTGAGCACTCGCAAGCGGGTCAATGTTGGCCCAGTGCATGCGCACGACGGAGGCGGCTATGTCGTGTGCATGTGTGAGACCCGGATAGCGACGGGCAAGCCGTTGCTCTGGGTCTCGCTACAAAGGGGGCGTGCTGTTGATGTTGAGCGACGGCACGCCCCCTTTGGTGGGCGGGCCGGGGGCGTGGCTGCCCAGATGGAGGCATTCTCATGGGAACACCTACCATCTGGGGCCTGCCCCACTGACATCACAAGTGATGTCAGTGGATGGACTTCTTGCTCTGTAAGAGCAAGAAGTCCACTAGGACTTGCGGCAACGAGCTCGCACTAGCTGTGGGTGGTCTAAAAATACAATAGGCAGGCACTGATTCAGAGCGAGCGCTCTGAAAGAGCGTCCGGCTCTGAATCAGACCCACAGTTTGGGAAACACTGATCTAGGTGGAAGTAGACCTGACATAAAACTGATGTATCAGGGACTCAGGAGCATACCACATTGATGCACTTAACTTGAGAGCTCTTTGGCAGTTGCATTTTCCTTTATTTTAAATCACACATTTCTTAGGACTTCAATCCATCTTACAGGTATGAAGTCTCTTATGTACAGGAGAATATATGCACGTTCAGTTACAACCAGCAGTGGCTCCTACCCTCTTAACTGAGGGGGACTGCCACTGCTGCTACACTGGCAGTGGCTGGGACCAGTGCATGGGTAGCAGTGGCCCTGCGGATAACACTGGCTTCTAGGGACTTTGTATTAGTTGCAGCCCGAGAAGCCATGTACGGCTGCCCGAAAGGCAGAGCAGCAGCTTCCACTGCAAACCGCTCTCTGCTAATCTCAACCCGGGCTGGCAGTCCCAGGGGGAGGAGACACCTCCCCCATGACTGCCCGTCCTTTGCATGACTGGCAGCTGACTCTCCCAATATGAAGCCACCTCCAGTCACAGTGTAGCCAGTGAAGTCAAGGACTGCAACGGGCTCACTGAAGTAGCGGATTTTACTGGGGGGGCCGTAGCCCCTAGGTATAATCCACAACTGGTTACAACCATCTTTTATTTAGCACACATTTCTCAATATTGACATACAGTGAGCTATTTTCTCCTGCATTAAAAAATCTTTGAATCCTAACTATATGAAGCTACTTGTAACTAGGCAGATGTATGTAGTGTGCAACCACATATCTAATGCCCTGCAGCTACACACTACATAGAACTACTGATCTGCAATGTTTTATACTGACAATTACAAGTAGTTTCATATAGTTAGAATTCACAGGCTTCCTTTGCAGGAGCAAATAGCTCCATGTGTAAGGTGTCTGACTGCGAAGTCTGAGACGATGCGTTTGAGCCCCGGTATGACCAGGGCCAAATTAACAGTGTGGGTGGATGGAGCTGAAGCTCCAGGTTACCACATGAAAATACTGTAATTCCATCTTCATGACAGTATGATGATGACATGCTGCCTAGCTGGCACACAGTAAGCCATAAATCATTAGTATTACAATTGTATTTAATTTTCTCACAAATTATGCAAGTTTTACATTTTTAATGTATTTAAGGAGACATTGGGGCTGATAGTGTAGGAGATGTACAAGGTCATTTGTCCTTGGCCACACCCACACAGCACTCGTCACAGCTCCTCCCCTTCTCAGTGTAGACCTTTGAACAGTTTCAGCTCAAGGTCCATTTGGCCCCTAATCCGGCCCTGGGTATGACAGTATTTTGAAATCTGTTAAATTAAGCAGAAAGTGACTGAAGGTGCTTAGGGCAGTATTTAATTAATGACGATATTATCGCCCGATTTTTCAGCGATATTATCGCACCCAGTGTTTTTGTGAAAAACTTGAGAAAACCTTTCTCCATCTCAGTCAAGGAGAAAAAAATCCCTATTTTTGGGTAAAAATGTGGGGATTTCTTTCAGAACCCTTTGGACACCCCCTCTAATGATACTTTCCCCAAAAATGTTTTCAAAAGTTCATACTTTGGTGAAAAAAGACTGCTAATAAATTAATAGCCCCTTAATTTATTGGTGCAGGTGAACTAATGGTGGAATGATTATGGTAAAGTGGGATATTTCATGGTTCTTTCATGGTGCCCACCCCCTACTGATATATAGTTAATCACTAAATGTTCTGTGCATTGCACTGGGGCCACTGGAATGTCACTTGAACACTTTGTACTGAATTCAGGTTACTGGAATCGACTCTACTGTACTATGATCACTGGAATGCTCTCTGTACTGTTCTCAAGTCACTAGAATGCTCTTTGTGCTATGCTCTGGTCATTACAATTCTTTCTGCACTTGGTTCACTAGATTGCTCTCTGTACTGTACTCGGGTCACTAGAATGCTCTCTGTGCTGTACTTGGGTCACTAGAAGACTCTCTTGATTGGACAGGGGCTACTAGAATGCTCTCTGGACTGACCTGAAGTCACAAATATACTGTCTGTAGTATACTCTGGTCACTAGACTCTATTCCCTTTATCCTTATAATAACCCCCATGGCTGTGCTTTAAAAAAAATTCCATTAAATGCCTATAGTAAGGGATAACAATATCATGTCCTATAAAGCATCTTATAACATGTGTTTACCCATAGTAAACAAATGTGGGTAAATAAATAGTGAAGGTATTGAGTACCCCCAATCATTTCCTAAAGTTTGCAGCTCAACCTTAATTGGTAGATTTCTTCCAATCCACATGAGTAGTGGTCCCAATAAAAATATGGATGATTAGAATAGGATCATAAACTATGATTCATAATTGGGCATAATTTACCAGAAAGACAGTTGTTTGGTGACATACTTGATGACTCTTCGACGATGATGGCTCTTCCATGATGATGAGGATGTCAATTATACATCGCTGTCCACCATACTAATGCCTGTTCTCAAAAACATGGTCTAAAGTTGCAATGCAGACAGTCACCTAGGGCTGGACAGTTTAGGGGGTCCATCTCCCACCTGCTGCAGTTTAAATCCTTTCCCTTTTTTTGCAGATCCACCCAGAGAGGGAGCAGGTTGTCGGTGTAGAGTGTGGCACAAAGATCGCAGTGCATGACTGTTTCCTGAAGGGTTAATTGGAAGGGTGCAGGCCTGCCAGCAACACCTACAGAACAGTAGCCTCAGCTTTGATCACATGAGGCTGAACACCAGGGCTTAGAGGAGCTAGTGCCGTACCCTAATTGAAGGAATACAATACTCGCTCCTCTGAACCCTGGCATTCAGCCTTAAGTGACATGGTCTCGTGAGTGGCTAGCTGTCTAGTAGGGTGGACTGAACAATTACTATATAAGTGGCAAATAAAGGAAACTGAAAACTAGTGACAATAGTAGTAAAACATATAATTCTACGCCATGGAAACATTAAAAATATATTAATGTAATTGTTTATGAACAGTATCCTTTATTAAATATACATAAATCCTTTGCTGCAGGTGAAGTGCAGGACTCAACATTTTTATATACATTAAAACTGTTGTCTGCCTTGAGTCCTCCTTAAAATAAATTAATAAACAAAACGTACTTCCCCACCAGTACTGTTATACTGGTAAAGTTACTTTGTCACACCTGTGTGCAACTTACTTAGAGGAAAAAAATAATAAATAATGGTATGGTTATGGGAACTTCAAGGTCCCCCATCTTGTCATCTTAAGATGGAGACACCATTGCTTGAAAGAGGGTGCCCCATAGAAGAAATTGCCTGCTTATCAGTACCATTACATCATGGAGTCCATGCATGAGGGAAGACCACTTTGAGAAAGATGATTTCTGAAATGCTTTGATAAGATCTTGAGAAGTCACAAGCTTCAACTTTGCTACATAGGACTTTGGTTTCTGTCTGTCTCCAAGTGAACCCGGGACTAGAGATCTTCAACAATGAAGGCACAATATCTATCTCAGGGGTTCCCAACTACAGTCTTCAAGGCACACTAACAGTCCAGGTTTTAAGGATAGCCATACTTGAGCACAGGTCTCTTAATTAGTACCTTAGTTATTTTGATTTAACCATCTGTGCTCAAGCATGAATATTACTAAAACCTGGACTGTTAGTGTGCCTTGAGGACCGAGGTTGGGAAACACTGATCTATGTAGTTCAGAGAAAGGATGTGGTCAGTTTGCCAGTGGTCGGGATGCCGGCTGTTGAAATCCCGGCTTCAGAAACGCGACCTGGGACTAAACATAGGAGTCAAAATCCTGATGTCAGTTTAGATCCCAATGGCAGAATCCCAAGAGCCGCCATCCCAATCGTAAGTACACCGGGGCGTTTTAGGTGTTAACCGGTGGGGAGGGGGGGTTAGGCTTAGGCACCATGGGGGAGGGGATAGGCACCACTGGGGGGTCTTTAGGGCTAGGCACCAAGGGGGGATGGTTAGGTTTAGGGACCAAGGGAGGGGTTTTAGATTTAGGCACTAACGGGGAGGGTTAGTGGGCAGGGTGGAGAGAGTTAGGGTGCAAGAAGGGGAAGGTTAGGGGGAGAAGGGGGAAGGGTTAGTATACTTACCAGACTCCTGTTGGGATACCGAGTATTAAAATGCCGCTGTCGGCATTTTGACAGCAGGCATCCCGACTCCCGGTATTTCATATCCAATCAATGAGAAATACTAGTCGTTTATTAAGTGGAAACACAATATTTGAAAAATATCAGCTGATGACTCTACAGAAGTGTGTGTGATACCTATCAACTTCAGAAGTGTTAAGGAATTAAGTGTTAAGGAATTTTTTTTTAACGTTGTTACACTATGGCCCATATTCAATTTGGAGTGAAAAGCCGGAATCGGCGAAAAAGTCATTTTGCCAGGCGGAAAAGTATCGCCGTATTCAATTTGAAAAGACTTTCCGCCTAGGCGGAAAAGTTTCGCCTATGAATAGCATTCGGAAAAAAGTGCAGAATTGGGGTTTTGGGGTGCAACGTTGCGGGAACCCCCGTGCAGACTTCAGACAGTCCCCCAAAGGTAAACTGCGTCAAAATTTTAAAGAAAAACACTTCAAAACACCCTTGAAAATCATTTTCATTTTGGAGTCTAACTTACTGGGAGGTGTTCACCATTGACCGCTCCAAGCGGGATTTGGGCTTAAGCTGCACCCAGCAAGCAGGTTGCGGCCCTTTGGTCAGGTATCCAGCACAAGTGGGAAATGGAAGAACACTATCACAAGGAATACAAAGGAAAAAGATACTGGAAGTTTGTACTGGGGTAATGTATCGAGTACACACTCTGTTGATCCAGACGCAAGGCTGACACAGGAGAATGGCACTAGGAGATTGTACTTGTATGACATACTAAGTACATATGCTGTGGCTTCAGATGCAGAACTGGCACAGTAGAATGATATGATGAGATGGTACTTGGATGACGTACTAAGTACACACACCGTGGCTTGACGCAGAACTGGCACAGGAGAATGGTATGATGAGATGGTACTTGGATGAAGTACTAAGCACACACTGTGGCTTCAGATGCAGAACTGGCACAGGAGAATGGTATGATGAGATAATACTTGTATGACGTACTAAGTACACACTCTGGCTTCAGGCGCAGAACTGGCATAGGATAATGGTATGAAGAGATGGTACTTGGATGACGTACAAAGTACACACACTGTGGCTTTAGATACAGAACTGGCACAGGAGGTGACTCTAGGAAATTGTACTCAGAAGACATACTGAGTACACACACCGTGGATAAACACTAGGAACAAGTCACTAGAAGCAACGGAGCTTGGGTCCTGTAACGCAGCAACAGCAAGTGTCCACTGGAAGCAACGATGTTGTACAGGCAACTTCCTGTTGTCTAGAACCCGGTTAAGTACCCTAAGGTAGCAGTCCATTTGAGGATAGTGGGCGTGATTCAGACTTACTCGCGAGCTCTGAGCGCTCACAAGCGGGTCGATGGTGCCCTAGTGCGCATGCGCACGACGGAGGCTGCTCCGTCGTGCGCATGCATGAGATCCGGCTAGCGACGGGGAAGCCGTCGCTCCGGGTCTCGCACCAAAGGGGGCGTGCTGGCGATGTTGATTGACAGCACACCCCCTTTGGTGGGCGTGCCAGGGACGTGGCTGCCAGATGGAGGCATTCCCATGGGAACGCCTAGCGTCTGGGTCCGGCCCCACTGACATCACTAGTGATGTCAGTGGGACTGATTTTGGCACTGATAGAGCCAAAATCACTCCAGGGCTTGCGGTCACCGAGACCCTACCGCAGGGTCTCGTCGCAAGCCCGATGGTCGCGATGGTCTTAACCATCGCGACCATCTTTTTGGCCGCTCGCATATGCTGTGGGTGGTCACCCACAGCTATGCATGTGGCCAGGAGGCCGCTCCAAGTTTAGGTAGGAGGGCCCTGATTCCCGAGCGAGCGCTCTGGTCAGAGCGTCCGGCTCTGAATCAGGCCCAGTGTCAGCTGACAGCAACTAATGCTACTATTGGGTAAAGGGCTAATCAGGATACAGACTGTCATGGCTGTGTCCATGACCGTAACCGCAGGAACCACATCACGGAGCGAGCACATGGATGTCCTAGCAGATCCCAGGTATAATCCTCAGGGCGTCACTCGCTGCCGCACATGGCATCTGACCACTTGGGAGGCTAGGGGAAGTCGGCGCTGAGGTGAGTAACGGTCGATCCTAGGCCGCAATCTGACACAATATCTTGGACACAACTCCCCTCTTTCTGTCTTGCTACACGGTACTGCTGCAGGCAGCTCACAGGCAGCCTCCCACTCTCATGTGCTACCTCTACACTATGGCATCCTTTGTACTTGGTGCCCACAGGAGTTTTTCCACATTTTCTCCTGTCTTTTACACCTATCTGGATGCTCCTATCCTGCTCTTCGTGCTAACAGGATATTAGTTTTGCTCATTGAACTGTTGGGTTGCAATAATTTTTAAATGGATAGAATACAAGAGAGCAGCGCTTCAATTAAAATCTACAACCATTTAATAAAACTGATTAAACACAAAAACACATAAACTAAAGACTGGATGTTAAAAATCTTTGAGTGCGATGAAAAACACCCCTTGAAAAACCTGCCAATCCGGCAGGGAAACGCGTTGGTGTATACCCTTAACTGGCACACATGTTCTTTGAATGAAGCTCTGTGGAGTTATCATTTTTGGCAGGGACAGAACTACATGTGACACCAGTCACTGGTCCTGATTTGGACAATCATCTATCTGCCCGGGATTTTATTTGCTAATGCTTTCCCCGTTTATTGGGGATGACAGCAGAATTGGTGTAGGAGTTTTACACGTCTCTGCAGGATACCAGCCTTCTTCACGGATCTAAAGAAGACCACACTACACGGGTCATTGCCAGTCATTAGACCCACATTTCCATTGGAGAGCATTGGAACTGGTAAATCTATATATTTGCAATTGCCACTTTAATCCAATTTTGGACTTCATCTAGTACATTTGTACGGTGCTATAAAAGGGTTTCGATTATCAGGAGCTCGAACTTTGACATGCATGTCTGAAATTTTCATTTGTGTTTTTCATCGCACTCAAAGATTTTTAACATCCAGTTTTTCGTTTATGTGTTTTTGTGTTTATGATTTATTTATGTGTTTAATCAGTTTTATTAAATGGTTGTAAATTTTAATTGAAGCGCTGCTCTCTTGTATTCTATCCATTTATTGTATAGGAGACCTACTATCTCATTTTAGCAGCTGCTTGGTCAAACCACTCTTGACAGCACTATATTATTTATTTAGCAATCATTGTTAGTCTATCATTGATGGGAGGCCACTGAAGGTAAAGATTGGTGGCTGATCACTAATGGCAAGTGCTGACCCCCTATGTGCATGCGCATAGGTAAACCATTGATGGCTCACCATTGATAGTTTCTTACTAATGATGAAAAGCCATTGATCATCGATTGCAGAGCCGTCGATGTGCACTTTAGTCTGTTCCTCCTGTTGGCTGGGCATTTTCTCTCTGAGTCTGAAAGGTCATAACGCCATGTTGGTGTAGCCGCTCAAGATGGCGCCATTTTGTCTGGGTCCGAGGATCACTCCTATTCAGTAATACCCACTTGGAAAAGGGGTTAGGCTAATTATTCATAATTAATATTTTTAAAGATTTTGCATTATTGGAAATTAGTAAACAAAGGATAAAATCAACAAGACACGTGCATGCAGAGGATTGAATTGAATATGACACTATGCTAATGACTGTGGACAGTATAGGCACACCAGCTATGTTTTTGTACGTAGCAGCTGTGTTAAAATATGCAAAAGCCACAGGAGGGGTCTTATGTAAAAAGAATCCTACTGCTAGCTTATCTGATCCACTGCTGTCCCCGAAGATGCAGCATCAGATCAACTCTGTGCGAACATTGCTGGTCCATCGGACATCTGAGTAACCCTCAGGTTACTCGGGATATCTGGCAAAACTTTGCTGCCAGGGCTTGTGAGCCTGCGTCTGAGGACGCAGCCACTGGCTTTAGCACGCCTATAAAACAGGTCTGACACGCCCCCATTTTCTGAATTGCTGATCTGCTATTTTGGTGTCATCCCTTTGGATGGTGTCACCGAACAGCAGAGCAGTGGTGATGGATGACGCATGCATACAAATTCCACACACCCCTATACCTGGAGAGGCTGGGGCTGCCAAAAACTCCCAGAGCGCTGAGCATGGCCCCAGCACGATGAGAATGGGGGTGTGACACAGGGGCGGGCTGGACCGGGGGCAGGGTGCCACCTGCCCCCCGGGCTGTTACAGTTGTGCAGCACTAGGGCTGCCACTGCCTTCTGAATACATACCAGTGACAGCTGGGAAGGTTCCTCTGCCTGACAGTGTTAGTGTGCGGCACAGTGCAGCTAGCATGAGAGGGGGCCAGCATACACAGATTTACCCTCAACTCCCCCACCAGAACAGCTTCCTTTCCTCAGCTCTGCAGTAGCCCCACCCCCAGCTCCCTTCTCTTCCTCTCTTCTCCTTACTCCCTGCACCTCCCTACTCCCTCCTTATTGGCACCACACATAAGAAGACTGACCCTACTGTAGATGCAGTGCACACCATAGGGGTACTCCCTTTCCCCTGCAGGCTATCCATTTGCAGTGTCTCCCACTGTCCCCTTATCCCTTGCATTTTCTCCCACAGTCCCCTTATCCCTTGCATTCTCTCCCACTGTCCCCTTTTCCCCTGCAGTGTCTCCTACTGTCCCCATAACCTCTGCAGTCTCTCCCCCTGGCCCCTTATCCCCTGCAGTCCCTCCAACTGGCCTCTTATCCCCTGCAGTCTCTCCCACTGTCCCCTTCTCCCCTGCAGTCTTTCCCATGGTCCTCTTTTCTCTGCATTCCCTCTCACTGTCCTATTATCCCATGCAGTCTCTCCCACTGTCCCCTTTTCCTTGCAGTCTCTCCCAATGTCCCCTTATCTCTACAGTGTCTCCCATGGTCCCCTTATCCCCTGCACTGTAGTTTCCTTTACTATCTCCTTTTCCCCTGCAGTCTCTCCCACTATTCTTATCTCCTGCAGTCTCTCCCACTATTTCATTTGCCCCTGCAGTCTCTCCCTCTATTTCCTTTTCTCCTGCAGTCTCCTCTACTGTCACCTTTCCCCTGCAGTCTTTTTCACTGTCTGAAAAATTTGTTTCATCCCCCTCTCCATATTAGCCTGTACTCCCTTCCTATCTGCACCTCTGCCTCCTCCCAGGATGTTTGCCTCTGCCGCCTTACCACATGACTGGTGGCTGCAGTCAGAATTGACGTGTATGGACAGAGGTCCAATTGCGTTCAGCGCCACAAAACTGAACCTAAGGCTGACAGGTAAGCACAAATGTCTGTTACCAAGGGGCCTATCCATCAACACTAAAATAAAGTTTTTAAGGACATTTTCCTTAATTAACGTTATTTTAGTATTCATGAACACACTTAGCACAGGAGATATCACTGATATCTCCTTGTTAAGTCCCCCTGAGTTAATTTCCATACTCCCCATACATTAGTTTGGTGATGTGGAAATTATGGTATTCATCAAATTCCGAAAATTATGTATTTTCGGAATTTGATGGTGTTACTATTCACTATTTGTGAGGTGGCGAATAGCAGGTAAAACTTACCTGTGTCAGCGTGGGCAGATCCCCCGGCATCTCCCTCTGGCACTCTGGTCCCTCCTCTGGCTCCGGAGGCTGTTCTGAGATGTGTTCTCCCAGGAGAACACAATAAAGTTTAGAAAAAAAAACAACTTTTTTTTTTCTTTCTAAACTGTACAGTGTGCTGCTGGGAGACCACGTGTCAGAGCAGGCACCAGAGCCGGAGGTGCTGCAGTAGGCAGGTAAGTGCAGGGACGGGGGGAGGTGAGCGGAGGGAGGAGGGGGGGTGAGGGGTACACAAAATTACCGCAGCTGTAGGTAGTGCTGCACATGCACTTGTTTTACAGATGTAACAGTGTATGCGCAGCACTGACTACGGCTGAAGTAAGTTAGTGTACAGAGGGAAAACTATCTATTTCCCAAAGTAGATAGTTATGGAGAGGAGGAATGATGAATTCCTCTGGTAATTAGGTAGAACTCCATGCGAGTTCTAAACATAATTACCTCCAGACAATTTTTAGGTATGATGAATAGGCCCCAAATATTTTAAGCCCAATTCTCAATGTGTAAATTATTATTTTCATGCAAATTTACTAAAATCCTTTTGACAGGAGACTGGCTCCGATAAGAGCCTGCCCTGGGGAAGAGCTGGAAGCAGTGTGATAGTGATAGGGGGTCAATGGCCCAGTGAGCCGGCTCCGTCGTGCACATGCGCGAGACCTGGATAGCGACGGGCAAACCGTCGCTCCGGGTCTCGTACCAAAGGGGGCATGCTGTTGATGTTGAGTGAGAGCACGTCCCCTTTGGTGGGCGTGCCGGGAGCGTGGCTGCCCAGACGGAGGCATTCCCATGGGAACGCCTACCGTCTGGGGCCGGCCCCACTGACATCACAAGTGATGTCAGTGGGAGTGCTTTCGGCTCTGTTTGAGCCGAAAGCACTCTAGGGCTTGCGGCAACGAGACCCTACCACAAGGGTCTCGTCGCAAGCCCGATGGTCGTGATGGTCTTGATCATCGCGACCATCACCTGGCCGCTCGCTTAAGCTGTGGGTCACCCACAGCTATACGAGTGGCCAGGAGGCCGCTCTAAAAATCAAGAAGGATGGCCCTGATTCAGAACGAGCGCTCTGTCAGAGCGTCCGGCTCTGAATCAGGGCCTGTGTGCGCAGTAGCTGCACGTGCATCAACAAAGTAACGCCAAGCGTGCACCTGTGTCATAAGTAAAGGGCCGGCTGGCTCATCTGTTGACGGGTGGTGTAACCCCCAAAGTGCACTCCAAACAAAATAAAAAATTATTTTCTGTGTTTGTGAATTGTGTGCACTGTACGTGCATCTTCAAAGCAGCAGCGCCAACCGTGCGTCTGTCTGTTAAAGGGTGGTGTAACCACCAAAGTGCGCTCCAATAAAATAAAATAATCTTTTTTTCTGTGTTGTGTGTGAAATGTATGTGCAGTAGCCGCATCTGCATCCTCAAAGCAGCAGTGCCAAGCATGCGTCTGTCTGTTAAAGGGTGGTGTAACCCCCAAAGTGCGCTCCAACAAAATAAAATAATCTTCTTTTTTTCTGTGTTGTGTGTGAAATGTATGAGCAGTAGCCGCACCTGCATCCTCAAAGCAGCAGCGCCAAGCGTGCATCTGTCTGTTACAGGATGGTGTAACCCCCAAAGTGCACTCCAACAAAAATAAAACATTTTCTTCTGTGTTTGTGAATTGTGTGCACTGTATGTGCATAAACAAAGGAGCAGCGCCAAGCGTGCGCCAGTGTCCCATAAGTCTGTTAAAAGGTGGTGTAACCCCCAAAGTGCGCTCCACAAAAAATAAACATTTCTTTTTTTTCTGTTTGTGTGCGAAATGTATGCACAGTAGCCGCACGGGCATCAACACAGCAGCAGCGCCAAGCGTGCTTCTGTCTGTTAAAGGGTGGTGTAACCCCAAAGTGCACTCCAACAAAAATAAAACATTTTCTTCTATGTTTGTGAATTGTGTGCACTGTACGTGCATCCACAAAGCAACAGCGCCAAGCGTGTGTCTGTCTGTTAAAGGGTGGTGTAACCCCCAAAGTGCGCTCCACAAAAATAAAATAATATTTTTTTCTGTGTTTGTGTGTGAAATGTATGCGCAGTAGCCGCACCTGCATCCTCAAAGCAGCAGCACCAAGCGTGCATCTGTCTGTTAAAGGGTGGTGTAACCCCCAAAGTGCTCTCCACAAAAAATAAAAAAATCTTCTTTTTTCCTGTGTTTGTGTGTGAAATGTATGCGCAGTAGCCGCACCTGCATCCTCAAAGCAGCAGCGCCAAGCGTGCGCCTGTCTGTTAAAGGATGGTGTAACCCCCAAAGTGCTCTCCAACAAAAATATAATAATCTTCTTTTTTTCTGTGTTTGTGTGTGAAATGTATGCACAGTAGCCGCACCTGCATCCTCAAAGCAGCAGCGCCAAGCATGCGTCTGTCTGTTAAAGGGTGTTGTAACCCCCAAAGTGCTCTCCACAAAAAATAAAAAATCTTTTTTTTATGTCTTTGTGAATTGTGTTGGCTGTAGTCGCGCTGCATCCTCAAAACAGCAGCGCCAAGCGTGCGTCTGTCTGTTAAAGGGTGGTGTAACCCCAAAGTGCACTCCAACAAAAATAAAACATTTTCTTCTGTGTTTGTGAATTGTGTGCACTGTACGTGCATCCGCAAAGCAACAGCGCCAAGCGTGCGTCTGTCTGTTAAAGGGTGGTGTAACCCCCAAAGTGCGCTCCAACAAAAAGAAAAAATTCTTGTTTTTTTTCTGTCTTTGTGAATTGTGTGGGCTGTAGCTGCACCTGCATCCTCAAAGCAGCAGCACCAAGCGTGCGTCTGTCTGTTAAAGGGTGGTGTAACCCCCAAAGTGCACTCCAACAAAAATAAAAAAATTTCTTCTGTGTTTGTGAATTGTGTGCACTATACGTGCATCAACAAAGGAGCAGCGCCAAGCGTGCGCCTGTGTCCCATAAGTCTGTTAAAGGGTGGTGTAACCCCCAAAGAGCGCTCCACAAAAAATAAACAATTCTTTTTTTTCTGTGTTTGTGTGCAAAATGTATGTGCAGTAGCATCCACACAGCATCCACACAGCAGCAGTGTGCGCCTGTGTCATAAGTCAAGTGCCGGTTTGGACATCTGGTGCGGACTGAAGGACGTGCCAACAATTTCTGACATATCTACTGTCACTGCATATGATACTGTCACCCTTGACAGAATGGTGGAGGATTACATTGGTGTAATGTAATCCACCACCATTGTTCGTGTTTTGGATCTGGATTGGTTTTGCCAAAACCACCCTTCCGTGTTTTGGGTTCTGGGTTTTGTGTTTTGATTCTGTATTTTTTTTTAAAAAAGCATAAAAACAGCTAAAATCACAGAATGTGTTGGTTTTTCTGCTCCTATGCTATTATTAACCTCAATAACCTTAATTTCCACTCATTTCCAGTCTATTCTGAACACCTCATAATAGTGTTTTTTTGTCCAAAAGGTTGCACCGAGGTAGCTGGATGACTATGCTAAGCGACACGAATGGGCGGCACAAACACGTGGCCCATCTAGGAGTGACACTGCAGTGGCAGACAGGATGGTGGTTTGAATAACTAGGCCCCAAACAGTACATAATTCAAATAAAAAAAGAGGTGCAAGATGGAATTGTCCTTGGGCCCTCCCACCCACCCTTATGTTGTATAAACAGGACAAGCACACTTTAACAAACCAATCATTTCAATGCCACGGTCTGCCACACGACTGTGGCTGAAATGATTGGTTCGTTTGGGCCCCGACAAAACAAGCTGGGAATTAATCTGTCCCTGCACAAACTGGCTCTACGGAGGCAAGATGTCGTCCTCATCCTCCTCATCCACCGATTCTTCACCCTCTTCAGTGTTGTGTATATCCTCATCCTCACAGAGTATTAATTTGTCCCCACTGGATTCCACCACAACAGGTCCCTCTGTACGTTCTGGAGGCTGGTCTCCCTGGAAGAGTTGATAATTCATTTTTATGAACATCATCTTCTCCACATTTTGTGGAAGCAACCTCCTATGCCTTTCGCTGACAAGGTTCCCGGCTGCACTAAACACTCTTTCGGAGTACACACTGGAGGGGGGGCAACTCAGGTAAAATAGAGCCAGTTTGTAAAGGGGCCTCCAAATTGCCTCTTTTTCCTGCCAGTACAGGTACGGACTGTCTGACATCCCTACTTGGATGCTGTCACCAATGTAATCCTTTAACAGACAGACGCACGCTTGGCGCTGCTGCTTTGAGGATGCAGGTGCGGCTACAGCCCACACAATTCACAAAGACAGAAAAAAAGGATTTTTATATTTTTTGTGGAGCGCACTTTGAGGGTTACACCACCCTTTAACAGTCAGACACATGCTTGTCGCTGCTGCTTTGAGGATGCAGGTGCGGCTACAGCCCACACAATTCACAAAGACAGAAAAAAAAGGATTTTTTTATTTTTTGTGGAGCGCACTTTGAGGGTTACACCAACCTTTAACAGACAGATGCATGCTTGTCGCTGCTGCTTTGAGGATGCACGTACAGTGCACACAATTCACAAACACAGAAGAAAATGTTTTATTTTTGTTGGAGTGTACTTTGGGGGTTACACCACCCTTTAACAGACAGACGCACGCTTGGTGCTGCTTTGAGGATGCACGTACAGTGCACACAATTCACAAACACAGAAGAAAATGTTTTATTTTTGTTGGAGTGCACTTTGGGGGTTACACCACCCTTTAACAGACAGACGCACGCTTGGCGCTGCTGCTTTGAGGATGCCCGTACAGTGCACACATTTCACAAACACAAGAAAATATTTTATTTTTGTTGGAGTGCACTTTGTTGGTTACACCACCCTTCAACAGACGAGCCAGCCGACCCTTTACTTATGACGCAGGCGCACGCTTGGCGCTACTTTGTTGATGCACGTGCGGCTACTGCGCACACAATTCACAAACACAAAAAATAATTTTTTATTTTGTTTGGAGTGCACTTTGGGGGTTACAGCACCCTTTAATGGTCAAGTCAGCCGGCCCTTCACTTATGACACAGGCGCACACTTGGCGCTACTTTGTTGATGCACGTGTGGCTACTGCGCACACAAGTCACAAACACAAAAAAATATATTTTTTTATTTTTTTTGGAGTGCAATTTGGGGGTTACAGCACCCTAACAGACTTATGGGACACAGGCGCACGCTTGGCGCTGCTCCTTTGTTGATGCACATGCAGCCACAGTGCACACAATTCACAAACACAGAAAATAATTTTTTATTTTGTTTGGAATGAACTTTGGGGGTTATACCCCCCTTTAACAGACGAGCCAGCTGGCCCTTTATTTATGACACAGGCGCACGCTTGGCGCTACTTTGTTGATGCACGTGCGGCCACAGTACACACAATTCACAAACACAGAAAATAATTTTTTATTTTGTTTGGAGTGCACTTTGGGGGTTACAGCACCCTTTAACGGTCAAGCCAGCTGGCCCTTTACGTATGACACAGGGGCACTCTTGGCGCTACTTTGTTGATAACCGTGCGGCCACAGTGCACACAACTCACAAACACAGAAAATATTTTTTTATTTTGTTTGGAGTGCACTTTGGGGGTTACAGCACCTTTTAACGGTCAAGCCAGTCGGCCCTTTACTTATGACACAGGCGCACGCTTGGCGCTACTTTGTTGATGCACGTGCGGCTACTGCATACACAATTCACAAACACAGAAAAAAAAATATATTATAATTATTTGGAGTGCACTTTGGGGGTTACAGTTACAGCACCCTTTAACGGACGAGCCAGCCAGCCCTTTACTTGTGACACAGGCGCACGCTTGGCACTACTTTGTTGATGCACGTGCGGCTACTGCGCACACAATTCACAAACACAGAAAAAATATTTAATTTTTTTGCACTTGGGGGGAGCACCCCTGATGGACAGAGCACCCCCTGGACAACACTACAGCACCCCTTTAGGACTGGGACACTGCACAGGACTTTGGAGTGGACACAGCCCCTATGGACAACTGACTGCACAACACAGTCCAGCCAGCCCCTATGGACTTTGGAGGAGTGGACACAGCCCCTATGGACAACAGCAGCACAGCACAACACAGCCAGCCCCTATGGACTTTGGAGGAGTGGACACAGCCCCTATGGACAACAACAGCGCAGCACAGTGCAGCACAGCACAGCACAATACTACACTGCACTACACTACACTACACAGCCCAGCCAGCCCTAACTCCCACCCTCCCTCCTCACTGTCCACAGCCGAGTGAGAAAATGGCGCCGACACGGCGCCATTATATAGGATCCAAAACCTGCGAGACCCGGAAAGCGGGATGATGACGTTTTGCCTCGATTTCAGATCCGAGTCAGGCGGGAAAAGTCGAGCCTGACTCGGATCGGCCTCGGATCGGGGGGGCTCGGGGGGGTTCGGATTTCAGAAATCCGAACCCGCTCACCCCTAGTCTATGTTTATGGTTATATGGAACGTGAAAGCATTGAGTGCTAGTTGTCTGTAGGTCTACAGATTTATCAGTATATATGTGACATTGGGATTTATTAACCATTGGTGGCAGTAAGCTAACAGTAACTGTCATCATGTATTGTTGCATATATATCATGTAGCAGCGAATGCAGTAGCTCCTAAGCCCCATTCCTCTGTGTGTTTTTTCTCAGCCGAACACTATCGGCATAAGGAGGAAGTAATAACATCCACTCAAGATTTTACCCAGCTGAGATCAAGCTTTGCTTGTCCCCGTTGTTACTTGGTAAATTGACTGAGGCACTACAAGGATCAGCATACCCTCCAGCCACTGATCTTATACATGCCTCACAGAACAGTAATACAGAGAATGGCAAATGTATTTAACTCATACTTGTCTACTTCAGGGAGATTGTGACAGCACCACCTATGAGCGCAGCGGTAAAGTGGGCATGTACTGCTACATCTGAGAGGTGTGCCATAAATCTGATTTACATCCACATGTAATTGAGCCCCAAAGCAGTTATGGTGCATACACACGATCAGATTTTTTCTTCAGATATGGACGATAACGATTTAAAAATCGTTCAGTCGTTCATATCTGAAGGAAAATCGTTCATATCTGACATGCCTGAACGATGGACGATCAACGATGCGCGTTCCCGTTTGTCAGATAACGATATCTGACATCTGATGGGTTTGCAGTCAGACTTGGACGATTCCATTCATTTTAATGCAGTCAAAAATCGTTCAATCGTTCAAATCGTTCAAATCGTTCAAAACTTTGGTCAAATCGTCCAAATCGTTCAAATCGTTTAATTGTTCAGTCGTTCATCTGACAAATCTGACAAGTCTGACAAATCTGACCGTGTGGATCTACTTGTTTATGAAAACACACTGATACTTTTCAGAAAATGCATGTAGCCATAGGGCTCACTGTGCCTTATATCCAATGCAGGGAAATGATACTAATGCTCCCATTTAAATGTATATATCTCTGTTTTTTTTTAACATAAGAGCTTCAGCATGGGGGTAAGGTGCAATCAGGGAAATTGATGGACTCTTCAGGGAGACAGGGAGATTGCTAATATTTAAAGGAGTCTCCCTGACAATCAGGGAGAGTTTTCAAGTATGATTTAACTCAGAACTCTGCATTACTATTATCATATAGCATGTACTATGTAAAACTCGTTGCTGGTCTATTTGCAGTGTGCTGGGGAATGTGTCTGTTTTTTTCTTGTCTAGATTAACCCTTCCAACCCTTCCCTTGCATACACCTGTGGTGGGCTAATAAATTGGTTTGAGCAAGTTTCTCTCTGTGTATTAATGTTCTTTGAGGCATGTATGGGATTAGTAGCTGGTGGGTGTGCAGATCCTTGTAGTGCCATATTGGGGAATCCTGGGGTGCTCCAGGTAAGTTAGCTCTCAATTTAGAAATAAATGAGTATATGATGACCCAATAATGGTGCTATTATCATGTAGTGTAGGTCATACTTGCCGACAGTCAGTTCCCTCCTTCCGGGAGGGAGCTGATTGTCGGCTAACAGCGGGGGGCGTGCCCGGCCATGACGTCACATTTGGGGGTGGAGCCGCGGTCAGGGCCGCGTGATCGTGCCATCGTGGCCCCGCCCCCTCTTCACAATGCGTTATTTTCAGCATTGTGAAGCAGGGGGAGGGCCCACGATGACGCGATTCAGCTGAGGTTTTTAGTTTATTCTGGGGGGGAGGTCAGGAGGGTAGCTGACTGCCGGGAGACTTGCCTGCCTTTCCGGGGAGCCGGGAGAGGCACCCGAAAATCGGGAGGCTCCCGGCCAATTCGGGAGGGTAGGCAAGTCTGGTGTAGGTACCACCAGAACAGAGACTCCAAGTGGCTGGTGGCTTGCCATATATTTGCAAATGTATGTATCAGAGCGCCATTCATTGCTTTGATCATGTAGTATGCAAGTCTCTCTTTGCTGGCCTATTTGCAGTGTGTGGGATGGGGGGGGGGATTTTCTTGTCCAGATTAGCCCCTCCCTAACATACACATGTGGTGGGCTAATAAATAGATTTGAGAAACTTCCACTCTATGTATTATTGTCTGACACAAAGCACAGACTGTTGCTGTGTGAAAAGACACCACTGTGTAGGAGGCCATGTTCTACATGTTCAAGCAACAGAACATTGTGTATGTGGTACAGTTCTGAGAGCTCATAGCTAGAATATGTTGCTGAATGAGAGTACAGGAGAGTAATTTAACAAGATACACTAAAGGAAAAACACTTCCAAATCACACACAAAGGCAGGGGGATGTGTAAAAAGACATGGTTACCAGGGCAACCGAGCCAGGGATAGTGACAGACTCAGGGGAGAGTGTGAGGCGAGCAAGGAAGCAAAAATATATATTTAGCTGCCTGAAGCCTCAGTAAATAGCAGTTTATATTTAGAATCTTAGCATTATTAATGTATAATCACAGGGATCACACTGTGGAGGAAATAGAGACATAATTTACAACATTGTTTCACGCTGCCCTTCAGCCCCAGCGCACAGAAATCTGGAGTATCCTCCCACACATTTTGCTCAGGGGCCCGGGAATGTTGTTCTGCCTTCGCCCCTGTGCTATCAGTAGAAAAAAAATAACCTCTTATGTTATATGACTCAGTAGTGGTAATGTGCTGGGGTAAGAATGGAGAAGGCGACCAGGACTAACGGGTCTAAAGTCTCTAATGCCGACGGATGTATCTTTTTCTACCATCGCATTAGTCAAAGGGTTATGGACGGTGGTAAGATTGCCAGCGATAGCTTCACCATGTCCCCGTAGGGAGAGCGAGGCTTATTTAACAAGCATTGTAGCAGTACATCTACAATTCCACTACTTCCTCCTGTTATTGATATCTATTTTTAAATAAAAAATATTTAACAGTGTTTTTTTCCCATTTTTTATCTATGTTTTACTTATTTTATTAAAAATTTTTATAAAGCTGCTGTATTATTTTAACAATAAAGGAGCATTGAAATGGTAAGCAGTTCATAATTGACATTTCAAATACAGTAAGCAGTAAAATTACAAACAAAAAGTCACACAAGAGGTACTGCCAACATAAGGAATTCAACTTAATAAGGGCATAATAAGAGAAAATTTAATAAAAAGGAACTGAGGTTATATTAGAAACAAAAAAATAAAAAGGGGGATAATCGGTAGACTAAGAAAAACAAGAAAATAAACAACACAAAACAAATCAGAGCAAAAGTAAAATACAGCGCTTCAATAGGATATGAGTATCTATCTGTTCACAGTCCCCTTAGGTTGCGCAATCTGTCATGTGAACATAGAAAACAAGAGTAGTTGAAGAAGACATCACAATGGTATTCTCAACACATCAGGATACTCATGGTAATTGCCTGTCTAGGTACCATAAGGAAGCTTCAAAACTCATAATAATTTTGGATTGTTTGGAGGAGTCAAGTGATGTATACTCCCCATTTTTGGTTAAAAGGACCCAGCTTTAAGTTCCGGGAGTACTACTTGTCTATCAAAGTACAGAATGCGAAGCAAAAGGCATTTAACCGATTCCAAAAGTGGAGGTGTAGGAGATGTCCGATTACATAGAATTAATAAAAGTCATAACTTTCTCCCAAAACTTTCTAATGTTAAGGCATAACCAGAAGGTATCAAAAAAGTTTGTACCAGGGCGTCTACATTTGGGCAACATCCCGACTCCTCTTGTACCATATAACATCAACGTAATTTATATATATATACTCTATTAATAGTCTTAGTATGTACCTCTTGCAACCAGGAGCATTTTAGAAATTATAATGTTTTAAAATATCAAGTAACTCCAGGAAAATCACAATTCCAGGCAAGTGTTGTCCTGCCCCATGACCCATTTGCTGTAGGGCCTAGTAAAGCTGAATATAGATACTTTGTTTATGGATGGAGTCAGGGAGAAGACAATGTGTGGATGGGGTCAGGAGAATCCATCAAAGCCTGCTGATTCATTACTGAACGTGCAAGTCTACACCTTGAAGGTACATATAACATTGCATGTGAGGAATATCAAAAGTGTTGTGTAAATGTTTGAAAGTGAGGACGGTGCCCCAAGGATCAAATACATTCTTCACTTGTCCTTCACTTTCCATTGGAGAAAGAGGGAGTTCTCTAGCCAGGGAGGGAAACAGGGTTTCCCCATAGGGGGATATATCTGGAACAGGGATCTGCTGTGTGCTGGGCTGTTGTGAGGTAAGAGTGGGCGAACCGGCGCCGGACCTGGGCCCCGGTAATTAGTACCCGCCCCCCCTCTCTGCACCCATGGTCGTTCCCAGATGAATCCCATTTGCTCTGGATCTAAGATAGATGGCAATATCATCATTAACAATTTATAATCCAAATCTAATAGGGAAATTGACCTGTAGGAACTAGGGAGGTCGGGGTCTCTACCAGGCTTGGGTAAAACTTTTATGATGACATAATTAAAATATGGGAGGAAAATACAAACCGAAATAACAGTATTAAAAATCAAAAGCAAAGTAGTACACACCTCCAGTTTCTTATTACCATTAAGTACCTCATCTAGTGTAATGGGTGCTGTAAGCAGCGTGTGAGGAAGAAATTAGGGGGAGAGAAGTATGGTTCCAGAAAGCTTCTTTCTGTGAGGGATCCAGAGAGGGTTGGGAATAAAGCTCCTCGTAGAAGGAGCACAGTAAAGTCATAATATCCTGGCCTTTACGCATACAGTCAGGAGTACATAGGATAGGGATTGATGCAGGGGTGCTATCACTACTTAGCAGGTTGGAAAGGAGACGTCCCAAAT
The DNA here is from genome assembly GCA_031769625.1 of Taudactylus pleione. Lineage (NCBI taxonomy): Eukaryota > Metazoa > Chordata > Amphibia > Anura > Myobatrachidae > Taudactylus > Taudactylus pleione. Next base: position 15,782,354 of record JAUIMM010000706.1, on the reverse strand, counting down.
TTGTAGAACTGGAAGTTTATTCTAATGCTGATATGCTTTTTTACTTGAGAGAGAGGGACTAGATTTTAGCACCTGAAAAGCAACAGTCAAGTCAGCCTGCACCTGTTGGTACAGTCCTGAACAATCTTTCCTATGTTTAGTGACATAAACATTACTGCCTTCAACATATTATACAATTTAACAGAGTTAGCTAAGTGGATAGGGAACTACCATGGTCTGTAGGAACCACAATCAACCAATGGAGTGATAGATACCCACACCAGGGCATGGAGAAACGTGATTCATGTAGCGCTCAGCAGAAACTTCAGAGAGCAATAGTCAAACATCAAGTAAGGATACACAATAGAGAGGGTGGTTCCTTAGCTTGGAAAGTGGCTTCTTTTTGAAAATAAGCTGCTGCATCATCGGTAGAGGAAAAGTTGTAAACCAGACACTTCTGTTCGTGTTTCTGCCCGATAGTTAAATGGGCAGTGCTTTTACTACTGTAGCAGTGTCTTGCTAGTAAAAAGCACTGCACTTTTAAATATAGGGCAGAAACACGAACATACGTGTCGGGTTTTACAACCCAACACTTGGTAAATTTACCCCTGATCACCACATTACTTATACCTCTTTTCCACCAAAAACCCAGGTCCAACCTGGGTTTTCAGACATGGTTCCAACCCAGGCCAGACACCATTTACACAGCACCATTGATCTGGGTTATTCTCAGGTCAGCCCCGTTCACACTGAACCTGGGTCTGCCCTGCTAAACTTGTGAGGTCATAAAAAGTGGGAGGTGATTGCTCCACAAACACCAATCGGCTAATTTTAGGCATGGCCCAGGTTGGATAACCCGGGTTGCACTGTTTACACTGCACCATTATGATATTTTTCAGGGACCCTTTTACACTGTACTGTGACCCAGGTAGACCCAGCAAAAACCGAGGTTTTTGCTCTGGTGTATAAGGGGTATTAATGGTATACAGTACTAGGACATTAAGTCACCTTCATGTTCTCTCTATCTCAATTGTCCTCTCTGTCTCAATTACATCTGTGACCATTGCCAAACCACCTTAGACCAAGGGGTCTATGTACAGTACTATGCCTTGGATGGAGATAAAGTAGACGGAGATAAAGTACAAGCCAACCAGCTCCTGTCATTTTTCAAACACAGCCTGTCACATGGCTGTTAGGAGCCGATTGGTACTTTATCTCCATTCATTTTATCTCCATCCAAAGCTTAGTAAGTAGACCCTCAAAACACTGTCTGACCTGACTAAATGGAGTATGGAAATGATCTATGTCAGACTTGGCAAACCTAACAAATCACAAATCATTACCACATGGATGCCTGCTACCATAGGCAGGAAGCAAGGGCTGGGCTTTACAGACTGTGTAGTAAATTGAATGATTATATGAATTAAAATGTAACTAAGATGATCTAAAATAGAAAAGATGGAAGATTGAGCCAAGGGGTAGTTTATTGTGATTCGGAACACAATTGTGTTAAACCCGATATTGACCTTAGAAAGTGCTACACAATAAGGAACCAATATCTTACCTATTCAATACCCCGCAGCAGAGGTTCATACGTTATACACAAATGTCCTTATAAGCCATCTCATGGCCACATGTGCTAAAAAAACAGACCTCAAACTTCCATACTGTACGTTAATTGTAGTTTATAACGCTGTAGAGGTTTTGCTGGTGCACATTATTCAAAGATAGTAAAAGTAAAAAGAGCAAAAAATAGGTTCTTAAAGGGTTTTCAAAAATTGAACAAATACTGAAATGTATTCATCAACCTTTCAGATCCATTATGGCCCTTTATATATCCAAATATATAGAAATGACTCATATATATCAGTAGTGAACAAAAAAATGGAAAAAAAATATAAAGTCACTTACTAAGGTGTTGGAGTTCCCAGTGCAGCGATTGCTACTTTATCCAACAATGCATCAAGTCTAACAATCAGGGCCGTAGCTAGGGTAGTGCGGCCGGTGCCATCGCACAGGGCACCACAGGTCAGTGGGCGCTGTTTGGGCCTGTCAAATTTCTGTTTATTATCATTCTTGCTTGTAGCTTCCTCTTATTTCATCCCCAGCATCTCCTGGCCTCCCCTATCTCTTCCCTGGCCCTTCTCCATGAAGACATGGCCCTTTTTTGGGTGCATTATAAACCTTTGAAAAATGAGGGGGACGCCAATGCTCTTTCTGGCACAGGGCACCAAAAAGTCTAGGGGGGAGATGTATCATCGGCGAAAATGCGGTAAAACCCCCGAAAATTCAGTTTTCTGGAATTTTACCGCATTCCCCGTATCTATTAAGCTGCAGAATGCTCTGCATTCTGCTGCTTTGCGTTGCTAGGTAATGCCACCTTCAGGTGGCGTTACCCAATAGAAGCTTATGGGCTTCTTAGTGCGACGCTCGGGGCTGGGATCCCTCCCATGAGCCCCCGCAGCCCGCCTCCTTCTGCGCATGTGTTAAACCCGGAAGTCCCGCTGCCCGGCAGCATCGCAAAGCATCGGAAAGGACAGCTCTCATCGAGAGAGCTGTTCTTTGCGATATTCTTGGTACATACCGCGGTAATTAACCGCGGTATGTGCGCGAAGTCGGGGAGGATGTACAGCATCGGCGATGTTGCCGAAGATACATCTCCAGTTGCAGATCTGCTAATAATACCTGTAATTGTGCAGGGTGGGTGCTGTGCTATTCTTCCACTATAAAGTCACTCAGTTGATGCTTGGTTGGTGGCAATGGAAACAACTGTTTCATGTATTGTTTGACAATATCCCATAAATGCTTATTTGGGTTTAGATCTGATGACTCAAAAGGTCATGACATATGTGTAACATCAGTGTCATGTACATGAAACCTGGTGTATAACACTATAGTTACCGAGATCCCTATGAACATTTAAGGTCTCAGATCTTCTCTTATATGTATGCCCAGGAGCTAGTCCATGTGCTAAGACTGGCATATCTGCAGTGAAGTTCTATTGGGATTTCCGTTGTGGAATACCCCATAAATGTTTAATTGGGGATTAACTGTGCATTATGCAGCGATTAATTGCTAGCAAATGATTTTCTTTTATTGATGAGATTAGTTGCAGAACTCCACGATCGAACAGAATGGTTGTGCTGCACAGTCGTTAAAAATCGGCTGATTAGCTCATCTCTTACGGTATAATCTGGTAAAAATGGGGCAATCAATATTTAGAGAGCAAATCACTCACAGGCTAGTGAGTTAAGACTATGTATCTCAGTCCTTACAGTTGTTTGAATTCGCAAACATGCATTTGAGTAATATATACTTAACACTTCTATTTTGTGTTTAGTATTGACTATATGTTAGGGCAAGGAATAAATCCAGATTATGCATGAAGAAATAGACTGATGATATTGTAGGGTAGATTGTGCCACATGTCCGGAGAGCACCGCTGCATGTTCTGAATTTATTCCTGCAATTGGCAGTTAAAGTATCATTGAATTAAAGGCTGTGATCAGAAACAGAACATCATGTTATGTCGTTATTAGCTCAGGTACAGACTGTGTGTTGCAGCGGTGGGATTTTTTCCATTCTCTATTATATCCACTTCAGCAATGGCAATCAAGGGTTCATAGAGTGTGTTACTAATCAAGGGTACAAAGAGGGCATATAAGTAGTGGGCTAGTTATAGGCTAAGACATTGTGAAGGCTGGTATTAGCTGAGTTTCTATACAGAATAGAATATGAAGCAGTTAACAAGGATTTACGCTGGTTATGTGCTTTTACAGTCCAAACGTTCAAGTGCATGCCTAGACCAAATAGCTCAGACTTGTAACCAATAGCAACCAATGAAATATATGCTTTGAGCACTTTAGCATCACCATAACAATGATTTGTTACTCTTGGTTACAAATAGATCATGTACGCCGACCCTCGTGTTTTGGTTTTTGTTTTGGATCTGGATCTCCCCTGGTTTTGGATCTGAATCTGGTTTTGGATTTTTTTTTCCTTGGTGTTTTGTTTTCATGTTTTGGTTTTGGATCTGGATTTGTTTCTTAAAAAAACATAAAAACAGCTAAAATCACATAAAATGGGCCTGTTTTTGTTCCTACAGTATAATTAATCTCAATAACATTTATTTCCAGTAATTTCCAATCAATTTTGATCACCTCACAATATTATTTGCTTCATCTAGTTAAGGCCAAAAGGTTGCATCCAGCTAGCTGGCTGACCAAGCTAAGTGACACAGTGGGTAGCACTAACATGTGGCAGTTCAGCTTCTAATTTCCAACACGGATACAGTGTGTTATACAGTTTGGGTTGGATACACCAATAGTGCACTTACTGTGACAGCAGTGTCGGCAAAGCGGGGTTGCTGATGGTGTCCTCAGTACATGGAATGGCAGTGCTGCGTTGCTGGCAGTGTCCTCAGTGAAGGGTACCGGTTATGTCGGCAGTGCGGGGGTGCCATCGATGTCTTTAGTGCAGGTTTGCTGGCTGTGTCGGCAGTGCAGGGGTGTCAGCGGTGTCTTTAGTGCAGGTTTGCTGGCTGTGTCGGCAGTGTGGTGGTGTCAGCGGTGTCTTTAGTGCAGGTTTGCTGGCTGTGTCGGCAGTGCAGGGGTGCCAGCGGTGTCTTTAGTGCGTGTTTGCTGGCTGTGTCGGCAGTGCGCTGGTGCCAGCGGTGTCCTTAGTGCAGGTTTGCTGGCTGTGTCGGCAGTGCGCGGGTGCCAGTGGTGTCTTTAGTGCAGGTTTGCTGGCTGTGTCGGCAGTGCGGGGTTGCTGGTGGTGTCCTCAGTACATGGAATGTCAGTGCGGAGGTGCTAGCGGTGTCCTCAGTGCAGGTTTGCTGACTGTGTCGGCAGTGCAGGGGTGTCCTCAATGCAGGGTGCCGGCGGTGTCCTAAGTGCATGTATGCTGACAGTGTCGGCAGTGCAGGGGTGCTGGTGGTGACCTCAGTGTGGGAGTGTCGGCAGTGTGGGGGTCGCTGACGGTGTCCTCAGTACGAGGGGGCAGCAGTGCAGGAGTGTCGGCAGCTGTGGTGTCGGCAGCGGGGGATGCTGCCAGTGGGGGTGCCGGTGGTGTCGGCAGCAGGGGGCACCGGCGTTATCAGGTGGCGGGGAATGGCGGGCGCCATCTTTTTCTCTCTCCTATTGCATTTTCAATGGACAATGCTGATTGGCTGAGAGCCTTGACAGATGGCTCTCTCAGCCAATCAACTTTAAGCCTGCTCAAAACAAAACTTCGCGACCCGACAGCGGGGTCGCAAGGTTTTGCCTCGGTGAGGGATCCGGGGCAGGCAGGTAGATCCGAGCTGCGCTCGGATCACCCCTGATTCCCAAAATTTGTGTGGGTTCAGATCTACAGGAGAGGCATTTGTCTAAATCACTTTGTTCAGTTTTAGGGGCCACTTTTGTATCCCCACTCTCAGTGTTGTCACTAAGGGGGGAGGGAGTGGGGGTGCAGGCTGCACCAGGTGACACCATCAGAGCTGGTGACACCAAAATAGCAGCTCAGCTCTGCTATTTTGGTGTCACTCCCTCAGATGGTGTCACCGGGCATCGCTGATGCACAACCCCATGCCCGGAGAGGCCCAGGGCTGCCCAGGAAATCCCAGAGCACTGGGCAAGCCCTGTGTGCCTTGCCCCCAAAACGGCACACATCCCTCCAAGTTAGGCATAGTAGATACTAGATAATTGCAAGGTGGGGCCCAAACCAATTTCCTCATCCAATCAAAATCTAATTAGATTTGATGTGAATATTGATCATACCAACTTGCGATATATCCTCCGGTGACTGCATATTTCTTCCACCCGGGACATTTGGTGCGGGAACCAGCGTCCAAGGGGTTAATAACCGGCCAGGGGAGGCAGCTTCCCTGTTTAAGCGGGTCCTATCCTTAGCTCAGTGCGCCTTTCCACTGTGGTCTGGCTTCCCTGAGTTGCGAACACGCCCCCTCTGAGGTCTCTGGCAGCCATTTTCTATGTGTGCAGTCGCAATTCTCCCAGGTCAGCACGTGGTCCGGTCCCCCTGTATACCTCTCCACATAGTCAGCGTATGTAGGGCTATTTCCTACCAGACATTGCGTCTGTGTAATTGAGTATAGTGTCACTTTGCAGCGTCTTTTGCATTGTATATGACTTGTGCTAGCGCTATCTGTGTCTTTTTTTTGTCAACTTATGACTCTACCTTTTCTCTCTGTTCTGCCCTAATACAGATGTTGTTAGCGAAGCTCATACCTGACTTCATATATATACTAATTCAACATATCTGAGGACTGTCACATACTGTTGTGTGCTGCACTGTGCCATATATTGGCAACGGGTTTGTGCAGCTTCCATAAGCATAAGACAGGACCAGTATATTGCTTCCTGTTAGTATTTATATATAATATAATATACTCGTGGTTGCTTTGTACACAGGACCTGAATCAGAGCTGTTCGCTAAGGCGCGATCGCTCGCTGCCGGGCAGTTGTTGCTCAGTGCGCATGCGTTTAAGTCGCAGTCTCTGCGATGGGGAATCGTGCGCTCGTAGTACACAGATTGCCCGCTAATTTGTGTGACAGATAGTGCCGTTCGTGGGTGGTAACAGGGGAAGGTGCTTGTAAACAGGGGAGTGGTGTTGTGGACACAGGCGTGTCAGGCCAACAAAACGCTGTTTAAAGGATGTGCATAATTAGCAAAGTAGGATCATTGTACACGTCACCTGCATGTATTTCAGCCAGCACTGATCGCTGTGCTTGCAGCGGGGTAAGGCTACCTCAAGGGCTGCGAGCAGCTCCGATGGCTCTCGATGTTACCGATTAATTCAACAATTCCAGGAGATGACGTGTTGCGAGGGGAAAGGGGGCATCTTTAAACACTAGCGAGCGCTCAGTGTCGTAGCTCACTAAGACAAAGTGGGCCTCCTTACGCAACGCAGTGTGAGCGTGGAATTAAATATCCGGCCCCTTTTTGCCAGCGAGCGGCCGCATCTTGCGAGCAGGTCTGAATGAGCTCCACAGTGTGCTATTGTGCGTCATTCACCCGGCAGACATGTCTGACAAGGTTAATGGACACATTCCTGTACTTTTGTCGCAATCTTGCAGATTATGTACTGCAGTTTTCAGTGAGGAGGATGTGGTTCAGGATGGGCTATGTATGAGGTGTTATAACCCGCCAGGTTCCTCGAACCACATGACATCAGCACAGGAGCCCCCTTGGGCAATATTCTCTCAGATGCTGGCCTCCATTGTAGACCGCCTGGCGGTCCCGGCTGTTGTTCCTCCTACGGGGGTACTACACCAGCACGTCCCTCGCTCGCAGGGACTACCACTCATGGGCTGGCTGGCAACTTTTAGACTGCGGGGCAAATGCATGCAGGCAGCCCTGGCAGAGGAGTAGCGTGTAGCCAGGGTGCCCGAAAGAACGTGCGTGCTACGGTGCCCCCCCCTCAAGTGTTCTAGGGAGGAGGCAGGTCCATACGGGATTAAGGTAAAAATAAAGATATGGGGCAGCTCCCTGTTGTAGTGCCCATATGCAGTGCCACCCTGTGCCACAGGAGGACACCCTTATGCAGGCCTCGAGTAGTCCCCCATGTAGTGATCCCCCCTATGCAGTGCCCCTTGTGCCCCCAGTAGTAAGCCCCTTATATAGTGCCCCCAGTAGTGGTAACCCTTATGCAGTGCCCCTTAAATAGTGGCCCCAGTTGTAGTCTTCCCCCTATGTAGTACCCCCACTATTGCCCTTTATATAGAGCCCCCAGCAGTGGTCCCTCAATGCAGTGCCCCCAGTGGTAGTCCCCTCCCCCCTATGTAGTGCCCCAAGTAGTAGTCCCCTCCCCCCTATGCAATGCCCCTAGTAGTAGTCCCGTCCTCTTGTAGTGCCCCTAGTAGTAGTCTCCCCCAGTAGTAGTACCCCCCTTGTAGTGCCCCCAGTAGTAGTCCCCCCCTTGTAGTGCCCCCAGTAGTAGTAGTCCTGCCCTTGTAGTGCCCCTCAGTAGTAGTAGTACCCCCCTTGTAGTGCCCCCAGTAGTAGTACTCCCCCTTTTATAGTGCGCCCAGTAGTAGTAGTCCCCCCCTTGTAGTGCCCCCAGTAGTAGTATTCCCCCCCCTTGTAGTGCCCCCAGTAGTAGTAATCCCCCCCCTTGTAGTGCCCCCAGTAGTATTCTCCCCCTTGTAGTGCCCCCAGTAGTATTCCCCCCTGTAGTGCTCCCAGGAGTCCCCCCCTTGTAGCGCCCCCAGTAGTATTCCCCCCCTGTAGTGCTCCCAGTAGTCCCCCCCTTGTAGTGCTCCCAGGAGTCCCCCTTTGTAGTGCCCCCAGTAGTATTCCCCCCCTGTAGTGCTCCCAGTAGTCCCCCCCTTGTAGTGCTCCCAGGAGTCCCCCCTTGTAGTGCCCCCAGTAGTAGTCCCCCCCTTGTAGTGCTCCCAGTAGTCCCCCCCCCCCCGCAGTAGAGACATAATAAAAAAAAAAATTTTTTTAAAACACTTACCTGACACCCACTCCTGCTCCTGGTCCAGCTCCTCTGTCCGCCGCTTTGCATTATGGGAGTGACGCGTCATGGGAGTGACGCGTCACTCCCATTACCCACTGCGGGAGCCGGAAGATGTCCGGCTCTGGCAGTGGGAGCAGCAGCCGATGAGAGTCTGTCTGACTCTCATCAGCTGCTAAAGCCAACACACAGCTGCCGGAGCCGGCGGCTGTGTGTTTGTGCTGTGTAGCGCTGACCGAACTCCGTCCGGTCAGCGCTACACACGCGGTGCAGTCTGTGTCACAGTGACACAGACTGCCCGCGGCCCGCATGACACTGCGGCCTGGGGGGCACATGGCACCCTGCCCCCCGGCCCAGCCCGCCACTGCTACCACTGAATATGCAGACCCCTCCTGTACCTCAGCAGGCGGTCATTCCCACAGTGGGATTGCTACAGGGCCCTCCACCATGGGTGGATGTCTTCTCTAACTCAGTACAGAGTCTAGCAGCAACCTCTACTGCGCTTCAGACCATGTTACAGAGTGAGAAGCCCGTTAGACCAGCTAAGCGCCCTATGTTGTTGTCTTATCCACACAGCTATCAGAGTCTGAGATGTCTTCTGATGACGGAGAGGTGGCTGATGCCTCAATACCCTGACTCCCATCTGCAAGAGGCGGAGCCTAAGTCAAGGATTAATATTCCTGCCTTGGTGCGTGCGGTCAGATCCGCATTGGTTATTGAGGATGACGAGCCAGTCCCTAAATCCAAACACGCACTGTTTAAACAGGTGAAGGTGACTTCGGCTGTATTCCCTCTGTCAGATTAGCTGGTGGATCACATGGCAGATGCCTGGCAATTGCCTGGTAAGAGGTATCAACCTCAGAAATGTTTTTCCTCCTGTTACCCGTTTCCGGAGGCTCATTGTAAATAGTGGGATTCCCCCCCCCGCGGTGGATTCAAACGTTACATGGCTAATAAAGAGTGCAATGTTACATATGCCTTCCATCTCTTCCTTAAAGGATCCCATGGATAGGAAGGTGGAGACTTGCCTGAAGTCTATTTACTCTCTTTCAGGAGCTGTTGCCTGCCCGTCCATGGCTATCTCCTGGGTAGCTAAGGTTATAGAGAGTTGGGCTGATACACTTGAGGACTCCTCGGAAGTTCCAGAGGATCAGGTGTCACTGATCGGCCATATTAGGGATGCGGCTGCATATATTGGTGAGGCCGCTCTGGATGCTAGGCTACTGACATCCAGGGTCTCGGCCGCAACCATGTCTGCTCACCGTTCCCTGTGGTTATTCTATTGGAGTGCAGATGCCAATTCTAAGAAAGGCCTGGAGGCCTTACCCTATAATGGGGATATTTTGTTTGGTCCAAACGTGGACAAGATTGTTGGGAAATTCAAAGGGCAGTCCTTTCCTAGGCAGTCAGGTGCCAAAAAAACTGCCAAGCCTAAGAAGCAGGCCTGGAGCACAAGACGCCCGGCCTCCAAGCAGGAGGAGAAACCCGCAGCCTGACGGGGTGGGCCTCTCTCTGGGGGACTCCAGAGTGGGAGGCCGACTTCTTCAGTTCACCCAGTGCTGGTGTCAAACCACCAAGGATGCTTGGGTAAGAGAAGTGGTCTCTCAGGGGTACGTCCTCTCATTTCTCTGAAGGCCTCCCCACCAGTTTTTCTGCACAGGCCCTCCTTCGGACAAAACCAAGCCCTTGCAGATCCAGAAAGCCACACAGTCCTTGCTGCATGCAGGGCTAATTGTACAGTTCCACTAGCTCAACGAGCGACTGTTTACTATTCTACTCTCTTTCTGGTCCAGAAACCGAATTGGTCTCATCGGCCTATCCTCCTCAAACTCAAAGCTCTGAACAAGTTCCTTAGGGTGCCCAGGTTCAGGATGGAAACCTTACGATCCATCATACTGGCTATGGAACCTGGGGATTACATGGTATCGCTGGACATTTAGGATGCATACCTTCATGTTCCCATAACACCTTCTCACCAGTGTTATCTGCGGTTTGCTATACTGCAACAACACTTCCAGTTTCAGGAGCTGCCCTTTGGCCTATCCACGGCTCCAAGGGTATTTACCAAAATTATGGCTGTCATGGCAGCCCACCTGCAGAGTCAGGGTATCCAGCTCCTGGCATATCTGGATGACCTCCTCTTGTTGGCGAGTTCTCCACCTGCAACTGACAGCTGCTTGTCTACAAACACACGGGTGGTTAATCAATTGAAAAAATTCACCTAATTCTGTCACAGAGGATGGTTCATTTGGGAACCCTTTTGGACTCTCACCAGCAGAGAATTTTTCTAACTCCAGAAAAAGATCTCCACGCTGCAGCTGCGTGTATGCAGATGTCTCCGCCGTCGCCGGGTGTCAGTCCACTTGGCGATGCAGGTTTTGGGATCAATGGTGTCCACATTCAACATGGTGGAATATGCTCACTTCCATTCCAGGCTGATCCTCTCCAGGTGGAACGGATTACCCCTCCGGATCAGAGCTTAGACGATGGTACTCTTTCCGGAGGTGCGTCTGTCCCTCTCTTGGTGGCTACAGACATCTCATCTAACCAAGGGTCATCCCTTTGGATTCCGGAGTGGATACTCCTAACAAAGGATGCCAGTCTTCGTGGATGGGGCGCAGTGACTGGTCCACGCTCCTTTCAGGGCCGGTGGACAACGGTGGAGGCATCCCTGCCCATCAACATATTGGAACTTCGGGCTGTGTACAGGGCCCTCAGGATGGCAAAGCACATTCTTCACGGAAAGCCCGTGCAAGTTCAGTCCGATAACTCCTCCACAGTGGCTTACATCAACCATCAGGGAGGCACTTGAAGTCCGGCAGCAATGACAGAAGTGTCACACATTCTGACATGGGCAGAATCTCATCTCCCAACCATTTCGGTAGTTTTCATTCTGGGAATTCTCAATTGGGAAGCGGGCTTCATCAGCCGTCAAGACGTGCATCCAGGGGAATGGTCTCTTCACCAAGAGGTGTTTCAATTCCTAGTGGATAAATGGGGTCTCCCAGAGGTAGACCTCATGGCCTCCTGACACAATCACAAGTTACCAGTGTACAGGTCCAGAACAAGAGATGCCGATGCTCTGTCAGTAAAATGGACCTTCCGGTTTGCGTACCTATTTCCTCCAGTCTCCCTGCTTCCAGAAGTTCAAGCAAGATGGTGGCACTATCCAGATGGTGGCTCCAGCTTGGCCCAGACGTCATTGGTACTCAGATCTTCGGAGTCTCCCCATCGACACTCCGTTTCTGCTGCCTCAACGTCTGGACCTGTTGTCTCAGGGTCCTTGCCTCTACCGGACCTGGATCGTCTGTTTTTGACAGTGTGGCTCTTGAGACATCCCTCTTAAGGTCCAAGGGATTCTCTAGCTCAGTCATCAAAATGATGCTTAGACCGCTCAAGCCTGCCTCCGCCAGGATCTACCACAGAGTATGGCATACTTATTTCCAGTGGTGTCATACGAGACATTACGACTCTCAGGTGTTTTGGATTTCCAGAATACTGGCATTCCTTCAAACTGGATTGGATCTCGGCCTACGCCTGGCCTCATTGAAAGTGCATGTCTCTGCACGGTCAGTGTGGCTCCAACGTAGAATTGCTCCGCTTCCGGATATCCACACCTTCCTCCAGGGTGTCCTCCAAATTCAACCTCCCTTTGTCCCACCAGTGGCTCCTTGGGATTTGGAAGTAGTTCTTCGGGCTCTCCATGGTCCTCCATTTGAACCACTAGATTCAGTGGATCTTAAGTGGTTAACAGCTAAGACTCTTTTTCTTCTGGCTATTGCATTTGCCAGAAGGGTGTCAGAATTGGGAGTGCTCTCCTGTCGTCCTCCTTTTCTGAAATTTCACCAGGATAGGGCGGTGCTTCGTACTCGCCCTGATTTTCCTCCTGAGATTGTTTCTAGTTTCCATATTAATCAGGAAATTATAGTACCGGCCTTTCTGTCTCCAGACCTCTCGGCAGGAGAGGCCTCATTGGATGTGGTCTGCGCCCTCAGGATCTATGTGGACTGTACCAGTTCTCTTCGGAAATCAGACTCCTTGTTTGTGCTCTATGGATTCCACAAGAAGGGATGGCCAGTCAATAAGCAAACATTGGCTAGATGGCTTCATATGACTATCTTAGAAGTTTACACGCAGGCAGGCCTGCCTGTTCCGTCTTCCGTTAAAGCTCATTCTACTCAGTCTGTGTGTCCCTCGTGGGCATAGTGCCGTGGCGCTTCGGCTATTCAGCTCTGTAAGGCGGCCATGTAGTCTTCTGTCCAGACCTTTCTAAGGTTCTATGCATTTGATACCTTCACCTCTCAGGATGCTTCCTGTGGGCGCCGGATTCTCCTCTCAGGACAGGAGCATCTCCACCCTTAAAAGGACTGCTTTGGGACATCCCCATGGTCTCCCTTTGGAGCCTATGGACCCTGAAGCAGAAAATTAAAGTTATGGTAAGAACTTACCTTTTGTTAACTCTCCTTCTTCGAAGTCCATCAGTGGCAAATGCAGGATTTTTAGAGGGGGGTTTCCAAATGCTCGATTTTAGAGTGAGTATGGAGGGCATAATTAGCAGTTAACCAGCTTTAATATGCGTCATACAAAGTGTATTGTGTGTCATAATTCCAACATATACAGGACCAGCAATCACAGTAAGCCATTAGGTGCAGCAGTAGTTCCATCCTGCCTGAGCTGAATGTTTTTATTTTAAATGTGGGCACCATTCCAAGAACATGCAGCACTAGTAAAATTCTATTATATTACTATTTCTATTGTGGTAATGGTGTGGGCTTGCGTTTGCCTATGTCCATAGGGTCCACAGGGCACCAGCCCTGAGACACCTGGCTTCATATGGGCTATTTTGCTGGTCACCTGGTCACTTAAGTCGCCTCCTGCGGCTTTTGCGGCGTCTGAACTTCTCCATAAAATATCTGAATCAGGCCCACAGGTTTCACAAAAGGCAATACCACACCTTCTTGCTAAAAATGTTCCATAAATAATCTGTTTATCATTGTTTGTGGGATTGTTTGCCAATTAAAAAAAATACTTAATATTTTCTGAACTATGGGGCTAATTAATCAGAGAACGGAATTGCAAAGCTGCACGCAAGTGTGTAGAACGGGTCCTGTGCATGCGCAGATTCCCGATAATCTGGAATCTGCGCTCAGCATTGATCTTACGGGCATTGCTGAATCAGCCCCTTTGTCCAACCTCAACTACTAGTTTCACAAGTACAAACTACTAATCATGATAACAACACCAATAGAAAATCTATTTAATATATTTAATGATGATTGGCATAAAAAAAAATTCTCTTCATAAGGTGACAAGGGTGTAATCTTTCTTTGAAATATCGGGAAGTTTAATTAACACTTTGACCTATTCCTCCAAGTTACTAATCTGAACATACAGGCAGGGACAAAACCACAGCACTTTGATTTTTTTAATTGCATTATAAGGTGCGTTATAAACCTTCTAATGGTGATGCAGCCTTCCGGTTCACACTCTTACCTGGTTACTCTCCTAGAGTACCAACCCTCCACCCAGTGGTGTGACTTCATCCCAGACGCCTGGAGGCAAGTTGTAATTTGGTGCATCACAGCAGCTGGCACTATAATGTAGCAAGCCGCATGCAGATAGGCTATAGATAGACAAGGCGTCAGCTGATAGTCTGACATGGAGATCTCCACTAGTGTATGGCCCCTCCTAGGTGCCGGGAAGGGGTGCCATGTATCCGGGTACATAGTTACAGCCCTAAGTGGGGTGAATATGTTGTGGACAATGGAGGAGGTGCCCCTTCAGAGCTGGAGCCCGGCGGCATGCGCCTCCATTGTCTCCCATAGTTCTGCCCCTGCCCCCACCCCTCACTCTACCCCACCCTTTTTATCCCTCCCTTGTTGCATCTCATTATGTGTGTTCTATATGATTATAGTACAGGTGATGGAATGCTGCTATTGACTTGAATAAGTGAAAAATATATTAATATGTAAACAGCGTGAACATCTGGGACATGGACGCAGATCGGGCAGCCACGCAGCTTCTGAGTAAGTCTGACTTGACTCAAATACTGCGTCTCTCCTGACACGCTGACAGCTCTAATTTATGCACGCCCATGAAACAGAGTATAAACAGTCCCGACACTAATGTATTTGCCTATCCACCCCCGTTACCTCCCCCAAAAGTTGACTACCTGTCACTCTGTGTGAGCGTGATAAATTGTTGTGCTTGCGCAGTACGGCTTTCATGCATGCGCAATGGCTAATAATCGCTCAATCTGCATAAACATCAGCATTTACGTGTGGATCTGAATAAGGCCCTACATGTATACTTGGTTAACTTGTCTTTACATACTGACTTTTTCACATTATGTCTAGTATTGTATCCCTATCAGGGGCTGGCTGGCAACTTTCAACCGGGGGTGGGCAAATGCATGCAGGTGGCCCTGGCAGAGGAGTAGCGTGTAGCCAGGGTGCCCGGAGCAAGTGCGTGCTACGGTGCCCCCCCCCCCCCCCAGTGTTCCAGGGAGGAGGCAGGTCCATATGGAATTAATGTAAAGTAAAAATAAAGATATGGGGCAGCCCCCTGTAGAGGTGCCCGTATGCAGTGCCCCCTGTTCCCCAGGAGAGTACCCCCTCATGCAGGCCTCCAGTAGTGCCCCCAGGCACCCTGTCCCCCGGCCCAGCCCGCCACTGATCCCTATAATACATTTGTTTAATAAAAACAAGTTATAAAACATTTTATTGAAAAGAATTCTGTAGTAAAGAATGCTTTATTTAAATAATATTTATTTATTTAATTTGTTGGGCTATCACCATCCTTGTTAAATAGGCTTGCCCAAGCTTCCAATGGAGAAGCTTTCACCTGCGAGAACCTTAATAGGGAGAAGCCCTATTTCTGGCAAAAACACACCATCTTCTCCAGGCTAGGGCTGTTCTCCCTTCATAACTTAAGTAGAGTCCCAGAAAAGAGCAAATTAGGAAGTATGGATAAACAGCAGATATTACAACTTTAAAACCTGTTCATTCTTCAATTTCTGAAACATAAATGGTAAAGCTCCAGAAGTTTCTTCATGTAGTTCTATTTTCTATAAATCACTTATTTTCTTTTTCCAGGAAACATCATTGTCCTTTGGTCAACCTGCAGAACAACTGTCCTCAAATCTGTGACCAACAGATTCATGAAGAACCTGGCTTGCTCTGGTATCTGTGCCAGCCTAGTGTGCGTGCCTTTTGACATTGTGCTCAGTGCCAGCCCACACTGTTGTTGGTGGATTTACACTCTCCTCTTCTGTAAGACCATCAAATTCTTACACAAAGTCTTCTGCTCTGTGACCATCCTCAGCTTTGCTGCCATCGCCTTGGACAGGTAAATACAGATGTCCATAATTTGCAAGGTCTTCTGCACGTTGCTTCTGGCTCATACACTGTATCAAAATGTGCCGTGCTGTGATACACCGGGGGGTGTACACACCCATGTGGCTCTGGCCACCCCCACATAGCACTGGCTACATGCACACAGCATTGACCAAACCCACACATCAATGGTCACACCCACACATCACTGGCCACACCCACACTGCACTGGTCATACTAACACAGCTCTGGTCACACCCATACAGCGCTGGCCACACTCACATCACTGGTCACACCCACACAGCATTGACCAAACCCACACAGCACTGGTCATACCCACACAGCGCTGGCCACACCCACATAGCAGCTCTGGTTACACCCACACAGCTCTGGACACAGCTCCTTTTTCCTCAGTATAGGCCTTTGAATAATTTCATCCCCAGGCCCATGTGGCCCTGTATCCTGCCTTGCAAAAGTATTATATCTCTCACATATGTATGTTTGAATATTTAATTGAGTGGACATTTGTGTGTATATGATCACACTTACCTACATTACACTTACCTACACCAATTGTTCCTGGTAGACACATAAGCTTTCCCATTAAAAGTATAGAACAACGCATGATTACCGGCACCTCCTGAGCACCTGTACAAGGAAACTTTACCTGTATCGCCCACCATACCAGGCAGTGGTCTCCACAAAATGCCATTGCCATCCCCTAACTTGGCCAGATTGGAGGAGATCCAAACGGTTTGGCATAGCTGGGTGTCTAGCAGCATGGCTGCAGCCTGTTAGTGCACATGGGAGATGGCTGTATGCACAGGCTGATAGCCGCTGTCATTTACTAACATGCACAATAAATAGACAATCTACCTCTCTGCCAGTAAAACTAATGTGGCAAATTTCATATTGTCCACACTAAAAGGACATGTCTGTCTAAACATTACCAAACACTAGGTAGCATTAACTAACTTCATCCTTAATTAAACAAGAAAAAAATTTGAATACTAGCATAATGTTTGTTCAAACAAATGTACAGAGATGCATACAGCATTCACTTCACCCGCCTTGCAATAACTTAGAACCACAAAGAAATCACAATGAAAGAGTTGCTACAGCACCACCTGGTGGCTAGAATAGTGCTCTTGATTTTGAACAGCACTACATTCATTTGTATTCATTTCCATGTACAAGTTGCTGCTGGACATATGTATGCTCTTCCCCCGCACCCACCACCTCCAGGGAGGAGCTCTGGGCTATCAGCCCAGGACTGGTAGATCCTTGGGATGGGGGACCCCCGACTTTCCAAGGATTTTCAGCCCTGGACTGACCAGTTTGGGGCTGGATAATGCTTTTGGAAGGGAACACAACGCTGTGTGTCCCCTTACTATGGCATTACCACCCCAGCTGGTTCAGCCCAGTCCTAGTTATAGGAAAATAGTTAGGGGGAACCCCATGCCGATTTTCCCCTTTATCTTCCTGTACATGGTGTGACTCTAAAGCTCAGAGCGTCTTTTCGTATGACTTTCCCCTTTAAATGCAACTACTTATTCGCACATGGAAGTGAATAGGACGCACAAGCAGCTTATGCTGATTAAAATTATATGCGGCATACCAATATTCTCTGTGCAACTGCTGGTTTATCTGCATCCGAATCGCTACGTTACAGTGTCACAGCCTCTGACACTGTAACGTAGAATTTCGCATGTAGATGCAGATAGCATTTTACAGACAATATTGTGCACAGAATATGAAAACTAAATACAATAATCTAATGATAAAGATATATGGAAACAGAATAGTTACACACTGTTTGATGTTTACAACACTATTAATGTAAGTATGTTAAGCAATAAATAATATCAAAATGTATGACTGTCATACAGCTAATGTATATAAACATTATTTTAGTATCAAATTAATTTTATTAAAGGGCAATTGGAGTAGTTTTCATGAAAAATTACTCCCAATTCCTTCAATTGGAGGGGGTGTGGTGGCATGATTGCTGTTTTGAAGGCAAAGGGTTGTCACACCAAATATTGATTTGATTTAGATTTCTCTTCTGTTCATTCACTTCACATTTTGGTAATTGATAAAAATAAATCAGTAACACTTCGATTTTTTCTTAAAGCATTTTTACCTTGCAGGGTTTCCATACCTGCCTGCAACTTTTGCACAGTACTGTATATATGTATATATATTATACTTGTCTTTACTATGCACTGTGAGGCTAATGCAGAGTTAGGAACAAAATAAAATAAAACCAAAGGCTGTAATTGCATTGTTTGTTTTTTTGTTAACTTGCAGGGAACATACTGACTACTTCTGCATGTAGCACACAAATTCCGGCCAGTTATGATTTTATGGTGTAACCTAGAATTGACCTAGGACACGCCTCTTCCCAACTGTAAATATGACTTCTTGTTTTACATGTACCCCCTCCGGTGTCACATGGTTTTACCAAAGTGCAAATTTGCGCCTTTTTTTGTCTTCTTTTCTCCTAACACTGCTTATTCTGCTTATAACGTTGCATCCCATATTGGTAACTATATGTTGTTGGTTTATTTTGACTTTGTAGTGTAATATAATTGGATTTTAATTAAACTGAAATAAAGATGAGAGTTTTAGTATAAAAGTATGAGCTGGCAATGTGCCACAATGTAACACAAGTTGCAATTTATGTACCTGGGTCTTTCATGGTCTTAGTAAAATGTGCTGCTTTCAGTTTTAGAAAATGATACAATTGCATATGACATTATATGCGCACAGCATATAAGAAAATAGCATAAATTTGTTTTTTTGCTAACATAAGCCTGTGTTGTTTCACTGCAGGTATTACTCTGTCTTGTACCCGCTTGAAAGGAAGATATCAGATTCCAAGGCCAGGGACTTGCTGATCTACATCTGGACTCATGCAGTAGTTGCCAGTGTTCCTGTTTTTGCTGTGACTAATGTGACTGACATTTATGCCATGTCAACCTGCTCTGAGTCTTGGGGCTACTCTCTGGGTCACTTAGTGTATGTCTTGGTGTACAATATCACCACCGTTTTAGTGCCAGTAGCTGTGGTTTTCCTATTCATGCTACTCATCCGCAGAGCACTGAGTGCCAGCCAGAAAAAGAAGGTGATCATAGCAGCTTTGAGGACACCACAGAACTCTATATCTATCCCATATGTTTCCCAAAAGGAGGCTGAACTACATGCCATGCTGCTGTCCATGGTCCTGATATTTATTCTCTGCAGTGTTCCCTATGTAACACTGGTGGTTTATCGCACTGTGCTCAATGTTTCTCACATCTCAGACTTTCTAATGCTCACAGCCATCTGGTTGCCCAAGGTTTCCCTCGTCACCAATCCCTTACTATTCTTGACTGTCAACAAGTCTGTACGCAAGTGTGTGGTGGGCACCATAGTGCAACTCCATCGGCGGTATAGCCGAAGGAACGTTGTCAACCTGGGATCAGTGGCAGAGGTGAATTTGGAACCCAGTGTTCGCTCAGGAAGCCAGCTTCTGGAGATGTTCCATATAGGACAACAACAGATCTTCAAGTCTGTTGAGGATGAGGAAGAGAACGAGATGAAGTCAGTGGCTTCCCGGAGCTATAAACTGAAGGAAACCATGCCAAGTACAAGCCTAGAGGTAGAAAACACTTTGGTACATAAGTTAATTTCACATAGTGCTGAATCTGCAGCACAAGTTGCCCCTGCGACGCCTGGTGAAGCCGAAATGCTCAATGACAAGTACTCTATGCAGTTTGGATTTGGGCCCTTTGAATTGCCACCACAGTGGTTGTCTGATAAACGGAACAGCAAGAAACGACTTTTACCTCCTCTTGGAAATACACCTGAAGAGCTTATCCAGACCACGCAGCCTAAATGTAAAGCTGAACGCAAAATAAGCAGGAACAATAAAGTTTGTATTTTTCCTAAAGTAGATTCCTAGCACAGCCTAATTTCCCATCCCCAAAAGATCCTGTGGATCTGAGCTCCAGTCTTGTTCCACATGCCAAAAAGTGTACACAACAGGAAGGAGATGCACAATCAAAGTGTTCCTTATTAACATGGACAGAGTGCATGCAGTGGAGATTTCCTCTTGTGTGCTCTCTGTGCAACTGTGACATTCTGTGAAAAGCTACAGAAAATCACTTCCTACTTATATGGTGCTGTCACTATGTTTATCTGCTACTTTACTCCCACAGTCAATTTTTACTAGAACAGTACAAATAACCAATTTATTTCAAGATAATCTGTACATGACCACAATATGGGGGAAGATTTATCAAAGCTTGGAGAGAGATAAAGTACCAACCAATCAGTTTCTGTCAGATACATGCTGTGTGTGAGAAATGCTAGTTAGGAGCAAATTGGTTGGGGTTTTATCTCTTTCAATGTTGTCTCTCTCCAAGCGTTGATAAACTCCCCCTTATTTAGTAAAACAACCAGTAATGTTAAATAATTCAGTTCTTAAAGTGAACCACTTATCCCCACATAAAACATGCCATAATAATTTGCCAAATTAACTGTCTGTTAAGTTCTATCCATCATCACTTATTCAGAATGGAGGCAGCCATTTTGTATCCTGGACCAATGTTCATGAAAATGCTGCTTCTCAGTTTAATAAGGAATTGTGACATCACTGAAGAATGCTGTGCCTCATACCTCCAGTAATGGCATGAGTTCAAGGGGAATTGATCGGTTGGTTTGTTTTAAAAGTTAATCTACATATGGAGGGTTACTGAGCACTTTCTTTTTAAAGAACCACTAATTTACTGGGCTGGTGGTCCAAGTGCACTAGAAACTGTCATTCATCAATAGGGGTATAGCCACAAGTTGCCTATCTCTACCTTAAAAGAGTAAAATCTTAATGCGAGTCATGTGCTCTTAAAATGTCCCTTTGCCCTCATAACATATAACCTTTCATATTATAGTTAACTTGTTCTTTTTGTGAATGCATAACTAGACTTGCATGTCCATTGGGCAATTGTTTGATTTTGCAGGCATGCAACTAATATTGCAAATGTGATATCTGAAACTGTTTTTGTTTGTTTGTTCTTTTTAGTAAATTCATTTTGACACTATTTGTACAAATGTGTGTTGTTCATATGTTTGGCTGATTACACAAAGCAGGAAGAGCGACTTTTTGACTTTATTTAGGGCGACAGAATTTATAAAGATATTGTCTAACGTTACGGAATGATTAAAGGCACATTACCTTTATATATTTATTTTCTTTGGTGTTTGTACTACTTTTACTATTTAAATGGCATTTCAGGAGTAGAGCGTTGTTCCAATCTAACTATAAGAACCTCTCATGTTTGTCTCAAACAGATTATCA
Source organism: Taudactylus pleione (assembly GCA_031769625.1). Lineage (NCBI taxonomy): Eukaryota > Metazoa > Chordata > Amphibia > Anura > Myobatrachidae > Taudactylus > Taudactylus pleione. The sequence goes on along the minus strand of JAUIMM010000706.1, from coordinate 15,761,245 downwards.
GAACATGCAAAGCTTCCACTTTCCAGATGTTTTATGTAACCTCTGCAGTGTGAGATGAGAGGGGAACTATTGTCCTACAGTACCCGTTACATGTTGCATCTGTCATTTTGTTGTGCACCAGCAATAGTAACTCTGCGTGATCTGAGACCATTTTGTCATGTATCTCTTGCTGTACAATGTCTTAGCTAATGTCTTAATTTTTCAAACAGGATGAGCTGTGAAAGTTTTGTAACACTGGACTTTTATTTTTATATAAAGAGTGACATTACAGTGCTGGCACAAAATGAGCATTGCTACGTTTATCTTTCAGATGCAGAGGGTTCCTGTATACTATCTTATGCTTATCAGCACTGTGATTCAATAGGAATAAGAGCAATGAAGTATCAGGACCTGTCAGAATGATGGAGTAACTGACTGCTCTTTTAGTGCATGCATGTAAACTAACTTTTTTTTCTATCACTGAATATCAAATGTTTATCCTTTGAATTTATAGGTTTGGTACCCTCCATCTTATAATATGCACATTGATTAGCTGTTTCATAATATGTCTGTATATTGCAATAAACATGATCTATTGAAGGATGTAATATTTATGTCTGCAAACAAAAGGAACACAATTCTTTATTATGTTCCATTGTACGGCGGCCTATTATAGTGTCATACTCCAGTGAGCTACAGAGTACTTGTCCATCATTTGTGAAGAACCTAAAATCCGCATCATTTAAAAGGACACTATCATCTAGACCAACGGTTTCCAAAAGGGGATGGTACTGAGTGGGTTTACTTAGGAGGGGACTGATTGGATTTTGAATAATATTAAATTGATCATTGCTGATTTGTGTTTGTATTTTCATCACTGCGGGAGTACTGGACATGACAGGGTAGCTCCCTAAAAAAGTTTGGTACTGCGGATCTATACCATCAATAAATGTATAAAATTAAGAAACTCCAGTCTCCCTCCTATTCTTATGCAAAATCCAGACTCCACATATTGGTCAAATAGCAGGGTTCCCCTTTTCTATAAAAGGAACCCTTCTAGCTTTCTTGTGAGTTCTTCACTATTAAATGTGTATATACTGCATATATATATATTTCTGTTGTACTAGTGACATCCATGTTCAAATAAACAAAGCCAAGTGTTGCCAGCCACTGTTATTTTATTTTAGCTCTGGTTAATCATTTCTATTTTCTAGCTATCAGGTCAGCTCCAGGTCCGGCGACAGGGGGGTGCAAACTATACACTTGTACTGGGCCCAGAGATTCCGAGGGGCCCCGGCCCCTCAGGAATTTCAGGAGTCCAGTTCATGTGTCCCCCTTGGCTCTGCCACCTGCTGTATAAGCTGCTTACACAGCAGTTGGCAGAGGCAACAGCAGTAAGCAGGGCACCCGTCTCTCTGAGCCGCCAGGGAAGAGCAGACTGAGCAGTACAACAGGCAGCACAGCAGGTAAGTGTTATCCGGGCCGGGCTGGGCTAGAGAATCACGGGGCAGGAAGTGAGGAGCTGCAGATGAAGGAAGGGGGGGCGGGGGGGGTGACAGGCACAGGGTTTTTTTTTATGTCAGATGCTGGGGGAGAGGGGAGGGAGTGATAGTCACAGGGGCTGGGGAAGAGGGGGGGGTGACAGACATGGGCAGGTGAAGAAGGGGTGATGTGACAGACGGGCTGGGGAAGAGGGGGATGTGACAGATGCAGTGGAAGGGGGGATGTGATAGACACAGGGGCAGGGGAAGAAGGGGGATGTGACAGATGCAGTGGAAGGGGGGATGTGACGGAATCGGTATGAAAGCCTCACAGCGCTGGAAATCCCGATCGTCGATAGGTAAGTATTGACTAACCTATCCCCCTAACCCTAACCCTCCTTAGGGGTGCCTAACCCTAACCTCCCCCCCAAGTGCCTAACCCTAACCCCCTATAAATGCCTAACCCTAACCCCCCCACCCCGCTGCCTAAACCTAAGTCCTCCGGGGGGGTGCTTAACCCTCCCACCCCCTAGCCTAACCCTTCCGGGGGGTGCCTAACCCTAAGTCCCCCCGGGTGCCCTAAACCTAACCCTCCCCCCCCGCGGCTGTCCGCTCGCGGCACCCGGCATCCCTTCGATCGTGATGCCGGGCGCCGGTCTCCCAGCGTCGGGGAAATGTCAGGCGTCTACATCTAGATATGACAGTCGGGAAGGGGGATGTGACAGACGGGTTAGGGAAGAGGGGGCGATGTTACTAACATGAGCAGGGGAAGAGGGGGATGTGACAGACGGGCTGGGGAAGAGGTAGGGGGTGATGTGACTAACACAGGGGCAGGGGAAGAAGGGGGATGTGACAGATGCAGTGGAAGGGGGGAAGTGACAGACACAGGGGCTTGGGAGGAGGGGAGCATGTGACAGACACAGGGGCTGTGGAAGAGGGGGGAGATGTGACAGACATGGGCTGGGGAAGAGGGGGGATGTGACATAGGCAGGAACTGGGGAAGAGGGGGGGATGTGTCAGACACGGGCAGGCGAAGAGGAGGGGGATGTGACAGACGGGCTTCGAAGAGGGGGCGATGTGACTAACATGGGCAGGGGAAGAGGGGGATGTGACAGACACAGGGGAAGGGGGACGTGACAGACACGGGCTGTGGAAGAGGGGGGAGATGTGACAGACACGGGCTGGGGAAGAGGGGGGATGTGACAGACACAGGGGCAGGTGAGGGGGGGGCGATGTGACTAACATGGGCAGGAGAAGAGGGGGATGTGACAGACAGGGGCAGGGGAAGAGGGTGAAATATGACAGACATAGGGGAAGGGGGGATGTGACATTCATGGGCTGGGAAAGAGGGGAGGATGTGACAGACACAGGGGCTGTGGAAGAGGGGGATGTGACAGGGACTGGGGAAGAGGGGGGGAAGTGACCGACACAGGGGCAGGGGAAGAGGGGGGGATGTGACAGACACGGGCTGGGGAAGAGGGGGATGTGACAGGGACTGGGGAAGAGGGGGAAAGTGACAGACACGGGCTGGGGAAGAGACGGTGTGACAGACACAGGTACTGGGAAAGGGGTATGTGACAGACACGGGCAGGGAAAGAGGGGTATGTGTCAGAGACACGGGCTGGGGAAAAGGGATGGTGTGACAGACACAGGGGCTGAGGAAGAGGGGGGACACAAAGGACTGGGGGAAATGTAGCTGAGAGACACGGGCTGCAGAATATCAAGCTTAGAGACACAGGGGCTAGGGAAAATATGAGAGATACAGCTGCAGAAAATGAAGCTGAGAGACACAGGAGCTGGGAAGCTGATGGACACGGAGCTGAGGAAAATGAAGCTGAGAGACACGGGGCGGGATGTACTAACCTTGCGAAGTACATCCTGCCATGCTTCGCATTCCTACTGATCGCATATTTACTAATATATGCGATCAGTAGCGCAAAAGACAGCTCTTCTGATAAGACCTGTCCTTTCCGATGTGCTCTGTGCCGTGGACTTCTGGGTTTATGCCCCTGAAGTCCATCTGTTCATGTGCAGAGTGACGCGGCGGCCGCGGGGCATGCTGGGAGGGATCCGATCAGACACCCAGCGGCCAGCTGATGATACATACGAAAAATACGGTAAAACCCCGGAAACTGGATTTTTACCGCGTTTTCCGTTTAGTACATCCCGTTCCGGGTCCCGGGAATAAAGATGAGAGACACGGGGGCTTGGAAATGAATCTGAGAGACGCAGATGAAGCTGAGATACATGGGTGGGGGGATAATGATGATAAGAGATACAGGAAATATGAGTGAATGGCTGCAGATGGAGAGGCACAGGGGATGAGGCTGGTGACAGGGAGGGTACTAGAGTGACACAGGAAGAGGCTGGAGAGATGAGGGTTGAGTCTGGAGCAGCACAGGTGAGGATGAGGCTGAGAGACACAGGATGAGCCAAATGCTGACCTGCATGTACCTACCGGGAGGGGATAGGGTGCCCCAAAAACATGAGTGTACCAGGCCCCAAGATTTCTGTTGCCGGCCCTGGCCCTATGTACAGTAAGTACTATTACAATTACACCACCATATGGAGTTTGTAAAATGAATTACTGAGCCCACAATCATAAATAAAAGATCAAAATATCAGAATCACTTTAGTGACTTGTGCATATTGCGCCTATACAGGTTGGTGCCGGTAATATGGTCATCTAGTTCAGTTTGTTTGTGTTTGTGTGCATGCGTGTGTGTGTATGTTGGATAATTAATTATAATGCAATAGCCCTCATTTAAAAGCATATAGAATAAACATTAACAGCATAGCGTTCCTAGGTGGTCCAGAGCACATAACCAAATCAAGAGACCATCCACCCATGTGTGAAAGGATCACTGAAGCTCCTCACTGAAAAATGAGTTTGTCACAGCATCATCACTGTGCACCATACTTGCCTATTCTCCTGGAAGTTGGGGGAGGCTCCCTATTTTTCGGTTAGCCCCCCCGCACCCTTGCAAGAGTGGCCGGACCTCCCACATCCCGGCCAATTTCCTAGTAAAGTTGTCAGAATGGGAATTGCCGCTCTGTATGCATGGGGCTAACAAGACGCGTCATTTAGCCCCGCCCGCTCTCCACGGACACGTGAATTGCAGCATTTTGTCACAGCGGGGGTGGGACCTAACAACATCAGAACCTGGCCCTGCCCCTTGAAGTAGCAAGCAAAAAGTAGATAAGTATGCTATGCATGACATTTTTACCTCCCTAACAAGCAATTCGTGTTCCGCCCACCACTCTACATACAACAGAACACGTAGTTGAGTGCGATGTCCGCGCCACTCCCTTAGAGGTTTCCTAGTGAGTTTTGCTGCCTCTCAGAGATGAAGGGAAAACCAGGATCCCCTTAGGGCATGTAGAAAATTCAGGGTACAGGTTCACTAGTAGGGGTAAATTTACTGATTCGTGTCCTGCCTGTATCTGTCCGTTTTTAAACACTGGTAGGAACGATCAGAATCAAGAGGTTTGCAAGTTGCTTGTGTGTATGTGTGTGTGTGTAAGTAAATAAATAGTTAATAAAATAAAAAATTGACAAGACCCCCCCCCCCCCAAAAGCATAACCAGCCCCGAGCTCCTGACCCAGTCCTGGTTCTAAAAAATACAGGGGAAAAAAACGTGTAGGGTTCCCCTGTATTTTAGGAACCAGAACTGGGCTCCCATTGCCAGTCCTGGTTTTAAAAATAGGGGAAAAAAATGGCGTGGGGTTCCCCTATTTTTAATAGCAGCACCAGACTCAAATCTAGCCGGGGTGTAACGCCACAGCCAGGGGACCCTTTAACCGGGTCTCCCTGGTCAAAGCATTAACACCCAAAGCTATTCAGCACAAGCCGGAGATCTCAGGGGAGGTGGAGAACTCCCTAATAAAGGGATCTCCCTCTCCCGAGCACCCCAGGCTTACGCTGACGCCCAGGTCTGTTCCCTGCTCCCCTGGCCGGTGGGTGCAGGGTTAATAGTGTGATAAATAGAATTATACTATAGTTTTTACAGTGAAACTACAGGTGCTAGCGTGCCTGCCCTTTGGAACTTGTGGAACTACAAGTGCCAGCAGGCTGCCGGCACCCGTACCCCCACTGTAAAAAAATAGTAAAAAAAAAAGAAAGTACACACACCGTAGAAATTAATAGTTTATTGCATACCTAACACACTCACACATACTTACCCTCTACCAAATGTTGACATCCCCTTCTCCAGTAGAATCCAACGATTTTCTTGTGAAAAAAAAAAATTCAATACTCACCTACCTGCTGGCATAACTTTGGTTGCCTTCTCCTGTAGGCTCCACTGGACTTGGCAAAACAAAAAACGAGGTACCCGCGTGGTTTGTCATTCTCCGGGCCCACCAGTCTATCAGAGCCCGCTCTACAGTTAGTGGCTGCTGAGTGGCTGTGACCCACGTGGCTGACAGTCAACAGCACATGGGTCAAAGCTAACTGTAGAGCGGCCTACGATTGGCTGGCGGACCCAGTAAATAACAAAAGCTTGCTGGTCTCTGTCATTCACCGCGGGAGAGATGTACAGTATGTGTTATCACATACATCTCTACAGTCCGAAATGGATTGGGTACCTCGATTTTTTGTTTTGCCAAGTCCCGTGGATTTTTTTTTCACAGGTAAATCATTGGAATCCTACTGGAGAAGGGGACGGGAACATCTGGCAGAAGGTAAGTATGTGTGAGTGTTCCGTATGTAATAAACTTTTAATTTCTATGGTGTGTGTACTGTCTTTTTCTCACAGTTTTTTTTACAATGGGGGTATGGCCACCTGTTGGCACTTGTACTTCCACAAATGCCAAAGGGCAGGCACGCTGGCTCCTGTAGTTCCAATGTAAAAAACAATAGTATACAGTAATTCTATTTTTGTTACTATTACCTCTGCACCCCCCTGGTCAGGGGTGCAGTGAAGAGCCCAGAGCTTCAGCGTAAGTCTGGGGTGCTCGGGAGAGGGCTGGTTCCTTTATTAGGGGGTGCCCAACTCCCCTGATATCCCCAGCTTGTGCTGACTAGCTCTGTGTGTTAATTATTTGGCTGGGGAGACCCGGTTAAAGGGTCCCCTCTCTGTGGCATTACACCCCGGCTAGATTTGAGTCTGGTGCTGGTTTTAAAAATAGGGGTAACCCCACACCATATTTTTCTCCTATTTTTAAAACCAGGACTGCTGGTTCCTAAAATACGGGGGAATTCTATACAATTTTTTATCTCATATATTTATAAAACCAGGACTGGGTCAGGGGGCTGATTATGCTTTGGGGGGGATAACTTAATTTTTTTTTTTTATTAACCATTTTATTTAACAATAAAAGGAAGAAACATACACGGATCACACTGATCTGTGTGTTTCTAGTAGACACGCTGCTCAGGAGGGGGTCTATTTGTCATTTCTATTTCTACACTGTGTTTGGTTTTATTACACCCATGATTCTAATCACGGTTTTTGGGAAATTCCTGTGTTGTCAATCTCGGACCAACACGATTGTTCATAAATTTTCCCCGTAGTGATCAAATCATACTTTACCTACTCTCATAAAATGGTCGGGATCCTAACAAAAATCCCGCCAGTCTAGGCAAGTCTCCAGGAACTGACCCGCATCCCCCCCATTGCCGTTCGCTCTCCACCTGTGACCACCCACTTACTGTGCAAAAGTGGGCAGTCCAGGGACCGATGACATGATTAGCACTGAATCGCATCATCGTAGCCCCGCCCCCTGCTTTACAGTGCCTGTATTATGGCCATGCACAGCGTGGGGCCACAATGATGCGATTGAGCAGCGCCGTAACTAGGATAGTGCGATCTGTGCCACCGCGCTGTTTGGGCCTGTCAATTTTCTATTTATTACAATTCTAAATTGTAGATTCCTCTTCTTTTATCCCCAGCATCACCTGACCTCCCCTATCTCTTCCTTGGCCCTTCCCCATGAGGCTTTGGCCCTTTTTTAGGTACACTATCTGAAAAATAGGGGGGGGGCAATTCTCTTTCTGGCACAGAGCACCAAAATGTCTGGTTATGTCTCTGTGATTGAGCCACCACGCTCCCCGCACCACCCACCTTCTGTGAGGAGAGAGCTGACCTGGCAGCCTAAAAGTCAGTAAGTATGGTTCTAATATTCGTCCTAAAGGATATAAGTATATAAGTGTAACGAGCCCTTGTATGGTAGGACTTTGTGTCCATAGTGAAATAGAGACTTCTCCAGCAAAGGGATAACTCCAAAACAATTAATGTTTTATCGATATCAAATTTTTGAGGAGTTAATTAAACGGGGGGGTCGGGCTGGTTCTATCGATATTTAACATGTTTTGTCGATACTGTCTGTATATTTACTAAAGGCTGATTTTAAGCGATTTATCAAGATCGATCAACATTGATGTTGAGTTTTTGGAGCTAAATCATATATTTACTAACAAACAATTTTTGATTTTTTTTTTTTTTTAAGTACTAGTCAAAAAAATTATGCCCAAAATCCTGTCCCGATGTCTCTGCTTACCATAATTGTTCAGATCAGCCTATGAAATGACCGTACTGAACGATTATTATTCAGTGTATGGAAATTAATAATAATTGTTTACTGTCTGAAAACAGATTTAAAAAATGGACTACATCATTTGTTTTGATTATCAAACCTGTCTGATTCTCCTGACTGTTGTTGAGACGATTTTACACTGTGAAAGAAGATTGCCTCCATACATCTGCAGTGCATGGAGGTGCTTGTCAGTCGCTTGTCCATTCAGCAGCCTATGGTCTACTTTGGTCACAGCCTAATTATATGCATGTAGCTGCTTAGCTTGCATACTGTAAATGAATGTGGCAGAAGTAGGCTTCCCTATTTGGACATTTAAAATATGTCTTTAAAGCCACATGTCCGCTGTTGTATTATATGTGTTTCTAAATGCTAGTATTTTTTTTTTTGTATCCTAAGTGACCCAGTGTGTGCCGCGAGAAGTGCACGGCTAAGTCACGCAGAGAGTGTGTTTAGTTCTAGACACTCCAATCCGTTTCCTGTCCCATGCAGTGCAAATACATGCATACACACAGCACAAATATCATTAATCAAATAGCCCAATATAAATAAATACCTGTTTGCATTACTGATGTCAGTCTGATGGGCTAGGTCCTTAGAAGCAGCAGACCAGAACAGGACTTCATAACAAGATCTCCTTAATTATTATTATTATTATTATGCTTTTATATGGCGCCACAAGGGTTCTGCAGCGCCTTACATAGTGCATAAACATAGTACATAAACAGTTGAGCAGAACAAGAAAAACAGTGTCATACAGTTTAAGACACTACAAGACAAGTACATGGTATATAAACACTGCTGCAACAGTAGCAGGATGGCAAAAGTCACGGGTTAGGTGCTTTTGAGTATAGAGCAGATAGTATAAGTAAAGAAAGGATAAGCACAAGAGGATAGAGGGCCCTGCTCGTGAGAGCTTACATTCTAAAGGGATGGGCAAACAGACAGGGGTGACACGGATGGGGTAGACAGTGAGCATGGGACAGAGGGTTAGGATGACAGATGGCTGGATTCCTATTTTACAGTATGTGAGGAAGTCATTTGAATTAAGATTTATGCCACTGACATTCTACTTTAAGAGGCAGTATTTGTAGGTGTCTGTGGAAAGCCATGGCTGTTATATCAGGTTACGTGAAGTCTGACGGGTGGCTGAAGCGACTTCATGAAGGGCTATTTAGAGAGTTTGGTTAATGTGTGAACCAGCAGTCTCAAGTAAATGTAGAACTTGGTGAAAGTAGTTACTGTAAAGAGATGTTCAGATGTAAAATAATAAGTTGTGATCAATTGTGAATTCTATAAGGCACATTTATTGATTTGGAGGGTGATGGGAGAGATGTGAGGTTTGCAGGATATTTATTCCATAGTATATCCGCTGTCCGTGTGTGGGGCCTGGATTTGGTGACATGTCACCAGATAATAAAAGCAGGAGGATGGAGAAGTAGATATAGTTGTAGGTATGTAAAAGTTTTTTATAGTGACACAATGAGGCTGTAATTGTCAATTTTTGATGAAAAGAAAGCTCATTAGTTTTTAGAGGAGGTGAGTGACTCAATAGGGCGGCAGTGTGCCCAGAGAGGGGAGAAGCAGGGAGAGTTAGGGATGTTATATCCTTAGCGAAAATACAAAGGAGGGAGTTGATAAAAAGAAATGTGTAGTACATGGTGAGTTTTAGGTTTGTTATTTTTAGACAAATTTTAAAGCAATCAGTTTCTTAATCTGAAATTACCTTAGATGTTGGTCAATGTTTGTTCAACTGTTGGATTAACTGTTAGTGCACTGTGCATTTAACACTTGGTGCTTTTAACCCCAGCTGCCCCTAGACTGAATATAAGGAGTGGTATCCCTTGATTAGGACAGGCTACAGCTGACTCAATTGGTTTGCTGATCAAAGGAGATAACTTGCTCTGAGTTGGAGCATAAACCAGGCCAGCTATATACCATAAACTATGCTTCACTGACCAATACAGACTATACAGGAAAAAAAAAATAAAAAAAAATCTATGCAAGAGAGACAGTCACGTACATTAAATCCACACACAATTGCAAGCATGGTGTTCTATGCAGAATATAGGTGCAATAATCACACTGAGGGCCTGATTCAGAGATGTACGCTAATGCAATCGCAACTGCATTCTCTCACGAATTGCAGTTGCTAAAATAAGCTAATGCCTTTCAAAGCACAGCCGAGCATAGGGACGTCCACTGCTGCCTTCTCATATTGCCTTCTCATATCGGTCTACCAACGTGCAACAGCATAAACTTTGGTAACTTCGATGCATATCAGGCAGCCATGCAGCAAGTCTGACCAGCCGCAAACACTGCCGCTCTGATGACATGCAGAGAAATGGCGTTTATAGGGTTGGACTCGCATGCATTTTCCTAGCCACCGCACGTTACCTGCACACAACCGCTGACTACCTGTTACGTTGCGAATGGATCCTCTGTACAAGCGTAATTGCAAAACAAAATCTAGCGACACCTGTGCAAAACAGTGTGTTTAATAAATGAGGTCCACTGTACTAACGTTTTAATTGCCATGTTCAGTGTTTTGGGAGCACTATTATATTTCTAAATAGCCCAGCAGAGGGCAGCATGTCATAAGTAATACAGTCAGATTTCCATAATAAATATCACAGCTAAACTGGATGTGCTTTGTTATGTAGTATAGTTAGTAAAATATATGAAGTTCCTGTTAAACATGTAAGTAAACAGAGCAGAACCGTGTATCACCGCTCATTGGGCCCCAAAACATTACTTGGGGGAGGGCCTGACAATAGCCCTCCAGTCTCCTCTGCCTCAAACTGTTTATAGAAGAACCATGTATGGGGCTTCACTGTGCATATTGGACCCCCCTCACTTCAGGAACCCATACCAGCAACCTATTTAAATAGTACCAGTACTGCCACTGCCTAAAATGACAGTTAGGAGCTGATTGGCTAGTACTTTATCTCTCACCACTTATCACTCTCCAAGACTTAGGGCTCTATTTATTAACATTATTTTTACTAAAATAAAGTGAAAATGGGTGTTTTCACTCCCTTTTCACATTATTTTAGTTTCACCTACAGTTACTATATGGCAATTGGAGTAGAATTCACAAAATTCTACTCCTACCCTTAAGTATCACTTATTTTTAGTAAGCAGATCACATTTCCCATAATTGTAATGGGAAATATGATCTGCCTGGTAGTTACTAAAACTAAATTGTGAAAAAATACCTAGGGAGGCCCTGTGATAATAGCCACCTGGAGGTGGCGTTATCCAGGGTCTCCCCCGGTTACCGGACACCTGCTCTGCTCTAAAAGGCAGAGCTGAGAGCCGGCCCCAGTGATCAGCTGTGTGGTCTAAGCAGACCACAAGGTGATCACTGCAAAAAAAAAAATAGTAAAATTTTTTTTTTAACTTACCTGACTCCATGGACTGGTGGTCGGGGCTCCGGTGATGTCTCCCCTATGGTCAGCTGGTCTCCCATGCTGCACTGCGGCCCGGTCATCAGGTGATCGGATCCCAGTGCAGTATGGGATATCACCTGACCATAATGGTGGGTACACACTGGGCGATATTACTGAGCGACTGCACGATTACGACATCGTAATCGTGCACAAATCGTGCACTTTTATGTCGGAAACGGTCGTTGTCCATCACCTGAACATGCAGCACAATCTGACGACTTTGTCAGGTTGCTGCATGTTGGGGAATGGGGGAGAGAGCCCGGCGCTGAACGATATCGCTCAGGGAGCATATCGTGTAGTGTGTACGCACCTTAAAACATGGAAGACATCACCGGAAGCCCGGATCATGCAGGTAAGTGTAACTAGGAGAGGGGGGGTCACGGGGGGATCCGCGATCACGGGGGGCAGGGTTTAGCACCGGGGGCGAGGCTTAGCGCCGGGGAGGTAGCAGCGCATGCGGTCGGTCGGCGCATGTGCGGGCTCTTTGTCACGGTATTTTTTCAGAAAATACTGTGATAAGTGTGCGGAGGGGATTCGCAGGGACAGAGCTTTATCGCAAGCTTAGCACTGGGGGGTAGCAGCGGCGGCCGGTCGGCGCATGCGCGGGCACTTCGTCACGGTATTTTTTGCGAAAATACCGTGACTAGAGTGTGGAGGGGATTCGCAGGGACAGAGCTTTATCGCAAGCTCTGTCCCTGCAAGGGATTTGTAGTAAATCCCTGTGATATTGCCTGAATTTGCAATGCGAATTCAGGGGGTCATTCAGACCCACTCGCGAGCGCAGGACACTTGCAAGCGAGTCGATGTTGCCCCACTGCGCATGCGCACGACGGAGGGAGCTCTGTCGTGCGCATGCGCGAGACCCGGATAGCTCTCCGTCGCTCTGGGTCTCGCACCAAAGGGGGCGTGCTGTCGATATTGATTGACAGCATGCCCCCTTTGGTGGGCGTGCTGGGGCGTGGCTGCCAGACGGAGGCGTTCCCATGGGAACGCCTACCGTCTGAAGCCGGCCCCACTGACATCACTAGTGATGTCAGTGGGAGTGATTTTGGCTCTGATAGAGCCAAAATCACTCCAGGGCTTGCGGCAGCGAGACCCTACCGCAGGGTCTCCGTCGCAAGCCCGATGGTCGCGATGGTCAAGACCATCGCGACCATCATCATGGACGCTCGCATAAGCTGTGGGTGGTCGCCCACAGCTATGCGAGCGTCCAGGAGGACGCTCCATTTTCATGGAGGAGGGCCCTGATTCAGAGCGAGCGCTCTGGTCAGAGCGTTCGGCTCTGAATCAGGCCCTCAGTCAGTAATATCACACTAAAATCTGCATTACCAATGCGGATTGCAGTAAATAGAGCCCTTAGTACATTTCCAAGTCAGACTTATTAAATAAAGTGTGTTTAGTGCATCTTCTGGTGCAAATCTACAATTGCATAATTTGCATTATTCATGTGGTGTTGCTGGTTCTTACTTTTGAAGTTTTATATTGCAGTTTATTTAAGATCAGCACTTTACAGGTTCCTTGGAAACACATGGTCAGGGCTCATGTTAATAAAAGTTTGCTTTACAGATTGTAACTGGAATCACAGTCCTGTAGATCTCACTGAAAGCAAAAGATTTATAGTTTTCCCTCGGAAGGGGATGCAGTCAGGTCTAAATGTCGACCACCGGCTTTCCAACTGTCTAATCTCGGCAGGGGTCTAATGATAGGCGTCAAAATCCCGATGCCTATCATTATCCCTACGCCGGGAGCCCGACGCCAAGGATACTGAATGAAGGTAAGCCGGGCTGCGGGTGCGGACAGCTGCGAGGGGGAGGGTTAGGTTTCAGGGCTCCTGGGGGGGACTTAGGGTTAGGCATCCCCCTGGGAGGGTTAGGCTAGGGAAAGGGGGGTTAAGGTTAGGCACCCCCGGGGGGAGGTTAGGGATAGGCACCCCCCTGGCAGACTTAGGTTGTGGGGAAGGAGGAGTTAGGTTTAGGCGCTTACAGGGGGGGTTAGGGTTAGGCACTAGGGTGGGAGGTTAGGGTTAGTCACCCCTAAGGAAGGGTTAGGGGGGGGAGGGTTAGGTTTAGTTACAAAATTTATCGATCGGGATTTTCACTCATGTCGGTGTTACAGCGTCGGGATATGAACCTATGCCCGGCGGTCATTCATACCGATCCCCTCGGAAGGGGTGTTATATTTATTTTCCCACCCATATATGAGATATTCAGTAGCACTTCATTGCATAAATTGCTAATAGTCTTTGTGTCTTCTCCTAAGTACATTCTCCCTCACAGGATGTAGTCACCATCTCTGCGCAGACAATGCCGGCGGACAGAATCCCAGCTCCAGAATCTCGACAGCTGCTATCCTGACGGTGAGTATTAGGGTTAGTGTTAATACATACTTGCCTACTTTTGAAAAAGCATTTCAGGGAGATTGTGAAAGCAGCACCTATGAGCATAGCGGTAAAGTGGACGTGTACTGCTACATCTGAGAGAAGTGTCATAAAACTGACTTACATCCAAATGTAAGTGAGCCCCAAAGCAGTTAGTAAGAATTACTTGTTGATGAAAACACACTGATACTTTTCAGGAAATACATGTAGCCATAGGGCTCATTGTGCCTTATAACCAATGAAGGGAAATTATACTAATGATCCCATTTGAATGTATATATCTGTTGTTGTTTTTTGTATATAACAGCTTCATAATGGGGATAAGGGGCAATCAGGGAGATTGCTGACAATCAGGGAGGGTTGGCAAGTATGGGTTAAGGTTAGGGGTTAGGGATAGGCACTAGGGGGAGGGTTAGGTTTAGGCTGGGGGGGGTTAGGGTTAGGCTGCGGGAAAGGTGGGTTAATGATATGGTTAGGGGAAGGGTTAGAATACTTAACTGCGGGATTTCCACCTTTGGTATTATGCTGCCGGGATTCTGACCGCCGAGATCGCGTACCCAACCCTCCCTCACATGTAACGGGTTTTGCTAGTGAATAGCTCAAAATACTCTAAGTAATAGAATGAGGGGAGTTTGGTGAAACAATTTACTGCATCCTGTTGCAAATATTCAAAATATTCTATAGATGACATGATAGGCTCAGCTGTCAGCCATGCACCGCCCCAAGCTCCGGCACTTACATACAGTGAGCTGAATCATGATGCCAATCGAGGCTCCTCCCTCAGGCCCCGCCCCATGTCAGAAGTTGCCCGGCCGCCGTGCATGCGCAAAGGAAACAGCTCAGCTGCAAGAACATCTCTTCTGCTCATGCTCAAATCTTCTATGGTCTAAACCATCAATGGTACAGAACAAAATAGTTTGTTACCATCGATGGTTCATGCCACCATCACCATCGTTGGCAACCGCACCGATCGCCATTCCTACCTGTCACTCAGTTACAGGATCCTAGCAATGTCGCTGACGTGATGTCATCACGTCGACTCGGGATGCAGCCTAATGCTGCCCTGTCAGGTTTGACTGTCAGTGGAGAGAGGAGCCAAACTACCAAGACAGAGAGGAAGGAACATGAGAGATAAGTTTAATTTGTCTATCATTTAATTTGTCTATTATTGTGCTTCTCCCCGCACCTGCTCTGTATTGTAAGAGCACATCACCTGCAATACAGAGGGGTGGTGGGAGAAGAATAATGTTAGATAAATAGAGGACATTTTGGACTGTGGGGGGAGCACACTACTGGGTAGGAATACGGGGGTGGGGGCACATTACTGGGAATACAGACGGGGGCACATTACTGGGAATACAGAGGGGGCACATTACTGGGAATACAGAGGGGGGGAAAATTACTGGGAATATAGGGGGGGGCACATTACTGGGAATACAGAGGGGGGCACATTACTGGGAATACAGAGGGGGCACATTACTGGGAATACAGAGGGGGGCACATTACTGGGAATACAGAGGGGGCACATTACTGTGAATATAGGGGGGCACATTACTGGGAATACAGAGGGGGCACATTACTGGGAATACAGAGGGGGGCACATTACTGGGAATACAGTGGGGGCACATTACTGGGAATACAGAGGGGGCACATTACTGGGAATACAGAGGGGGGCACATTACTGGGAATACAGAGGGGGGCACATTACTGGGAATATAGGGGGGGGCACATTACTGGAAATACAGAGGGGGGCACATTACTGGGAATACAGAGGGGGGCACATTACTGGGAATACAGAGGGGGGCACATTACTGGGAATACAGAGGGGGCACATTACTGGGAATACAGAGGGGGGCACATTACTGTGAATATAGGGGGGCACATTACTGGGAATACAGAGGGGGCACATTACTGGGAATACAGAGGGGGGCACATTACTGGGAATATAGGGGGGGGCACATTACTGGGAATACAGAGGGAGGCACATTACTGGGAATACAGAGGGGGCCCATTACTGGGAATACAGAGGGGGCACATTACTGGGAATACAGAGGGGGCACATTACTGGGAATACAGAGGGGGGCACATTACTGGGAATACAAGGGGGACACATTACTGGGAATACAGAGGGGGCACATTACTGGGAATACAGAGGGGGGCACATTACTGGGAATATAGGGGGGGCACATTACTGGGAATACAGAGGGGGCACATTACTGGGAATATAGGGGGGGCACATTACTGGGAATACGAAGGGGGGCACATTACTGGGAATACAGAGGGGGCACATTACTGGGAATACAGAGGGAGGCACATTACTGGGAATACAGAGGGGGCACATTACTGGGAATACAGAGGGGGGCATATTACTGGGAATACAGAGGGGGCACATTACTGGGAATACAGAGGGGGGCACATTACTGGGAATACATGGGGGACACATTACTGGGAATACAGAGGGGGCACATTACTGGGAATATAGGGGGGGCACATTACTGGGAATACAGAGGGGGGCACATTACTGGGAATATAGGGGGGGCACATTACTGGGAATATAGGGGGGGGCACATTACTGGGAATACGAAGGGGGGCACATT
The DNA here is from genome assembly GCA_031769625.1 of Taudactylus pleione. Classification (NCBI taxonomy): domain Eukaryota; kingdom Metazoa; phylum Chordata; class Amphibia; order Anura; family Myobatrachidae; genus Taudactylus; species Taudactylus pleione. The sequence continues at coordinate 15,744,824 of JAUIMM010000706.1, read as the reverse complement.
ACTGGGAATATAGGGGGGCACATTACTGGGAATATAGGGGGGGCACATTACTGGAAATACAGAGGGGGCACATTACTGGGAATACAGGGGGGGGGCACATTACTGGGAATACAGAGGGGGCACATTACTGGGAATATAGAGGGGGGCACATCACTTGCAATACAGAGGGGTGGTGGGAGAAGAATAATGATAGATAAATAGAGGACATTTTGGACTGTGGGGGGAGCACACTACTGGGTGGGAATACGGGGGTGGGGGCACATTACTGGGAATACAGACGGGGGCACATTACTGGGAATACAGAGGGGGCACATTACTGGGAATACAGAGGGGGGCACATTACTGGGAATACAGAGGGGGGCACATTACTGGGAATATAGGGGGGGCACATTACTGGGAATACAGAGGGGGCACATTACTGTGAATATAGGGGGGCACATTACTGGGAATACAGAGGGGGCACATTACTGGGAATACAGAGGGGGGCACATTACTGGGAATACAGAGGGGGCACATTACTGTGAATATAGGGGGGCACATTACTGGGAATACAGAGGGGGCACATTACTGGGAATACAGAGGGGGGCACATTACTGGGAATACAGAGGGGGCACATTACTGGGAATACAGAGGGGGGCACATTACTGGGAATACAGAGGGGGGCACATTACTGGGAATATAGGGGGGGCACATTACTGGGAATACAGAGGGGGCACATTACTGGGAATACAGAGGGGGGCACATTACTGGGAATACAGAGGGGGCACATTACTGTGAATATAGGGGGGCACATTACTGGGAATACAGAGGGGGCACATTACTGGGAATACAGAGGGGGGCACATTACTGGGAATATAGGGGGGGGCACATTACTGGGAATACAGAGGGAGGCACATTACTGGGAATACAGAGGGGGCACGTTACTGGGAATACAGAGGGGGCACATTACTGGGAATACAGAGGGGGCACATTACTGGGAATACAGAGGGGGTACATTACTGGGAATACAGAGGGGGCACATTACTGGGAATACAGGGGGGACACATTACTGGGAATACAGAGGGGGCACATTACTGGGAATACAGAGGGGGCACATTACTGGGAATACAGAGGGGGGCACATTACTGGGAATATAGGGGGGGCACATTACTGGGAATACAGAGGGGGCACATTACTGGGAATACAGAGGGGGGCACATTACTGGGAATACAGAGGGGGCACATTACTGGGAATACAGAGGGGGGCACATTACTGGGAATACAGGGGGGACACATTACTGGGAATACAGAGGGGGCACATTACTGGGAATACAGAGGGGGCACATTACTGGGAATATAGGGGGGGCACATTACTGGGAATACAGAGGGGGGCACATTACTGGGAATATAGGGGGGGCACATTACTGGGAATATAGGGGGGGGCACATTACTGGGAATACGAAGGGGGGCACATTACTGGGAATACAGAGGGGGCACATTACTGGGAATATAGAGGGGGGCACATCACTTGCAATACAGAGGGCTGGTGGGAGAAGAATAATGATAGATAAATAGAGGACATTTTGGACTGTGGGGGGAGCACACTACTGGGTGGGAATACAGGGGTGGGGGCACATTACTGGGAATACAGAGGGGGCACATTACTGGGAATACAGAGGGGGCACATTACTGGGAATACAGAGGGGGGCACATTACTGGGAATACAGAGGGGGGCACATTACTGGGAATATAGGGGGCACATTACTGGGAATACAGAGGGGGACACATTACTGGGAATACAGAGGGGGGCACATTACTGGGAATACAGAGGGGGGCACATTACTGGGAATACAGAGGGGGCACATTACTGTGAATATAGGGGGGCACATTACTGGGAATACAGAGGGGGCACATTACTGGGAATACAGAGGGGGGCACATTACTGGGAATATAGGGGGGGCACATTACTGGGAATATAGGGGGGGGCACATTACTGGGAATACGAAGGGGGGCATATTACTGGGAATATAGGGGGGCACATTACTGGGAATATAGGGGGGGCACATTACTGGAAATACAGAGGGGGCACATTACTGGGAATACAGGGGGGGCACATTACTGGGAATACAGAGGGGGCACATTACTGGGAATATAGAGGGGGGCACATCACTTGCAATACAGAGGGGTGGTGGGAGAAGAATAATGATAGATAAATAGAGGACATTTTGGACTGTGGGGGGAGCACACTACTGGGTGGGAACACGGGGGTGGGGGCACATTACTGGGAATACAGAGGGGGCACATTACTGGGAATACAGAGGGGGGCATATTACTGGGAATACAGAGGGGAGCACATTACTGGGAATATAGGGGGGGGCACATTACTGGGAATACAGAGGGGGGCACATTACTGGGAATACAGAGGGGGGCACATTACTGGGAATACAGAGGGGGCACATTACTGGAAATACAGAGGGGGCACATTACTGGGAATACAGAGGGGGGCACATTACTGGGAATATAGGGGGGGGCACATTACTGGGAATACAGAGGGGGGCACATTACTGGGAATATAGGGGGGGGCACATTACTGGGAATACAGAGGGGGCACATTACTGGGAATACAGAGGGGGCACATTACTGGGAATATAGAGGGGGCACATTACTGGGAATATAGAGGGGGGCACATTAATGGGAATACAGAGGGGGCACATTACTGGGAATACAGAGGGGGGCACATTACTGGGAATACAGAGAGGGCACATTACTGAAAATACAGGAGGGCACATTACTGGGAATACAGAGGGGGGCACATTACTGAAAATACGGGGGGCACATTACTGGGAATACAGAGGGGGGCACATTATTGGGAATAGAGGGGGGGACATTACTGGGAAAACAGGGGGGGACATTACTGGGAATACAGAGGGCACATTAATGGGAATACAGAGGGGGGGGACACATTACTGGGAATACAGAGGGGGGCACATTACTGGGAATACAGAGGGGGGCACATTACTGGGAATATAGGGGGGCACATTACTGGGAATACAGAGGGGGGCACATTACTGGGAATATAGGGGGGGGTACATTATTGGGAATATAGGGGGGGCACATTACTGGGAATACAGAGGGGGCACATTACTGGGAATACAGAGGGGGCACATTACTGGGAATACAGAGGGGGCACATTACTGGGAATATAGTGGTGGGGACATTACAGCGAATATAGGGGGGGACATCACTGGGAATACAGAGGGGGCACATTACTGGGAATACAGAGGGGGGGCACATTACTGAAAATACAGAGGGGGCACATTACTGGGAATACAGAGGGGGGCACATTACTGGGAATACAGAGGGGGGCACATTACTGGGAATACAGAGGGGGGCACATTACTGGGAATACAGAGGGGGGCACATTACTGGGAATACAGAGGGGGCACATTACTGGGAATACAGAGGGAGGGGCACATTATTTATAGACTTATATAACAAGAATGTTGTGTTTGACTGTTTGTTCCAAGTTGGCAAAAAACTACTGAATTGATTTTCAAGAAAACTACATCAATTTGTAGTGGAAACTCCTTGAAATAACCTGCACTTTGTTTCATCTCGATCTGAAGCTAAGCAATAACAAAAACAAAATGTTTTGACATCATTAATGCAAGAGATAGGTGTGGCACTATGCGTGGCGGGAGAGGTGCTTTGGTGCCACTTTCACATGAATAGGATAGCAGGGGCATATCTATAATGGATGCAGGGTGTGCACATGGGCCCCTGGGTCCAGGGGGAGTCCGCACCGCACACCCTGCAACCATATCCTCTGATGCTTACCTCTCCAACGTTCCGCGTTGGGTGTCTCAGCCCTGCACAAAATGCAGGAAAATGGCCGTCGCGGCCATTTTTCCGGTGTTTTGCGCATGCGCAGTGAGGAAATCACCAACATGCAAAACTGATCCGATCACTGATCGACCTCATCTGGCAGTATATTTATGCACTGCCATGGCCATTGGCTGACTGCACCATTACATCCGACTCAGAATCAGGCCAAAAGTGTGGGGGGGTGGGCAGAGGGAAACTTAGGAGGAGGTAGCAGAGGCACACATGAGGAGGAATGGGGAAGACTCACACTTGGGAGGAGGTAGCAGAGGCACACATGAGGAGGAATGGGATGGCCTGCAGATGCACACTTGGGAGGAGGTAGCTGAGGCACACATGAGGGGGAATGGCGGGCAGAGGCACACTTGGGAGGAGGTAGCAGAGGCACACATGAGGAGGAATGGGGCAGACGCACACTTGAGAGGAGGTAGCAGAGGCACACATGAGGAATGGGGGGCAGAGGCACACTTGGAAGGAAGTAGCAGAGGCACACATAAGGAGGAATGGGGGGCCCGCAGACGCACACTTGGGAGGAGGTAGCAGAGGCACACATGAGGAGGAATGAGGGGCAGACGCACACTTGGGAGGAGGCAGCAGAGGCACACATGAGGAATGGGGGGCAGACGCACACTTGGGAGGAGGCAGCAGAGGCACACATGAGGAATGGGGGGCAGACGCACACTTGGGAGGAGGTAGCAGAGGCACACATGAAGAGGGATGGGGGGTCAGATGGCACACTTGGACACAGGGTTTGGTGCAGAGGCAAACTTGGGAGGGTGTAGCAGAGGCAGGAATGGGAGTCAGAGGCACACTTGGGAGGTAGCAGAGGCACACATGAGGAGGGATGAGGATCAGATGGCACAGTTGGACATAGGGTTGGTACAGAGGCACACATGAGGAGGGATGGGGTCAGAGGTACACTTTGGAGGAGGTAGCAGAGGCACACATGAGGGATGGGGGTCAGAGGTACAATTGGGAGGAGGTAGCAGAGGCAAACATGAGGAGGCATGGGGGTCAGATGGCACAGTTAGACACAGGGTTTGGTGCAGAGTCACACTTGTATGGGTGGGGGCAGAGGCACACATAAGAAACTTCTGTGTGCCTCTATTTACTGTGTGTATGACAGGCAGACACGTACGAGCAGAAACGGAGAGGAGGAGAAAAGAGGATATGGAGATTTGGAATCGGGGAATAGAAAAAGCTAACAGTAAGGAGATGCAGGAGGGCTGCAGAGTGAATCCTCTGTCCTCCAATAAGAAATGGGCATAAAACTCCCATTCCTTGCCCCCATTAAATCTTATTCTGCCGGTGCAATCTGCAGCTGATCTGATCATCTCTGACACTGGGCCTGATTCAGACCCACTCGCGAGCGGCTGTCCGCTCGCAAGTGAGTCGATGCTATGGACTGAGCATGCGCACGACGGAGGGAGCTCCGTCGTGCGCATGCGCCAGACGCGACGAGCGAAGGAAAGTCCTTAGCTCGTTGTGTCCGATCAAAGGGGGCGTGCTGTCAATGTTGATTGACAGCACGCCCCCTTTGGTGGGCGTGCCGGGGGCGTGCCTCCCTGACGGGGGCGTTCCCACGGGAACGCCTCCCATCAGAAGCCGGCCCACTGACATCACTAGTGATGTCAGTGGGAGTGATTTTGGCTCTGATAGAGCCAAAATCACTCCGGAGCTTGCGGTTGAAAACCTCAACCACAGGCTCCGGCTCGCAATTTCGATGGTCGCGATGGTCTCGACCATCGCGGCCATCACAATGCACGCTCGTATAGCCTGTGGGTGGTGACCCACAGCTATACGAGCGTCCAGGAGGACGCTCCATGAAAATGGAGCCCGCCCCTCATTCAGAGCGTGCGCTCTGCTCAGAGCGTACGGCTCTGAATGAGGGCCTCTGTCAGTCAGTATCGGGGGCCCGCAGCGCGCCGGTGATTACTGCTGCAAGCTGCTACTTTTGCCAGTGACTAAGAAGCAGTACACAGGCAGGATCATGTGCACTCTGCCGGCCCCCTGTGATCCAGAGCCCTGTACATTAGTATGTCAAAGCCGGATAATCAGCTGAGACAGAATCTGTTTACAATTGAAATCTGCGCGACGCCATCTCACGAATGGCAACAAGACTCCATCTTAGAAATAGATCATACAACGCCATTTTGTCAAAACCACAAAGTAACAATCTTCCCCAGACACATACCGACAGTGTTTAACATACATAAAAAATTACTTGTTTAGCATTAGAACGCTTTTTAGTAATCCTTCCAGAAATCATGCCCTGATGTACACAAAGCCCATTCTGGGGACAACCTTGATACCAAAACAAACACAGTATACTAGGAAAACAACTAACAATACACCAGAATACTGTGAGTGTTTTACATATAAATTGGGAATCCCTGTATATAGACAAGTATGGCTGTGGCAATTGAAATATAACCCAGACATTGATATGCACAATTGAATTTGTCTGAGTCAACAATGGTCAGAGGTTTTGCTTACCAGACACAGTGGCAACGACAATCAGCTGGGGGTTCCCACCCTGCTTGAAAGTGAACCTAGCTGTTTGTAACACCTTGCATTATAGATTTAAAAATATGTTAGTAAGAAATGAGATTTTATATATATATATATATATATATATATATATATATATAAAATCCATCATAAATAGAATCTCATACATAAACACCGCACATTACGCACAGTTGCACTGCTAACATGATGCACATTAGCGAATGCACAATATCCTGCATGCGAACGCTGTTTATTAGCTGCATGCGTGCACATCTGCCCCAAATCAGATAAACCTAACTAGCGTCTTTTCCCAAACCCCTAATACTTACATAATGCACACTCACATAAAAGGTTCCATAGCTTTAAAGTATAAGGTCCAAGTTTTATACATTTATTACAAATGCTGTGAAATAAAGACTATTTTGGTATCTAAGGTTTAATATGTGATAAGTAAGCCGTGTTTGGTATTGTACTGATCTGCATTTCCTCAACAGCTTTCCGGTGCCATCGGTGAGAAGATCGCAACATGCATTCGCAACTTATGGATTCTAAGCACCAGAATGTACCTTGTAAAACCAACAGCCAAGATTTGCATGCAGGGGAAATAGAGGAGGCAACAAGCTGTTAGAGGCTGTTCTGTGCCCATTTGAACCAACCTGTTAAATGCCCTGTAACAGATGCACCCGCACTGGGAACCAATGGGATTAGCAACAAACCCCTATTTTGTGTTGTCTGTTTCAGTGAGGGTATAAATGTGTGTGTTGTGACCCCAGTCTGGAGTCTTCTTGCTGATTGCTGATTGACGGAGGTTTCTTGCTGATGCCGGTATGTGGCCCAGAGCACGTGCGTAATGTATAACTGTATCTTGGGTCTGTATAATTCTTTGCGCTAAATTGTACTTGGATCACAGCGTGTAACTGACTGTACTTTACTTGAATAATACTTTGTGCTTTGGAAACACATGTTCATGGTCTAAAGTCTTTATTTTACTGTATGACTGCGTACGCAAATAGCGTAAATTTTAGAGGTTTATAGGCAGGGTTTAGAAGGTATAGGTAGGTGCGTATAGAGGTTGAAATCCAGTATCCTTAAGTACCAGTGGCTTAACTTCATCCCAGCTACCTGGAGGCAAGATAAATGTTAGTGCCCCCAGCCTTCCCCAAAATTAAAAAGTGCTACCGGAAATTTTTTTTATATACATATATGTGTGTATAGCACTGGAGGTGTATCTGATCTATCTTATTATTACACTATTTCTACACTATCTTGCTCTTTAAATTTACCATGACTTTATCATGACTGAGTGCTCTCCCGACTCCCGTCCACTGCCCACAGTGACAGCCGCTGCGCAGTACTCTGTGTGTACACCCAGCTGAGCAAGCTCAGGGTCGCGGTCATATGTTATGTGACGTCTGCGACCAGAGCACAGAATCTAGGTCATGGAACAGGAGCACCACTGATGCTGATCAACAGGGGCGGATTGGGGTATAAAAATAGCCCAGGAATTTTATGGAAGCAGCCCTAATGGGTGCAGGGACTGTAGAAGTGGTGGGGTCTGTCCTCATAGGGCCTGATTTTGAGTTAGAAGCAGTTTCGGCTTTCCCTGCATCCTGCAGTTGCATCTGCGACTTTAGGCCAATGCCACTATAATGCTCTTCCCTGGTGTGCAGTACATCCAAATATGCATAGACTGCGATGCCTACTTCCAGTGTCTAGAGACGCTGCAATCATGCTGTGTAGTCTTTAGACGCATCCATTGCTCGGACCATTAAAACTCACCAGCCCTATGCTAGGTGCATTATCACCCGTCTGAGTATGGCCTCTAATGTGAGCAATTTAGCGTCTCTATACTGTACACAAGCAACGTCATCAACACACCCATACTATGTTGCAAAATAAACACAATGGTCCCCACGAGAAAACATAAATACATGGGCCCACTCAGACAAAAGTACACCTTAGCCCCCACATAAAACAATGAAACACATTGGCCTCCATAGGAAAAAAACACATACATTAGCCCCCACAGAAAAAATAAACACATTGCCCTCCATAGGAAAAGAAACAAACACATTGTCCCCCACAGAAAACAAACACACTAGCCCCCACAAGAGAAAATAAAACATGTTGGCCTCCACAGGACAAAAAAAAACACATTGGCTCCAAACAGAAAAGAAAAAAACAAATAAAACACATTGACCCCAACAGGAAATAAAAAAGCACTTTAGCCCCCACAGAAAATATTAAATACTTTGGCGCCCACAGGAAAATATAAAAAACATTGGTCCCCACAGGAGAAAAAATAAAACAAGCAAATTGGCCTGGATAGTGTGAATAATGTATGTCCCTGGGTTGGGGGCGCTGTGTCTAGGGGGTCGGGGAGGTAGGGTAGAAAGTGTATGTCTCTAGCTATGGGGGTGGGGGTGTCGTAGGATGGATAGTGTATGAAACCGGGGCTGGGGTGTTTGGTGGTCAGTGTACGTCTCTGGGGCAAGGGGGGCCGGGTAGTGTATGTCACTGAGCTGGGGGGTACTGTATATATAGGGGGCCGGGGGGTGGTAGGATGGGTTACATGTATGTTTTGTAGGCAGGGGTAGTGGTTAGGGTGGGCCAGGGGGTAGGATCCATTAACCTATTACCCCAACATGGCTAGCACTTGGAGCACAATCTCCATTCACTCCGAGGCCACTGTGGGCAGAATGGGGGTAGTAGAATCGGGAAACGGGACAGGATGGGAGTAATAGATGTGGGAAACAAGGGGCAGGATGGGAGTAGTAGTGGGAAGCAGGGGGGAGAATGGGAGTAGTAGGGGAAGCAGGGTGTAGGATGGGAGTAATAGACATGGGAAAAAGGGGGCAGAATGGGAGTAGTAGAATCGGGAAACGGGACAGGATAGGAGTAATAGCCGTGGGAAACAAGGGTCAGGATAGTAGGAGTAGTGGGAAGCAGGGGGGAGAATGGGAGTAGTAGTGGGAAGCAGGGTGTAGGATGGGAGTAATAGACATGGGAAAAGGGGGCAGGATGGAAGTAGTAGTGAGAAGCAGGGGTCAGGATAGGAGAAGTAGTGGGAAGCAGGGGAGAGTATAGGAGAAGTAGTGGGAAGCAGGGGTCAGGATAGGATAAGTAGTGAAGCAGGGGGGAGAATGGGAGAAGTAGTGGGAAGCAGGGGGCAGGATGGGAGTAATAGACATGGGGAAAAGGGGGCAGGATGGGAGTAATAGTGAAAAGCAGGGGGGCAGGATAGGAGAAGTAGTGGGAAGCAGGGGTCAGGATAGGAGAAGTAGTGGAAAGCAGGGGGTCAGGATAGGAGGAGTAGTGGAAAGCAAGGGGCAGGATGGGAGTAGTAGTGGGAAGCAGGGGGCAGGATAGAGGAGTAGTGGGAAGCAGGGGGCAGGATGGGAGGAGTAGTGGGAAGCAGGGGGCAGGATAGGAGTAATGGGAAGCAGGGGGAAGGATAGGAGTTGTAGTGGGAAGCAAGGGACAGGTTGGGAGTAATAGTGGGAAGCAGGGGCAGAATGGAAGTAGGTGAGGGGTTAATGTAATGTATGGAGTCCAGGGCAGCAGCAGGGAGACTGCGCCCATGTGGGGGACTGGCCACTGACAACACCTAGTGCTGCTCTGTAAGGGGCTGGCGTCACGTTTTCATGCTGCCGCTGGTGCACAGGCGGCGGACATATCGGGAAGGAGAGGAGATGTGCCCTGTTGCTCTGCCCCTAGGGGGCGCCCACTATAACATCCATAGAGGCAAGGGGTGTGGTGACATGGGCAGGCAGCGGAGGCTGTGGGAGGGGAGACAGGAGCAGGTAGTTTCCAGCTTGCGTTCCCCAGTGGAATGCAAATTCTGGAAGCACAGCAGGCGGCCCTTGTACTGCAGACATATGAATCTCCCTGGGCAGTGTCCACTGTCCTGGCAGATTCATGATCGTCACTCAACTCTGTTATAGCACTGCAGCAGGAGGACATGTTGGGTCTGGTGCCCGGCGGCAAATTTCTCCATTGTCTCCCACAGTTCCGCAACTGATAAGTACATACTTGCCTACTTTTGAAAAAGCATTTCAGGGTGATTGTGAAAGCAGCACCTATGAGCGTACGATAAAGTAAAAGTGTACTGCTAGGCGTGTCATAAAATTGACTTACATCCAAATGTAAATTAGCCCCAATTAGGTCAGTAAGATCTACATTTTGCTGAAAAAACACTGATACTTTTCAGAAAATGCTTGTAGCCATAGGAATCATTGTGCTTTATATAACCAATGTAGAGAAATTATACTAATTATCCCATTTGAATGTATATACAGTATCTCTCTGGGTTCTTTATATAGTAGCAACATAATGGGGGTAAGGTACAATCAGGGAGACAGGGAGATTGCTACTATTTCAGGGAGTCTCTGTGACAATCAGGGAGAGTTGGCAAGTATGCATTAGTACCGGCTGTACCCCCCTGATGGCGGCCCAGAATGTTAGTATAAAGGCTATATACAGTATCTAAACCTCAAAACAACTGAGAAATAGGGTAAATACACACACCTTTTTGTGAACCCCACTAGAATTTTCCACCCCAGTATGCCAGGCCAGTGTTGGAATAGCCTCAGGGGGCTATTCATCATACCTAAAAAAATCGATGGAGGTAATTAGGTTTAGAACTCGCATGGAGTTCTACCTAATTACTGGAAGAATTCATCATTCCTCCTCTCCATGATTATCTATTTTGAAAAGTTGTCATTTTTGGGATGATAGCTTTTTGGGAAATAGATACTTTTCCCTCTCTACACTAACTTACCGCAGCTGTAATCAGTGCTGCGCATGTGCTGTTACATCTGTAAAATCAGCGCATGCGCAGCACTGCCTACAGCTGCGGTAATTCTGTGTGCCCCCCCCTGGCTTCGGTGGCTGGTCTGACATGTGTTCTCCCAGCTGACCACAGTACAGTTTAGAAAAAAAATTAAAAAACTATTATTTTTTTTCTAAACTTTAATATGTTCTGCTGGAAGAACACGTGTCAGAGCAGCCACCGAAGCCAGAGGAGGGACCAGAGCGCCGGAGGGAGACGCCGGGGGACCTGCCAATGCTGACAGCAGGTAAGTGTCACCTGCTATTCGTCACCTCACATTGGCGGATAGTAACGCCATCAAATTACAAAAATACATAATTTTCAGAATTTGAGGAATAGCATAATTTCCATATCCCCATACTAATGTACTAACGCATGGGGAGTGTGGAAATTAACGCAGGGGGACTTAACCAGGAGATATCAGTGATATCTCCTGTGTTAAGTCTCTTCATGAATACTAAAATAACGGTAATTAAGGAAAATGTCCTTAAAAACTTTATTTTAGTGTTGATGAATAGGCCCCTCAGACTGATAAAAAGCTTCTGAGTAATACAGCCGGTGGGAGAAGGAATGAATCATAATGGGTCCAAAGAGAGGAAGGACAATTTAACTTTACTATTTTCTTTCAGTATTTTCTTTTCTCAGATTTTGGTAAGGGTATTTGTGTCAGTTATAGGGTCATGGCATGATGGTGAGTGAGGGGTATTTCAGTGGGTGAGGTATGGGTGAGGCAGTGATGGTGAGTGGGTGAGGTATGGGGTCAGGCAGTGATGGTGAGTGAGGGGTATTTCAGTGGGTGAGGTATGATGGTGAGTGAGGGGTATTTCAGTGGGTGAGGCAGTGATGGTGAGTTAGGGGTATTTCAGTGGGTGAGGTATGGGGTCATGCAGTGATGGTGAGTGAAGGGTATTTCAGTGGGTGAGGTCTGGGGTCAGGTAGTGATGGTGAGTGAGCGTTATTTCACTGGGTGAGGTATGGGGTCAGACAGTGATGATGAGTGAGGAGTATTTCAGTTGGTCAGTTATGGGCTCAGGGATTTGTGGTGAGGGGAATTACAGTGGGTGTGGTTACTACCTGCATTTTGTTTTTTCTTTTGTGGGGACAGGGGGGAAGCATATTTTTGCACCTGAGCCCATCACTGGCTAGTTCCGCCATTGCCTCTGTCTATCTCTTTTGAAGCAGAGTGGGGGCCACAGGGAGTAATGTGGGCCTCAGTGGGAAAGGCAACTGGGTATTCTCTGCAAGCTTTCACCTCTGGTTTCCACAGTGGTCAGATCTGCCAATTATGCTGCATGTACCAAGAGCAGAGAAAATAATAAGGTAACAGAAATGTTTTTCTGTGAATGTCTCATAGTAGCCATGTAATCATAATAAGTATTCTTACAAATGTGCCACCTGAAACAGCATCCTGAAGCTAATCTTCACCTCCAATGCAGACTGCAGCTATTTTGAAACCCAGGGTGAAATGCTATCCATACCTGGGGCCTGGTATATCCTGACAGAAGCAGGGCACAGCAATCAGTTACAGCAGGGCTCCATCTTTTCATAATGCTGGCACACAGCAAATAGAGATAGAGGAAATAGTGACAGCCAACCATTCAAAAGTGCCACCGGAGACAATTATCTGCACGGCTAGCAGCAGATGAGTCATATTATCTTCATTACCTGCTTTAATATCACACATATATTATTCTACATATAAATATACATTTCTTTTTCCTTTGTTGTTTTTTAATTTTAAATCACTGAATATGTCACAATAAATACATTACATAAATTATGTAATGTATTTATTTTGACATATTCAAGCAGTGATTTATGCATTTAACAACTTTTTTATGGTAAATTTAAGTTTAATAAAAATACAATCAACAAAACATTTCTGTTTGCTTTGATGTCAGTACATTAGGCATTATCCTCATGGCAACAAGAGTCTGCAGTGGCACAGCTGTCTCATTCAAGTATAAACAACTAATTATCACTATAACAGGCTGCCCTTTGCATTGAACGTTGATATGTATTTTATTTTTAGGAAAGTTTTATTGGGGTGTAAACATCTGTTGTATTTGGTTATGATGTTGTAGATGTCTGTGTTTAATCACATTTGTGTATGTATTGTAGGTGTCAGCTTAATTTAAACAAGCCTTGTGCCATGAACGGAAAATACATAATTATTAATGCTTTTTTGTGAAATCAAAAGAAGAATGTTGATGGAAAAAAGTACCGGAGAGGAGCTCGGTCAGTGAAACGGGCATTGGAGAGGAGTAGGGATGCAGAGGGGTGTGGGAAGAGGGCATGGGAGAGGAGTGGGGTGTGGGAAGAAGGCATGTGAGAGGAGTGGGGTGTGGGAAGAAGGCATGTGAGAGGAGTGGGGTGTGGAAAGGGGGCATGGGAGAGGAGTGGGGTGTGGGAAGGGGGTATGTGAAAGAAGTGGGGTGTGGGAAGAGGGCATGGGAGAGGAGTGGGGTGTGGGAAGAGGGCATGTGAGAGGAGTGGGGTGTGGGAAGAGGGCATTTGAGAGGAGTGGGTTGTGGGAAGAGGGCATTCGAGAGGAGTGGGGTGTGGGAAGAGGACATTCGAGAGGAGTGGGGTGTTGGAAGACGGCATTCGAGAGGAGTGGGGTGTGGGAATAGGGCATTCAAGAGGAGTGGGGTGTGGGAAGAGGGCATGGGACAGGAGTGGGGTGTGGGAAGAGGGCATGGGAGAGGAGTGGGGTGTGGGAAGAGGGCATGTGAGAGGAGTGGGGTGTGGGAATAGGGCATTTGAGAGGAGTGGGGTGTGGGAAGAGGGCATTCGAGAGGAGTGGGGTGTGGGAATAGGGCATTTGAGAGGAGTGGGGTGTGGGAAGAGGGCATTCGAGAGGAGTGGGGTGTGGGAAGGGGGCATGGGAGAGGAGTGGGGTGTGGGAAGAGGGCATGGGAGAGGAGTGGGGTGTGGGAAGGGGGCATGGGAGAGGAGTGGGGTGTGGGAAGGGGGCATGGGAGAGGAGTGGGGTGTGGGAAGAGGGCATGGGAGAGGAGTGGGGTGTGGGAATAAGGCTTTTGAGAGGAGTGGGGTGTGGGAAGAGGGCATTTGAGAGGAGTGGGGTGTGGGAAGAGGGCATTCGAGAGGAGTGGGGTGTGGGAAGGGGGCATGGGAGAGGAGTGGGGTGTGGGAAGAGGGCATGGGAGAGGAGTGGGGTGTGGGAAGGGGGCATGGGAGAGGAGTGGGGTGTGGGAAGGGGGCATGGGAGAGGAGTGGGGTGTGGGAAGAGGGCATGGGAGAGGAGTGGGGTGTGGGAATAGGGCTTTTGAGAGGAGTGGGGTGTGGGAAGAGGGCATTTGAGAGGAGTGGGGTGTGGGAAGAGGGCATTCGAGAGGAGTGGGGTGTGGGAAGGGGGCATGGGAGAGGAGTGGGGTGTGAGAAGAGGGCATGGGAGAGTGGTAATGCTATAGTCTGCAGGAGAACAATACCATAATGGTGGAATAGATGTAATGCTGGTTTGTGTGGATGGGATGTAGTCACAATCCCGGCGCCGGCATCCCGACCGCTGGCATCGCAACGGTAAGTAGTGGGGTTAGGAGTTTGGGTTAGGCACACGCTGCACCCATACTGTTTAATACTTACCTCTCCGAAGTCCCACGTCGGCTGGAGCAGCGCTACACAAAATGCCTGGAAAATGGCCACTGAGGCCATTTTCCCTGTGTTTTGCGCATGCGCAGTAGGGAAATCGCTGGGAAAATGCGTGCCATTTTCCCGTGACCTGCGCATGCGCAGTAGACTCCTGGCACAGAGTAGTGCCCAGAATCTACTGCTGCTGTCAGTGCACTGGCGGCCGCCGGAGAGAGAGGAGGGAGCCCCGGATGGAGAATGCACACGGACCCCCTCCTCTCTTAAAACGCCACTGTATATAGGTTAGCTATGTTGGTTGGGGTGTAATAAATCCTATGTAATATAAAAAGTTTTCTTCATATGTCTGTAACTCTCCAGAGCTTCATTTTGCTGTAAGTTGGAAACGGGATAACTTTATCATTTCAATAACACTCAACTTTTTGTGCTTTCATCTAGGGGTTATTAAATGAGGAGTGGACCCATATTCAGTCTCCGTCCGGGTCTCCTCCTCTCTAGCGCTAGTAGTTAGCAGCACAAGCTAGTAGTAGACTCTGGTGCTGTGCCAGAGTCTACTGTGCATGTGCAGGTCTACGGAAAATGGTGCAGCAGACATTTTCCTACTGTGCATGCGCAGATCACCGGGAAAATGTCCATAGTGCCATTTTTCAAATGATTTGTGCAGCCCTACTGTGACAGGTGATACAAACAAAATGTCTGTTGCGCTATTTTGTTGTTAAACTGTTTAGAGTACTTTTAATGTGTATATATATATGTGATTGTATTAATGTATATTGAATATTTTTCTACTAATATAGCTATGCAGTTTGATACTAATATTCAATTATTGTTTTATTTGAAGGTGCTTTTTGATATGATTCTCAAAGCAATATCTTCTAGTTATGTTAAGTCTAGTGGATCTGCTTATGGCAATGAGCCTTGAACCTATAAATGTCAATGTCATTTGTTATAATAATATTGCACTATTAATTATATTTGAGGCAATGCTGCCCCCTATTGTTAATATTTGTTTTAATATTATGACCATATAAGGTATATAGCATCCGGTCTATGTTAGGAGCCCTATAATTAGATGTGAAATGCGGAAGTCTGTAGCCTTAAATCCTGTCTCGCAGGCTGACTGCAAAAAGTGCTGAGTACCCATCCGGCCTATTGTGATAGGGCGAAGCCCCCGGGTGTGAATTGTGCTGTATTGGACCATTATCGGAATTAATTAGAAATCTAAGCTAAGTACCAACACATCATTTTAATTAATTATTTAACTTAAACTGTGTATGTATTGTGTCATTTATATCACTCTGTTGCTGTCTTCCTGAACCTTCCGTTTCCACTGGAAACACCTACCAATGTGGGACTATGGATAGGTAGATATTAAAGAAGTTACAGAACATTGGTGCAGGGAAGGGCTGCCAAGAGAAATCTTGGGCCCGGTACAGCAATTTTCTGGGGCCCCCTCTGGAGGGGTATGGCCACAGCATGTTGGAAGCGTGACTGCGCTCAGTTACATCTCATGATCTGTGCTCTGCTGGAGGATCCCAAGCCCCCTTTTACTGTGTGTGCTGTGAGAACTGGGCTGGGCAGCTGTAGTCATCCATGTCTGGTCATACAGACACATGTACACAGATGGAAGCTGCTGCACACTACACATAGAGGCAGCTACTGATCCAGACACAGGGAGAAATAGGAGGAGGCTGGGAGCATGCAGTTTGGAATTGGGGGGGCTTGCTCTTTGTTCCCCCTCTTTCTCGGGTCCATAGTCCTTTGGCTCCTGCTTTACAGTGGCTACTCCTGCCTGTGAGCCAGGTCTCTGACAGCCATACGCAGTGGATGACATTTCCACCAGCTATTGGAGGGGGAGGCAGGGCAGGATCCTATTGCCTGCAGTGCATCTCAGCTGTCATTGGTTGCAGAGCACATCCACCAGGACCCAATCATTTTGAGAAAGTATAATATATATATATATATATATATATATATATATATACACACACACACACACACACACATATCTATATGGCTACACAGATATATAGCTATATAGTCTAATATACTATATATATATTTAACTAACATGATATATCTAATACACTAATAGTAATGTGGATGGGTGCAAGTATTATATTTATATATATATATAATTTATAAATTATCAGTTTTCAGCAGGCAGCAGCACCACAGTGTTAAAGTCAGTTACTCACAGTCAGTGCGCTCTTCCCTTGCATGCACTGCTCCGATGAGTCCTGCCCGTGATCCCAACTCACTGCACCACAACCCACCCACCCAGTCTGTCTGCATCCCTCCTGGTCCCCGCCGGCCACCCATAGCCTGGTGAATAAAGAGGGACTCGTGTGATGATGACGTCATCATCTCGCGAGACCAGCAGTAGCTCCACAGCTGCGAGATGGCTGCAGCCGCTGCACAGCAAGGGAGGCAGCAGCAAACTAAGATTCAGCAAGTTATACAGTACTATGACCCGCTTCCTACCCCTCTCCCCCTCCCCCCACACCTGGCCCACTCGGCTGCCCGTCCACAGAGGAATAATGAAGGTGACTTTGGAAAAAATGTTTGAAAAGAAAAAAAAAACAGCTACTGGGGAGCTCCAGCCCAGGCCTCCTGGTATGCTTGGGCCCTGGTAATAAGTACCCACCCCCCACCCACCTCTTGGCGCCCCTGGTGCAGAGTGTGCAGTGTGCACCCCACACCATGTACCCATTACAGATATGTCACTGCATTAATCCTTCAAACATGTTATTGGTTGTCAGAACCCAAAAGAAAGAAAAAATATGAAGTTTGTATTTTTCACATAGGTGCTGGTAATATGAGAAGAGAGGAAATGTGTCCATGTCATGCTCACCCAGCCCAGTTAGTGCAAAAAATGTCATCTGGGATTAGTATTGAAACCTTTAAACGTCCACTTTGTGTGAAGGTGAGATAGTCTATACTTACTATAATCTTTTTTGACACAGCCATCATAATAAAATGAGATGTCTCTTAGGTTTTTAGTTAAATGGAGGAATCTTCTATTTCACAATATTATTTGTTATCGGAGGAAAAAGATACAGTAGACTGGTATTTATTACAGAATGTCTAAAATTACTGGGGGTTTTTAACAACAAGGAGCACAGATATTCATATAGTCCAGTATTTAATTAAAAATGTACATACATACACACGAAATACATTAAAAACATTTCACATTTTTATATATATATATATATATATATATAACACCACAGATGCATTTCAATCTGTTTTCAATCTCAGTACGTAATAGTGCAAAAATAGGAGAAAAAAGTCCACATTACATACTGTAGACCCAATTAGGAGAAGTCGATTTGTGTCCTTGTTTTAAAGGGTTCAATATATAGCCCAAAGTATGCCTTTGTCTCCAATGTATATTGCCAGGTTATATCGCATATCTTCCAACCTCCCATTCTTAGTACATCCCGTGAATCAGACTGTTAGCCCACCAGGAGGACTTAAAGTCCTTCCTAAATATTGGCAGGACCCTCATTCTCCTACCTCTTACTGGGCCAACTGCAATAGCCTGCAAGTTGCAGCAAGTGCAGAGATTTTGGCAATTTTGTTGTGAGATTTAAAGTAGCAATTTATGTTTTAAATTTTTAAACCTGGTTTATCTTAGAAAAAAGTGGCACTTTAAATCTCACATCTAAATTGCTTAAATCAATGCACTTGTGGCTACTTGCAGGCTATTATATTTGGCCCATCATCCTAAAGCTGGGTACACACTGGAGAGGTGTTGGGCCGATTTGCTGTCTGTACTGCACAATAAACATAGTGATAACACTAGCAAAATGGTGCATATCGCCTAGTTTGTACGGCCAACCGGACGACCAGGTATTATATTGTTCCGATTTGGCTTCTGAAGACATCACCTCTTGCCACTCCCAGCCAGTGATCTTAACGGTGGTTGTTCTAATGTGTACAGGAGCAATGATAAATTGTATATTGATTGCTGGTTTCAATTCTTGGATGGACCTGAAAATCTGTCCTCCTATTAAATCTTCTTGGAGTCATCCATTCTTCTTGACAACTCCTCTGATCAATTTTAAGTGGACGGAATTGGTTGGGTCCCTGGAAGGACTTATAATCTCTCTGATCTCCTCTCAGTTCATCTCTTTAATGATATTCTATATAATTAGTGAATTTTTTCTTAGCTGGTATAGAGTCATTAACGATAATGAACAAATTCTTCTATTTCTTTTTATATTTTTTCTCTTGCTTAAAATTTTTTAAATCTTTGGAATTTCTTCCCTTATTGATAAGCTTATGTGTATTCTTTCTATTTTCTCCTCAATTTCATTTTCTATTTCAATAAATTCCTCTAAATCCTCGAGTGGGTGGATGAGAGCTTGTAAAATTTCTATCCTCTCATTAAGGATTTTTAACTCCTGCTTTCTGTTAAGATCAAAACCATTAGTGAAAAGGAGCATTGATTGAGAATGATCTCCCATTTTTTTCAGGAATTGTCAGAAGATTAATTAAAAGACTGTGATTTAGTAATGTGTAGCCCTATCAGAATGACTTGTTCAGCTTGATACTTTTCTAAAGCGGCTATCTCCCACCATTTTTTATTCTAAGAATAATGTTAAAGAGATGAACTGAGAGATCAGAGATTACAGATCTTTCCAGTGACCCAACCAATTCCATCCACTTAAAATTGATCAGAGGAATTTTCAAGAAGAATGGACGACTAAGTAGATTTAACATAAGGACAGTTTTTCAGATTCTTCCAAGATTTTAAACCAGCAGTCGATATGCCCCTTTGGAGAACCAAACAATGCTTAGTTTTAGGGAGAGGAAGGTGACCTTGGAGAAGTTGAGTAAAACAAAGAGAGGAACCAGAAAAGGGCACCAGAAAAGAGAAAGATATGTAAGAGGAAAAGAAATAGACCTAACGCATCTACCAGTGCGCTATAAGTTTTGAATAATAAAGACCATACAGGTGTGAAAAAACAACAATGTAGAATTTTCAAGTTAAGTTAACAGTCCCTTACTATTGATGAAGAAAAAGTGCTACAGAAGGGCATGAAGTTTGCTCCAACTTGCAGAATGGACTCTTTCAAATCCTTTATCGATGTGCAGATGTTCATAAGGAAAGTGACCTTGAATAAATTATTTTTAAACCAAGATCCTGCCCCTCAGCAAACATCAGCTCTATTTAAGAAGAAATCATAATTTTATCCCTCCCACGGAAATTTTATTGATAGCTTTACCATGCTAGTCCTGGATGATATTGATGATATTAATAAAAATAAATGTTTCTGACTAGGAAAGAAAGGATGGTGATTAAAGATCTGTAGAATGATAAAAATATCATCATTAAACCATCTGATAACGGTGCAAGTTTTGTAATCATTGAATAGGAGTGATTATGAGATCTACAGCCAACTTAATACTCCCACTTGCTCTAAACTAAAGACAGATCTCATGACTTGAACATCAAAATCTTTTCACCAAATTCATCGAGAGTTTTGAAAAACTTGTGATTAAAAGAAGTTTCTCTGTGTCAATAATCCCACCATATATGTCTTAACCAACGTTCATAAGAACAAGATGTACCCACCTGGACATTCCATTATTGCTGGGACAGGAAGCCTCACCAGCAATCTCTGAATATATCAATTATCAACTACTGCTGTTGGTTAAGAAACATAGGTCCTATCTAAGAGATACTATGAACACTATAGTAAGAATTAAAGATATATTAAATGGGACGAGGAAATGTTCATGATATCAGCAGATATAACCTTGCTATATATGATCATTGAACATAAGAAAGGGATTGAGACTAAAGTCTGGCATTTACAGGAAGCAGAAATTGACCAAAACATATCCTTTTTAGAGAACAGCATCAAATTCATCTTGGATAATAACCATTTTTTCTTTAATGGGGAGTACTATGTTTAGCGGACTGGTACAGCTATGAGCACCAGGTTCACTCCCAGTTATGCCAATTTGTTTCTTTCCAAATGGGAGGAGAACAATATTTGCCATGATATATACTGGGGAACGAACTTGGTGCAATGATACCTCTACATAGACGATGTCCTCTTTTTTCGGAAAGCCCCAGAGGAGATTCTTAGAAGTTTCTGCTCCTCACTTAATGCAAATTTGTTGAATTTAACATTTACGTTTCATATTAGTAAGACCACATGCAATTTCTTAGACCTCAATTTGTACATCAAGGATAATAACTTACAAACTAAATGTTGTCGTAAGCCTACAGATACAAACAGTTATATTATTTAAGATAGTGAGCATCTTGATAAATGGCTCAATGGAGTCCCTAAAGGTCAATTATTGCATGTCAAAAGGAACTCTAGTGAGCCAATTATTTGCACAGAACAAATTTATTCTATGGCAGAAAATTTTCTAGCACATGGTTATAATAGAAGCAGATTAACTGAAGTGAACAGTATGGATAGATACATATTGCTGATGCCAAAAAACAAAGATTCCATTAAGAACAATGAATGGTCTTTTATTACAAGGTGTGGCAGTCATCACCAAAAAGTAGAATGGGTCTTTAACTATCACTGGCATGTATCGAAAAAAGACGCTGTGCTCAAAGATGTCCTTCCTGATAAACCTATCTTCATTTACTGAAAAGTAGATAATTTAAAGAATAAGGGGTCTATTTACTAAGCTATGTTAGGAGATAAAGTGAACGGTGATAAGGTACCAGCCAATCAGCTCCTAATTGCCATGTCACAGGCTGTGTTTGAAAAATGTGAAAAGATAAAGAACTCTCTCTAGCGCACCTAATGGGAAGTAACTATAAACAGTTCTCTGTGGATGAAATATATAGTCAATTCGTGGTGTTATAGCACCACTAGATGCACATAGTCCGATACTTCTATATATATGAATCCGTCCAAGAATAGAATGAAAATCGTTTTTCAATAGTTCACCATAGCTCCCGAAATATTAGGTCATCACTTCTTAATCTGATATATGTCCTTCTTCAGCACTCACACTCCTCTGTGTCAGTATTCCAGATGTGCAAATATGCAAAACAAAAAGAGGGTGCAGCAATAGTGTGAAATTATAAAAATGAATGCGTACCACAGTAGACCTTTAAAGCAAGGCAAACTGTTCTGCATATAGGGGTATTAATCTGCTCCCCCTACAGAGCTTTACCTTCCCAGTCTGGGTACTTCAAGTATAGTCAACACAAAACCAATGCGCTGCCACCTCTCTGGAGGTCTTTATCAAGGTATATGGTAACAGAGTGATGTGACCTAATATATATAGCAAACTGGGCGGAGCTTTTTCATTGAATCCAAATGAAATACATTTACTTATAATCATACGGCGCTGTCTCTGTATCTCCTGATCCTGAAGCGCTCACTATATCATGTCATCGCTGTTCAGGACCTGGAAGCGCCACATTCCACTTTACCGCACGTGACGCGGTCCAACACATGGAGCGCATCATGTGGTGCGCTCTTTCCCCTTCGTTTACTGCATTGCGTTCCACCGCTTGGAACGCAGTGTCTATTCATTTCTTACTATAGAGGGCATTGGTTATTACTGCCGCAATCACGGGATGAGTTCCACGTGATCGGCTGTCTCTTAAATAGGAAAGAATCTAAGTAACCTGATTCTTTTATTAATCATTAGTCTATCCGGCAATATATAGAAATAGGATTTGCTGTACCTTATTATCCATCTATATATGCTATTTTTTGTGACCTGTGAAAGTCACTCTCACTCTCAAGCAGCCCTATTTAATGTGGATCGCGATTGGAATATATATATCTTTGCATTGTGTTTGAAAAATGGCAGTTAAGAGCTGATTGACTGGTACCTTATCACTGTTCACTTTATCTCCTAACACATTTTAGTAACTAGACCCCTAAATTAGTCAGGAGTGTTTATATTATGACAGGGTTTATCTAACACAGACAAAAGGTTTTCATCGCTGCAGTACCTGCAGTATGTGTTCCAATATTCCCAAACCAACTTCCACAGTTTCACAATTCATGGTGAAAGGAAAAACTTTTAGGATATTGGAGTTCATAACCAGCCACACTACTAATGTCATCTATCTAATTGAATGTGTATGTGGACTATATTATATTGGGCAAACATCTAGGTCACTAAAAACACAAATGAGAGCATTTGCGAAATATAAGAAAAGGATTGGACACCAACTCCCTTTCAGAGCATTTTAAGAAAGGGCATGGATGCTCGACAAAACATGTAGAGTTGTCGAATCTAAATTAGAAAAAATGAGATGACGATGGATTTTTTATTTATAAACATTAATACCTGACGGTCTCAACAAAGTCTTTGCGATTAAATGGTTCCTTTGAGAAGACCTTATGCTTTTTATATGCTTTTTTAAATATATTTTATGCTATATCAAGTGTCTTCTCAATTCTCCTGTCATATATTGATTTTTATCTACTTTTATCTTTTGGACTATCTTTTTATGTGTATTTTTGTATTTATGCATATTAATATTCTTTTTTTCCCTTTTATTTACATATATGAAGTATTATAAGAGAGCAAATATAATAGCTGAGACGGCAGTGGGGGTGTATGATTGTATCCGTATGCCGGTGTTCAAAGCTGCACACCTATCGAGGTTCTTGCCAAACCACCAATAGTCAACCAAACAAGCAAAAATAGATAAGTGGCGCTAATCACTCACAGCAGATCGTATAATAATGTTTTTTAACAAATACACATAAAGAGATCAAATACTCCCTATTAAATTCCCGGGAAAGGGATATTATAATATAAAAACTCAATCAATATATAATCATAAAAGACAAACATAAATAAAGTAACAATAAAACATATGCATAAGCAAGAATCAGCACAAGACAATCAGCCAGTGGTTAATGATGTCCAATATCCGTATGATGTATTGTAAATGCAAAGAAATCATATATTAAATACAGTTCTGAGTCACTGTCACAATAGTATCAAGTAGGTCAGAAAGCAACAATAGGGGGTATTTGATCTATTTATGTGTATTTGTTAATAAACATTTTTATACGATCTGCTGTGAGTGATTAGCGCGACTTATCTATTTTTGCTTGTTTAATATAAGAGAGGAAGTGTTTCCAGAGGCACAGATTGATATAAAACCGTAAGTTATGGACCACTTTCTGTTTTCGATCGGTCGGAAATTCAGTGTTACGTCACTTCCAGTTTTAAGGGGCAACCCTCAATACATTATGTTGCCTTTAAGAAGCTTTTTACTATGTTTAATGCACCATTGAGTGTCTTACAAGTTTTTAATACTTCCATATTAAATTTTAAATAAACCTTTGGATATTCTATGTCACCAGCTGCAAATCCGGAAGTGGTGGACCACATAACCTCCGGTCACGGCACAGCAGCTCTTCTGGTTGTTTAGAATGATATTTAAAGACCTTAAGTTACTATACACTTGCATTGCTTTCTGATGAAGACATGACTAGTAAGATCAAAGTTCAAGCACCTGAATGATCAATAAACTTTTGTTTCCATTACAAATAATAGGTCTTTGTGAATATGTGCTAACTAATAAAGGGAATCTGATACTAATGCTACTGTGATTTGTAAGGTTTAACACAGATGAAATTGGTTATTATCTAGGTGAACCAATTAGTGATCATATTGGTTAGGGTATAAATATTTATCCCTGGCCACCCACAAGACACCTTTGATAACGAGTTTCGCTGTGTCCCCCACAGCTTTATGTGTTACACCCCAAATTCCTCCTAACCATTGGATAGTACAGCGGATTTATGAAAGCCTGAACCAGACCTCCAAACTTCTCAACCGTCAAAAACAAGTGGACTACTAACATCATTGTGTCATCCAGGAGTTGCCAGCCATTCCATACCGACTCCAAGGGATACAAATACACGTGTGTGAAATCCTTCCTCTAATTCCAAGGACCCTATTCATTGCAAATTGGTAATTAGGATTTTGCTGGACCTTCATAATTCTTAAAGGAACATTCCATCTAATATTTGGAGGTTGCTATAGGAACAGGAGTATAGACCATATGCTGCTATCCCATTAGACTAACAGCTAAGATTTTAAAGAAAGGGATTATGTTTATGTAATGGTTTTATTTTTACTTTAAATAGTTGTGCAATTGCTTTTTAATCTCTGAATCTAATTAAATACGAATGCTGATAATCTATTCCATCTAGTGTATGTGAAAAAGTATTCTTTCCACAAAAGCGCTATTTTTATTGTGTTCCTTCTGATGAAGAGTTGGACGCTCAAAATACATTAATGCCTTACAAGCAAATGCTACAGCAGTGGGACAGTGTTCACCAGACCGCAGGACTTATTGTCAGACACTGGGGGTATTGTCCGGATTACCGTTAGTACAAACCCACGCTGGACACCTACCTGTTGCTGGTACGCAGGCTTTTTAGACCCTCACAGTGACTTTCACTGCCCAACTTCTTTATTATACGATATTCATCACTCCAGAGTGGAGTTTTAATTTATTTATATGCAGGATTAGAATAAATTTTGTATACTTTACCATCTGTTGAACTTGTGACAATATTACGCTATTTTGTATTTCATCTTTCTCTCCATCTGCACAAAAAAATATTGATTGTGAACAAGTGTAGCAAGAGAGAAGTACATTGTTTTTATTCTATTCATTCATGGTTTGGCGCCATTTGGTTACTACACACCATCTTTTTATAGCTTTTCTCTTTGGGTTTAAGGTTAGCCACTTGTCTATACCATAAGCTGCCTATCTGGTTGCGCTGGGGTGTTGTTTCCTTTTTTTTACTTGGTTTTTACTAATCATGTTTGGCTAGTAATAGCATTGCTCTTTTATATTTCAGGCATAAACACGATTGGAAGTGCCGAGTTTTAGAATATACACTTAGTAAATAAGCACCCTGGTACCAAACTACTTTATACAAGCAACACATTTGTGTTTATTGAATGGTTGTTTTTCATAGTCAACAATTAGTGGTTTTGCTGCGAAATTTTTAACCGCTTCTCTTCTGGTCTTCAGTGAAAAGAGATGATTCTCCATCTTACCGCACCATATTGTGAAGAGAGGATGATGAGGAAGGAATAAGAGGGTTCAGGGTCAGCCCCAGGGCTTCTAGCACAGGAATTTGATTATTAGAAAAAAATATTTACTTATTTTTCATTTAAAAAAAAAAAAATGGTTTCATAAAAGAGAAACAAAGAACTACAAGGGCCACTCAAGAATATATGTAGAATATTACTTATATAATAGCCAGAAATCAGTTGTGGGGTCACTTACTAGTAGCTGTGATAGCTGTTCTCCTGACGTCAATGTGCTAGTGTATTATGTTCAGTTGATGTTTGAACTGGAAACGGGAACATTGGGGCTCGGTTTGGAAAATTTATAGATACTATTCATTAGTCAAGCATTGAATGTAAAGTGATGCAAGCTTTATCCATTAGGTGTATCCTATAGAGGTGGATTTGCGAACTAATCAGAAAATCTAGAAATACTGCAAAGAACCATGATCTTCCACATGCCCATCAAACATCACCACATGCCACCAGTCTTCCCTACAAGCCCATCAGACCTAACTGTATGCCCATAAGATCTCCCCACATGTAAGAATGTTCAGAAAATGAATCAAGTCAACACAGCTCTTACCTCAATAATATGCAGTGTCCAAATGGTCTGACTCTTTGTTTGCTCACGGTGCTACCACATGCAATCTGGAGGGATCTACTTAACTGGGGGTGTGGGCTACAAAAGTTGTGAATGGCTAGTATGCCCTTCAGACCCTTGCAGGGCATCAGATTTCCCCACATTCCCCTTTACATGCCAAGAGACAACCTCATATACCCCTTACATTATATATCAGTCTTTCCCACATTTTCTGTCATATTCCCATCAGATATCCTCATAAGGTCCTTACATGCCCTTCAGACCCCCTCCACATGCCTGCATAACTACCCCGACATGCTATCAGACCCCCCCCAATACAAACATGCCATCAGATGTTCCCAAAGGCATCTCACCTATTTTCCACTATGCAAAGAACAGAGACAGCAGAGCATCTTCTCCACTTGGCACGATTGGATGAGCTGCGAGTGACGTGCCTCCTTGTGACTAACACAACTGTGTGTCAGCAGCAGCACTTCAAACACCCTTTAGAGCTCTCACAACCATCCATGCTCACCACTCATTCCATCGTTTGGAGTCCATACCTGGAAAGTGGGTAATCCAGCCCTGATTTTATAAGGGGGTTGCATGGTGCATCCTCAGAAACTTGGCACCCTGCGTGATTGCACTGGATGAACGGGTTTTGAGACGTCCCTGAGAGGGTTAAGTTGTGGGGAGGACATAAGATACAAGGTACAGCAAGGGGATGGACAGGACAGTGAGCAACTTGAGAGAGGACAGCAAGGTAGAGGAGGAGATAAAGAGGACGACAGAAAGCAAGATAGATTAGAATAATAGGAAGGTGAAAGGTCAAGACTCTTGGTATAGATTGTTGCTCGCTCCTAGCTGTTGCAGGAGAGATCGCAAGTATTGCAAGTTTCACAGTCAGCTGCTGGTTAACACAGTACACAACACAGATCACATAGTATATAATACATACCATATAATAGCATGTATTTAAAAAAAAAAGCTTTTCTCCCAGTTGATAGAAAAAGGAAGAAGATGCAATTAAATAAAATGTACCAAAAAAAATGAAAGGTAGAAGGGTGCACAGATAAACCTGTTCTGCAACAAATTATTAAAAATGGCTGGCTAGGTTGGTCTATGCCCCATTCAGGCACCAGGTCTTGCTGGCTAAGGTGTTCTGTTCTCTGTTCAGACACCCAGAACTGCTGGCTAAGGAGGTCTGCGCCTGGTTCCGGCACCCGAAATGGCCGACTAAGGTGTTCTGTGGCCCATTTTGGCATCAGGAATGGCTGGCAAAGGTGTTCTGCTAAACGGGCAGGCATCGAGAATATCTAGTTAATGTGTTCTGCACACCCTTCTGGCAACAGGAATACTGTAGCTGGCTATGGTGTTCTGTGCCCCATTCCGGCACCTGGAATGTCTGGCTAAGTTGGTCTGCTCCCCATTCCGGCACCCGGAACAGCTGGCTAAGGTGGTCTGTGCCTGGTTCCGGCACCAAAAACAGCTGGCTAAGGTGTTCTGCGCCACGTTCTGGCATCAGGAATGGCTGGCTAAGGTGTTCTGCACCACATTCAGACACCCGGAATGGTTGGCTAAAGTGGTCAGCGCAATTCTGGCACCAAGAACAGCTGGCTAAGGTGTTCTGCGCCCCGTTCTGGCATCAGGAATGGCTGGCTAAGGTGTTCTGCACCACATTCAAACACCGGGAATGGTTGGCTAAAGTGGTCAGTGCCACTCCGGCACCAGGAACGGCTGGCTAAGGTGTTCTGCGCCCCATTCTGGAAACTAGAATGACTGGCTAAGTTCAGGGCCGGATTAACAATGGGGCAGGTGGAGCTCCAGCTCCAGATCCTACATTGAAAATAGGCCCATAGGATCTTCTGTAGTGATGACAGGATAAACAAAATTCCTGTCACCACTAGCGGCATTGCAAAGTTCAAAGCACTGGCTGCACTGCCCATTCATCTAGCAGTCAGAAGCCCCACCCATTAATTCACGACAGCCGAAACTTCGCCCACCCACGGCACATTAAGTCATGCCTACCAGCACCACCCTAAGCCCCGCCCCCAATCCCTCCCAAGTACCTCGGCAACTGAGTTGGCGGGCACCTGGGCACTGAATTTATGAGAAAAAAAGAGCCACGAAGTGTGAGCTTTAGAGAAATAGAGTGATGGATGATACCTGGCTGAGGAACATCTGGACAATGGCAGCTGTCACCATCTGTGAGGTGAAGTCCATATGCATCCCACAGGTTAGTGTCATTTCTGGTGCTGCTCTGCGCTGAGTGTTGTGATCTTACACTGGGGATGTGTGTGTGTATGTATATGTATATATATATATATATATACACAAACACACACATATCCACTGTCTTGCTCCCTCTCTATTGGCTGTTCCGCCCCCTTCTCTGCTGCTCTGTCTGAGCCAGTTCTAGACCATGTGGAGCCCAGGGATTTTCCTTTGGGATACCCGTCATACACACGCATACACACAGTGCCCCAATACCCTCACAGACGCACACACACTGCCCCCATATCCTTACATACATGCCTCACACATAGGCTGCCCCTATAGCTGCAGACACATCTCTTCCTGCAGCTGCTCCAGCCTCCAGCTCCGAGTCCTTGCACTTCTGGGAAAAGATATGATATTATTGCCTAAATTCACAGCATGGAAAGTAACACTTTTACACGAGTTCAGGAAGAATGTTGCTGGGACACAGGTTCTGAGGGCTTACCGCACATGCACCTTCATCAGCCTGAGCATGCATCATTGGGTACAGACTGAGAAGGATGTAAAAAAAATCTGTGTTACAATAGCCCATAGGCTGCACTGGGCTTCAGTTGCCCTGTTCAGGCACCTGGAATGGTTGCCTAAGGAGGTCTGCTCTCCCTTCTGGCACTTGGGATGGCTGGTTAAGTGGTCAGAGTACCATTCCGGCAAGCAGAATTGAAGGTTAAAATAGTAAAAAGTGCAATTTTGATACATTCTGCACAATACATGGTGGCTGTGTTTTGTTTGTTTTATTTTAAATCATTAAACTGATTGACATTGGCTTTCCCAACCACTCAGCTCAGGGTTACATCCCCTAACTTACCAGTGCACAAGGGTATTTAGTTATATGTAGTACTCATTTAAAAATATCTGTCCCACCCTTCCCCATCTGCCCTTCCCCTCTCTCCATATGCAGCTAGTGTAGTCAGCAGCAGTGGATTAGGAGGCTGTATGCAGGGTCATCAAGAGCTCTGATGGGCCCAGGTACTGGGGGTGTGGCCAAACTGGGGAGGTTTGCGTCATTACCAATTGGCCAAACCTCCCTAATTTTTTTTTTAATCAATCTATATGCGTACTGTTACCTAAACACTATGAACTTTTCAACTCAAGTCATTCCTACTGATTCATTGCTATAATGGGCGATTCTTCTCACCTGTCTCATGGCAATGATTATGCTCTGAAGGTGGTGCCGTGTGACAGGGAAGCCATTCACTTCAATGTGTCAGCATAGAGCAATTTAACCAAAATTAGTATATTTCTCTAGTACTCATTGGCCACCATCCAAAGGGCCTATTTATCAAATTAATTATGTACTTAACCACTTAACTGATGAATTTTTTTTCTAAAAACAGCTCAGAAATTGTTGTTTTTTTGAATGAATTCAGTGAATTAGGTGAAGAACATCAATTTAAACTTCTCCATAATGATTTTATTAAGAAATATAATAACATTTTTAATATTTGTTAAATTTTTAGTTTTCTTTTAAACATTAGGAACATTGCGACCATCGCACCACCTTTCAGGGCCGTAGCTAGGGTAGTGCGGCCGGTGCCATTGCACAGGGCACCACAGGTCAGGGGGCGCTGTTTGGGCCTGTCAAATTTCTGTTTATTATAATTCTCACTTGTAGCTTCCTCTTATTTCATCCCCAGAATCTCCTGGCCTCCCCTATCTCTTCTCTGGCCCTTCCCCATGATTCCCCTTTTTTGGGTGCATTATGTCCCTTTGAAAAATGAGGGGGGCGCCAATGTTCTTTCTGGCACAGGACACCAAAAAGTCTACTTACGGCTCTGCCACCTTTTCCCAGCGGCTGCTAATCTCTGCAGATGCTGGGTGGGGGGTCCTGTTGTGCTGACCGATCAGCAGTGATCAGCAGCACAGCAGACACTGAGGGAGGGTGCAAGGAAGCAGAGCGACCGGAAGGTCCCTCTGAGAACAGCAGCTGTGGGAAGAAGCTCTTCCTGCAGCCTCCCACACGGTGTATCTGACTGGTCGAAATATTGCGACCAGATCAGATAAAGCACTGCCTGGTGTAGTCGGAAAAATGCGACCATGTTATGCAAAAGGTTAAAGCATGTGGTATCCCTCGAATGTTTTCTTACAGGCACAGCGTTACTTGGGCTGTTTAACAAGCTTTGAAAAGGTTTGCTTGTCCATTGTCCTACTGACCTTAATGGAACAGCAGAGGCTGAGAGGGATCTTCTGACCCCTCCTTAGTGGACTGGAGCTGATCACCATGCCAATCACAATAATTCCCCCAGATGGCTGTGCAGGTGCGGTTTATGTTCGAATTTGGACATAAAGTTATAGTTTTAGCTATTATTTAGCTTTTTACTCATTGCTGAGACAAACTCTTATCAGGCTCTTGTCCCAGTGACGGCCCAATTAAGAATTCCCCAGAAGTAACATTACAAACTGCCTCAATATGTGGATATTAGGAACTTTCATTTTGGGGCATTGGCGCAAATCATGTTCAAAAGGCCCATTAATGTGGAATCAAGGTAAAGGGTGCGGGCTTGTCAGTATACAAAAAGTATTTGTCTCTCACCATTTCTTGGTGTATGTGGTTGTTTTTATTGACATATTTGTATTTAAGAATTTCATTGTGCATAATGCTTGCATGGTCAGGAACTTTTTGCTTGACAGGATGCAACCATCCTTACATTTGCTCTATTTATAATCTCCATCCTGTAAAGTTGTCCTGATAGAATGGAAGTACAGTATACAGCATGACTATTATCATCAGGGTTTATAAAAGTTGGTACACAGATATTCATTTCAAATAAGTCCAGCTATCTTTAAGCAGCCTTCATTTCACAATACCTCTCAACTGTCCCCATGTTTGCAGATCAGCTCTTATCTAATGATAAGAAACTGTGGGCTTGATTCAGACCTGCTTGCGAGCGCTGTCGATGGTCCACCACTGCGCATGCCGGAGCCGGCTCCGGCGTGCGCATGTGCGAGACCTGGCCAGCGACGGGCGCTCCGTCGCTACGGGTCTCATAACCAAAGCAGGGTAGCTGTCGATGGTGTTTGACAGCTTGCCCCGTTTTGGAGACGGGCAGGGCGGGTGGCTGGGCAAACCGAGGTGTTCCTGCAGGAACGCCTGCTGTTTGTGTGCGGCCCTACTGATATCACTCGTGATGTCAGTAGGTGGACTTCCTGCTCTATTAGAGCAGGAAGTCCACTGGGGCTTGTGGCCACGAGACCCTACCACAAGGGTCTCGTCGCAAGCCCGATGGTCGCGATGGTCTTGATCATCGTGACCATCACCTGGCCGCTCGCATAAGCTGTGGGTGGTCACCCACAGCTATGCGAGCGGCCAGGAGGCCGTCTTTAAGCAAAAAAAGTCACGCCCTGATTCAGAGCGAGCGCTCTCAAAGAGTGTCCGGCTCTGAATCAGGCCTTGTGGTCATTGCCAGTGGGATTGATTGGGCAGGGGTGGGGAGTGCCTTGGGCTGATCACAGCCAATTTTGCTTTGATTTTTATTATAAAACGTTAGGAGCTCTAAGTTCCAGTAGTGCAGCTTAGCAGGGGGTTCCAAACAACATGGGTAGGATGACTGATATTCTCTGTTTCTGCAGGTGTCTCTACAGCAATGTTTTATGAAGCAGTTTTAACAGCCACCCATACTATGCCTGTCTGCCTTGTTCAGTTTGTTATGTTATGCCTGAACGGATGAGTGGACGTCCTCCTTGTAGTACAAGAGAGGAGATGTTCAGATGGAAACAATGAAAGAACACAACATCTATGTGTTTGCATTTTACAATTCTAATCTCCTTTTGCATTCATTGCTCATTATGGCAACTTATTAAGAGGTTTTCTTGTGTGGTAAAATTCGTTATATTACTATTAAACCTTACCTCTGATTTGCCAAATCAGCCAGATCCTTTAAACTTTCCAACAGACTTGTATGGCTATTTTGTACATTAGCTTCAGTCTACTGATGTATAGGTCAAAACTGTTGACATTGCCCTCAATCGTGTGTACTTACCAGTGCATGTTAATTTTTGAATTAGGCTGCAGGACTAGTATACAGAGGAGCAGTTTGGAACCTTAAGGGCATATAATGGTTGATTATTATCCTGGGTGTTACACCTGGACTACCTCCTGTTAAATAGTACAGAACACTGTTGCTGATATTTGACAGGTACAAGAGATGCAATTTGAAACATAGTGTGGCTTGGGTACATATGTAATATGATACATCAGTTTTGAGATGACATCAAAGAGTGGTGAACCTGTCTACTGCTTGTCATATAATAACTGGGAAGTAATGTTTATTACACAGTCTGCAATCCGTGGCTCGCCGTCTGTAGCAGAACTACAAATCACATCATTCACACTGAGCTCTCTACAAAAACCGCAGAGCCACAGGTTGCCTAAGCCTAATTTATGAAGTGACACATAACATACATGACATATGAAATAAAGTCTTGACTTACATTAATGAAACAATAAATGGTTCCAGGGTCAATATTAGAACAGGATAAATGGTTTGCATGCCTGGCCCCAACTACAGACAGGTAACAATGGACTATACTACTATAACTAGGAGATTTTTTTTCCCCCAAAGTCTTTTATTTGTACCATATTACTTAATAAAGTGACGACAGATTGGTATTCTCTCTACAGTCTGCTCTACTCAGAGGAATGAAAGATAACTTGAAAAAATTATATTAAAAATCATTTACATGCAAACTGGTGCAGTACTTTCATTTACCTGCCTGGTTCCACGGTATTTAGCACAATGCTTTATGGTAAGTACTAAGTAGAAATATCTGAAAGAGTAGGCAGTTATTTTTTTGTGACACCATAAACCGAACAAGTGCAGAGTAGCGCTAGTTAGTTTGGTAGAGATGGTATTACGGAACAACATACAGATTATTCTAATAAAAGTAAAGAGCCCCATACATCTGCCTGTCTTTCAGCTGATTCTCCGATGCATCCGGAAATGCCGATCCATCAGTCGGTAACGCCGATCGGAGGTCATCGGTGATCCGTCAGCCAATCAATTAGATTCTTTATGTTAAAAATCCCTGATTTGCTGATATCAGGATTGGCAAATCAGGGAAATCCAACATGCTGGATTTCACCAATGTCCCAACCCTGAATTCTGGGGATCGAGGAATTGCCCCAATCTATCACTCATTTCCCCAATTCTCCTAAGAATCAGGAGTTTGACTAGGGCGGTACACCTGTCAAACCATAACGCAGGTGTCCTAAGGTGAGCTCAGGGAGTGCAAAAACCTCCCGTTGAGCTGATCTGGCCACAGATCAGCATTTCCAACCGGCGGATTGGCTGTTCCAGTCGGATCAAGGTATTGGGAAAACGGCTGCTTGATGTATGGGGCTCTTTAGTCAGTAGGATGGACAATCTATGGATTCATATGATATTGATGCTTTTGATATACGAAATTAGAAGACATTGGCACAAGAAATGTCATGAGAATGGTATGTATTGACAAACAGAATCCACACACCATAGTGTAAACATAAAAACACATTTTTTATTCTGTATGTATAAAAGAAAACCTTATTGAGTGAAAACCAAAATGCATCTGAGATTGTGTGTTATTGACATTGGATTTAAAGTGAGTTTGTTAATATTTAAGCAGAACCCAAACAAGTCTTAGAATTTGTTTTTTAGCTCCTAGCATTTAATATCCACCAATCAGGACTCTTGAGTATTTTCTGAGTATTGCATGCCTGCATGTATTACCTAGTGTGAATTACTGTGTTATATTAGAGTCTAAAATATAATAATTATCTAGCAACCCATAGCTGATAATTCGCTGTAATACATCAGTGAACAGAATGTCAGCAAGAGCAAATGTAAGGGATATCAGTGGTTTGGAACACAGCAGACATTCAGGACAAATCATTATCCAAATGAACCTTTTAACTTCAACCTGTCTATGTGATCTCTTACCATTTCAGGCCTGTGGATTTAGCCTAGGTTGCTTGTGAATACCAGGCCTGGCACTGAGTTGTACTTAAAGCAGAGCCAAATTTAGGGAATTCCATGTACAAACTGGAACCTTTAATAGTAATTCTTTGGAATAAGACTTAGTACTACTAGATGGGAAAGTGATGTCTATATTAATCTCAGTATCGTATTTTTGTTCTGTTCATATATTGATTATATGTATGTCAAAACTATAAGTGTACTGGAGTGCATCAATGCAATAAAACAAACACACTATATAAATAAAAAAAAGTGGCAAGTGATATATTAAATAGAAGTATGAGATGACTTTTGGCATGGTTCATCTGATGGCATTTTTTAATTAAGGTTGATATCTCCACACAGTAAAATTTGTTACATTAGTGATGGTAGCACATGTCAGTATGTAGCGTACCCGCTGCTACTGAATCTACAACTCCAAGTAGACTCTTCGCCAAGAACTAAAGGACCACAAAATTGGACTTTAATACAGTAGCTTGTAGTCACTCCATTGCACATAGCTATAAATCATTAAAATGCATGGCTGTACTTAATATAATAGATTTGGCACCAATTATTGTGGCGTCACTAATTGTAAGATGCTATTAATGTTTGAGATCTCTCATATAAAACACCTGAAAGCATTAATGAACAGATTACTATTTTTCAATAATGGGCTTGTCAATGTGTATATCAAGTTCTTAATTCATCATTTACTTCCTAGGTTAGTCACATTTATCCATTATCTCATTGTAGCCCAAAATTAATCTAGAAGGAAAGGAAGGATGGGATACATGTAAACGTAAACAGGGTACAGTAAAACAACTT
Source organism: Taudactylus pleione (assembly GCA_031769625.1). Lineage (NCBI taxonomy): Eukaryota > Metazoa > Chordata > Amphibia > Anura > Myobatrachidae > Taudactylus > Taudactylus pleione. The sequence goes on along the minus strand of JAUIMM010000706.1, from coordinate 15,709,340 downwards.
TACGTGGGTATTACTGGACGTTACAATTTTGTCACTTCTCACCATACGAGAAAACAGTAATATTTTTCAGTTCATGTTTCTTGTAACTTTTTTTTTTCTTTAGATAGTACAATTTAAGAACATTTTAGTCCTTAGAACATTTGATACTTTGCCACTGATTTGAAATATATATTTTTTTGTTTTGTTTTTTTTTAAAGAGAGAGCGATTCCCAGTTATTTATCTAGAACTGCCATAGACAATACAACATCAACTATTAAGGAGTCATCTTACAAAAGCAGCATATCATGTGTAGCACTCACATTGACTAATTCCCATTCCCACTGTTTGCACAGTAACATGATAACAATTAATAGGCTTCTTAACTCTGAAAAAAAGGCTGGAGCTTTGCTTTATAAAAGCTCAGTTCTGGTGCACATGTTCCATATCTTTGTAGCGCTTTTAGTCTTCTTAAAGCTGCCAGCATGCATCAGCTCTCAAAACCAAAAGACAATAATGATCTTTTGGCCAGCTGCAGAGAAGTTGATGATTCTTTTGTTGTACAGTGATATTTGTTCGGGTGTTTAATTTTCACTGCGCACCACAAACTGGCCAAACACAGCTATATGGTCAACAGTCTAAACAGTATTTATACATGGGAAAATGTGCAGCTCCACAAAGCTTTAGAAAATGAGCTGTATTAGTCCCCATGTCCACTATGATCTTGACTGCACCATAGACCCCTAGCTCTTGTTGTAATAACATCATTGTACCACTTTTAGGGCAGCTTGTTGTGGCTTGGAGGATGTTGTCCATACCAGTACAGCTTCTCCTCCACGCTTTTTTTTTTCCAGCGACATAGCAGCAACATTTTGAATGTCTTACGAAAGGTTTTGTTGCACAGAGCATAACAAATAGGGTTTACGGTACTGTTGACATAACACAACCAGTAGCCCAGATGCCAGAGTGTTGAGGGAATGCATTCGGAGCAGAAGGTAGAGACCAAAACCATGATGTTATAAGGGGTCCATGTGATGATAAAAGCTAGGAGAATCGCACTTAGTGTCTGTGCTGCTTTGCGCTCCTTGATAAGAACCATCCTCTTGCGCTTGGTGATATGATTACTGAAGTTGGGATCCATGCTTCGTAAAGAGTGTCCTTTGGACATCGAAGAGCAGGGAGTGATTTTTACTTTTCTGCACCCATTATTGACTTCCTGAGATCCATCATCATTCACAACGATCCTAAATTTGTAAGAGACACACTTTTGACTCTTTTGTGCATAACTTTTTCCAGGCGTTAAAAACAGCCTTTCGCTATCGTAATCGTTTAGCACCGGCTGCTCTTTTGTGAGAATGTGCTTGGTTTCTTCTTCCTTTTGAGCTGCAGTTTGGTTTTTGTAGGCACCCTGGAAGACTGCTTCCTTAGCTTGTTTGTCCTCATCATCTGAAGATGGGTAGCTACTGCAGGTGGTTAACTGGTCCTCTTTCACCCACTCATTACATATGTTGGGGCTGTGGGATATCTTGACAGTGGCAGAGGTACTGCGACTGGATGATGACCAAGAGGCCTGGCACCGCTCCCTTTTGGTGAGAGTCTGCTGCTTGCAGCTGAAGCAAGATTTCAGCAGAGCCCCCTGTGGCCTCATCATCTCAAAATCAGCCACAGATTCAGAACCCTGTAACTCAGCCAGATCTTTGGTGCGCTTTTCCGTCTCCTTATAGATACGGCAGTACAAAATGGTCATCACAGACACAGGGATGTAAAAGGCAGCAATGGCCGTTCCAAAAGTGATTATTGGTTCATAAAGAAACTGGATCTGACATTCCCCTGCAGGCACTGTGCGCTCCCCCACAAAATACTGCCAGCATAGGATGGCTGGAGCCCACAAAATAAAGGAGATAAACCAGGCCAGTCCAATCATGATCCCAGCCCTCTTGGGTGTGCGCTTTGCTCTGTAGGTTAATGGTCTTGTTATAGAAAAGTACCTATCAAAGCTAATAACCAACAGGTTCATTACAGAGGCATTACTAGCCACGTAATCCAGAGCAAGCCAAAGGTCACATGCCAGGCTGCCTAGGGACCAGTGGCCAATCAGAATGTAGGATGTGTAGAGGTTCATTGAGAATATGCCAATGATGAGGTCAGCACAGGCCAAGCTCAGAAGGTAATAGTTGTTTACAGTCTTCAGCTGACTGTTAACCTTAAAAGAAACCATAACAAGGATATTTCCCACTATTGTTATCAGACTAACTACTGCACTGACTGTGGCAATAGTGATGACCTCCCACAGGCTGGGAGCTTTCAGTACATTGGTCCCATTAGAGTGGTTCCAGGAGGTGGAGTTGGGTTCCATGTTCCTGATTTTCAGGGATTCTAAAGATATGGACATCAATAACCAGCCATTAAGATTCTGAAATTAGAAGACGGGTATATTATTTATATTATTTTTTACTCAAATAATTTTTATGAGAAGAACAAGTTTCCAATATACATCAGATAAAACATTACTAAACAGTAATTTACCTTCATAATAGTCAAAAACATTATATATTTCGAAATTTTACATAATGAAATAAAAAATAACATAAAATCAGATAAAGGCTCTATAATAATAAGATAAAATAAAATAATATTTAATTAAATTAAAATAAATAAATAAAAATAATGCAAATATTAGAAAAACAGAGCAACACAGTTCAAAATATATAAGAAAAGGAAAAAAGGAGAAGAAATAAAACAAAACCACACATGTACACAACCATTATTTAAGGAAGTAAGTGTGAGGTCGACCCATATTAACCACTATCGAGTCAAGTTGGAACTGTAGTAAAACTAGTTGTCTATGGGTGTCGTGTGGGCAGATGAATCTGTAAAATCAGACCAAGGTCGCCATCTTATCAGTGGGGATGAGGATGAAGTAGAATATTTAAAACCAGAGGTTTCCATTTCAAAACTTATCTGAATTTTAGATATTATTATTGAGAGAGATGGGGGGGTCAGGTCTCTTCCAGAACTGTGCCAAAGCCGCCCTTGTAGCTATTAGGATATGTCCGACAATGTACTTATTGTGTGATTGTATTGAAGGAGGAAAATAATGTAGGAGTGCAATTTCTGGTAACTGGGGAAGAATCTCCCCAGTGACCTGGGTAATTAACTGGAATACTTCTGACAATAGAGAAAGTATATTAGGACAAGTCCAAAAAATATGTAGCAGAGTACCATCCAATCCACAATTCCTCCAACATAGTTTAGAGGAATCAGGCCAGATTCCATGTAATTTGGCTGGGGTATAATATAAACCATGTATTAATTTATAGAGCATTTCAGAGTGGTTCAAACATTTGGACATTTTGAAGATGTTCATGAATAAAATAGACCAGTTTTCATCAGTCAGGGATATATTAAGGTCTGACTCCCATTTGGTTTGTATGGATAGTTTTGAATCTTCTAGCGGAGTCAGAAGCGTATTATACCAAATAGAAATGCCGCTCTTATGGCCGTTAGTAGATAGTTTGGAAAGTATATAAGAGGTGGGGTGGGGAGGTTCGGGCCAGAGTTAGAAAATACCCAGTGTCTCACATGCAAAAATTTTAAGAAGTAATTCTTATGGATGTCATACTGATCCTGTATTTGTTGAAAGAATTTAAATTGATGATGAGTATAAAGATCTCTAACTGTTGTGATACCTTTTTCATGCCAGGAAGTTAGTGTGAGGTTATGTATCAATTTTGAAAGAGCTAATATAAAGATATGAGATGAGGGAAGAGAGAATTCCCCATGTGAGGAAATCAATTTGTCCCAAACTATGAGGGTGTCAAAAATGCTCCTTGGAATAAGGGATTGAGGGGGTCTATCAGCAGTTTTAATCCACATGATGTCCCATAAGTGGAGTGTTTGACATGCAGAAACTTCAATAGACACCCATGATTTAATCGGTGGAGAGGCTAACCAGTCTTTCATCTGATCCAAGAGACAGGTGTTTTGATAGTATTTGAGGTTAGGGGCCGCCAGTCCCCCTCTAGATTTGGACCTGGCTAAATGGGCTCTAGCTATACAAGGGCGTTTATTCTTCCAAATAAACAGGGACATAACTGCATAGAATTTGTTCAATAAGCTCAATGGAACTAATTATAGAATGGCTCTAAATAAGTACAGTATTTTGGGAAGAAGCATCATTTTTGCAGATGAGAGACGGCCCATCCAAGAGATTTCGTAGTTAACCCACACTTTGGTAAGTACGGAGAGTTTGTTCTAGCAAAGGCTGATAGTTACACCCTATAACATTCTGAAGGTTTAAAGGAATATTGATTCCCAAATATTTAATAGATGACGTGTGCCAGGCATAGGGGTATTGGTTTTGAAGTCTATTTAGGGAAGCTTGGTCAAGATTGTATGCCAGTGCTTCCGTTTTAGAGGTATTTAGTTTATAGTATGAGGATGCAGAATATTCTTGAAGGATATTATGAAGAGTAGGTAAGGAAATGTCTGGTTTTGTGATGAATAAAAGGACGTTGTCAGCAAAAAGACATATCCTATACTGCTTGTGACCAATAGTGAAGCCTTCGAAGGAAGGGGAGGATCTAATTTTTCCGCAAGGGGTTCCATGGCTAATGCAAATATTAAGGGTGAAAGGGGACATCCCTGTATAGTCCCGTTAGAGATATCAAAGCTGTTGGAAAGAAACCCATTACTGTACACACGAGTCGAAGGTACAGTATAAAGATTCAGGATAGCTTTCAAAAACAAACCGGAAAAAACAAACTTGGCCAGGACATGAAAAGTCAATGTAGCCTGTCGAAGGCTTTTTCCGTGTCTAGTGATAATAAAACCATAGGCACGGGACAGACAGCTTGAAATTCCTGAAGGGAAAATACTCTTCTGGTATTTTCTGGGGCTTGTCTCCCAAAGATGATTCGCACCTGATCTAGAGATACTAAGTTAGGAAGAATAGGATTGAATCTGTTAGCAATTATCTTTGCATATAGTTTAATATCTGAATTTAATAGAGCTATCGGTCTGTAATTTGGGCATAGTGTTGGGTCCTTGCCAGGTTTCAATATAGTGATTATTTGAGCCTCTAACATTTCTTTAGGAAATGGATTATAGAAGATAATATTGAATAGATTTACCAAAATAGGAGTTAAGATAGTCTGAAAATGTGTATAGAAGTGATTAATGAACCCATCAGGGCCAAGTGCTTTATCTGTTTTAAGGGATTTCATCACTCTTAGTACTTCGCTTTCACTCCATGGGACAGATAAAGCTTCTGCTTCCAGAGAGGAAAGACACAGAAGATTAACAGAGTCTAAAAAAGAATTGATCACAGGTTCAGAGGGCTGAGGAATATGGGTATCTTGAGAAAGATTATAAAGTTTTTCATAGTATAAAGTGAATTGTTGGGCAATATCTTTAGGGTTTGATATTAATGTTCCATTGGGGCTAGAGAGACTTTTATTTCTATTGATGGCATTTTTCCCTCGCAGTTTGCGAGCAAGCAGTCTATTAGCTCTATTTCCAAGAGAGTAAAACTTCAGATTTAATTTAGTGATAGCACGTTGAATTTGGGAGAGGTGTAAATTATTTAATTTCTTCCTGGCCTCAAGTAGGGCAGAGAGGACAAGAGAATCCTTTGGGTGTTGTTTATGTTGTGTTTCTAATTTTAAAAGATCAGATTGATATGCGAGATGCACTTCTTGGTTAGTTTTCCGAATCTTAACTGCGGCTTGTATAGCTGCCCCTCTCATAACCGTCTTGAGTGTACACCAGTGGTTTGTGACCGAGGTATCTTTGGGAGAATTTAATTCTACATAAGAGGTCAACGCATCCTTTATAACACGCGAGCCATCATCATCTAGTAAAATATACTCTTGTAAATGCCAAGGTCTAAAGGGGGAAGATGTGGGAAAGGGGGTCCACAACCATAACAGGGGAGCATGATCAGACCAAGTAATTGGTAATATATTTATCTGGGGAATGAACTGAAGAGACCATTTGTCAGTCAAGAGCAGATCTATTCTAGAGTATGATTTGTGGACTGCAGAGTAAAAGGTATAATCACGTGTTCCTGGGTTTTTGACCCTCCATACATCATAGAGGTCAAATTCGATCAATAAATGCAAAAAAGAATGAGCTAGGGAGTGAGCCATGTTAAGTGATTGTTTATCTAGGGAAGAGGATTTAACCAATTTAGGGTCGGGTGCAAGATTAAAGTCGCCCATAATGAATAGAGCTCCTTTTTTAGTCTCCTGTAATTTAAGTAAAAACTTTTTAAGAAACCTAGGTTGCCTTGTATTAGGAGTATATATCGACACAAGGGTGATATATTTAGTACCGATCTTCCCAACCAAGATAAGGTATCTACCACTGCAATCCACCCATTTACTCTCTAATTTAAAGGGACAAGATCTGCTCAAAAGTATTGCTACCCCATTTCTCTTAAACGGACCACAAGAGGTATAACAGATCGGATAAGCTTTATTAGTAAACTGGAGGGTGGAATGTAATGGGAAATGCGATTCTTGGATTGCCACTACATCAGCCCTCTGATCTGAGAAATATATTAATGCGAGGCGTCTCTTATGGAGTGAATTAAGACCTTTACCATTGATACTTAAAAAAATTGACCATGGGAAGGAATCGGGTAGGTGTGGTGTGAATACTCTATAGATAGGCCCGCACGACAATAGATAATACATAAATTGCATACATGAGAAGAATAAGAAATATAAGAAAAATAAAAAAAATAAACAGGTAATAAAAAAAGATCATGAAAAGCAAAATGGAAAAACAAACAAAAATAGCATCCATAAAGGACCTAAAGTTTCTGTCATTGAAACAGAACATGACAGAAAAATTGGAGGTATGGGGGAGTGGGCTCAGAGAGAAAACCACCTAATACCCCTTATTACAAATAATTCCTCCAATTGTAATATTAATATAATAGTTAGCTATCAAACATAGCAATATTTAATACCACATATCAAATAAGATAATAAAAAAAGATAGTGTAATCTAACCACTAAAATGACAAAGAACGATATAGAAAGAACAGTTCCCAAAATAAAGAGAAGACTATTTAGACACTGTCTACTTTATCCATTTAACTATTTATCGATTTACCAATGACATTGTATATTTGTTTCATCTGCTCAATCTATAAAATAACCTTACAGATATAATATAGATATTCAACTGTAAATAGACTGAGTGAAAAACTCTAATTATAGTGCTTCATTTATCCATAAACCTAATGCACATAAAAATTACATGTATGAAAAATAAAAAACAGAAAGAGCATATTGAATAACAGAATTCTAAATAACACGTAGGATGGTAGAATGACATAGAGTAACTGTAGTGATACTACACCTCAAGGGATCACTTTGGTACTGTGGACCACACTGGGGGTATAGGTTTGGGAGGTATATTGGTAGAGTTATTAACAGTAACACCCCAATTTTGAAGGATCGCTGGCCCATCTTCTGGAGAGTGTATGACTGTAAATGAGCCATTTCTTGTTACAATTAGTTTAGTCGGGAATCCCCATCTATACTGAATATTTTCTTTACGTAAGGCCAATGTGATTGGGAGGAAAAGGCGTCTTTTTGAAAGAGTCGTTGGAGAAATGTCAGGGAAAAGTTGGAGATTGTCCAGACTTTCAACTGTAGAGGAGGAAGGAAGAGCAACCTTAAGTTAACATTCCTTAATATGGAAGAAGTGGACTCTAAGGACGGTGTCTTTAGGTGATTGGGCTGGAGCTTGTTTGGATTTCGGTATATTATTAATATGATATAGTGATATGTTACATAATTAAATTTTTTATTTCTTAAATTTAATGGATAAAAACAAAGTGGGTGATGCAGCGTATAACATACTCCCGTTTAAGTAACGTATATTGCGTGATTTTGCACTGCGCGTGCTCAAGAGCTGAACATATACAAGTATGGGTTATGTAGAGTTATATGAATTTCAGTTGCATCTCAGCTTGCGACTGAAGGGGCCAAACTGGGCTGAAATGTGGAGTTCTTGATTAGACAGTGACCAGTGAGGGCATTGTAATGCCATTGTGAACTATGCAGAGTTTTGACAAAGTGTAAAAACGCCTCTTTTCAGACAAATCTTTTGCACCAAGGATAGGCCTGTGCAAGTGTGTACTGATGATGGTGATGATGGGTTTCAAATTGTCTTTCCTTCACATACTCCTGACATTTGGCCGACATTCCTGTGTGACTGGATCATGCAGCCCACCAAGAAACTCTGCATTCTGGCTGGACCAAATTGCAATATACAGCACCTATCCTTGTGTATCAATGACTATTTCCCTATACATTGTAAGTTTGCAAGCAGGGCCCTCTTACCTCTATGTCTGTCTGTTATTACCCTGTTTTGTTCTATAAATGTTTCCAATTGTAAAGCGCAACGGAATATGCTGCGCTATATAAGAAACTGTTAATAAATAAATGCTGCAACGAATGGGGTGCAGATTCAATTTCAATTTGCACATAGACAAAATATTTCCTTATTTCTTTAGCTTGTGGCTCTCAAGCGTTATACAGTTTTATTTCAACACCACAATTTATAGCTCAGTTTGGAAGTGCCCCCATCTCTAAGTCTGGTCACCTCTTTGAATTAGCAGCCCTGCAGCACAACATGGATTGCCAAGTGCAAAACTTCATCCTCTGTCTGGATTTAACTTTAGCTTTAAATGGAGTCCACAGTTATTTCTATCAGTACTTTTGCAGTTTAAAATGTTTGTAAGACAAAGTGGCTAAAATGCACCAAGCTTCATTGATCAAATACAATGAATGTGTTTAGTTACTGTAAAAGTTTTACAGTGACCATCAAAACCATCTGTTTTCTTTTCTCAAACATTTTTTTATTGAGACAATGTGTATTCACATTACGAGACATTTTTGTTCCATACAACATTCAATTTAAAATCATATATAACAAAATATGAAAAAAAGACAATTTTCATCCGTATAATTTACAACTACACAATTGAAAACATATCCTTCAAACTGAAAAATAAATCTTCATTTTCGTCTTTTGCATTTATCTATCTATTTACTATAATAAAAAAAAACATCTGTTTTCTAATAAGTACTTGATGTTGATGTCATCATCATTCAAAACAGAGTATAGCAATTGTGGTCCAGTATCAGTATTTATGTATATCAGTAAATGTATGGATCACTTAAAAAAATTAAATAAAAAACAAAAAAACATTTTATTGCACCTTATGATATATCACTAATGCAAGTATAAAAGTAAAAAAACAAAAAATGTCCACGATTGAGATATTTTACCGTCTTTTACATAAGACTTTTAAAACAATGCACAATACCTTGTATTACCCATTTTTGCTCAGAGTTATACACATACCATTATATAAATGTATCTACTATATAAAGGGACTTTAATCGCATATATGATATAATAGTATGAATGTATTTTGATTCATAACCAGCAAAAGGTGGAACTGATAAATTATACATAAGTTGTTAACGTAGTTCACTGAGCTGATGCAATCCTTTCAATGAGTAAGCAAATGAATACAAGTTATGCATCCGTGATCAGCATTTATCTATTTTTTGCACATAACCTAGCAAAATAAAGACACAATTTAATTTCTAGATAAATGATTTACTAAGGAGGAATGCATCATGGTTGGTCTTTGTTACTTGCTTTGCTACAACAGGTACTAACTTTTGTTGTGAATAATGGCTTGAATACAGGGAATTACAAATACCTATCCTGATTGCCATCACTGGAAGATTGACATCATATTTGAAAAAGATCAGACACACACAGGCAGATTATGGGGCCTATGTATCAAAGCTTGATGAGAGATAAAAGTGTGAGAGAAAAAGTATTAACCAAACAACTCCTAACTGTAATTTTTCAAACACAGCCTATAAAATGTAAGTTAGAAGCTGATTGGTTGGTGATTTATATCTCACAATTCTATCTCTCATGAAGCTTTGATACATAGGCCCCTATATGTGTACATATGCAATGTAATTTACTATGCAATTTGGAATTTAATTTTAACTTGATTAAACTATTTTTTTTTAACAAAATATAAAACTTATCACTAATATTGTTCTACTAAGAACTAATGGATGGGCTGAGAAAAAAATTGCTCTCAAATTTTAAATTTAATTAAGACTTCACAACTTGTTTCCTATTTTATAAACCAATACATAGATATAATTAATAACATGTATCCTCAATATTATTCTAAAATAATTCTACGCCTTTCTCTATGCTATTACATTTGATAGCAGAACAGCACCCTCCTGTATTCATTGTCTCACAATTGTCTAAGCTGTCACAAGCTCTCCAAGTATATATCTGTGCCACAAACTGTCGCTGTTTGTGTTGCCCACTTTTTAAAAATATTTACCACCCACTCCTAAGGGTCCTTATAACCAATATTTCCATCTTTTCAGATCTGCCCTTCATTGTCATTTATTTTGATGCATATGGTTGATTTGTGTATTGATTATTTATATTTAGGTATATTAGCAATCACTCATAGGATTTGGAACTACCATACTTTTTGCTCATTGCAGTACAACAGTAAGAATTACTGGTCAAGAATTCATGAAAATTAAAACAAATTCTTGTCTAAAGGTGCCCATACATCTGCGACGGATCGTCGCGATGCAGGGAATCTTTTGATAGCGATCGTCAAATCGGGAAAATCCAACTAGTTGGATTTCTGCGATGTCGGGTTGTAGCATCAAGGGATCGCGGCAATCCATCGCAGATAGATGGGCCCCTTAACACCCCCAAATGATAAGTACTGAATGAACAATCTCTACGCTTTATGAATGCACCTGTTTGGCTTTGTGAGTACACTCTGTAATGTCCAACTATGACGTGACTGGAGGTGAATCAGGGGCCAAGACTAGACGTTTGCCTCCACCAACGGGTCATTTTGCTTGGGAAAAAGGATCTTTACAATATGAGTGCTTGCATAGTATAATTAAGCATTGAGTGAAGATTCTCTCAGCTTGAAGAAAAAACTTGAAAGGGGCTCTCAGACAACATAAGTGTGTTGAAGTCAGATGATTGGATGAGATCAGTATGACAATTAATATCTATCGATGCTATCGTAATTTGTCTGATAGCTTGTGACTGGCATGCTACTGCGTGCCGGTGCGAATACACACACACATACACAGATACACATATGCGAATCCAATACACAGACGCACATATACGAATTCCACACACAGACGCACATATGCGGACGCATACATATATAATGGTTCTCACATTATAGATAATAATCAGAGTTATTAAAGGTATTGTTAGCTAATAATTAAGATGTAAGATATACTTAAAAGAGATCTAAGGTTCAGAATACAGTGGACATGTCATGTTTGGTATCATACTAAATCCCTGTTTATTTGCAGACATCTGTTTCTATCGGCAAAGAAGTCGCATCATGCGTCCGCTAGGTATGGATGATAGGGAGTTATTGAGTAGAATGTTATTTCTTGTATGTAGTGTTGTAGCCAGTTTTAACTCGTTCTTCGGCGGGAAAACGCACAATAGAGACTGTTGGAGAACTGACCCATACCCCTGATGACACCGTATGAACTGACCAATGTCCATATTATCCAGAAGCAAGAACCAATGAAAACCTGCCAACTTGTCTTCTTTGTTATCTCTGTAACCTGTACCATATATAGGCTTGTGTACTGGCTGCAGTGTACAGACATCTTCTTTGCGACCGCAGACTTCTGGACTGAATGACTGTATACTGGGACCAGTGCGCACGTGTATGTATCGGTTGTACTCATTGTTTATTTCATTGCTTTTTACTCTAATTGTTAAACTTACATCGTGTTACCCCTTTTTACATAAATAACTTTTGTGCTTTGGAACCACACGATTAGACTGGAAAGCAATTCTTTATAAAGCGACTTGCACCGCAAAATAGCGACTGAACGGCATTAATAAATGACACCAGGAATTGATGGGATTTCCAATGGTAGTCAGGGCGATGAACAAAGAGTAGAAAAATTAAAGTGGATGAAATGTTTTTAGCAAAACAAAGTCACATTTCAGCACAGGCAGCAATCAGATGAGGCCAGGAACAGGACCATGTTAAAAAGAAAAATACACCAACAATTTATCCAAAAGGAAACTCTTAAATAGATAAGTAATGCCAGATCTGGGATCAGCAAAGTAAACAGTATGCCATGCCACTCAACGCCTGTACAAGTGTGCCAAAGTGCTTAGATTATTGATTGCAGGTTACCGTATTGTGCATTAATGTGTCCTATAATCAAGATGTAAACACCAGAGCAATGGAAAAGATATAGCAACAGACAAATCTATAAAATGAAGCAGGTTTTAAGTATTTTATTTGTTTTCAATGTCCAAAGCTACTGTAATGCACTACACTCTATCTGCCCTCCTTGATGAGAATACTGTAGCATCATTCATTGGCTCAGAACTACAGTAAGGTATAATTTGCACCCTCACCTTTATGGATATCCACTTGGCATTGTAATACGTGCTGTCCCTCCTCTTCATCGTTATTCCCCTCGTCCTGCAGTGTTAGTTGGTCTCTACACTTCAAAGAGTCCTCCCTTCAGTTTTTAGATGCACCCCAGCTTTACAGTACTATCTGCCTTCTACTTTAACACTGGAGGGACGATGACAAATTCCACCCACACTCTGTCCATTATCGATGCCCCATTTACAGGGAAAGCGAGCGGAAAAGCAAAGTAAACTGTTATCTCCTACAGATGAATGGTAAATGATCCATATAAAGGACATACCCACTTAACGCATAGATTACAGTATGTGCTGTTGTCATGAAAAATTACCTTATTTACAATGGAGATAACTACAAACAGGGATTCACAGTACTGTAGGTAATGAGAGCTGGAAATAATATCACCTGGAGCTGAGTATGCACACAGCCCCACCTGTCAATTCAAGCATAGATGACTCTATATGACACCACCAATTAGAAAGTAAGCAGTAATTAAGGCCTTTATCTTCTTCTGTACAACACTTATGGCAATCAAAGATTGTACCACAACTGTTGTTGAATAAACTCTCCAGTCAGTAAGGTAAATAAAAGCCTAGCTTTTTGATAATTGCTTTCGAAGCAATTTATCCTCCCAATAATAAACACAAGTCTTCAATTACATTTGTGTGTGCTTGTTTACTTTACTATAAAGTACTGTTATTTAATGAGTGCTACAAAATTAAAATGTCAGTCTTACCTGGTAATGGGGGCGATTCAATTCAGCGGGAGGAGAATAGTGCCATGAAGTTGGTCCCAAAGCTATTCAAATTAGCCCACTGTTTAGTCTGACTGTTACAATTTAAGTCCCTCCCAGCGCTATCAACAGCGCGCTGAATTGAATCGGCCCCAAGATCTCCAACTGTTCTGCAGTACAGTTAAGAGTGACAAAATTCAGAGATTGGATAGGGGGGCACACACTAAAGATGATGGGCCCCATTTAAAGTTGGATTTACAAGAGCACTAAGAAAGTACATGCAAAAAACTCTTACAGTGTGTACTCAGCATTAGGAGTTGATTCGTTGGTACTTTATCTCTCTCCAAGACTTGGGGCCTGATTCAGACCCGGTCGCAAGCGATGAGCGCTCGCAAGTGGATCGATGGTGGCCCACAGCGCATGCGCACGACGAAGCCGGCTCCGTCATGCGCGAGCCCCAGCTAGCGACGGGCACTCCGTCGCTCCGGCTCTCGCACCAAAGGGGGCGAGCTGTCGATGTTGAGTGACAGCTTGCCCCCTTTGGTGGGCGGGCCGGGGGGGTGGCTGCCCAAACGGAGGCATTCCCATGAGAATGCCTGCCATTTTGAGACGGCCCCATTGACATCACAAGTGATGTCAGTGGAGAGCTTCCGGCTCTGTTAGAGCCGAAAGCTCTCTGGGGCTTGCGATGGGCAAGACCCTACCACAAGGGTCTCGTTGCAAGCCCGATGGTCGCGATGGTCTTGACCATCGCGACCATCATCCTGACCACTCGCAATAGCTGTGGATGGTCACCCACAGCTATGCGAGCGACCAAGAGGCCGCTCCAAAAAAAAAAATAGCCCAGCCCTGATTCAGAGTGAGCGCTCTGTCAGAGCGAGCGCTCTGAATCAGGCCCTTAGTACATCTCCCTCTTGGTCTGAAAGCAAGGCTGTAACTGGCTTTTGCTACCATGTTGTGGGTGGATTTCCTGCTATCCCTGGGTGGCTAGATGGTATGTGGCCTTGCCCCAGCTAATTATTTATACTAGAATAACCTCAGGACAAATGTCATATACCCCATAAATCCTAGGGGTGAGATGAAGCAAAGCTCTCTCATAATGAATCCACCATTTCTGGCTGCTTAGCTACACCTCACTCCTATCAATCTTTTTTTACATGGATCTCCTCATATTTGTTCAATTAAATATAATGGATCCACTGTAAGGGACTGATTCTGAGGTGGGAGCAAAGCAGAAAAAAGCAAGTGACTTTATATCTGGAACAAATCATGTTGTAATGCATGGGGAGCAAATACATGTATTATTTTTTCATGTAGGGTAAAAACTACCTGCTTTTGTATGAAGCCCACAAAATCTAGCTTTATTTTTACACAGCATTTTAGATTAGAGTCTAGATACAACCCTATAAAATATAAATCTCTAAAGCCGTAACTAGACTTTTTGGTGCCCTGGGCCAGAAAGTGCATTAGCGCCCCCCCCCCCCCCCCCCGCCACACACACCCATTTTTCAAATAGGGGACACAATATGCACATCTGACAAATTGTCATGACCTCATGGGGAAGGGCAATGACGAATCTGATTTGTCCCATACAATTTTGAAGCGATACTGATTGATGTCTGCATTGATGATACACAATAATTATTCAGTATAACTCACCAGCTCTAGATGTAGGAGATCTCTGGTAAAGCTGCACCAATCGATGGCTGTGTTCAGTGCTGCTATCAGAAATTGTGGGGCAGATAGCTCCATGTGTAAGGTGTCTGACTACCACGTGAGAGGTTCTAGTCCAGAGGATGATAGTATTTTGAAATGTAGAACTTAAATAAAAGAGGATGTGACTGAAGGTGCTTGGGGGTTGCCAGATGGAGGGGTAAATATATATATTTCTATGGTCAGGAGGTGTCGGAGAAAGCTAAAATAACAATGACTATCAACAGAAAATTGACAGGCCCGAACAGCGACCCATGCCCTGTGGGGCCCTGTGCCATTGCACATGTCGCACCACCCTAGTTACAGCCCTGTAAATGTCTCTGCATCTGCAGTGCAAAATGGTTTGTCCAGTTGTAAAGATACTTGCTCTTTTTTTTATTTTACTCCCAACTCAGAATTAGCCCTTAAGGCTTTTCTTTATTCATTATACACATGAGTATTTATAAACGTATTGGATCCAATGTGACACGCTACTGGTAATTAGTAAGTGGTTATAAGTGGTTAGAGTGGGGCATGTCCAATGGAATGATACCACTTCCTATGATATAAAAGAGATATACAGAACATGTCTCACTTGGTAATCAGACATTTTTGCTATTCACTGTTATAGTTTTTATTTGTGCTAATTTATTACAGAAGATGCCTGCACTATTTTTCGAATGTGTACTGTATATAAAGTCGTGTTTTTTGACCAACTAGCAAAAGATAAATGAACCAATAAAAGGAGAGCGGGTAAATCATGGCTGTAAATCACATTTATTTAAAGGTAAATTAAAAAGTAATTATTTGGCCATACATATCAGTCCCTGCACCTGTGGAGCTTACAATCTATATTCCCTACCACAGGTACACACACATACAAACTAGTGTTATTTTTTTTGTGAGGAGCCAATTAACCTACCAGTATATTTTTGGAGTGTGGGGGGAGAGAGTGCCCAGAGAAACCTACACAAGCACTGGGAGAATATACAAGCTCCACACAGATAGGGACATGGTGGGAATCAAACCCACGACCTCAGTGCTGGGATGCAATAATACTGCCCAATATACAGTACCAGTCAAAAGTTTGGACACACCTTCTCATTCAATGTTTTGTTTTGTTTTTTATTATTTCCAACATAGTAGATTAATACTGTAGACATCAAAACTATGAAACAACACTTATGGAATTATGTTGTAAACAGAAGTGTTTAACAAATCAAAATATGTTTTATATTTTAGATTCCTCAAAGTAGCCCCCTTTTGCTTTGATGACAGCTTTGGACACTCTTGGCATTTTCTCAATCAGCTTCATGAGGTAGTCTCCTGTAACAGTTTTCCAACAGTCTTGAAGGAGTTCCCAGAGGTGCTGAGCACTTGTTGGCTGCTTTTCCTTCACTCTGCGGTCCAACTCATCCCAAACCACCTCAATTGGGTTTAGGTCGGGTGACTGTGGAGGCTAGGTCATCTGACGCAGCACTCCATCACTTTCCTTCTTGGTCAAGTAGCCCTTACATAACCTGAAGGTGTTTTTGGGGTCATTGTCTTGTTGAAAAACAAATGATGGTCGCAGTAAGCGCAAACCAGATGGGATGGCATGGCGCTGCAGAATGCTGTGGTTGCCATACTAGTTAAGTGTGCCTTGAATTTTGAATAAATCACCAACAGTGTCACCAGCAAAGCACCCCCACACCATCACACCTCCTTCTCCATGCTTCACAGTGGGAACCACGCATGCAGAAACTATCCGCTCACCTTCTCTGGGTCTCACAAAGACACGGTGGTTGGAACCAAAAATCTAAAATTTTGACTCATCAGACCAAAGTACAGATTTCCACTGGTCTAATGTCCATTCCTTGTGTTTCTTGGGCCAAACAATTTTCTTCTTCTTGCTGTTCATCCTCAGTAGTAGCTTCTTCGCAGCAATACGGCCATGAAGGCCTGATTCACGTAGTCTCCTCTGAACAGTTGATGTTGAGATTTGGTTGCTACTTGAACTCTGTGAAGACTTTATGTGGTCTCTAATCTGAGGTGCTGTTAAGTAGCGGTTTCTGAGGCTGGTAACTCTAATGAACTTATCCTCTGCAGCAGAGGTAACTCTTGGTCTTCCTTTCCTGGGGCGGTCCTCATGAGAGTCAGTTTCATCATAGCGTTTGATGGTTTTTGCAACTGCACTTGAGGATACATTCAAAGTTCGTGAAATTTTACGTATCGACTGACCTTCATGTCTTAAAGTAATGATGGACTGTCGTTTCTCTTTACTGAGTTGGGTGGTTGGTGCCATAATATGGATTTACAACAATAGTCAAATAGTGGTGTCCACTGTGTACTAACCCTACCTCTGCACAACACAACTGATGGTTTCAAACACATTAAGAAGGCAAGTAATTCCACAGATTGACTCTTGACAAGGCACACCTGTTAATTCAAAACCATTCCAGGAGACTGCCATATGAAGCTGATTGAGAGAATGCCAAGAGTGTGCAAAGTTGTCATCAAAACAAAAGGGGGCTACTTTGAGGAATCTAAAATATAAAACATATTTTGATTTGTTTTACACTTTTTTTTTCTTTCATAGTTTTGATGTCTTCAGTATTAATCTACTATGTTGAAAATAATTTAAATAAACAAAAACCATTGAATGAGAATGTGTTTTCAAACGTTTGACTGGTATTGTATATTTATATATATCTATATATATATATATAAAATTATATACATACACATAACAATATAGGTACACTCTAGAGAAATTTCAAGCAAAAGCAACCCATGTGAACAAACTATCCAGGGCACAGATTCCCAGAGGGCAGATCCTGTCAGTATTCCAAATGAAACCATATATTTCTAATAAAAACTATAATTGCAGCAATTTAATGCATAGTTACAATACAACCTGACTCCGTATATACATATGAGAATAGGCTACTTTTGCATTTCTCACTTATTTTCTAAGCATAATATCCTGGGCTCAATTTAGATGATAATGTCTGAAAAAGAAAAAAAAATGCATTTAGTCCAGAGGTTCCCAAACTCGGCCCTCAAGGCCCCCATACACCTATTGACGGCTAGCCAGATCCTGCAATGGGATCGGTGGGCATCGATGTTCCGCGATCCATCGGAGGATCACTAAAATTTTCCATGTTAAATTTCACTGATTTGCAAATCACGATCAACCAGGCATCTGAGGATCGCGGCGATCTGTTGTTAGTGTATGGGCCCCTTAAGTGTCCAGGTTTAAAGCAGTGACGTGCGGTAAGGTAAATAGCAGGGGAGGCACTGGCTAGTATCAGAGCCAGATTGACAGATAAATATATGAACCCTAGACTTCATGTAGGCATTATACAGAGGTGCAGCAGTATATAGTGCTGGAAATTTGGCGAGTTTTGATCAGGGATGTGCAGAAAGGGTAGACATGGGAGGCAGTGCCTCACCTGCCATACACTTTTTACTCCAGAGTTTTGACTATAAAATTATTAGATTACAAAGAAGATATATTTTCTTTACATTTTTCATATAATTTTAATAGTCAAAATGGAGTATACCTAAGTATGACAGGAAAGGCTCTGCCTCACCTGACCGCACATCACTGGTTTAAAGGATATCAATGCTTGTGCATAAATGGTATAATCAAACTGACTGAGGCACTAATTAGGTCACAGCCTGGACTGTTAAGGTGCGATAAAGCAGCCGATCCGACGGATTGGTACGATTTGGCTGCTCTATTGTACCGTGTATGGGCATGATATCGGACAGAGCGTGCACCCGTGGGGTCGTACATCGCACCACCAGATCTTGAGGTTCAGTCGATCTGGGGATGCGATGTGCGATCCCCTGCAGCGCTATGCGGGTGGGGGGTGGCCACCCGATCGCACCGTGTGTGGGGACGCACGATGTGTTGGACGTCGGATCCCTCGACGCGTAGCACAGTGCATAACGCACTGTGTATGGCCAGTTTTAGGGTGCCTTGAGGACAGAGGGCCTGATTCAGAGCCGGACGCTCTGACAGAGCGCTCGCTCTGAATCAGGACCGGGCTATTTTTTGTTTTGAATGTCCTCCTGCCCGCTCGCATAGCTGTGGGTGACCACCCACAGCTATAGCGAGCGGGTAGGAAGATGGTCGCGATGGTCAAGACCATCGGGCTTGTGACGAGACCCTTGTGGTAGGCTCTTGTTGCCGCAGGCCCTAGAGTGCTTTCTGCTCAAACAGAGCCGAAAGCACTCCCACCGGCCGGCCCCAGAGTTCCCATGGGAATGCCTCCGTCTGGGTAGCCACGCCCCCGGCCCACCCACCAAAGGGGGCGTGCTGTCACTGACCATCGACAGCACGCCCCCTTTGGTACGAGACCCGGAGCGACGGCTTGCCCGTCGCTATCCGGGTCTCGCGCATGCGCACGACGGAGCCGGCTCCATCGTGCGCATGCGCACTGGGCCACCATCGACCCGCTTGCGAGCGCTCGCGAGTGAGTCTGAATCAGGCCCAGAGTTTGGGAACCACTAATTTAGTCAATGAACTCTGGGTCAGATTATAACTTAAAAGCAAGTGGGAAACGTAAACTTAACGTCATACTATGAAAATTAGCCTTTTGTTAATATTGGTCTCGATGACGTGGTTATATATAAATGTGTACATTCTGACACCAGTGATGAAATATCAGACCTTGAACATTAAAGTGTCCATTTTGTAACCAGATGTGTATGTAAGGCAGGGACACAGTATGACAGAACACATATGGATAGATATTCAGTAGCGTGAGCTGTACACGGCGTGCTTAGTTTGGAGGACTAGTGCTGCTCTCAGAGGCAGCTGATAATAATAAGCAGGTGTATATGTGCTTAGTGGAGGTGACTGGAGCCGGCCCGGGGATAATAACACCACCATCACGATGATGACAGCACACACGCGAGCTGCTGCTGCTGACCCCGCCCCCTGTCACTGATGGTGAGTGCAGCCGGTGCAGGAACCACAAGTCTGTAATTCTGTTTTCTGGGGAAAACTTTTCCCGCTGACACCGCGCTCTATTTAAACGGAGGTGTGTGAGGGGGAAGAATTTGTTGGTTACACCGCCTTCCTAATGGAACAACGTGGCCGCAGTAGACACCGGAGAGGAGGAGGAGGCGGAGGTCGGAGGCCGTTCCGAGGCCGCAGCTCCGGCGGTGACAGAGAGTTTGTCCACAGAGGGCACAGGGTAGGAGCCAGGGACCGGACAGGGCCACGAGAGAACGAAGAGCAGGTGAGGACCGGAAAGGGAGGGGTATATGCTGGTACCACCTCAGTCAGTATGGCATGGTGGCTGGCTGTTGTTCTGGTGGCGGCCGCTGGCTGTCTGCACTGCGTGTAATAATAAGCCCGCGACTGGCAGCGCAGTGTCCGGCATGTCAGTGCGGTTACTGCAGGCTGAGCACATTGGGGGGGAGCTGGCAGTGACGCCAGCAGCAGAGCATGTAATTATACACATAATGCATAATATAGACAGAGATGGAGTTACACTCAGCAGTAATTCATGGGGAAAAAAGACCAACCCGTGTAGGGTAAAGCAAAACAGGTGCAGAATGATGCATAGTGGAGAACAGCACAAGCATCAGCCCAACTTCCATCTAACCAGAGCGCTGGGATACCCTACTAGGTTATCCCAGCGCTCTGGGCAGATGGAAGTTAGCCTAGTTAGGATGATGTTTGCTGTACCCCACCATGCATCATTCTGCACCTGCTTTGCTTGGGTTCTGCCGCATGGTGGACAACAATTAGTAAACTCAGTAGTTTGTACTAGGGTAGGACATCAACCATCAATGGTTTGCCATTGATAGCAGCCACACAGTAATTTTCTATTTTTATTTTTGGATGCAGTGGGTACATATCATAGCCCTGCCACATATCTGATTGTCCCGCCACCTACCATGCCCCATAGCGGTGATTGCCATTGATGGTTCACACTATTGATGGTTTTGTGCCATTGATGGTTAACCATTCTATTGTGTACCGTGAAAGGAGTGGGACTTAAGGTGCCCACACACATAGCGATGTGTTCCCTATCAGCTGATGTACACGATTTCCCGCTGAACTCTCCCCGGGAGCTCGTTGGCAGTCCTGCACACGATTTGGTATGAAAAAGTTGCCAATGTGACACACGATCTATCGTGCCTAACTACTCCAGTACATCCTGACTTGAGATTGTCAGATCTGCCCTACAGCATGGAAGATGTGATGTGCGACCTGCGGGGACGCGCATCGCATCGTGATCGTGAGTTGGGACTTGCGATTTCCTCACGGTTTTGGCATATTTTACACAATCTGATGTTCCAATGCCTCTGAACCGGCCAGATTGGGTAAAATGTGGCTATGTTTGTGGGCACCTTTACACTAAAGTGGATAGATCTTCCCCAGTAAGTGGGTGTGGTTCAGAAAGTGACAACATTGAGAAGATCTTTATGCAAATTAGGAACCAGTTCTATAGATCAGGGTTTGTGCTTATTTTGTTCCTGTGTTGACTGGATAAATGTTTGGAGTTTTATTTTGTAAAATGTAGATTTCCTTAGCAAACTCCATGACCGTCTACATCTGTGTTTCCCAAACCTCAGGGGGCACTAAAGGCCCCCATACATCAGCAATTGATTGCAACAATCGTGCAATTTGCAATTGATTGTGTATAAAAATCTTTCCCTTTTTCAATCAATTGCAGAATTGCCACAATCGAAGGAAAGATTTTTATACACAATCGATTGTAAATTGCACGATTGCTGCAATCAATTGCTGATGTATGGGGGCCTTCACAGTGCATGTGTTCCATTTTTCTGAGTTGGTTCATAGGTGTACTCATTACTGGCTGACACATTTTAAAGATCCACAGGTGGAGCTAATTATTTCATTTGTAATTCTGTGAAGAGACATGGAAAACATGCACTGTTAGTGCTCCATGAGGAATGAGTTTTGGAAACACTGGCCTATATAAATGGGTCAACTACTTAATTAATTTATTATAGACAGAAAAAAAAAACACCTCCGTAAGGGATAGATGTAAGATAGCGGCACTTAACATGCCGCTATAACGCTTCCTGCTTCGCCTCTTTACCAAGGTGAAGCAGGAAGCACTACTGATGAGATGTAAGAACATCTCATCGGCCAGAGAGGGGGAGCGTTAACTCCCCCCTCCGGCGCTACCTGCTAGAGACCGCAGCGCATCAGCTTAGTGCTGATGCCCTGTGTCTCTGTCCCGGCCGGCTAGACTGAGCATGCGCGGGATCTCACAAGTATCGCGAGATCCCCGCATGCAGCCCTGGAGCCGGCAGCCGCTGTCCCTGCTGTGGAGATACGGCAGCACCAGGCTGTAGCTGTCGATAACGACAGCTACAGCGGGCCGAACAGTCAGGTGATCTGACAGTTTGTACATGGCCCAGGCTATCGGCGCTGCTATCTTGTAGATAGCAGCGCCGATAAGGACGGGCGCATTGGGGATGATAGTTGCTATCCCTGTTAACAAATGCAGGGTCTTCTCTATTGTAGGTAATTCTCTATTTGGAGGCAGGTGCACCCATTCATGTTGGCACACACATGATTTCACTTCTGTTTCAAAGCCTGATAAGAGAGCGTAAAGCCTGGTTGGTGTTCTAGTTAGAATGGGGAAATCTCAGCATGATCTGCTGCTGTTCCCTACCACCCTTCAGGAGCGCTGCTGAAGATTTTCAATATATCCTACTGTCCATTCATTCTTGGTTAACCCCTGATATATGGGCTTTCTGTTTCATTTTAGGAATTTTTAGTTTACTTACTCTTATAGGAACGGCGGCCGGAAAAAAAATTAGCAACTCCCAACATTCTGTTTGTGGAGCATGTGACAAAGCTTTCAAAGTGGTTTGTGAAGGGTCTTTTTATGTGGCTTGTATTTATTGGGTCGATAGTGCCACTGCTCAGCCTCTGAGTTAATTTCCTGAATGTTGGGTTTGATGAAGGAATTGAATTCCTTTGTGAGGCGTAACTACTGTAGATACATTTGCATTTTCCTACAGAGGTATGGCTTCAGCTGTGGTTGCCAAAAGAGCCCTCTGTCTGCATCCATGGGCAACAGATCAGCAGTAACAGAGTCTTTTAGCCTTGATTCTCTTTGATTGGAAGTAAAAATCAGGCACCGTACTATTCAGGTAGTCTTATACAAAATGAATCTCTGACTGCTGCTAGGAATACCAAAGCAGGGAATATTTCTACCTGCTCACAACAAGCATACTGAAAGAAAAAAGGTGTTCCAAGGCGCTGTCAGAAACAATAAATTTACTCATAAAAAAAACATACAGACAAAGTTGGAAGTTCTTATTTCACTTATTGCAGACAGATGGATCCAATCATAAAGTCAATTAAATCCTTTTTTATAAGGGGAAGTGCCAGCGCCAATTTATATGTTAAACAGAGGTTTTCCACCACGGTCGTGTATAATACGTTCTCCCCAAATATACAGGGTGTCAGCTAGACCTAGTGTACAAAGACCTTTGGAGGAGGCCCTTATGTGCAAATGTTATAGATGTACCAGGTTCAAAGCGACTGACGTATACCTTGTTTAAAAAGTGCAATAGTGCAAACAATATGTCAGTGTACAACTGACATGTACCTTATTGAGTGCAAATGTGCAACAGATGTGTGTATATACTAGTGAAGAAACTAAACTGTGATCAAATTATTAAAATTTTAAAATATTGTACCAATTTAATATAAAAATACATATATCAAAACAAATGAACATAAATAGATATTCATAAGCATCTCATAATTGACCACTACGTTCATATCAAGGCACAATTGTGCAAATGTTATATAAAGTGCAATGATAGTGCGTAATAAATAGCTAAAAATAATAAATATAAAATCAGACTAAATGATATAAATAAACACATATAAATATAGCAGCACAACTGAATATATACAAGAGAACAATTAATAAACCAGAAAAAGTTGAAAATTGTTAAAAAATTGTTAAAAAAGCTTGGAAGGATTCATGTGAGGCTTATCTGTGTTAAGTTCTTCTCAGGCAAGAGGGACAGCTGCCTCTTGCCTGAGATGTTTTGTATTGTGTTTTCACATGTTGGTTACAGGGTTACCATGACAATACACTGTCTGGTATGTACCTGTTCTGTCATCCTGTGTGCCTGACTGCGTCATGGTTGTGCCAGTCACGTGGTGATCAGCCTCACGTGTCAGCATTGGACTTCCAGGACCCGGGCCGGCGCGTAGGATGGGAGAAGACGTCCGCTGGGGTCCCAGAGGTATTTAAATCTGTTTTTACACTTGATTTGCATTCTTGTTATCCTGATGAAGGGGCGAGAGGCACCAAAACGTTGCTGTACTGCACGTATGATTGAATAAATCTACACGTGTTTTCACCTGCTATTAAGAGTCTGAGTGCCGCCGTGTGCGTGTGTGTGTGTGTGTCTTTACAGTGTAGTATGTATCTTGACCACAGGCAATTGAGAAAAAGATGTTTATAAAAGCACCAAACTGAGGAACATTATCTAATGGATAAAGGTTGGCAACCCTAATTACATACTGCTGATAGCCTCACATAAAAGAACGAGTGCAGGACACAAGCTTGAATGTCTCCTGAGGAAGCCGCTGATTTACTGAGAAAGGCGGAGAAATGCGTAGACATCTGGGTGAGACGCTATGACCGGTCATTATTAAAACTAATCCTCCAGACTTTACACCACGTGTACGGCCAGCTTGGAGGACTAGAGATGGTGAGGTACACACCGCTAACAGCTCTTTGTATTCTACAGACAGTGCAGCACGATACAACAGGCTGCATTGACAGGCATACAGCCGCAGTACACTGACTTTGCTGGGAAGTATAAATATACTGAAGTGCTATTTGTGATGACAAATTACTTGTCAGTGATTTTAATTTCATATGAGCTATATTGGCAAATACAGTGCTTTGCAAAAGTATTCACCCTCTTAGCTTTTTACCTTTTTTTTTTGTTACATTACAACCTGTATTTTTTTTTATATGAATACTATGTGATGGATCTGCATAAAATATTCTAATTTGGTGAAGTGAAATAAAAAAGAATCTTTATAAATAAAATTCTGAAAATTAGCATGTGGATATGTAATCACCCCCTTTGCTATGAAGCCCCTCAAAAGTTCTGGTGCAACCAATTACCTTCAGAAGTCACATAATCAGTGAAATGAAGTCCACCTGTGTGAAATCTAAGTGTCACATGATCTGTCAGTATAAACACACTTTTTCTGAAAGGCCCCAGAGGCTGCAACACCACTAAGCAAGAGGCATCACCATGAAGACCAAGGAGCTCTCCAAACAAGTCAGGGACAAAGTTGTTGAGAAGTTCAATTCGGGATTGGGTTATAAAAAAATATCCACATCCTTGATGATCCCCCGGAGCACCATCAAATCCATCATAATCATCATCAAATGGAAAGAAAATGGTATCACAACAAACCTGCCAAGAGAGGGCCACCCAACAAAACTCACACAGGGCAAGGAGGGCATTAATCAGAGAGGCAGCACAGAGACCAAAGGTAACCCAGAAGGAGCTTCAGAGTTTCACAGCAGAGACTGGTGTATCTGTGCATGTGACCACAATAAGCCATACACTCCATAGAGCTGGGCTTTATGGAAGAGTGGCCAGAAAAAAGCCATTACTTAGTGATAAAAATAAGAAGACACGATTTGAGTTTGCCAAAAGGCATGTGGGCGACTTCCCAAATGTATGGAGGAAGGTGCTCTGGTCAGATGAGACTAAAATGTAACTTTTTGGCCACCAAGGAAACCGCTATGTCTGGCGCAAACCCAACACATCCCATCACCCCAAGAACACCATCCCCACAGTGAAACATGGTGGTGGCAGCATCATGCTGTGGGGATGTTTTTCAGCAGCAGGGACTGGGAAACTGATTTGAGTCGAGGGAATCACTAGGAATAAATTCAAACAATTGCCGCAAGACGTTAGAAGAAGGATCTTCCTCTTCGCTAGGGATGGACAGTTCAAGGTCCTGCATCAGTATTCTGCATAGATGCAGGATCAGCCTTGTGTTTCGATAACAGATGGAGCTTTGATATTTTATATCATCACTGAGCAGCAGACGTTGTCTGGAGAATGACACATGCTCCTACCACTGGGCAGGCTGCACTCTCAAATCGAAAGGGTTTCAAGAAGGAGCAAGAGTACGAGGTAGGGGGGTTGTGTAAATGAGGGAGACACGAATCTCTGGGGGTTCCCTGACACCCTAAAACGGTTGATCAGCGAGGGCAGCCCCTGGGAAATATGATCAACTGCAATATTGGGGCTAAATTATTAAAGCGGGCAGAACATTGGACTGGCAGTATTGGTCCAAATATCATCTGATATCTGACCTTGAGCATCAGTTCTTTAAATTTATAAATGCTCAACATCCTTCCCAAATCTTGGCAGTACTTCAGGGAAGTAAAGTGCTATCAGTCTTGGAAACTGTATGTCAGTATGAGGCCAGCACCTCTAAGCAACCCTTCTGGCTTTTTTTCTTAAGCCATGAATATTCAGGACTCCTCAATGAGTACCTCCCACCTCAATCTACATGTTGGTGGTAGGATTTCAATATATACAGAAGTTTGGATGATTACCACTTGATTGTTTGGTTCATATAATCTGTAAGGGATAAAAAAAAATAGAATTCCAACCAGTACCCAGAGGAAATATTTTTTTGCGAAGTCCTGGTCCTCCCATTGGAATTGAAACATTATGGATAACTGAATAGATAAGTCTTTTTTTTTTCCTGTTTCTTCAGCAAGACAAGAATTAGCTTTTATTCCAAGCTTTTTTCTTTTCTTTTTTTTTTAAAAAGAAAACTCATCAGTTTGTGGATGCTCAATTTGTTTATGCAAGTTACTTTCACATGGAATCTGTACATTCTATTCTCCATGCAATAGAAATGGGATACTTCCTTACGTCCATAGACCTCCTCATATATTTGTGTTTTTGTTATAGGATGTCTCTTCCAATTCATTGTTTCCCATTTGGCCTCTAAGAACCACCTCCAAGGTGCTGATGCTTCTTATGGCTGCTCTCAGGAAACCTAATCACGCTCTGGCCTTATCTGGATGATGTTCCATTGGTAGGAAAACAATACAGGGAAATAATGGATTATTGATGTGGCAAAAAGTAAATTTATGACTTCTCAACAGCTGCAATTCTTTAGACACTGCACAAAACAGAGTGCTTGTTGGTTATCTGGTTCTCCAACTTCTGTCTCAGCAGCTTGTATCTCTCTGGGAGGTTCTCCACTATTGGCTGCCTTCAAGGGCAAGGTAGCATATGCAGGACCTACAACAATATCTAGTCACAAAGTGGGATCCCAGTTCAACTTCTCTTGGAATATGTCACTGGATTGACATGGTCACTAGGTAGTCCCTCGACTGGTGGCACGATCCAAGGATGAAGGAGTGTGGCATGTTTCTTTTAGAGCCAGACTGATTATAGTTTATTTAGTAAATCTTCATGAATTTACCAAGAGTAGGACCATGTTGTCAGAGGTATAATTAGCCATTTCTTGGGCAGAAGACAGCTTGGTGTTCCTTTCTGTGCTTAATGTGGCAGGCAAAGACAACATCCTAGTCGATTTATCTCTCCTATATCAAGAGACTGGGCCTTGCAGGAAGATGTTTTTCAATTACTGGTCCAGAAACTTGGATTTCACCCAGAAAGGTCTGTTTGGGGTTGGACTGGAACACCAAGGTAGCTCCTTTTTGTCGCATAGACACAAGGGTGGATGAGCTGGTGCTCTGTCACTGCTGTGGACTTCCACCTGTGGAACGTGGGCCTGATTCAGACCTGTTCGCAGGGCTGCGTTCGTACGCAGCTGTCCGCATCCAAAGTATGCAAATCTTGCTAGCAAGACATTAGCACACCCACTATGTTTCGCCATGCGATCGCGGTATGTATTTAGACACCCACCAGCCTGAGACAAGATGCCCACTTTCCCTTAGTAGCCTATATCATCTCCAGGAAGTGTATTAAACAATCGGTAACATCGGCTGACATCGGAGCCATAAGCAGCACTTGTGGCTGACCATACCCTACCGCAAGCATTGCGAATGCTGCTGTTTAATTCACCCATGTGACGTGTACGCTGACTATGTGTCTTAATTATGCACGCCCCTGAAACGGCGTTCAAACGCACAGACACGCCAGCGTTCACACCACCACACCTCCGTTACCATCGACCACCCCGTCACCTCCCACAAACGGAACGTCCTGTCACTCATGTTTGCGGAACATCTGTGTACAGGGTGCGAACGCTTCCCGATCGCATGGATTAATATGCGCACGTGCACTGCCTCTTGTACGCATGCACAGTTTGCAAAAATTGTCAGGCTGCGTGCGAACGCAGCCTTGCGACCGGGTCTGAATCATTCCCACTGTTCCTTTCTTTCTCATTGCACCCTATGGAACATCAGAAAAGAAACAGAGGAGGTAATTTAAATCCTTCCATTTTGGCTTGTCATCCATGTGTTGTATTGGAATGGGAAATAGACCGGGTACAGCCTTGACCTCAAAGTCATATCTTCTGCACCAGAGGCCATTTGTTCATCCGAACATGTCTCTGTGATTGCCTTTTTAATGGCAGGAAGATTGAGCAGTTCTTGGTGAGAAGTAAGGAAGTCTCTGACAAGGTGACGTTCTAATTTAAGCTAGGAAAATAAATTGTTCCTTTACTTGCTATAGGAATTGGAAGAAATTAATTTTATGATGCAGAATAATCCTGCTTCTCTTAGCATACTTCAACAGTAGTCATGATCTCCCAATTCTGTAGGTTCAAGTGTCTGCATTTATTCTCTTTGTGGACACCAGTCTAACATCTGATGATCTTATTTTGTGATGATTATTATTATTTTTTAACCACCAATGAAGCTGGTATCAAGCTTTTTGTTTCCACTGGGTCTCTGTGTTGTCCTGCACACACTAATGTTGGTGTGGTGTATAAGAAATAGACAGTTATTAGATAGACACCAGATGTTAAACAGTCAATAGTTAGACAGGGACAAAATTCAGACACACTAAAGTTAGACATGTACAAAAGGTTGACGGGGTCAAAAGTTTGACATGAAAATGGTCGACAATGTTTTTTTTATCAGCCCTAATCTTCACCCTAACCCTCCCCTTGTTGCCTAACCCTCCCTCCTAATGCCTAACCCTAACCATCTGGGTAAGTGCCTAACCCTAATCCTTCAGTAAGTGCCTAACCCTAATCCTTCAGTAAGTGCCTAACCCTAATCCTTCAGTAAGTGCCTAACCCTAATCCTTCAGTAAGTGCCTAACCCTAATCCTTCAGTAAGTGCCTAACCCTAATCCTTCAGTAAGTGCCTAACCCTAATCCTCCAGTAAGTGCCTAACCCTAAAAAAAAAAAAAAAAAAGCGTTGACCATTTTCGTGTCGAACGTTTGAACCTTTTTACATGTCTAACTTTAGTGTGTCTGACTTTTGTCCCTGTCTAACTATTGACTGTCCAACATGTGGGGGTAAATTTACTAAGATGGGAGTTCTATTAAGAAATGATATTGCCCATAGCAACCTATCAGATTCTACTTCTCATTTATCTAGCACTTTCTAGAAGATAATACTTGGAATCTGATTGGTTGCTATGGGCAACATCACTTCTTAATAGAACTCCCATCTTAGCAAATTTATTCCCTGGTGTCTAGCTAGACATTGCCTATCTGCAGTCCGGAACCCCTCTCTATCTATAGTCTGGAACCCCTCTAATGTCTGATCCTTTTGAGCCTTTGCAAGATGTCTTTCCCAGCTGGTTCACAATTTTAGGTATTGATTTGGTAACAATTGCATCTGTCCATTGAATGGTGTAAGGAGCCTTTTCTGTTAATCTCTATGCAATAAAATAATACGTCTATAACAGGTGCGCAATGAAAGGGGTATTTAGGCTGCCTCCCTCCTACCTTAGGGATAGCACATCCCTTGTGCCATAGAATAATAAAAAAAAAAGGGTAGAGGGGTGTGTGGTGCCAAAAGAGCTCAAAGGAATGTCAATCAAGTGAACATTTAATATGAACAAGATTTATTCACAATTTCATTTCACAAAAACATTAATTAATGGAAACTTCCCTTTTAAGTATATACAAAAGAAATCCTGCTGTTAGTGTCTCTCACCCTTATTCGGTGTTGCGGTGGGCTTAAGTGAAAGCAGCAAACAGGTCCCGAGTAAAAACCCCGGCACCACCGTAATAGGTTCAAATGATGAATGAGCCACAGTCAGGTCCAGTTGAATCAATCAGCATGCCATCCAAACAACACGTTTCGGAGCTGGTACTCCTTCCTGAGGCTTGGATCCAAGCCTGAGGAAGGAGTACCAGCTCTGAAACGAGTTGTTTGGATGGCATGCTGAGTTAACTCGCTTGCTTTTAACCCAGGTCAAGTGTCATGAGCAATTCATTTACAAGTCCTGTGATAATATGGGTTTTTGCATTTGCCCTTTTTGAGTGATCAATAGAGCATGAAAAATGTAATAAAATTATTTTATGTTCAGACACCATGAAGTTATCCAAGTTCATATACAACTCCACTAAAAAAGAAAACCAAACAAATAGTGTTCTCTGGTGTATAATATAAAATAAAGCTGCACTTTATTAAATGTACACACCAGCGAAGCACTATTTGTTTCTTTTTTTTTTTTTTCGGTATAGTTGGATATAAACTTAGAGCCTGATTCAGAGATGTACTCTAACCCGATGGTTAGCGCACCCGATGGTGAGTGGCATGTGTAGAACGGGTCCTGCAATCTCGCCCGCAGACCCTCCCAAGATATGCTGTGCTTTTGGGGGGCGGGGGCGTGTTGCCCCCATTTTCCGGGAGGGAAGAGGCCAGGGTCTGCATCGGTGGACGCAGATTTTCTGGCCTTGCAGCTGTAGATGCAAGACCCGTACATGCTGCAGTAAGCTTCAGC
Source organism: Taudactylus pleione (assembly GCA_031769625.1). Taxonomy (NCBI): domain Eukaryota; kingdom Metazoa; phylum Chordata; class Amphibia; order Anura; family Myobatrachidae; genus Taudactylus; species Taudactylus pleione. Next base: position 15,678,478 of record JAUIMM010000706.1, on the reverse strand, counting down.
TACCGCAGCCTGACCAAAGGGGCGACCATCGCGACTGATGGTTGCGATGGTGATCCTAGGATGCAACTTCGGTCGCAGCGCTGGGCTCGCAGATGCAGCAAGGAGGTGTCTGTTTCCTGCATTTAAATTTAAGATGGACGGAATTCCACAATCGCTTGTGTGTGGCTCTGCAATTCCGTCCAACTCTGAATCAGTCCCTTAGACAACAATATGGTATCTGAATGATAAAATAATTATAACATAATTTAAGTGCTGTATTGCTCACTGAAGTATGAGTGCAATAACCATGTTATCAGTTCATAATATTTGTGAGAACAATACACACAATGGGCCTGGTGCACAGCTGCATGTAAGTCTGTTCAGCGGACATACAACTGTGCGTCTGTCGGAATTGTAAGCATCTACAGATGATTCATAGTTGTATGTATTTGCTGCATCTCCATTTGCGTCTTAGCTGGTGTTACTGGGCATTGTCACATAGGGCTAGTGTGCTGTTGTATTCACCGCCGTTGGCTTTTTACCTTTTTTGTTACATTACAACCTGTAATTTTTTTATTTTTTTAATCTGAATTTATGTGATGGATCTGCACAAAATAGTCTAATTTGGTGAAGTGAAATGAGAAAAATATATATTAAAAAAAGAATCTTTATAAATAAAATTCTGAAAATTGGCATATGTAATCACCCCCTTTGTTATGAAGTCCCTCCAAAGTTCTGGTGCAACCAATTACCTTCAGAAGTCACATAATCAGTGAAATGAAGTCCACCTGTGTGAAATCTAAGTGTCACATGATCTGTCAGTATAAACACACCTTTTCTGAAAGGTCCCAGAGGCTGCAACACCACTAAGCAAGAGGCATCACATCATGAAGACCAAGGAGCTCTCCAAACAAGTCAGGGACAAAGTTGTTGAGAAGTACAATTCTGGGTTTGGTTATAAAAAAATATCCAAATCTTTGATGATCCCCCGGAGCACCATCAAATCCATCATCCTCAAATGGAAAGAACATGCCAAGAGAGGGCCACCCACCAAAACTCACAGACAGGGCAAGGAGGGCATTAATCAGAGAGGCAGCACAGAGACCAAAGGTAACCCTGAAGGAGCTGCAGAGTTCCACAGCAGAGTCTGGTGTATCTGCGCATGTGACCACAATAAGCCGCACACTCCATAGAGCTGGGCTTTATGGAAGAGTGGCCAGTAAAAAGCCATTACTTAGTGATAAAAATAAGAAGATACAATTTGAGTTTGCCAAAAGGCATGTGGGCGGCTCCCCAAATGTATGGTGGAAGGTGCTCTGGTCAGATGAGACTAAAATGTACCTTTTCGGCTACCAAGAAAATCTCTGGCGCAAACCCAACACATCCCATCACCCCAAGAACACCATCCCCACAGTGAAACATGGTGGTGGCAGCATCATGCTGTGGGGATGTTTTTCAGCAGCAGGGACTGGGAAACTGATTTGAGTTGAGGAAAAGATGGATGGTGCTAAATAAAGGGATATTCTTGAGCAAAACCTGTTTCAGTCTGCCTGTGATATGAGACTGGGACGTAGGTTCACCTTTCGGCAGGTCAATGACCCGAAGCATACTGCTAAAGCAACACTCGAGTGGTTTAAGGGGAAATATTTAAACATGTTTCAATGGCCTAGTCAAAGCCCAGCTATCAATCCAATTGAGAATCTGTGGTCAGACTTGAAGATTGCTGTTCACAAGCGGAAACCATCCAACATGAAGGAGCTGGAGCAGTTTTGCCTTGAGGAATGGGCAAAGATCTAGGGGCAAGATGTGGCAAGCTCATAGAGACTTATCCAAAGCGACTTGCAGCTGTAATTGCCGCAAAAGATGGCTCGACAAAGTACTGACTTTAGGGGGATGAATAGTTATGCACGCTGAAGTTTTCTGTTATGTTGTCCTAAATGTTGTTTGAATCACAATATAAAAACCCCCCCACAACTTCTCAGTTGTAGGCATGTTCTGTGATGCACACCTTCAAACATTCCATTTTAATTTCAGGTTGTGAGGCAACAAAACATGAAAAATGTAAATGGGGGGTGAATACTTTTGCAAGGCACTGTATGTGGTTTTATTTTAATAAATATAATTTTTTTTATTTTGTTTTGTTATAAACTGTTTAGTCAATTTGGTCACTAGATGTCACTGTTATCCAATGCAGAAGCAATGTAGCTGATGCAGGTGGCGTAACTGCCATTTTCATTGACTTTGTGAATGCAATTATAAGGAATTGTAAAGAAGATGTGTATACCTAATTTAGTGTTCTGAATGTTGTTGCTGTGCCCTGTATCTGTCTTAATGCTACTAGAAGTTGTGCTCAGTAGGTGTGGGCACATCGCATTATCTGTCATTGCGTTCTGTTGCTAGTCTATGAGATGATTCAGGAGGATAAAGGTCTTCTCTAGCTTTTAAACACACATTAAATACAGTGTTTGTCAAGCTGGAGCATTTCAAGGGAAAATAGATGGCAGCTGAGCAGTTCTGTAGCTGTTGTATGACAACTGATACAGATTTCCTGGTATGCAATTTTGAAATATACTTGGAGTTACATCTCCCAAAATCCTGGAGTGCCGTAGATTTTTTTTCCAGCCTTCCTGCACTGATGTTCTACTGAGGACATCCGGGTACCATTGTTAGTACGGCGTGGGAGAGTGCCGGATTGTTATAGATAGAGAGAGAGATATATATATATATATATATTAGATATATATATATATATATATATATATATTAGATATATATATATTACATAGCTATAGATCTGATGGGGGCCGGGCAGGCTGGCACCATGTCATTAAGCTCCTCCCCTAGCGACAAAATACAGTGATTCACCGCTCAATTAAGCGGGGCCAAATGATGCAATTTTAATGGAATCACGTCATATTGGCTCCGTCTCCTCCCATTGACACACGAATTGCAGCATTTTTTTGCGTGTGGGGCTGAGCTTAATAACATGGTCCCTGCTATCGAGTCTGTCGGTGGGGGTTTCTGGGTACTCAGATACCCCCCCCCCCCCCCCCCTGCATGAGCTACTGTGCCATGCTTGAGAAACACATGGCATCTAGAGTTGCTGGATCCATTCTAAAAAAGGCTTGCAAATTATTTCTCAGAATTGTCACCAAAGTTTAAAACCTTTCAGGAAAGCCTCTAAATTTTACCAGTGAAAGATGTTATTTATGTGCTTGACGTACTGCGGCAGGTTCAATGAACAAATTTGTCTCTTGTGCTATAGTTGAGTGAACCGCCTCAAATCACAGGCAGAAACATTTGAGGCAATCGCATTTTGAATTTGGTGACAACTCAATGTAAGCCTGGAGCTACTCTCATCACAGAGGGCCAAAGCATTAGCTGAATGCCCCGCGGACGGGCTGTTTCTGAGCAGTGGTGTCTTCTCGGATCATTACTATGCACAGCTGCCTTATGGTACTGTTTATCATTAGAAATACATCTGTTTGCAATGTCATACTAATAGGAGCAAATCAAATTGAAAGGGTGCAAATATTCATGTGGACAAACCACATTGTAATGCAATTTATTTTTTTCCATGCTTGCTAGGAAATACTGCTTTTGCCTACAGCATACAGACATCTACTGGCCAACTTTAATTTAACTCTGCAAATCTAGAGTTGAGCTAGGAAGCTCTAAATCCTGTCCACACACTTTAATTCTCCTCCCTTGAAGCGCAACATGGTTTTTGCCAAGATGTAGAATTGAGCCTTTTAGCTGGATTTATTCCTAGCTCTAAATTAAGTCCTTAATATCAATTAGTACTTTCTATTGCTGTGTCCAGGAACCATTTTAAGCAGGTAATTGTGGATATTTCTCAGTTTGCTGTAAATTCTATTTTTTTTTTACATTGTTATGGATAGAAATACAGTATACTGTTGCAATTGTATTTAATATCTGTTTTAATTAGTACTTGTATGTTAAACAGAATAACGGAAACCACTATTTTGTTTTCTTCCAAAGATTATCTTCATTTCTAACTCTGATTCTATTAGCACCTGTGTTGAGCCACAACTCGGGTACTTGGACCCTCTTACCCTACGTGGGGGCTGATTTACTGGTTGGGGCATATCTGCTGTCAGTGGCATCCCTCCCCATGGTTACACCCAGTGTGGACATAATTGTAGTGCACACGGTGAAGCCACGTGCCAGTACAAATGAGGCATGTTCTAACGGGTCGCTGTGTGGCCTTGTGGCCCGAACCCCTATTTTAGTCATTCCGGGGGTTCCGGAGATGCGAACTGCCCCCGGGGACCAATCTGTGTGCAGTGACAGCTACCTCACTGTTTCAGGAGCCGAGTGCTGCATGTAATGCTACAGTGCAGCACCCAGCTCCTGTCACTGAGACTTTGTTGTGACACCCGGGTGCGGCCTGCACCATCTCTTAACATGCAAATCGTGATGAAATCGTCCAAGTTGGCCTACATGTACGGACGACCATAGTTATCGTTATGCGGGAACGCGCATCGTTGGTCGTTCGTTGGTCGTTCGTTGGTCGTTCGTTGATCGTTCGCTGAATAAAAATGAACGATTTATAGCTGAACTATATCGTTATCGTTCATAACAATCGCACCGTGTGTACGCACCATTTGTCTCATTGTCATCTGCCGCTATTAATATATACCCTTTTTCCTTGCAAATAGCAGAGACTTTACACTACACTGTCAGTAAAACATACAGGCTACCATGTACAATGTTTAAGGTTAAGGAAGATGCCTCATTGATTGTTTTAAGGCTATTTGTGACATTGCTACATGCATCGCAAAAAAAAATGGTGCCACAATTTTTAAAAAGCTGTAATAACCATCATTAAAACCATGTCGACACACCGGAAGGGCTCTTACAAATGCGTAGTGAGAAAATAGAATAATAGCCCCTTAAATTTAATAGATAAAAATGCAAAAGAATGTATGTGGTACACAAAACTCTGAAAGGAAAATACAGAATGCAGGGTCCCGTAATGTCAAACCAGGAAGAGAGGAGAGCAAGCTTGGAGTTCTAGTTTCAGATGACATGAAGATCAGCAAGTAGTGTGAAAGCCAGAAGGATATTTGGCTGTGTATAGGAAGAGGTATTGGTAGCAGGAAAGTTATGTTTGCACTTTATAGGTCAGTGGAAATATGTCACCGAGTGCTGTGTATAGTCCTGGAGGCCATATCTCACAAGACATTATTTAAGATAGAAAAATAAATCAGAGAATGGCTACTAAATGTATCCTTGTGCTTTATAATACAACTTACACTTCAAAAGTTGAATGTGCACAAATTAGAGGCGAGGACACTATAAAACTGGTGGGGACATATCTCATACAATAAACAAATTCATGGGACTTTATTATTATTATTATTATTATTAATAATATTATTATTAGTATTAGCTAAGAAAAAGAGAACCCCCAAAATGATGGATCAGATGGAACTTGTAGGTTCTTTGTGTCAGCAAATTCCACACCTCTATTGATATCATTACTGTCATTCTATATTCTTTTTTTTTTTTTTTTTTTTTTTGAAGCTTATTACAATTTCTCTTCCATCTGTTTCATACATTTAACAACACTAATACATTGAGTAGCTAAAGCATATGAGATGGAATTATTAATACAACAGATTTTTGTTCACTTCTTTGTTATACCTGTAATTCTTTCTGAGTATTTTTGTCTTTCTCATACAGTATATCCATTAACATACAAGGTGCTTTTAAATTAACATATACTTAATTCAATATACTCTAAAATATGAGATATTGTCCTTTGGGATCTCCATCACCATTGCAATAGTATAATCCAGTGGTTCCCAAAGTTTTTTGAATCACGGCGCCCTAGAGTATCAGCATTGTTTTCACTGCACCCCTAAGTATAAGTTTGTTATTGAGAAATTCAGAAGCAAATCTAATAAAATTGTAAAGTGAAGTAAATTGTGCTTATTTGTCATCCTTAGAATCAGTTATGTGGTGGTGGACAGGTTTACACTTCTGTTTGTTCACGTTTTTACATTAAATTGACCATATATAATTTGATTTGGTGCTATACCACCAACCTGAGGCACTCCTGCAAGTGTCCCAAGGGCGCACAGTTTGGGAACCACTGATATAATCTATCAACTCTTTCTTTATGTTGGTTTACATCTTGGGGCCGGATTCAATTAGAGGCAAAAAGTGCCGTTTGGAGATAAGTTTCCGTGGATTCGGACTTTCCGCCTGTTTTCAAAGTATCTCCATATTCAATTCCAGGACGATTTCACCTAAGCAGAAACTCAATACATTGTAATAGGCTGAAAAGTATCTCCTATGAATAGCAGGTGAAAAAAAGTGCACAATCATTATTTTGGGGTGCAAACGTGGGGAAACGACTTAGGACCCTTGGGACAGTCCCCCAAAGGACAAATCAACAAATAGATTTAAAAAAAATAAAATAAATGATCTCGAACACCCCCAAAAGAGTACTTACGTTTTGGGGGCGAAAAAGTAAAAAGTGGGGGGACAAGCATAAAAACTAGCAAAATAGACTTCTTGGTGGTCTGCAAGGATGTTTTGGGTATTTTTAGGATTGCAGGTGCATGCCGCAGGTGCATTTTGATGTTTTTTAAAAGTTCACTTTCGAAGCATTAAAATATGCTAGCACCCATTTTCAAGTACCTTAAGTTTGACTGGACTGCTTATTTTCACCAAAAAATACTGCTTTATGCCATTCTTCACCACTTCTACAAAGATGCTAATAAGAAGGAATTTAAACTACTTAAGTACCCCAAACACTTTTATTAGGTCTAGTAGTACACATCTACATTGATTCCCTATGTTAGTGCATCTTTTTTGGGGGTATAGACTGATTTCCCCAATTCTGACTGTACTTTCCGCCTGTTCCACATTCGCCGCTTTGTTTTCGCCTGTTTAAAAATTGAATAGGGAGAAACTCAGGGCTGTGCGCGTAAAGTTTCCGCCTCTGAAACAGGAGAAGGAGGCAGAAAGTCGGACAGGCAAAACTTTTCCGACTTTTCGCCTGTAATTGAATACGGGCCTTATTCTCTTTTTAAATGGCATTATTTACCATATTAGTCTCATGCCATTTGGTATGTTGTATACTTTTTCTTGTTCTTTTATACTAATTGGGAGTATATTTATATATTTCCTCCACACTTTCATAAAACAATCAGTATGTTTGTCTTTATCTCCCATTGCCTTAATCCAATCCATTCCATTCTAAATATGTATTCCATTTTGTCTCTAAATAATGTAATTGCAGGTAGTTCCTTTTGAATCCAATTTTGTAAGAGAGTTTTATACCTAATGCACTTATAATCAGTAGCAATTTCTTATCTCCTCTAGTATATGTCTGATTACTGGGAAAAATTCCCAACACCGCCCATTCTGGACCAAACGGTACTTGTTTCCCTAGTTCATATTCTGTATAATTTCGTATTTTTAACCAAAATTGTCTAATCAAGGGGCATTCCCATAACCAATGTTATAGCCCTGCTTCCCTCTCAAGACATTTAGGGCAATTGTGATATTCTGAAAGTCTCATTGCATATATTTTCCTTGGTGATAAGTATGTATGATGAACAGTATTAAGAACTAATTCTACAAATATGCTTGCTGGCAAAACTTTACATGAATTTCGGAATTAATTAACTATTTGTACTATCGATAAGGATGAAAAATGAAATGTCCATTGACATATACCCGTTTTGATTTCCGAATACTCCACCCTCTCCTTTAACATTTTATAGTGGATCGTCAGTGCTTTTTTATTGGAGGAGGCTGGATTATTATAAGATCAAGAGTATTCTGCCAATCTGCTTCTTCCAATTATTTTATCACACTACTATTGTGTTGCGCCTGTAAATAAGCTATTGGATGTGTCCTAATTTGCTCAAATTTTGCTGATGCCTCTGCAAATGTCAATGGTCGTTCCTCAGCTTTATTAATTAGTTGACTAATAGAGTTTATACCTCCCTCTTTGCAATCTGTAAAGGGATAGGAGGCCTTACAGCCTTGAAAATCTAGGTTGTTTAGCAGTGTTCTATGTAAAGATTTAAACCCATTCGATTTAGATTTCTTTCGCAATATATGCCAGATTTTTCAAGTATTCCATAATAATGGATTCTCCTTTATATTTGGAGTTACGTCCTCATTGAGTTGATGTATGAAACTTATCGAATTCAAGGGGTATATTATCTCCTGTTCCAGTTCTGTACCATTAAATATACTAGTATTATTTAACCAATCTCGAAGATACTGTATCATTGCTGCCTGATTATAGTCTTTAATGTTAGGGAAATTTATCCCCCCATTTTCTTTAAATTGGTATAATTTACGGAGGCTAATTCTTGTTTTTTTTACCATTCCATATAAAATTACGATATAATGTATTTATATGCTTCATGTCCCTTTGAGTGAGAATAAATAGGGAGGGTCTGTAGTTTATACATTCATTTAGGAAATACGACCATCTTTATAAGATTGGCCCTACCAAGATAAGACAAACCAGGTATTTCCATCCTTTTAAATCTCTGTTTATTTTATCACATCACCAATATTCATCTCATACAAACAAGTGGGGATTTTGGGAGTTCAATTCCTAAATACAATAAGCTAGTATTGGTCCATTTTAGCATTCTTGGATCCCCCCATTCTGGGCATTCTTAAGTCGAATTTAAAAGCATTTCTGATGATTTATTACTATTAATGGTAAATCATGATCTAGAGCCAAAAGCATGTAGTTTTTGCAATATTGCTTCCAGTGATATCTCTGGGTTACCGATATATAAAAGGACATCATCGGCAAATGCTGTCAATTTTATTTCCTTTCTACCTATACATATTCCATTTTAAACGTTTTCCAATTCTGTAGTATTCTCAAAAGGTGATCAAAGCTATATTAAATAATACTGGGGAAAGTGGACATCCATGTCGTGTTCCCCTCCCCAGCTCAATAGGATCGCCTCTTAAGCCATTTAGTAAAAAGGAAGAATTAGGGGAGGTATACAAGAATTTCACTATATTAATACATTTTGGGTGAAAGGCTCTATGTTCCAGTATCGCAAATTTATGTGGCCACAGTACCATATCGAAGGCCTTATGTGCATCTAGACCACAGGTTCTCAAACTCGGTCCTCAGGACCCCAAACACAGCATGTTTTCCATGTCTCCACACTGAATCAAGTGAAATAATTAGCTCCAACTGTGGACCTTTTAAAATGTGTCATTGAGTAATGAATACACCTGTGCACCTGCTGGGTGACCTGCAAAACGTGAACTGTTGTGGGGTCCTGAGGACCGAGTTTGAGAACCACTGATCTAGACTTAGAAGCATTGATTCTGGTCTGATTTCTCTTGGATTTTGAGACTGCCAACATGGTTGTTCGTATACCTTTCAACGAGTAGCGGCTCCCTACAAAACCAAGTTGATGTTCCGCCAGAATATCTGCCAACACTGGTTGTATCCTAGATGCCATAATTTAGCTAAATGCTTACAATCAGTATTGAGTAAACTAATTGCTCTGTATGACATGGTTAACTGTGTGTCAGCGTGTGGTTTAGGTATCAATATAGTGTTAGCTACATTAAAACCTGGATATAATGATGAATTTTGAAATATATACCTAAATAGTTCTACGAGCCATGTAGTTATCTGTCTGTAATACCTTTATAATATTCACTTGACAATCCATCTGGCCCCGGTTTTTTATGTAATTTTAATTCTGTAATTGCCTTATTTACCTCCTCTGTGGTGATGTCCTGAGCCAAACTTTCCCTCTGTATCTGGGTCAGTTTCGGAAGTTGGGCCTCATTAAGAAGCTGTTCCTGTGCTTCTCTATTTACCATGTTAGCTGCACACAGGTTTTTATAATAAGTTTGGAATATGGACAAACTGGATTCTGAGTCACCCAGGAGTGTAGCTCCTGGGTGTCGGGATCTTTAATGGCCATAATCTAATTCCTTTTTATTTGTGTTTTTGACATATTTGCCAATAATTTACCTGTCTTGTTCCCCCATCTATAATATTTATGTTTAGTATATCCCATTTGTCTCTGAGCTTAAAATAAGAGATATTCTTCTAATAAGTTTCTGGCTTGTTTATAAGATTGGAGAAGTTCATCATTTGTGTATATGCCTGATCAGTTTCTACCACTGCTTTCTGGAGAAGATCATATTTTTTTTTTCCCCTTCGTTCTTACGTTTTACTGTATAACTAATTATATGTCCCCTAATTACTGCTCATCTCGATGTGGACCATTGTCAAGTACATATTCCTCCCAACATTGTCGTATATATGATTTCAATTCATCTGAGTTATATAGATATTATGGGAATCTCCATATACAATCATGACTTTGTGTATCGGGTGGTTTAATGGTCAAAGATATTGGAGCATGATCTGAAATTACAATTTAGTGGATTTCTGTTTGCGACACTGAGGACACTAAAGCATTATCTATTTGTTTTTATTGTGTGTATATGCTTCCATATCAGAAGTTTGTCTTTGTGCTGGTGGTGATTTATCAATTATCGGATCATCAACCGTGTTAGTCTCCTGCAATTAACAAGTGATAATTTGTGCGTTGAAATATAATTTGATTTAAACGTGTGGAAAAAGGCTTGTGAATCCCCATTTGGGGCATATATATTAATCAAAGTGTACTTAATATTATACATTTCAACATCTATTATTATAGATCATCCTTCTGGTGCTACTATGTGTGTCAAAATATTATAAGATTTATTAAAAATTATGGCTACCCCTCTTGATTTTGTTCAAAAGACAGCTGTGTTACAGGTTCCCAACCATGGAGCTTTCAGCATGGCTTTATCTCCTTCAACCCAGTGTGTTTCTTGTAGGAAGATTATATCCTCCCCCAATCGCTTAAGGTGTGTAATTAGTATTACACGCTTTCGCTTAATGGGTGAATTTAATCCGCCCACGTTCCAGGAGAATAATATCAAATATTTATTAATTTATACATATTCAGATTTACAATTGAGCAGTTTTGTAGTTTACTTACCCTCCCTGTGCATTTTTGTATGTCACTCCCTATTCTCCCTTGACCCTTGAAAGAGATTGAGGCAAATTTGGAGGTGTCGATCCCCCTGGACACTAACACACCACAAAGTAAAAAAAACATCATTAGACAATATGGTAAGCTCATATTCGTGCTACTATGCATTCTAAAATGACAGTAATAAAAAGTAAACATTTGTTATGCTTCAGACATCTTTTTCTACTATTTTCCTCCTTCTATCCTTCCTGTATTTCTGTACAATAAGCCAGATAAGGCATTGACAACTGGAAAAGTCCTTGCATAAGGGAAGGAAAAAAAAACAAAACACAAAACCGTTCACCAACAGCTCCTAATATCACTGTAATTTAGGCTATTCTCTACTCCCTTCACTGGCTGCCTGTCAGATGGCGAATTGTTTTCAAGATTGGTTTACTGACTTTCAAAGCCCTACATGACCAGGGCCCAAGGTACTTGAAGCAGTTTCTGATCTCTTAAGGCTCATACAGACTAGACTATGTGTTATATTGGTGAAAGATATTGGGTGTACACTGAACGATATCGTTAACTATATCGTTCAGTGACATCCTCCTTCCACATCCCTGAACAGGCACTTTCTGATATCGTTAGATTAGCCTGTTTGCACGACAGCAAACAACACCCGCGGGAGCATCATTGGTCATTTGGAGCATAGACACTGGACAATATGAACAATATATCGTTGAACGATATCGTTCATATCGTTCACTTTTATTGTCTAGTGTGTGTATGCGGCTTTACTGTCCTATTTGATTACTGCAATTTGTTGTTGAAGGACTATTAACAGTACATAGAATCTCTTGGAATTCATCTGGGGTACAAGCTTTCATTTTTGTGGCTCCGACTCTATGGAACTCTCTTCCCCGCACAGTTCGAGAGGCCTCCACTCTAGAATCTTTAAAAAAATAGACTCAAGACTCATCTATTCACCCAAACATTTCACTATTGTCCCTTGATAAGCTTGTTTTGTATTTTGTGCTGTAAAGGCAAATGTAAAACACCTTGGGGTCAATCCGGAGACTTGTACATTAGGGAAGTATAGTATTTTTTCAACAAGTGCCATTATACCCAAAACAATGTATGTTTAGTTGGTGAGAGGTTTTGGTGAAACCTCAATTTTTGGTGTGTTTAGGCTGCATGGTTGGTGCGCATCAAGAGAGTTAATTTTGAATCTTACCTGGGGGGTCAATCCTATTAAGTGCGATGGATGCGATTTGCCGTTGCAATGGCATTAAAACGCACCCTTTGCGGCCTGCTCCGAGCCTGAATTCGCCCATGCGAGCAAAATTCAGCGAATCCAGGCTGCAGTAACATGAGACCATTGCTACAATGACTCCCACTGGCGAGATCATCGCGGCTAATAGGATTGACCCCTTTGAATGCTTTAGGAGAAAAGTACTATATAAATAACATGATTATTATTAATAATAATAATAATACCATCCACTTTATCTCTCTCCAAGGCTTAGTTCATAGACACCTATGTTCCAGCTGAACCTATTCATCACAAAAACAGGCAAACACTTTCATTTAATAAATGTATGTTTAAATCATCCTCTCTACTATCCAGCAACCTGAAAAAAGTATTTATTTGCTCAGCCTGTGTGTAAAATTGTACCTTGTCTGGCATGTACTTGACTCTTAAAGCTTATCGTGTGCCGAGTGTCAGTGTGTGTTTCTGATTTTTTTCATTTTGCAGTGAATTGTATGTCATTAGTGACCACACGTTTAAGCAGGAGCCCTGCTAGTATCTGATTGTAAAGTGGCGCCATGCCTGACTTTGGTTTCTGGGTCTGATTCAGAGCCGCTCGTAAGCGGCCGCTCGTTCGCTCCGAGCGATGTTCGCACAACTGCATGCGTATGGGTTGTAATACGCATGCGCGAACCATTCATTGCGGTCGGAAATTGTGTGCTCGCAAAATAGCGAATGCCTGCTAATTTGAGTGAAAGAATGAGGCATTTGTGGGTGGTAACAGGGGAAGGTGCGTGAAAACGGGGAGTAGTGATCCGAACGCAGGCGTGCCAAAAGGTCAAAACGGGCGTTTTAAGGGTGTGCATAATTAACAAAGCAGCGTCATCGACCACGTCACTTGGTTGTTTCTTAGCCTGAACAGTTCGCCTGATTGCGGTAGGAAAATCCAACCACATACATAGCGGAGATGACGTATGATGCGAGCGGCAATACATAGCGGAGATGACGTATGATGCGAGCGGCCAGGGGGGCGTCTTTTAAAAAAATAGCGAGCGCATATTTCGTTCGCTAGCTCAGACATAGAGGCGTCAACAGACCGCAAAGAGCGAGCGCTCAATTTAAATAGCCGGCCCCTTTGCGAGTGAGCGCAAATAGCGTCCGGCTCTGAATCAGGCCCTCTGTTCCCATCTATGCTAAAAACTTTCCCTATACAAATATAATTCTGTAATCACAGTCATTAGTAAAGTGTTTCCATAAGAGGCCCTCGTAGAGCTATTTGCCAATTCGATCAACAGGGACTCTCTTCTGACAGATGCAGATTTCATTGTTCAAGCTTTGTGTCTTTCATGACATTGAAGTTTTTAACACCAACAGCACCATGGCCACCTGCAGAGCTTTGTGCTGCAGCAGCTAGCAGCATAACTCATTCAGTATCAATGAACAAAACCGCTGTCCTTCCAGGTCTCTGATGCAGGAAATGCTATTGAGGAGTTTTGAATTTATAGCTTTGTTCCTTATATCACAATCCAAATTGTGTCCAGTGTCTCCATGCTGTGTAACCTATATATGTGCTTTATAAAAGACTGGAATCTCTGCCAAATGCTATTTATTTTTCAATGCTTTTTTATGATGGGTGGAAAGAAAAAATTTTATTTTGCAACTTTATGGGGACGTTTCAATTGTTTTTGGGCGTCCGTAGTTCTGGTCTAAAGTGATGGGAGCTAGTCAATTGTTTCCACGACCAGCCCCACGCTGGTTGCGACGGCCTCGTTCTCATGACTAAAATGCACTAGATTAGCCGCATCAAGCGCCTTCTCCCATGCAAAGTGCCAGATAAAGCGTCCAAAAGCCAGGCGCTGCAGATAAGGAGTTGAACAGCCCGACTTTGGATGGATTTCAGTTCGCACCTCAGGAGGGTGTGAGCAGAAAACCGAGATAAGTGACGGGCGTCCAAAACATTGAATAGCTACCTGTTATTTTAGATATGAGCTACAGGTGCTAAAAACAGTTGCATGTTGTTGCAGGATTCCCAGAACATTTCTTATTTGGTTGTTTATGTTTACCATTGTCCAATCAATGACCTCTTTCATCTTATTGAGATTAAGCTGCAAGTTCATAGAATGGTCTATTTCTTGTTACACTATTCACTTAAAAAATTATGAATCTACTAAACCTCCCCCTAGGTACAAAGCTATATCAATTCATTACACTTTTCTTTGGGATATCTTGGATTATTCCAAGATGTCTGGGGGAGATGGCTAAATGGGTGACATATTTTCCCTCTTTAGATATCCCAACACTGGAATGTGCCCTTATTATTTCAAGGAACGCATTTCCGGCTAGTATGTATAAGGAACTTTTCCTCCACACACATCATAATGTTTACCTATCCCCTCTTGAGACGTTTCCACATGGGGTTTTATACGAGTCATCAGTGTCCCAAATGTCACCAGGGAGAGGCAGACCTTTACCATTGTTTATGGGCTTGCCCTGTAATGAAATATTTTTGGCATCTTGTATGGCAATATGCCAAAAAAATAGAACTTGTCAATCACGTTCCAATCACCCCCAGAATGGGCTATTTTAGACATATTTGACTCTAAACAACAGATTACTCTGGAGGGGAAAATAAATTGTTGCTGGCTCTTAGCGCAGCTGGACGAAAGACCATTTTCCAGAGTTGGATTCTTAACACATCACCCCAATTGCCTATGTTATTTGGTAAATTGCATATTTTAGTCCGCATGGTCTGGGTGTATTTCTGTAGAAGATACCGCAAATGCCTGCTGTACTCTATTACACCAGTATCCCTCTTAGATACTATGGGGCTGATACGGAGTTGGCCTGAAAATGCGGCATGTTTAAACCGCGTATTTACGCCCATATGCTGAGGCGTGTGCATCGCCAGCTCTGCATCAGAAACATGTGCACTAGGTTTACGATGGTTTACATGTAACAACATCATGTCCCCAAAAATGGTTCTAAATTTGTTTTGATAGTGAAAAACATAGTTCCAATTGGGTTGACTTAAGTTTTTAAAAGCTCTATTTAATACAGTATGTGTATATGTATGTGTGTGTGTGTGTGTGTGTATATGTATATATATATATATATATATATATATATATATATATATATATTATCCCTTATTGCATAAAAATAAACAAATACTTTTATAATTCTCACAAAATCATTTAACCTATACACAGTCAAGAGGTGAATGCACAATTGGCCAATCAGACGTTGCTCGCTAGTACTTGGTGGATTTGACATATGCAAATGCGCATACGTGTGTGCACATCTTCACATATCTGTACACGGCTCTGTGCACAGAGCTAAAGCTGAAGCTTCTACTCTTTGTCCTCGTTGATCTCAATGCCAGGGTATGTTTTTTTCATGTGTTCAGCATGACTTGATTTAGTTAAATTTAATGGATTTGTGTTTGGTGAATGAAAAGTTCCTGACGAACATGAAGTTGTTTTTATTTATGCTTTTCTTGCGCTTTGCAGTTTGTGATTGAAAAGCACATTAAACCGTGTGCTTTTGGTTGCTCTTGCAATTTAGTGAGCATGACCTTATTCATTTAATGGCGTTCTACTCAGCAGGGTGGTAAAGTTTGTGCCATTAGTGGCTGATAGAGCCTTGTTTCCTTTACTTTGGCTGCCAATCAGTGTTCTGTTCAGAAATAGTATATTATCTGTCCGTAATGGTAAAGATTGGTGGCGTAGAACACTAGCATTGGGAAGGGTGCAGTATTGTACTCTAGCTGCGAAGGAGGGAGAGTCTATTTGTTCTGTGGGCCTGATTTAGAGTTCGCTAATCAGCTGCTGCGTCTGTGTATACAGCTGCTGTATGAAAATATGTAAATGTTGCAGTCTCAGTGATTTGTATTGAGGCGCCCACCTGCGGCTTTGCAAATTCAAACATCTGCCTTCAAAAACGCAGCATCAGTTGCAGATCATTTGAATATCACAGTTCTGAGTAAACCTATGGCTTCTCAGGCAGCATGGCCTGAGACGCCGCCGCCACCATTTTCCCTGCATATGGGATTGCAGTTGCAGGCTGTGATACGCCTCAATAACGATTGAGGCGTAACAATTTGCGACACACCTGCGTTCTTTGCCGCTACTCCCAGTTACCTTCCCCAAACGCTCCCTGACTGTCCGTTACACTACAAGTAATAACACGTTATGAGCGATTATGGCAATGTACCTTGATGCATACACAGTTTACAGATAATTGTTCAACTGCGACAATATCGGCATTACGTACATCTCTGAATCGGGATGTAGTTAGGATATCGGCGGGTGCTATCCACATGGGACTAAAGATAGGCGTCGAAATCCCGGCGCCTATCATTAGCCCCACTACTAAATCCCGACATCCGGCTTACAGAACGAAGGTAAGCTGGGTGTCTTAGCGTGTAGCCGCGTGGGGGGCGGGGGGGCAGTTAGTGTTAGGGACCACCGGGGGGACTCAGAGTTAGGCACCCCCCGGGAGGGTTAGGTTTACGGTGCGTCGAGGGGGGGGTTAGGTTTAGGAACTAACGGGGGAAGGTTAGGGTTAGACACCCCTAAGGGAGAATGTTAGGGTGGGGGAGAGGGGAGGATTAGACTACTTACATGATGCTGTCGGGATCCCGACCTGTAGGGCTGCCGCTGTGTGTATTTGATCCGGCGGCTATACCAATTCCTCTGAATCAGACCCTGTATTCACAAGGGGGGAATCTATATTGAACACTAGCCACCAGGAGAAGTAATCTGTATTGTATGATAATCACAAAGGAGCTCCTTGCACATTAGCCACCTTAAAGCGGTCTGTTGGTCAAGGTCCCTCTTTTCTACTGATATTGTTGTGTTTAGCAGAAGTGTGTTTTATTCACAGATATGCAAATGTATGCTTCCATGTATTGTAGAGCCTGCCATTCTCCGTTCTATACATACAGTACTTTAAAACTATTATCTTATCTGTAATATAGCTTTGGCTAGACAGGAACTACAGTCGGTGGGCATTTTTTGCTAACATTGATCAGCCTACACATTTGCACTAAACCAGGGATGGGGAACCTCCTGCCCGGGGGCCTTATAAGGACCTCGGTATCATTTGGTATGGACCTCAGGTTTTTCTGCTAGCCCCATTTGGCTAGCAGGGTGCCTGGAATGGCACTCGGCAGCCAGAATCTATGCAGCAGTGCTACCTGGAGCATCCTTAGGATGCCCTTACAGCTCCCCGGAACATCTTCAGGATGCTCCGGGCATTGCTGTAATCACCGGCGACTGTGGCCCCGCCCCCATGTGACTTCGCATGGAGGGGCATGGCCTAAACCAGGCCCGCAAATAATTATATATTTGCGATCAAAATGGCCCTCTGCAGAAAAAAGGTTCACCACCCCTGCACTAAACCCTAGCAACACATTACAAATTGGCTTTCCTTCTCTAATTTGAATTAAATATTGTTAATTGTTTGTTATGGCTGTAGTACAGATTTGTACATTTGAAGTATTATCTATATAGTAAGCGAGAAAGTGTATCTGTCTGTTTGTCCTTTATGCATGGCCAGAGTTTTGGTCCCAGCTACACCAAATTTGGCATGTTGGTGTAGTTTGACCAGGATTAGGTTTTGCCTAGGTTTTGAACAACACACTGTCACGCAATCCCTAAAAATAGGGACACTCTTAAATTACACAGGTTCCGGGCCTGGCTCCAGTGGAAATTGGCAGTCTGCTAAAAACCTGTGTGAAAGCTGCAAAAGTATCCTGAGCAAACTTAATGCAAGTTGCTATTAAATCCAGAGCTAGTCCATTTTAAAGTGACCATATATATATTAGTCAGCCCTTTGTGTATTCATGCAAGGGCATAACTAGAATTTTGAGGGCCACATAGCAAGATCTTAAACGCCCCCCCCTCCCCGAGGTAAAAAACACATTTGCCCCACACAGAGCCCATTCAGGATATTTTGTATTTGCTTGTGCAGAGACACTGTCTTCTCCTCGTCTCCATTCTTATTCCGGTTATGCTACACAGTAGTACCCCTTATACATAGTATGCCACCCAGTAGTAGTAGTAGTGCCCCTTATACATTATGCCACACAGTAATGCCCTTTACAGATATGCCACATAGTAGTAGTGCCTCATATAACACATTCCACACAATAGCAGTGCCCCTTACACATTATGCCACACAGTAATGCCCCTTACACATTATGCCTCCCCAGCAACTCACCTCCCTGTGTCCCTCCAGCTAGCCTCTCGCCTCCCTGTGTGTGCCATTAGCAGCCAGCAGGTGTGGAATTAATGCTGCTCCGTCAGGTCATTGCAGCTGGCACCCCAACAGGCAGCGGCCGACATGGACAGACAGCGCCAGCGCAATTTGAATCTGGTGCCAGTCGTGAGCCAATTGGAGCTTGCTGACTGACAGCCAATAAAGAGCTGCCACTCCTGCATGGACCAACACTACTGATTGGCTGCCGGTCCGCTAGCTCTGATTGCCTCGCAACATTCAGTGCTGTCTCTTCATGCCTGCCTGCTGGTGCGCCAGCTGTAATCAGCTGGCTGGCCAGCACCAAATCAACACTGCTGAAACCTGGGCCCCCCTTGGCGGCGCTGACTGGACCGGCCTACCTTGTGTGCTCGACTGGATGCAGGGGGAGTGGCGAGCTACAGAGGCAGCTCGGGCACCATAGCATCCACGGTGTAACGCCACTGTTTGCATGCATTTTAGCAAACAGTGGGTCCATTTTAAGATTAATGGAATGGGGTTACAGGTAAGGACAATGTAAATAAATGGCTTGTAAAAATACATGTAAATTCAATTTCAGAGAATGTAACATCTTTTACGTTTAGTGATAAATAGCTGAGTAATTTCACTTGCATCCTGTAATGCACAGGTTCTCAAACTTGGTCCTCAGGACCGCAAACAGTGCATGTTTTCCTAGTCTCCTCATAGAATTACAAGTTAAATAATTAGGTCCATCTGTGGGTCGTTTAAAATGTGTCATTGAGTAATGAATACACCTGTGCTCCTGCTGTGTGACCGGAAAACATGTACTGAGTGGGGTCCTGAGGACTGAGTTGGAGAACCACTGCTGTAATGCTTTTTTCCATGCCTATGATGTGCGGTGCATGACAAAATTATGTAGTCGACATACTAAATGTATCCAATCATGTACAGCTTTTCATTGATATAATCCCTAAATGCAAATTGCCCTAAGAGGGTGGGTACACACTACAATGATGGGCAATCGGGACAAATTCATTAATTCCTTCATGGCAACTGTATTCCCAGATGCCCGTGGCCTCTTTCATCGGGATAATGTGCCCTGCCACACTGCAACAATTGTTCAGGAATGTTTTGATGAACATGATACAGTTCAAGGTGTTGACTTGGCCTCCAAATTCCCCAGATCTCAATCCGATTGAGCATCTGTGGGATGTGCTGGGAAAACAAGTCAAAGCCATGGAGGCTCCACCTCGCAACTTACAGGACTTAAAGGATGTGTTGCTAACATATTTGTACTAGATACCGCAGAACACCGTCGAAGCTGAATAATTGGCTGAGACAAGTTCAGTTTAAAATTTAATCGCGGCGACGCCATCTTGCGACTGGCCACAAGACGCCATCTTGAAAATGAGATCGCAAGACGCCATTTTGCGAATGGCCGCCTAAGCGCCATTTTAGATAAACTCACATGTTAGTACATGTGGCGATAATACTATTAGCACCATGCGATTGCATCTTTCACCATTTCTCATACACACACTAATACACACATTTGCGCTGTTAACTAGTCGCATATTAGCGAATGCATAGGACTTTGTATGAAACCGATGTTTTATTAGCTTTATGCGCACGCATCTGCCCCAAGTTAACTAGTGTCCTTATATCAAACCCCGAATACTCACACATAAGGTTTAATAAGCTTTAAAGTGTATTATTTAAGTTGGTGCAGTTAGTTTAAATGATGAAAACTAAAGATATTTGATAACTAAGGTATTATACATGCTAAACAAGTCGTGTTTGGTTTTGTACTGATGCGTACTCTTTTTACAGTATTCCGGTGTTATCGGTGGGGAGGTCGCATCATGCAAACTCGAGTTATGGATCGCAGAGCCTACAAGCAACAAAATGTATATTTCATGAACAACTGTTAGGATGTTGCAGGGGGCGGGAAGGGAAAGATCCCCAGCTGTTAGAGGCAGGGAGAGTCTATTTGAACCAGCCTGTTAAATGCCCTGTAACAGATGCTTCTCCCCTGGGAACCAATGACATCAGCAACAAACTTCTCCATTGCCCTGTTTATTCTGGGGGGTATAAATATGTGTGCTCAAACGCTGGTTTTTGGTCTTCGTGCTGAATGCTGTATGACGAGGGGTCTCTTGCTGATGCCTATCTTCGGGTCCGGAAGCGCTGCGTATGTATACTGTACTTGGGTCTGTATAATTTATTTTGCGCCTAAATTGTGTCTGGATCAATTGCGTGTAACTGTCTGAACTTTTACTTTGTGCTTTGGAACCACAGATTCCAGGTCTAAGTCTTTATTTACTGTATGACTGCGTACGCAAATTAGCATCATCCTTAGAAGGTATAGGAAGGTGTGTATAGAGGTTCTGATCCAGTATCGTTAGTTGGGGGCTCGTAGTGAAGTCAAAGGGTGGAGTGGCCACATGCAGGGTTTGCCTGCAACCGCTTTGTGCTGAAAGATCGCTATCCGTCTCCGTGTGAATCAAGGAAGCTGACTAGAATCCAGGGACAAGAGAGAAAAAAGTTTGTTTTCCTCTGATGATAGAACCTTACGTTTAAAGGGGTGCCGCAGTACTGAGTA
Source organism: Taudactylus pleione (assembly GCA_031769625.1). NCBI lineage: Eukaryota > Metazoa > Chordata > Amphibia > Anura > Myobatrachidae > Taudactylus > Taudactylus pleione. The sequence continues at coordinate 15,657,414 of JAUIMM010000706.1, read as the reverse complement.
CACGGCTAAGTCGCAGGTTTGCGCATAGCAAAAGACGCACTTTTGTGTATGCAGTTAAAAAGTCATTATACGGTTGTGTGGTAGTCGCATTATTGTGTATGCGACTGGTCGCACAATAGCGTATACGTACTTCCGGTTGTGCTGCCACGTGTTTGAACAAAGCCATTGAGGTTTACATTTTTTTTCATTACCAATATCTGGGTTAACGTGTATTTTTTTGTGCCGGAAAAAGTGTGTAACAGTGAGTGTATTGTTGGTAGGGGTAATTTGTTCCCTACAGTTAAAGGTACCGTATGACCTTTAAGGGCTAGGTGCAAGAGTTAGTCTAGCCGCTCGGTAAGCAGCTTTACCGTTGCCTTTTTCAAATCTTATCCAGGTGTGGAAGTTGCCTTACTAAATCTTATCCAGGTGTGTGGGCGCCGCCGACTTAAATCGTCCACAGGTAAGTGAAAGTACCTTGATTGTCTTTCACCAGTTTAAATCTTTATTGAAAAGCGTAGGATTTTGTCTCAGAATGGGAGCCACGCAAACAGTAGAGATGTTAGACAATGATGCGCTGCTAATGGAGGCGCCAATCTGATCAGCCCGTCGTATCATGCATACTAAGTACGGTACTTATGCAATAAGGTATTGTGATTTATGGTTTAATATGACGAAGAAGAGTGTTAGACCGTTTCCAAGAATTGGTAGTTTTGATAAAAATGTGTTAGACAATGTCCGGGATCACATCAGTTTGATGCGCTCCCGAGAGAAAAAGGTTAAATATTTTGAATGTTTAAAACTGTGGCAGCATGAAGGGGATGCGTAGCTTAAAAATGTTCAAACGACGCAAACTAGCGTCGTGAGCACATTGCCAGAAAATACATCCGCGACGCTAAATTGCAATACGGGCGAGCCGCAATATGGCGCGCACGTGGGGCAAGGTGGAGAGTATTGCCAGCAGTTCACGCTCACCTCCCCCACCTTATGTGGATGGAGGTGCAAGTACAGTTACCAAAAATACCCATAAAAATGTAACAAGCAACTTGTACCCTCTCTTAAGCAACTATAAAGAAAATGTTCATGATACGGATGATGAGCCTATTGTAATGTCTGCCATTTCCCATGCTGTGCAGATGATGGATGCTGTATCACCAGAACCACGAGTGCTGCCGCCATCTCCATCGGTAACAGCAAGGGAAGTGTTAATGCCCTCTGCACCCATAGAGGAAGTTGTTCATACCATACGCAGCAGCAGCATACTAAACCCCCAGCCAGGTAATCAGGTCAAAGGTAGCAGCGCTACCGGTCTGCATCCCATTCGGACAATAACTGTTCCAAATGGAAATGCAGATGCAAACGGTATAGTGCCCACGAGGGAAGTAGTAATGCATTCTCCTTGGACAAGAGCAGAACTAAATTCCATCATAAATGATTTCCCCGATCCCAAAAAGGAATTAGCCAAATGTCAAAGATTTTTGAGAAATTTGGGTAGTTCACATGAACCCACTAATAAAGATTGGCGTGTGGTGTTAAGGGCCTGTCTACCACGCAATACCGACGTGACAAAATTTATCACGGATTGTGTATTGGATGGTGACGTTCCCTTAACAGAAAATGTAAACCAAGGTAACATTTCCCGCATTGTAACTCAGTTGGGTATATATTTTCCAGCAGTAGTTAACTGGAACAAAATTTTCACCATTAAGCAGAAGGAGAGTGAAACTGCAGAAGATTATTGCGATCGGGCTCTGCAGGCTATCACCCAGTACACTGGGATAGAGGATATTAAAGATAGCACTCACCACCGGGGAATGATAGTCACAGTACTTGTGGACGGTCTGAAAGAGAGTTTAAAAACTCGGGTTCAGCCCTCACAGCCTGGCTGGCGGGGACTCACAATAGATACCCTCATAGAAACCGCCATTGAACATGATAAAAACATCTCCAAGAAGAGAGAATCCCAGAGCGAAAAACTAATGGCTGTCAGTATACAAGCTCTGGAGGGAATGACGGTAACATCAGAGCCAACAGACACACTTGCACACACACTCACTTCTGAACAAGTATGTGCTCTCACTAACCCCACGCAACAACAAACACAACTCTATCCCACTAACCCAATGCAACCACAGGTCCCAGGCTACCCACCAACTTCTTATCCCCCACAATACCCTTACCCTCCCTATCCTTACCCATATCTACCATCTTTACCCTCTGCGCAAACCTCACAACACCACATGTCTTCACCCGATACACGAACATGTTTTAACTGTAAACAAACAGGACACTTAAGTAGAAACTGTACAGTAAAAAGAGTAGGGATCCCACATCAGGGAAGACCTGGATATCCCCATAAGGGATATGCACAGAGGCCAGCAACTGTTCAGCAGGCACCTGCTCCAATTGTGGCCGTAAATGCTTTATTGGAGAATGGTAGCCAACGCTAGGGGTCAGGTCATACCTGTAGTCTACAGATAGTCAGGTTAACGGGAAGTACTAGGGAAAACCGGTCATGATGGTTGATGTAGCTGGTACTGAATATCCTTTTCTTGTAGACACAGGGGCGACCAGGTCAGTGATAAAATCTCCCGTTAATTTGCAGGTGACCAATGAGACAGTACCAACAATGGGTGTAACAGGTAAAGTGGAACATTATCCTTTAACAAAGTCCACAGAGGTTACTATTGGGCCATTGCATACCAGGCATTCTTTTCTCTTGGCTGCTGCGGCTCCTACTAACCTACTGGGCAGAGACTTGTTATGTAAGATGGGATGTGTTATATTTTGCACCCCTGATGGTGTATTTTTGGATATCCCAGAGAGAGTTGTACGCGAGGTGCGGGATATATTGAACACTCCCCAAAGGATAATGTATCACTCTACAAGTTTAAATGAAAATCCATCTCAGATAAATGAAATGTCCCTAATTCCAGATTCCCTTTGGGCTAAGGATGGACAGGACACTGGATTAATGGCAAACGTAAGCCCAGTAATGGTAAATTTAAAAAGCGGAAGGCAAGCTCCAAAAATTCCCCAGTACCCACTAAAGCAGGAGGTAGAATTTAGGGTTTTTTCCAATAATTGAGTGATTATTGCAACAGGGAATTTTAGTTCGTACAGCTAGTATAGCCAACAGTCCCATCTTTCCGGTGAAGAAGAGTGGTGGGAGGGGTTATAGGCTAGTACAAGACCTTAGAGGTGTTAATAAGGTAGTAGAGAGCCAATTCCCTGTAGTGCCGAATCCAGGTGTCATTTTGATGCAGATCCCACCAAATGCAACCCATTTCACTGTCATTGACCTCTGTTCTGCTTTCTTCTCTGTGCCTCTCCATCCTGACTGTCAGTATCCGCATTTACATACAGAGGTTTACAATACACATGGACACGATTACCCCAAGGTTTCATAGACAGCCCCAGTATCTTCTCCCAGGCATTGCACGACTGTTTACAATCTTTTCAACCTGCCAATGGATCTGTTCTAATTCAATATGTGGACGATTTATTGCTATGTTCTGACTCGTTTATGTCATGTTTGAATGATACTAAACTTTTGTTACTTCATCTCTCACAAACAGGACACAAGATGACTAAGGACAAACTACACCCATGGCAATCTAGAGTAAAATATTTGGGACACTGCCTAACCCAGGGGTTACGACACCTTACAACAGATAGAATCCAGGCCATACAAAACATGACACTGCCGCAGAATCAACAGCAAATTCGTACCTTCTTGGGAATGTGTGGATACTGTAGAATGTGGATACCAGGTTTTTGTATTTTGGCCTTACCTTTACAGGAATTAGTCTCTTCCTCAAAGCCCGATCGTGTCATACACACAGAGGAATCGGAGCATGCTTTCCTTAATCTTAAGGATAGTCTGACAAAAGCTCCTGCATTGGGAACACCCGATTATGAAAAACCTTTTCATTTGTATTGTACGGAAGCCGATGGTTGTGCTGCAGGTGTCCTTACACAAAAACATGGTGATGCCAGTAGGCCCGTAGCATACTACAGTGCCCAATTGGACACTGTGGCAAGATCACTCCCCACCTGTTTGAGAAGTGTAGCAGCTACCACTCTATTGGTGAGTAAAAGTGAGGACGTAGTATTGGGCCATGATATGATTGTCTACACTCCCCATGCTGTATCTGCTCTGTTGAACTCAGCTCAAACCAGACACGTCTCCTCGGCTAGGTTCACCAAATGGGAACTAGCTCTAATCGCTCCTGCAAATATTACTGTTAAACGTTGCAGTACGCTGAATCCAGCAACATACCTACCATATGTACAACATGATGTACAAAGGGTGGAAGGAGAGGCGTTGCTGGCAGGAGGTGAGTTCAGCAGACATAATGATACGCATGATTGTATGACATATCTGAATCAGACCTTTACTGCTATGACACACCTTTAGAGAATGTGGATTTAACTTTTTATACGGATGGGGGTTGTCATAGACAAACAGACACAGGTGAATTATGTACAGGTTATGCTGTTGTAAATGACACAGACATCATAGAAGCTAAACCTCTCGGTCCTCCTCACTCAGCCCAGGTGGCAGAGTTAGTAGCACTGACTAGAGCATGTGAACTGGCAGCAGGCAAATCTGCTAACATTTACACTGACTCGAGGTACGCGTTCGGGGTGGTGCACGATTTTGGGGCTCTATGGCGTCTGAGAAATTTTATGACAGCAGCAGGCACACCAGTTGCACATTCCCAACACATAAAACATCTTTTAGAAGCAATCCAACTGCCCAAAGCAGTGGCAGTAATTAATGCAAAGCCCACACATGTGAGGATGACCCGGTGTCACTGGGCAACAACAGAGCTGATGAAGCTGCAAAATGGGCAGCAGGGTTAAAAATGTTTTCTCCAACTGAAACAATTATGTCATTTCAAACTATTGATATGCTGAAATTAATTGAGATGCAAAATTTGTGTTCAGTTCAGGAAAAATCCATTTGGAAGTCCAAGGGATGTGGGCAAGAGTCCTCTGGGCTCTGAAGGGACGGACATGGTAAGCCAGTAGCCCCCAAGGCATATTACCCCAGCCTGGCTGAGGCAGCACACGGTCTGACTCATCTGGGTAAACAGGGTATGTGCAAGTTGGTGAGGGCATACTAGTGCGCACCAGGGTTTTCTTCACAAGCAGAAAAGATAGCAATGTACTGTCTGACCTACTTGAGAAAGAGCATAGGGAAAGCGATCCCTACCGAACCGTCCCACATTCCACCGACTGATGGACCTTTCCAGGTGATACAAATTGATTTCATCCAATTACCACCCTGTTGGAACCTTAAGTATGTATTAGTGTGCACAGACGTATTTTCTAACTGGGTTGAGGCCTACCCAGCGGCCACTAATACTGCTGCATTTACTGCCAAGAAAATAGTTCAGGAATTTGTATGCAGGTACGGTATCCCTAAAATCATCGAGAGTGATAGGGGTACCCTTTTCACAGGTGATGTTTTTCAAAATGTGTAAGCTGATGGGTATTGATAACCGACTTCATACCCCCTACCGACCGCAAGCCAGTGCCAAGGTAGAGAGGATGAACGGGACTATTAAAAATAAGCTAAGTAAAATCATGACAGAGACTGGACTAGGATGGCCAGAAGCGTTACCTTTGGTCCTACATAGCATAAGGACCACTCCTAGACCTCCTCTGAATCTGTCCCCATTTGAAATATTGTTCGGTAGACAACCTCATTTGATTATAAGTCCACAGGAAGACCTAAAGGGTCACAACGAGGTAACTGTAAAGTATCTTCTATCAATGAGTAAGCAGTTAAAGCAACAGCAGCAGAAACTGAAATTGTTGTCTAATGATATGCCTGAAACTAACTGTCATGATGTTGAACCAGGAGAATATGTTATGATCAGAAATTTCTTGCGTTCAGGTTGTTTGGCTGATCGTTGGGAGGGTCTATACCAGGTGCTGCTGACGAGTACTACATCTTTGAAGGTGGCCGAGAGAGATACCTGGGTCCATTCCACTCACTGCAAAAAGGTCAATCAACCAGTGGAGAAACAAGTCGGAGACAAGGCTGAGAGTGTGAACCTGTCGCTCGTGAGCTTGTTCCAGGAGGATTGAACAGGTTGTAGTGAGATATCTGAACTGAGAGAAATTTGCAGATCTTGTTGTGACAATGGACAGGCCTGCTGTGTTCATTTTCATATTCTCTTTTAGAGTGTTCACCATCCTGGTCAGTTCGGGGATATCCAGTGTCTGTGATGGGAGACCGATTTAGGAAACGGGAGCTGATGGCAGTGCTGATGGAGTGGAGTCAGGAGGAGTGCAATGCCAATCAGGGGAGTGTCTGACCAATCTTAGTACTGTTATTGTTAATAGAGCTGTCATTCCGGATACTCGGGGAAGGTGTGGAGGTTTATCGTCTGAAGATTCCTGTATTTGTGAGCTTTGTGGGTCCCTAGTTGATGAGAACTGTATACAACGGTGCCAACCTAAATATAGCCCGTATTGGGGTGGGTATCCTTTAGAGGATTATCATAGTATGGTAGGCAAAGTGTTAAATCAAACTGATTGCTGGGTGTATTCACATGTGCCACAGGGACAGCATAATGTAGGGTTGGTGCCATTTCCGCTGAATATCACGGAAATTTTAGAATTGCAAAAAGGGAAAACATTGGATGGAAAATTCCTCTCATCCAAACCACCTCATTTCAAACTATATCAATTCCAAGTAGATAGATCACTTTTGTGTTTAAACATAACCAACCCCAATAAACCCGGGAGTTGGGAAGTGACGGGGAATAATCAGACGATGACCTTCTCACAAAGAGCTGATAATGAGTCCATAAACCATGATCTGTTTTATGCTCCTTTAAGTCTGGTGGGAAACATTTTAGGTATCGGTATACATTGAGTTCCATCAAAGAAATTGTTGGTAAGGTGCCAAATGGTTATTGTGCTAAAATAATACAGCCAGAAACTTGCCTGAACCAGAAATAGGATTGTTTGCTAGGGAAATGTGCTTAATGATAATGATGCATACCATTCCTTATGTTCTCCCTGATAATGTATATTTCATCTGTGGAAGAAAAGCGTATAAATGGCTCTCCCTGAGTTCCGAAGGTTTGTGTTACCTGGGAAGAGTAGTCCCAGAAGTTATGACCCTCACACATGTTGAAATGCTGAGTATACATAAAAACACACCATCACCCTATCTTCACACACAATATGAACACAGAGGCAAAAGAAATATGGTACCTGGTGACGTACATAAAGCCACTCAGTTAATCAGTGAGACAACTGGCTCAAAAGTTCTAGTCGCATTGGACCCCACCAGGATCGCTCGGGGTACATTAAATTTTAGATATATCCAGGAACTTGCTAAATTAATAGATAATATCACTGAGATGTATGATGACACATTCAGGTATACAGGGAGAGAATTGCAAGCGTACAAGAAAGAACTGGTGCAACACAGGCTAGTGTTGAATTATTTAACTGCTGTTACTGGAGGGTATTGCATAACATTGACGACCCAATTTGGAGTAAAATGTTGCACCTATGTCACAATGATACCAGCGACCCTAAGGAGGTGATAGACCGGAAAATGGATGAAATTCTGCAGCTAAAGTGGGAATTTCGCAAGAACCATAACGCTTCAGTGGCTGAAATAGGGGAGAAGATAGAAGGATGGGTGTCATGGCTGAACCCAGTGAAATGGTTCTCAGGTCTAGGGGAATGGGTCCAGGAAGTGATCGCCAGCATAGGCAAATTCTTAATCCTTATACTGATTGTCATCATAATAATTGGCATTTGCGTCCGGTGTGTTCCTATTGTGTTGAAGTGTGAAAAATGTAAAAACAGAATAAAACGTACGAATGAAACTATGATGGTGGTCAGTAACGACAATATGTATACCAAGGTAAATATAGAACTGCATTACAACCCTGAACTAGGAAACACTATCGTTTGATGTATTATATTTAGGCATGCATAGAATGTATTATTGAAATGTTATTTATAGAACACCTCAGATAATGTAAAGTCTCAATTCCCCTTCAAGACTGCTTTTATTAGACTGGTGCATTCCCACACCTTTCACATGATCTTCCAAGATCCGCGGTGTGCGTATAATAGTAGTTTTATGTCCCCACCCAGAGACACATTATTGATGGATTAAGAACCACCTTGTGCCATCCCATAATAACACTAAATAATATGTAAATGTAAGCCTAAATTAAATTCTAATAGCAGATTGTGCTAGCATGTTGTTTGCTATCAAAGGGTGGACTGTCGAAGCTGAATAATTGGCTGAGACAAGTTCAGTTTAAAATTTAATCGCGGTGACGCCATCTTGCAACTGGCCGCAAGACACCATCTTGAAAATGAGATCGCAAGATGCCATTTTGCGAATGGCCGCCTAAGCACCATTTTAGATAAACTCACATGTTAGTAGATGTGGCGATAATACTATTAGCACCATGCGATTGCATCTTTCACCATTTCTCATACACACATTAATACACACAATTGCGCTGTTAACTAGTCGCATATTAGCGAATGCATAGGACTTTGTATGAAACCGCTGTTTTATTAGTTTTATGCGCACGCATCTGCCCCAAGTTAACTAGTGTCCTTCTATCAAACCCCGAATACTCACACATTACATATTCACACATAAGGTTTAATAAGCTTTAAAGTGTATGATTTAAGTTGGTTCAGTTAGTTTAAATGCTGAGAACTAAAGATATTTGATAACTAAGGTATTATACATGCTAAACAAGTCGTGTTTGGTTTTGTACTGATGCTACTCTTTTTACAGTATTCCGGTGTTATCGGTGGGGAGGTCACATCATGCACTCGAGTTATGGATCGCAGAGCCTACAAGCAACAAAATGTATATTTCATGAACAACTGTTAGGATGTTGCAGGGGGCGGGAAGGGAAAGATCCTCAGCTGTTAGAGGCAGGGAGAGTCTATTTGAACCAGCCTGTTAAATGCCCTGTAACAGATGCTTCTCCCCTGGGAACCAATGACATCAGCAACAAACTTCTCCTCCATTGCCCTGTTTATTCTGGGGGGGTATAAATATGTGTGCTCAAACGCTGGTTTTTGGTCTTCGTGCTGAATGCTGTATGACGAGGGGTCTCTTGCTGATGCCTATCTTCGGGTCCGGAAGCGCTGCGTATGTATACTGTACTTGGGTCTGTATAATTTATTTTGTGCCTAAATTGTGTCTGGATCAATTGCGTGTAACTGTCTGAACTTTTACTTGAATAACACTTGTGCTTTGGGACCACAGATTCCAGGTCTAAGTCTTTATTTACTATATGACTGCGTACGCAAATTAGCGTCATCCTTAGAAGGTATAGGCAGGATATTAGAAGGTATAGGCAGGACATTAGAAGGTATAGGAAGGTGTGTATAGAGGTTCTGATCCAGTATCGTAACACCTTCAGAGATCTTGAGTCCATGTTGTGGAGAGCTGTTTTTAAGGTATTTTAATTGATTTCAAAATAATTGTACCTGGCTATGAGAAATCCCAGTGTTGCTTTTAGAAACATGCCATCAATGAAAATTGAAAGTTAAACAGAAATCTTTTTTGAACAGCATCAGTAAGATCACCTCTTTCATTAGACACTAAACATTTGCACACGTTGGGCGGTATTCAATTGCTTCGCCTCTTTACGCGCCTGACAGGAGCTATTCAATTGTTGTTCCTGTCGGGCGCGATCAGCTGCCAGCGCACCATTTCAGCTTGCAGCCCCAGGGGGGTTCGAGCTGAATGGGCGAAAAAGTTACCTGTTTGGGCGCCCAAACAGCACTTTTCACGATTGCATCCTGCACTTTGGTCGGGGTTAGCCATTTTACACGGCTAAACCTGACCACTTTGGGTGCGATCAACGCAAATAACAGCAACAATGGAATAGCGCCCCACGATCTCCCGTCACTTTAAACGGGAGATCGGGCACGCTATAACAATTGAATACCGCCCTTGGTATCATTTCATTCATATACAGACATATGGGTTAATTTTACATTCCCCAAATAAATTATTGCCTGTTACTTATTTGTGTGTGCCGCAACAGTGTAGTGCTAATTTTTCTATTGTCATTATTTTAATTTGACTCCTAATAAAGGTTACTTTTTAATTTACGCTAGTATATATTATTAGGAGTGTACCCCTACTATAGAGTTCCTTTCCACTTTTACATTATCCCATATCTACTCTAGGGAGCATTTCCTTTTCTTAAAAGGGACTTTGGCCATCCATTTAATAGGTTGGGGTGATTGTACTCCTCATAAAAAATAATTTTCAATTGATATAACTGTACATATATTTGTATAGTCCCTCCGTACTCCTGTTCAACCTCTTCCCCATTTTCCTCTTTTCCCTTCCTGCTTTTCACCACTGTTACTTTTCCTGTCTTACACTGGGGAGTCCCTATCAATTCTATTATGAGAAATTCAGTGACATGCTGTTAGGTTAATGGCTGGGGAGGCACTAGGATGGATTGGAAGTGGGGGCGACACTAGATTGGAAAAGGGGGGACATTATGACTGGGCTGGAAGAGTTTTAGGTGGAGGGGCATGGGCAGTAAAATGGGGTAGTGGGCTGATTAGGGAGGGAAGGGGGGAGACACTGTGCTGGCTGGGAGGCACTGGGATGGAGGGGGACAGTGTGCTGGAGAAGGGGGGAGACACTTGAATGGGAAGATCAGTGAGTTGGTTGGAGTACTGGCTGGGGGTATAGGATGACTAGGCTGGGGGGATGGGAACACTGACCTGGTGTTGCTGCTGTTCCAGTTGACAGTATGCCTCCTGAGCAGCTCCTCAGCCTCCTTCCCTAGTTGCTCTGGTTGCTGCTCCTGGGATCGTGTGTGTACGGAAGAGGTGGCTGCCAGCTGGAGGCAATCGGGAAGACGACGCCCCCGCATTTCCCCGACGCCGGGAGACCGGCGCCTGGCATCACGATCGTAGTGATGCCGGGCGCCGCGAGCGGACAGCCGCGGGGGGGAGGGTTAGGTTTAGGGCTCCCGGGGGGGGACTTAGGGTTAGGCACCCCCCCCGGGAGGGTTAGGGTTAGGCTAGGGGGAGGGAGGGTTAGGCTAGGGGGAGGGAGGGTTAGGGTTAGGCACCCCCCCGGGGGACTTAGGTTTAGGCAGCGGGGAAGGGGGTGGTTAGGGTTAGGCACTTAGAGGGGGGATTAGGGTTAGGCACTTGGGGGGGAAGTTAGGGTTAGGCACCCCTAAGGAGGGTTAGGGAGGTTAGTGGATACTCACCTATCCACGATCGGGATTTCCAGTGCTGTCGGGCTTCCGCTGCGTCACACTCTGCTTCTGTCGGGCTGCCGCTGACGGGGATCGAACCGCCGGCCATGCGGCCGACGGTATTTCATACCAATTTCCTGCCAGCAGTCCCTGACTGGGGAGCCCCCAAGAGCCGGTTGAATTGGGACCCTTGTGCGGTATGGCTCTGTTGGTGAGAGGAAACTTGTGTTGTTGTACCCAGCCAGCCACCGTCAGTGAGAGCTGTGAGAACTGGAGATGGAGCCTCCCTCCAGATCTCTACTTTACAAGCGCTCCAGGGCCAGCTCCCGATCAGCTCTGGCTCATCGCACGCCCCCCTCAGTGAGGCAAATGTGACAGCCTCCCCTGGTTCTCTTTCTCAACAGTAATATTGGGCTTGCGACGAGACCCTTGTGGTAGGGTCTCGTGGCCGCAAGCCCCAGAGAGCTTTCGCCTCAAACAGAGCCGGAAGCTCTCCCACTGACATCACTTGTGATGTCAGTGGTGCCTCCCCCAAACGGTAAGAGTTTCCCATGGCAACGCCTCCATCTGGGCAGCCACCCCCTTCGCCCCGCCCACCAAAGGGGCCGTGCTGTCACTCAACATCGACAGCACGCCCCCTTTGGTGCGAGACCCGGAGCGACGGATTGCCCGTCGCTATCCGGGTCTCGCGCATGCGCACGACTGAGCCGCTTTGTCGTGCGTATGCGCTCTGGGCCATCATCGACCCATTTGCGAGCGCTCAGCTGAATCAGGCCCAGAGTTTGAGAACCCCTGTAGTATTCTAATAATTTTTATAGTCAAAACTCTGGAGGATGACTGGTGAGGCGTCGCCTCCCCTGACTGCACGTCACTGGAGAAGTTGATCATTTTGGTTTCTTTTCTGGGTTGTGTATTAAATTTAAACAAATCCCATATCAAGCCTTTCCAGGATGGTCGACTTGCAATCTCTCACCCATATGCCCTTGCAGTGGGTGTTTTGTTTTGAATTATTTAGGCATTTGGGTTGCTAGCAACACATCTGATTACACTGAGTTGAATATTTCATCCACAACTGGATTATTTAAAGCCAAAAGATACAGGTATGGCACAGGCTGCACTTGTTACTTACTGGACGTTAGTCGTATTAAAATGATTGTTCAGTTCAACTTCCTTTACGTGTTATATCAATCTCCAGTTTACATACCAATTATAATATTTTATTAGGTTGACAGCTTTATCTCATCTCAACGGACAAAAGGCCCTGGACCATACTGGCAACACTATGAGGTTCTCATGCGTGGGGGGGATCAGAACCCCCACACTTCCATGTTTATTATCATGCTTCGCAATTGATTCACTTGAGGCAGTGGATGTGAGCTAGCATTTACATGTTTTGCTAGTGGAACAAGTTGGCACTGATTACACTCTGTTGCTGACCCTCTTGGGTGGGAGAGAACTGGGGTTGATTTGTGGACACCAGCTTTGATCCTGACAACCCATTCTGGGGGGCACATCTAGGTTGACTGAAGCAGGGTTCCAGAAAACTAGTTTCCTTTATGATTAATTATTTTTGAGTGAGTTGCATTACAAGTCCAGCCACACCTGCAGGGTGCGCTAGGGAGATATACTAGGAGGTATTGCAAGAGAGAAAATGGACAGTTTCTTTGAATATGCCCCAGGAAGCAGCTGGTTCCAGCAAATTCAGCTTTTTCTTTTACATAGAATATCTTTTCTCTGTTTGCTTATATCAATTTGGAGATGGGATGAGATGTATAAGCATAAAGTGCGAAAGAAAAAGGTATACACAGGTGTATAGGTAAAATGCGCAATAGTGAATACTAACACCAAACCATATAAAAAGAAAACTCTCCTCATAAAACATAACTGAGTGGCAGCTTACTGTAGTGCAACATGTGTTCGTTAAAACACATTAAAAATCAATAATTAAATAGAGTTAGAAAGTTCCTAATAGTGTAAAAAAGTAATAAAATGCATATAGTGCAGAAGTAAGGAGATGAATGGATCCACCACTTATCTTAATTGGGTTTTTCTTCAGTCTCGTGACCATCAAACTGTTCAATATATATAAAAGATATAACCATAGAAATATCACATAGTGTGTACCGCATAAAAACATCCAGTAGAGCACATAGCATTAGTTGAATTGTATATTGGGAACTAATCAGTCCTAAAGTGAAAACAACAACAAACTCTCAACTACATTTAGTAAGTATATCATTTTTTTTAAATTATTATATCCAACGACGGCCAAATAATAGGAATCACACGTACAAGAAATAAATAGTAAATGAGCTTATCTGTCCATAGGAGAAGCGGCAACAGCCCAACGAGTTTCATCTCATATCAGACTTCATAAAGGAAAAAGACTAAATTAAAATACCGTATATACTCGAGTATAAGTCGACCCGAATATAAGCCGAGGTACCTACTTTTACCACAAAAAACTGGGAAAACTTATTGACTCGAGTATAAGCCTAGGGTGGGAAATGGCAGCAGCTGGTAGTGCCCCCAGTAGTAATTTCCCCTGGTTGTGCCCCAGTGGTAATCCCCCCTTTCAGTGCCTCCAGTAGTAATCCCCCCCTGGTAGTGCCCCCAGTGGTAATCCCTCCCTTTTAGTGCCCCCAGTAGTAATCCCCCCCCTGGCAGTACCCCCAGTGGTCATCCCCCCTGGTAGTACCCCCTGTGGTAATCCCCCCTTTTAGTGCCTCCTGTAGTAATCCACCCCCTGGTAGTTCCCCCAGTGGTAATCCCCCCTTTTAGTGCCTCCTGTAGTAACCCCCCCATGTAGTTCCCCCAGTGGTAATCCCCCCTTTTAGTGCCCCCTGTAGCAATCTCCCCCTGTAGTAATCGCCCCCTGTATTAATCGCCCCCTGGTAGTGCCCCCAGTAGTCCCCCCCCCCCCCCCCAGTAGAGAGAGACGTAATAACAATAATAAAAAAAAAAATCACTTACCTGAAACTCCCGCTCCTGGTCCCGCCGCTAACAGTTCCTACGGCCGCTTTGCATGGGAGAGACGTCATTACTCATAACGTCTCTCCCATTACCCACTGCGGGAGCCGGAAGATGGCTCCCGCAGTGGGAGCAGCAGCAAACACAACAAACACGCAGCTGCTGGCTCCGGCGGCTGTGTGTTTGTGCTGTGTAGCGCTGACCGAACTCCGTCCGGTCAGCGCTACACTTCACTCAAGTATAAGCCGAGGGGGTACTTTTTCAGCACAATAAATGTGCTGAAAAACTCGGCTTATACTCGAGTATATACGGTAAGTTGTGGATCCATTCATCCCCTTACTTATGCACTATTTGTGCTTTATTACTTTTTTACACTATTAGACACTTTCTAACTCTAATTATGTATAAGCATATTTGAACAAATGGTCCGAGTCTTACCGCACATGCCCTCATGTTCCTTGCTAGCTCCTAATTCCGGCTAGCCATACCACAGATCTAACTATATGTTTATATGTATGTATATATTACTTAACTTCATCATAAATTTCAGCTGTTTCTATAAGCTGTTTTTCTTTTTATTATTTTTTACATTATTTAGTGTAGTGTGTATGGTTAATTGATTTGTTCTTTTCTTATTAAAAGAAACATTTTCAAACACTTCTATAAATAACCACAATTTGGGAAAGAAAAAGGAAATTTCTTCTTCGGTGTCCATGGGGTCCACAGCCATTACGTTGGGTATGAATCCCGGTCACCAAACAGTTAATACAAACGAGCTCTCTGCTCCCAGGATGCACCGGGTTTCCTCCTCATATACCCCACCTCCTGCCTCAGGTAGCCAGTTTTTCCTGTTTGGTGTGTTCACCACATAGACAGTGGGACTGCTGGGGCAGTCCTGCAGACGAGTACAAAAATGCTGGGCAGTCTCCCTGTATACCTTGCCTACTGCTGGTCTAGGTTTTTACAGGGCTCTATCCTACCTAAGCTGAGGCTGATTATGGTAGTGGGAGCTTATATGCATATGGCTCGCAGAGTATTTATGCATAACATGTGATTGTTGTTTATGGATACTGTTTCTTCTGTAAAAGAACTGTAATTCCTGTATACTGTCACTGTCTCTCCCCTTCCCTTGCTACAGGTGTGTGGGTTGAGAGTAGAAAGCAGCACATGGACACTCAGAACCAGTGGCATAGTGTTATGTCTGAGGGTCAGGTGGCGGGAGTCCCGTTGCTGATATCCTGTGTAGCCTGCAAGGCAGGTTTGTCCCCACAGGACTTTCTACAAAATGGGCTTTGTGGGAACTGTTTCAGACAGCCACCACACCAATTAAGTTTGCCTGTTTCAGGCACTGAGCCTCCTTGGGCATCATTTTCTCAGGGTATGGCTCAGGTGGCGGAACGGCTGGCTGCCCCGGTACACCGGTTTGGGGTTTGCCTCAGCAGATGCATCCTATGCCCATGATGTGGCCGCCTTGGATGGACCCTGGTGCTGGTAAGTTTATGGCATCATCCTCGGGGGGTTTTCAGCCTCAGGCTGTCAAGCCAAAGCAGCCTAAATCTAGGCGCCATGTACCGCCTTACATGGGTGAGTACTCGGGTGCCTCCTCCAAGGAGGAACAGGCACAGGACTTTTCGCAGGAGTCTAGCTCCGAGGAGGGTGATGATCATTTCCCAGTAGCCGATGTCCCTTTTCTAATAAGGGCTGTAAAATCAGTGTTAAATATCGAGGAAGGGGATCTTCCGCTTAGGAAAGCCCCCCTGTTCAAGCGCCAAAAAGTGGTTAAGGCAGAATTCCCAAAGTCTGAACATTTATCAGAACTTATGGAGGAAGCCTGGGTCCGTCCGGATAAGATAAGCCATTCTTCTAAAAGAATGGCGCTTCTATATCCTTTTCCAGCAGAGGACTGTGCCAATTGGGAGAATCCATCATCAGTTGATGCGCATGTGGCACAGCTGATTAAACGTACCACGTTGCTAATCCCAGCAGTTTCGCTTAAGGAAACCACGGATAGGAGACTGGAGTCTTGTCTCAAATCAATTTTTTCGCTGGTAGGAACGGCCACCCGCCCAGCTATAGCCACTGCCTGGGTAGCAAGAGCTATTGAGGAGTGGGCCAAAACTCTAACGGAGTCTTTACCAGATGCCTCTAAGGAGCAACTGGATATGATCTCCGTTATTAGAGAAGGGGCCTCTTATTTGGGTGATGCCGCCTTGGATGCAGGGATCCTTTCCTCTAAAGTTTCAGCTGAGTCCGTGGTGGCACGTAGGATCCTCTGGTTGAAGGATTGGAGGGCAGGGGCCGGGTCCAAAAAGGCCCTAGAATTCCTTCCATTCACAGGAGGTGTTCTCTTTGGTCCAGAATTGGACAAAATTGTAGCCTCCATGGCAGCCTCAAAGACAGCAGGTTTGCCATCAGCAACCTCGTCTAAATTGAGGAGGGCGTCCTTTCGGGGGTTTCGGCCGCAGGGCAAGGCCAAAGGTCAGCCCTCAGCGAGATTTCCACCAAGAAAGGCAGGACCCAGGAAGCCCTGGCAGAACAAACGTCCAGGATCTAGGGTCCAGGATAAACCAGTGGCCTGATGAGACGGGCCTCCCCCGGGGGGATCCCAGGGTGGGGGGCCGACTGCTTCGGTTCTCAGAGCCCTGGCACCTCACGACGGAGGATGCCTGGGTTCGGGGAGTTGTTTCCCGAGGGTACGCCCTGACGTTTTGGGGGACTCCTCCTAAAAGGTTCTTTTGTGTAAACCCGCAGGTGGGTTCAGAAAGAGCTTTGGCCCTTCAGAAGGCTATTCTTGCCTTACTAGCATCAGAAGTAGTTATTCCGGTGCCAGAGAACCAGTTCCGAGAAGGGTTTTACTCCAATCTGTTCTTGGTTCTGAAACCGAATGGCTCATACCGGCCTATTCTAAATCTGAGAGAGCTCAACAAATTTGTTCGAGCCCCCGGGTTCAGGATGGAAACATTGCGATCGATTGTGTTGGCAATGGTACAGAGGGACTATATGGTGTCCCTAGACATACAAGATGCCTACCTTCACATCCCAATCACACAGGCTCATCAAAAATATCTTCATTGCAGTAGGGGAGGAACATTTTCAGTTCCAGGCCCTACCGTTTGGCCTGTCCACAGCCCCTCGGGTATTCACCAAGGTGATGGCAGTGATGATGGCATGCCTCAGGCACCAAGGCGTCAGGATTTTTCCTTACTTGGATGACCTCCTGTTGCTGGGGCAGTCCCCACAGCAGTTACAGGATCATTTGAGGCTGACAGTATCATGTCTGTACAGTCACGGCTGGATCATAAACTGGCAAAAGTCGTCACCCTGTCCGGTACAACAGATGTGTCATTTGGGAGCAAGATTGGACTCCGTGGTGCAGAGAATATATCTGCCGGAGGAGAAGATCCTTGCTCTACAATCACGAATACGCAGGTTGCTTCGCAACAGGCAAATATCCGTTCTAGTAGCCATGCAGGTCCTGGGATCGATGGTGGCCACCTTCAGGATGGTGGAGTACGCTCAATTCCACTCCAGACCACTGCAGCAATTCGTTCTGTCTCACTGGAACAAGGATCATCGCACGATCAGGTCCCAGCTGCTGCATCTCTCTCCAGAGGTACGGTTGTCCCTGACCTGGTGGTTGCAGACAAAGCATCTCAGGCAGGGTTGTCCCTTTTGGGTGCCGGATTGGACATTAGTCAAAACCGACGCCAGTCTTCAAGGTTGGGGGGCGATGACGGGGTCACACACTTTCCAAGGACAGTGGTCAGTGACGGATGCCGGCTACCGATAAATATCCTGGAACTAAGAGCTATATTCAAAGCTTTAGTGCAGGCTCAGGAAATCTTAAAGGGCAGGTCGGTGCAGATACAGTCGGACAATCGCACCGCGGTCGCCTACCTAAATCATCAAGGAGGCATGAGGAGTCGGGCCGCCTTGGCAGAGGTATCAAGAATCCTGGTATGGGCAGAGACTCATCTGCCCACGATATCTGCCGTGTTCATTCCAGGAATCCTGAATTGGGAAGCTGATTTTCTCAGTCGGCAAGAGATAAATGCAGGAGAATGGGCCCTACATCCACAGGTTTTTCGGAACCTTGTGGACAGGTGGGGTCTACCAGAAATAGATCTGATGGCATCAAGAAGGAACAACAAGGTTCCCAGGTACGGATCCTGGACAAGAGATCCGAGAGCTGAGTTTGTAGACGCACTGACAGTAAAGTGGCGTTACAAGCTGGTATATCTGTTTCCCCCATATGCTCTTCTGCCCAGAGTGGTCAGAAAGATCAAACAAGAGGGCAGCACCATCATATTAATAGCTCCGGCGTGGCCGAGACGGCACTGGTTCACAGATCTACGGTCTCTCTCTCCATAGACACTCCATGGCTTCTGCCATTGAGACCGGATCTGTTGCTACAGTGTCCCTGCTGGTACCCGAATCTTCATCGGCTATCTTTGACGGCATGGCTCTTGAGGCCTCCGTCTTCAGGGAAAAGGGGTTTTCCGAGTCTGTTATACGGACGATGCTGAAGGCATGGAAACCATCCTCAGCCCATATATGTTATAGGGTTTGGCATACTTTCTTTCAGTGGTGTGACCTGAAAGGGTATGATCCACATAAATTCCTGATATCCAGAGTGCTGGATTTTCTTCAAAGCGGTCTGGAAAAAGGGCTACGCCTGGCCTCTTTAAGGGTACTGGTGTCAGCTCTTTCAGTCTGGTTCCAACATAAAATTGCTCTGAGACCGGATATAAAGACCTTTTTTCAGGGGGTGTTGAGGATTCAGCCTCCCTTCGTTTCCCCGGTTGTTCCGTGGGACTTGACTCTAGTTCTGAAGGTTTTACAGGCTCCTCCGTTCGAGCCTTTAAATTCAATAGACATCAAGTGGCTAACAGCAAAGACGGTATTCCTCCTTGCTATGGCATCTGCACGTAGAGTGTCGGATTTAACTGCGCTTTCCTTCCGGGAGCCGTTCTTGATATTTCATCAAGATAGAGCAGTACTACGTACTAGGAAGGTTTACCTTCCGAAAGTGGTGTCTAAATTTCATATTAATGAAGAAATAGTAGTTCCAGCATTTCAGGGCACAAGTCTCTCACAAGGTGAGGCTTCCCTGGATGTGGTCCGTGCTTTGAGAATTTATGTTAAACGCACGCGCAAATGGAGGAAGTCCGATTCACTTCACTTTTTGTGCTTTATGGTTGTCATAAGCGTGGCTGGCCAGCCATTAAACAGACTCTGGCCAGGTGGATACACATGGCAATTTCATTGGCTTATACACAGGCTGGTATGCGGGTGCCGGATTCAGTGACGGCACATTCTACTAGGGCGGTAGGTCCATCATGGGCGGCCCGTCGGGGTGCTTCTGCTGAGCAATTATGTAAAGCAGCCACATGGTCTTCCATACCTTTGTCAAATTTTATGCCTTTGACACTTTTGCCTCTCAGGATGCCTCCTTTGGACGTAGGGTTCTCCTCTCTTCCGAGAGTCAGGATAATCCCCGTCCGTAGGGTTAGTGCTTTGGCATATCCCCAACGTAATTGCTGTGGACCCCATGGACCCCGAAGAAGAAAATAAGAGTTATGGTATAACATACCTTTGTTAACTCTTTTTCTTCGAGGTCCATGGGGTCCACAGGACACCCACCCAGACGCACCTGTAGTTCTGGGGGAGGTTTTCCGTAGTTTCTTCTCTTGAGAGTGTGGACTCGTAAGTATGGGTCTTTTCTTTCTTACCCTTTGTTTGTCTCTGCCTGCTTGAGCTTGGTAACGAACTGGCTGCCTGAGGCAGGAGGTGGGGTATATGAGGAGGAAACCCGGTGCATCCTGGGAGCAGAGAGCTCGTTTATATTAACTGTTTGGTGACCGGGATTCATACCCAACGTAATGGCTGTGGACCCATGGACCTTGAAGAAAAAGAGTTAACAAAGGTATGTTATACCATAACTCTTATTTTTTGGTCTCAAGACCACTCCCCTGTAATCCATAGTCTTGAGAACATAAACCTATAGGAATGCTTCTCTGTTTCAATGACTGGAAGATTTGGGTAGAAGGAACAGAGCAACATATAGACCAATTGGAAGAAATCCTGCTGAGGTCTACAACACACCTAGGATATGGGAGAAGGTTTATTTTCTCTATTGTGTGATGACATATTGTATATAGCAAAGTAAAAAAGAAAAACTTTTAAATTACATAAGTGTAACAAAAATGTGCCTGTGGCCCAGGCAAAGACAAGATCATCAAGAATCTAGAATTATTTGAAAATTTACGTTTATTATTAACCTGGTTAAATTTGGTCAATATTCCAAATAAAAATTTGCCAAAAGATTTAGGGGTAAATTTACTAAGATGGGAGTTCTATTAAGAGGTGATGTTGCCCATAGCAGCCAATTAGATTCCAGGTATAATCTTCTAGAAGGTGCTAGATAAATGAGAAGTGGAATCTGGTTGGTTACTATGGGCAACATCACTTCTGAAATGGAACTCCCATCTTCGTAAATTTACCCCTTAGTATATATTTCTGTAAGCCTCTGCCACCTTTGCTCATCTACACTCTCAGTTGTAAATGCAGATAAAGCTGTATCTGCTATGTATTAAAACAAGGCATGCATAATTATTAAACTCAGGGTTTCTCAACTCCAGTCATCAAGTACTACCAACAGGTCATGTTTTGTGTATTTCTTTGATCATGCACAGGTGAGTTCATCTATTTTTCTGGGCCCATAATTATCCCGCCTGCTTCCACAGACACAAATCCTTAAAACTGAAAAACTAACCTGCTGGGAAAAATTTAAGGGATGTGGATTGAGAGATCTACAGTAAAAAGGTAGACAATGTCTAGATAGACCCCAGATGTTAGACAGACAATAGGTCGACAGGGACAAAAGGTCCCTGCACACAAAAGGTCTACATGTAAGGTCGACACGGGTTTTTTTTTTTTTTTTCCTAACCCTAATCTTCACCCTAACCCTCCAACCCTCCCTCTTTGTGCCTAACCCTAACCGTCAGGGTAGGTGCCTGACCTTAACCGTCCCTTCTAGTGCCTAATCCTAATCCTAATCCTCTGGTAAGTGCCTAACCCTCCATCCTGGTGCCTAACCCTAACCGTTGGGGTAAGTGCCTAACCCTAATCCATAAAAAAACAAAAAAATGTGTTGACCATTTTCATGTTGACCATTTGTACCTGTCGACCTTCTTAAATGTCGACTTTTAGTGTGTCGAACTTTAGTGTATTGACCTTTTGTCCCTGTCGACCTATTGACTGTCTAAACGTGCCTACACACATAGCGATATGCTCACGATCCGACATTGTGTACGATTTCCCCTGAACTTTCCTCGGGAGCTCCCCGGCAGTCGTGAGCAGGATTAGGTAAAAAAAAGCTGCCAATTTGATTCATGATCTAATGATCTATCCTGCAACGTGTCGGAAGTCCAAATCGTGAGACCGTGCACGATAGATCGTGAGTTTACCAAAAAACACATGAGTATCTTCACAATTGGTGGGAAATATAAATAATGGGCGGGGTTAGATAGGGGGTATAAAAAGTAGGCGCCATTTTAACCCTGTGTACATTCTGCTCTGCTACTAGTGAGGCTAGGTGTATACCTGCTGAACCCTGTACATTGCTACTGTGCTCTGCTTTGTATTTGGCTTGCCTTTACAAAGTGTGTTCTACTGTGTTCTATCTGCCAGCGTGTGCTAACTGCATTCTATCCTGTTCCTGAATTCTGTGCTAATGCATCCCTATCAGTATAAAGTGTTGGTCGCCCAAGTTTGGGTCAAGGTGATCCAGAAGAGGGCCCAACGAAGGAGGAGGAAGAGAGCATGCAGGAACAAGGAGTGGCTGCTGCAAAGGGAATACTCGCTCTCACATATCCCTGCTGATGGAGATCATGGAGAACAACCCGGACGACTTCCGCAACTACATGCGCATGGATGACGCCACTTTCCAGGAGTTGCTGAGTATGGTGACCCCACACATCCGGAGGCAGGACACAAAGTGGCGGAGGGCAGTCCCCGCTGAAGAGAGACTGGTGTCTACCCTGAGGTAGCTGGCTACAGGAAGGTCACTGGAAGACCTGAAGTTTGGGACCCTCATCCCCCCTCAGTCCTTGGGCGTCATCATCCCGGAGACCTGCAAGGCTATCGTTAAAGTGCTGTAGTACCAGTATTGCAAGGTAAGAAAGAAAAAAAACCACACTACACATTTGTTTCTTGTGAAAGAAAAAAAGGTTTTATTTTTTTATTTTATTTTTTTAACTCTTTGTTGTCAGCCAATAAGGCTACATTAACAAGACTGTGCCAATAACACTGCACAGTATTACATAAAAAAAATTTGAGTTTTTTATATATATATATATATATATATATATATATATATCAATTTTACATTATGTATATAGAATGTAGAAAACAGCATTATCACCAAATTTTATCAATCCCTATAGGTAGGCCGCTGTATGTTATACGGTGGGTCAGACACCAGTTTGAACAGGCCAATACACACATGGCACAAGTACAGATTGTGGCCCCGGCTTCAATCAATCTGTACTTGCGCCATGTGAGTAGTATCTTTGTCCAATCAGCGTCATCACCACCGTGTACCATACAGCACCTATTGGGAGTGATAACATTTGGTGATAGTACAGGCAACAATAATAATAATAAAAAAAATACCTAACATTTATGAATAACGGGGCAAATCTTCCTCTACCTCCAGCAGAGCAGTATAAATAGTCTGGCTTGTGGGTGGGGTACTGGGTGGGGGAGTACCTCCAACAGGGCTGGTGGGGGCCTCAAGGAGGCGGTTGGAGCAGGTGAATACAGAAGTTGGTCTGCAATGTAAGTTGAACCATGTAAATGACTATTTAGTGACCATATTAATAGTTCATACACGAGCCTTTGGAAATGTATCTTTGTTGGGTCATCCATTTTATGCATTCTACTGTTGATATGCGCTGTGAAATCATCAATGCCATCCGGCTGTTTTTGCAGGATGCATTCCGCTTGTTGCAGAAATATGTCCTCCTGCTCTGAGTATTGCTGCTGCTTTTTCCCCTGCTTTTTCTTTTTTCTTTGGAAGGTGTGGAACATGATGGGGGGGGTTGAATGGTTGTTGGCACTGGGGAATAAGTATCGACCTCGCTGTCCCCGATCAAACTTAGGTCCGGCGTGGAGGACATAGGCTCTTGGGTGAAAGTCTATATAGGAAAAAAAATGGAGAAACAATATTATAGTCATGTTTTAACCCATTTTTTACAATTTTTCTAGTTTCCAAACACCGTGGAGGAGTGGAAGACCATCGCTGAAGAGTTTGAACAACGTCGGAATTTCCCTAACTGCGGAGGAGCCATCGATGGAAAACACATACGCATCAACCCACCTGCCAACACCAGATCATATTACTACAACTATAAAGGCTTCTTCAGCATCGTTCTCATTCACCACGAATGCCAACTACAAAATTTTGTTTGTGGATGTTGGCAAGAATGGCCGTGCTTCAGATGGTGGGTCCTTCAAACAGACGGCATTCTACCAGAGACTCACCAACAAAACCCTCAACTTGCCGTCACTGGACGAAACACAGCACGGCCTAAATTATGTTTTCGTTGCAGACGAGGCTTTTGCCTAACATGAACATATGATGAAGCCATTTGCACAGAGGGGCCTGACCAGGCAGAAGATGCAGGACATCCGGAGGAGATTGCCCAGTTTACATCAGTGTCTGCACCTCCAATTTCAACAACATCAACCGCATGTGCCAAAGGAGTGAGGGAGGAGTATATGGCCTATTTCACCTGACCAGTTGCGGCGCCATGGCAGGAGGACTGTCTGTGAGATAACTGACTAAAGTGGACAATTGGGAGTGATCTAAATTTTTTTTCTTTTTATGAACTGTGGCCCTGATTCAGACCCGCTCGCAGCTGCTGGCCACTTCCTGGGTCTGTTGCCATTTTTTTTTTCTCGCCGCTTGCAAAGCTGTGGGAGACCACCCACAGCTTGTGCGAGCGGCCAGGAGACCATCGCGAACATCGGCCTTGCGACAGGACCCCACGGTAGGGCTTTCACAAGGCCCGCGTGGACTTCCTGCTCTAATACAGCAGGAAGTCCACTACTGACATCAGTAGTGATGTCAGTCAGCCCTCCTACAAACACCAGGCGTTCCTAAGGGATCGCTTGCATTTGTCCGGCCACCGCCCAAACCCGCCCACAATACGGGGCGAAATGTCAAACAACATTGACAGCCACCCCGTTTTGTTACGAGCCCCATAGCGACTGAACTTCAGTCGCTCAGCGGGGCTCGCACATGCCAGACGTGGCGCATGCGCAGTGGGCAACCATCGGGCTGCTTGCGAGCGCCCCTGAATTAGTCCCTGTGTCTCTACTTACCAAAAATTCCTCAGACGGTCCACTCACTACTGCCGCCTCTTCTCCCTCTCGCTCGGCCATCAGTACAACAGACTGGCGTTGTGGCTCCTGATCGCTGATGAAGCTTATCAAGTGATAGTACCACAGCGTTGGATATTACACATCGTCGGTGCCTGCTCCGGAGCTTTTTGAATTGTCCACTTTCTTCTCCTTGACTTAGACCTTACGCAGGTTCTGGATTTTCTGGCGGACTGTTTTCAGGTCAGCATCCGCAATGAACTTTTTTGTGTACTCAACGCCTCTAAAGCTGCCAATTTCTGAGACTTATGGTATTGTCTGCAGCTTATCCGCCATAGACATTCTTTGGACTGTAGGATCTCGAGGAATCCAGTCACAAACTCGCGCTCACTATCCATAGACATTCCTAGGAAGATTAAAAAATAAGGACATATACATTTTTAAGTATTATTGTAAATTGTTTTGTGATTTTTAATGTTGTTTATTTGTACAGTTTTAAGGATATTTTAATGTTTTTTTTTCAACAGGATTTTAATGTGTTTTTAATTGTATTTTAATATTATTTTTTTTACAGGTTTTTTATATTTTTGTTTATGGAGATGTAATAAATTTGTTTGTTGTTGCAATGTGTTTGTTTATGTTGTTGTAATACATTTATTTATGGTGTTATATTACAACATCATAAATATATTACAGCAACATAAACAAAGGTAATATACTGTATTTGTTTATGCTGTTGAAATATATTCTATGTTGTTGTAATAGAATTGTTTATGTTGTTGCAATGTAATTGTTTATCTTGTTGTAATATATTTATGAAGTTTTATATTTAGAGTGTTTTCATATTTTATAGGTATTTATTAGGTGGCCCGTGACATTGGTGGGCAGTGAGTGGGTAGGTGGATGACGCACATTGGTGGACATGGGAGGTTAATGCATGACCCAGCCACTGCCCGCCTCATTTTGGTGGGCGGTGGCTGGGTCATGCATTTATAGATGGGTGGCACACATTGGTGGGTAGGTGGGTGGCGCACATTGGTAGACATGGGAGGATAATACATGACCCAGCCACCGCCCGCCTCATTTTAGCGTTTTATAGGTGGGTGGGACATATTGGTACTGCATCAATACAGTACCAATACTTAACAAAGTGCAGAAATCCAGACTTCAATCGTGCGTCCTTCTCCTTCTATCCACGATACTGCACAAGATGGTCGAATGGGCATGTACAGGGTCCTGTCATTCAAAATACACGACTTACAATGAATCGTGAGTAAAAAGTACTCACGATCGGCACCACATCATGTCCCGGATTGGCAAATCTGCCCTACAGCACGGTAGATCTTGAGATGCGATATACAACAAGCAGGGAAGCGCATTGGCATCCTGATCATGAGTGGACACAATTTGGGCATATTTTACACAATTTGTCATCACTATTCGTCGAAATCGGGTAAAATATCAATGTGTGTGTAGGCACCCTAACATCTGTTGTCTATCTAGATATTGTCTACCTTTTTTCTATAGATCTTTAGACTGTATCCCGAGGTTGAGAACCACTGATTTAATTGCTTGGTGGTTCTTTATTTGTAATAATAATAAAAAAAACTTTATAGAGTTAATTTTATTTTGAATTCCCCAATAATTCCATCATGTAAGAAAAGAAAATATGAGAATACTGAAAAGAGTGATACTCTTCACTGTCACTATACCTCTCCTTGTAGCAGTTTGAATAATATGTCTTTAATAATTTTCAGTAATAAGCAAATTTAACAGTTCCAATATAGCAGTGGTTCCCAATCTGTGTGCCACGGCACCCTGGGGTGCCTCGGGACACTTGCAGGGGTGCCTCAGGGGTATGCAGTCGGGATGTAGACGGTCTAAATCCCAACTGTCGGCATCCCGACTGTCTAATCCCGGCAAGGGTCTAATGACAGGCGTTGAAATCCCGACGCCCGTCATTTTACCTATGCCGGGAGCATGACACCAGGCATCCTGATCGAAGGTAAGCCAGGCGCGGACAGCCGTCTTGGGTTAGGGGCTCCCGGGGGGGAGACACAGGGTTAGGCAGCCCCCCGGGAGGGTTAGGTTCAGGCTAGGGGAAGGGGGGGTTAGGGTTAGGCACCCCCCCTCCCCCCAGCAGGGAGACTTCGGTTTAGGCAGTGGGGAGAGGGGGGTTAGGTTTAGGCACTTAGAAGGGGGTTAGGTACCCCTAAGGGAGGGTTAGGGGGGGCTAGGGTAGTTTGTACTCACCTTAGCAGCTGTTGGGATTTTCACCTCTGCCAGGCTTCCGCTGTCGGGAATTGAACCGCTGGCCATGCATCATACCGATCCCGCCTCAGGATGGTGGTCCAGCATAAAATCTAATTATTTATGGTCAAAGTATTGTAAATATGTGGACAAACTGAAGTGCAAACCTGTCCACCACCACATAACTGAACTTTACTAATTTACTACATTTGTCTGAATTTCTCAATAACAAACTTTTGGCTTAGGGATGTCCTGAAAACAATGCTGAAACTCTAGGGCTCCGTGACTCAAAAAAGTTTGGGAACTACTGCAATATAGTCATCATGAGTGCTACGTAAATGTAATTATCTCAATTTAGTTACAGCCAAACCAAATACAAGAAACGTAGATTGCATCTAATTTTTTTGTTTGTTTTGTTATCCCTTGTGTGTCTTGGTGTCAATCTATTTATAAAATAAACCAAAATCAAGTGCAATATTGACTATTTCAACTGGTTGGATTGTAGCTCTGTATTGGGTATAACCTTGTTATCTAAAATTATAAAATTGTGTGTGTCTATCTGCGTGTGTGTATCATATACAGTCTATACATAATCTCCATAGGGACTTGCATTCTAGTAATTACATGTTCTTGTGGGGGTGTCCACTCACGTGTTCTGTAGAATTTCTCCAGGCTACTCCAATAGACAAATCTAACAAAAGTGTAACCTTGTGCTGAAAAGGAGCAGCTTAAGCATCGTTTTTCAACCACTGTGTCAGGGCACACTAGTGTGCCGTGAGGTCAGAGCTCACTTTACTTTTCAAGGACCTATGGAGATGCGGTGGCGTGACATAGGTCACGCACGCTGCGTTGCCTGTCTGCACACTGACTGAGCACACAGTGCAGAGCTAGAAGCAGAGTATGACTGAGAAACCCCAGCCGATGAGGCACAAGACAGGGACGACAGTGAGCCTTCTCAGCTGGTAATTTTTTTTTTTTCTGTGGGGAGCAGTGTGATTGTTTTTCTTTCTGTGGGGGCCATTGTGTTTTTATTTTTTTTCTGTGGGGCCAATGTGTGAGTGTTTTTTCCTATGGGGGCCAATGTGTGTGTGTTTTTCCTGTGAGGGACTGATGGTGTGCCTTGGCAATTTCAAAATCTTGTTCAGTGTGCCGCGAGTTGAAAAATGTTGAAAATCACTGAGCTAAGGGTTCATTCCAGCGTTATCAAAACTGGATGTATAAAGTCACATACAAAAATATTAATAGAAACCTTGCACTCCATTGTAGGGGTACAATCCTAAGGCCCAACAAAATCTTTAAAGTTCACAAACTGAACTGGATTTCCTTCCATCTTCTAATCTTTGTAGCGACAGATTTCTCACATCAAATGATCCAGTATGGTGGTGTTTCATGTGGTCATTCCAGCTCTATACCAGTGATCATAACCAAATGGTGAGAACTTTTGGGGATATTTGGGTTCTTTTTCATTTTGGTTTATGATTGATATAACATCATCCTGGCGAGTGGAATATAGCCACATTTATATATTCAATTTGAGCCCTCAAAATATTGTTCTCAAGTCATTTCACTTTGTTTATTGTCTATTTTTGTGAATCCAAATAAATACATTTACATTATTTAACGGAGTGGAAATGGAATATTACATTATGAGGACAAAAGAAACTGGTACGTGAAAGTACAGAGTAAGGTATTATAAGACTTTCTGTTGTTTGGATCTCACTATATCCCCTTATAAAAAAAAAATCCTTATATGAACATACTATGATATCATATTATTTTAATATTTTTTATATATATATATATATATATATATATTAGATCGTTTGATGTGAGAAATCTGTCACTACAAAGATAAGACTGAATGAAATCCAGTTTAAAGATTTTGTTGGACCTTATTACTGTACTCCAAATAAACCACTTCATAAAGTATAATCGGGTTTCATTTTTAATTTCACCTTATTAGGTGTGTGTCAATATATATACAATTTGTCCACATACACCTATCCTCAAATCTCCAGAGTAACAACTACACCGAATGACCTGACACTAATAGTAAAATAAATCTCATTGTAGAATACTAGTAAATATTATCAGTAATCAAGCAGCAAAGAGCTAACGTACTTGTGGTTGCACATACAATTACACCCAGATCCAGGTGTTAACACTAGAAGAAACATAAACCCCCTTGCACTTGTAATATAGATGGAAGTTGGTACAAAAAAAATTCATAAATATGAAATTATAAACACATTTATTATATATACCGTAATATAATTCACTGGTATTAAACCTAAAACATCACATACATATTTTTTTTCCTTTTTCTATATAATAAAAATTAAAAAAATGATATATAATTGAAAAAGATTTTAAATCTGGTCCCACTTTGATTAGTATAGTTGGAGGAGGTGAATCTTAAATTGTATACTGATTCAAATCTGTCATCAGCATATATTTAATGTGACCACACAGCTCGTAATGATTTATAAATCTTCAGATATCCAAAATATCCAGGGGTCGAAACCCCTGACACGTTTCGCTCCGCTGATGGGGAGCTTTTTCAAAGAGTCTTTGAAAAAGCTCCCTATCAGCGGAGCGAAACGAGTCACTGGTTTGGACCCTTGGATATTTTTGTGACGCCAACTTACCTGCTGATACTGTCTGGAGCTTCGGAGAAACGGACGTGCGCTGTATTGCTGGACGGGAATTATCTGTGAGGTCGAGGCTGAGACCATACCTTTGCCAACTAAAGGACACAATTACCTGACCGGTACTAGTCGGAAAATCTCCTGTTGTAGAGATCTAGCCTCCTTCCTTTCCCCTCTTCCCTCTATCAACTCAGAGGGGGTATTTGGATCTCCTAAAGTGGAATCCTTATAACTTTTTGCGCGTATTCCAAGTTATGAACAAATCTGAGTTATCACAACAGACATTTGTATTTAAAATTTTAAAATGATTGCGGCTACAGTCTTTTAGACTACAGGACTTCCTATATAAGGACATTTGAATATTTACTAAGTACAGGAGTCTCCCATATCCAAAACGCTTAGGACCAAGGGTATTTTGGATATCGGAATATTCCGTATTTTGGAATAATTGTATACCATATTGAAATGTCTTAGGAATAGGGCCCAAATCTAAACACAGAATGCATTTATGAATCATATGCACCTTATACACACTGCCTGCAGGTCATTTTATACAATATTTTCAATAATTTTGTGGCTCAAAAAATGGTTGTGTACATTGAACCATCAAAATCAAAAGTTTCACTATCTCAGTCATGCTAAAAATATTCAGTATTTCGGAATATTTGGATATTGGAGACTCAACCTGTAAAAGGATATCTGAAGACTTATAAAACCATTACGAGCTGTGTGGTCACATTAAATATATGCTGCTGATAGATTTGAATCAGCATGCAATTTAAGATTCACCTCCTTCAACTATACTAATCAAAGTGGGACCAGAGTTAAAATCTTTTTAAATTATATATAATTTTTTTTATAATATTTTTATTCTATAGAAAAATGAAAAAAAATGTATGTGATTTTTAGGTTTAATTTCTGATCGGTCAGTGAATTATATTACAGTATATTATATATGTGATAATAAATGCGTTTATAATTTCGTATTTATGGGAAAAAAAATTTGTACCAACTTCCATCTATATTACCAGCGTAAGGGGGTTTATATGTTTATCCTCAAATCTCACCACATAGACCCCATTTGCATGCCACAGACTGCGACTTTGCCGCACCAAAACACTAATCCTAAATACCTAAGATGCTAAATTGAGGATAAAGCACACATTCTAGAATCTAGGGGAAAAAAAAGCAAAAAACAGGGCTGATACGAGTTACCTGCACCATGAATTGGTATGCTTAATCTGTGACTTTATACCAATTCCTTTGCAACAAAAGAAACTAATCATAAATACCTAGAGCTCTAAATGCAAACGCAGTCTCAAAATTGAGGAAAAAGTGCTCAGCACTGGAATCACGCCAGTCATCTCACGCCATACAGTATGTCTGAAAAGGGATAGGTATCTATATAGAGATGTCATGTGGCTTCTGTCGAGCCAAACAGTCCTTCTCGGCACTCCGGGTCCCGGCTGACTCGACTTGCGTCAAGCTTCTTTTTGGCCAGAAAATGCATCTTAGTCGCAGCGGATGTGACAAACCACTTCCATAGACTGCACTGATTCATTTGATATGCAATATTGTATATCTGTGTGCGATTGAGTCTGAATCTGCCTATGAAGTGCTATGATGCAGAGGCAGCAGCTTTTCTTTAATGCCATTGTGCTTTGAATACAGGTTCAGTTGCACACAGATATACAGGTGTCTCATTTCAAACTAATCAGAGCATCCGTTTACAACTAAAAAGCAATTTTGTGTGAAAAAGATCCTTGGCGCAAGAAAAGCAGCGTGGGATCTGGTGGCTCACTCGTGGCAGATGTCTCATGCCACCTGCTGTATTGAGGTTAGGTTTATGTGAACACATCTGCATCGATAAAATATATCTCAAAGAGAGAAGGGCACTCACCGATTAATCCAATGTGAAAAAGTTGTTTTTAATACCTACAGAGAATCACATCAGCAGTAACCCTGAACAGGGTCGAGGTTTTAAACCCATGGGACCATTTATCAAGACCAACCAGTGGTCTTTTCCCTTTTGGATTTTTACATACAAGTCAGAGAAGTCCCTCATCCTGCTGCTTGAGCACCCCATAAATTGGCTAAAATAAATAAATATATATATAATATAGTTTCATGCTTGATGAAGGAAAGACAATACATTTTGTACTTGACTAGAAC
Organism: Taudactylus pleione; assembly: GCA_031769625.1. Taxonomy (NCBI): domain Eukaryota; kingdom Metazoa; phylum Chordata; class Amphibia; order Anura; family Myobatrachidae; genus Taudactylus; species Taudactylus pleione. The sequence goes on along the minus strand of JAUIMM010000706.1, from coordinate 15,625,757 downwards.
AAAGCTACCATATACAGGTGGTGCATTCAACGTCTCTCTGTAAGCTTGTGAGTGGATATCTGCACAAACATCTATACATACATGGAGCATATTCACCTTACCAACAACTGGACAAGCTTGAATTTTCTGGGAACAATCTTTAGAGGGAGACTGGGTGCTGGGTGGCTCCCGACTCACCTTTTAGTGCTTGCCAAGATTTGATACAAGTTCTTCTCTTGAAATGTCCTGACTGTAGATGATATTACATAAAAAGTCTCTGCATCCTGGTAGTTACTTTAAATATGTCTGATGAAGAGCAAGGTCAGTTTCCATTGAGTAATTAACTAAAAGTACTTGTCATGAGGGGAGCAGTTGAAGTGCTTGCACAGATTAGAATTTTTAGCTTTGTATTGGTCTTGTTGCTCTTGTTTTTTTATTTTTTGGCAGCTTATTTTGCTGTTGTTTGATTTGCAGTGGTTATAAAAATGGATGATTAGTCCTTTTTATTCTCTCTCCCTTTGTGTATACTGTATATACAGCACAGGATATGAGTTAGAGAATATTTGCTTCCCAGTGAAAACCCACCACAAGAGATCCTCTATAAGAGCCAGCTGGAGATTACCAGCCAATAACCATGATTACTGAACATAGCTGTACTTTTACTTTTCTAATGTCTTTCAATATATTGGAGTCAAGCAGTAAAATTCAATTGATTGGTAGTTACAGCTCTTTCTTATTTTTAAAGGCTGGAGATGATGTTGCAGAGCCAGGAGAAGAGAATGAGGAGCAGTCATCTGGATTCTCTAGGAGGAAAATCCTTTCTAACTGGGACCGCTATGAAGCAGCAGAGAAAGAGAAGGAGAATGAAGTGCAGCAACGTGGGACGGATTACAGTGTCCTCCTCAGTTCCGCAGGTTGGTGATCAGACCACTTAATAAGTCAACATGGTATTCCATATATACTTAATGCAAGTTTCCATATATGTCCTTATTGGCTTACTTTAAAGTCTTGAGGTCAGAGAAGGTTTATTTTGTGCAGTAACACATTGTTTTTTTTGGGGGGGGGGTTTCAACACAGTGAATTGTCTGTTTGTATTTTTCTGACAATGCGTGGGTAGGAGCTGGCATTTACCTGATTTCCTTGCCATGTGCTTGAGGGATTTTTGAGCTGAAAATGTGCAATTTTAGAAGAAATAGTTTCTTTTAAGAAATAGATAATCCCTTGATGGCTACAAAGAAGCGAGAGCATCAGTTTATTGTGGTTTGGCATAACATAAGCGACTGAAAAGAAAAATGTGTCAGTGGGATGTTTTATTGGAAATAGCATTCCCAATATATTTGAAGACTGTCACTGTACACCTTGTGGAATAATGAAACCATTTTATTACTGTTCGGCACAGATGTGCTATAACACTGTTACACATTGCTGACAGTCTAACGCAACAGAACATTGTGTTGTTTGTTTCCAGATTTCCTACACTGTGCTCACCATCCACTAACTCAGAACTAACTCCACTATACTCGCTGTTTTCTCATTGGGGTACGCCATACCCTTCAGCAGCACCGAATTTCTGCACTTTTCAGTATATTTGTTTTACACCTTATTGATTGTTTCTGATTTTTTGTGGAAATATCTCTTTACATATTCAGTTTTTCTGTAATGCTCTCACAGAAAAGAAGTATTGCACACCCGTAACAATTCATCCATCACTGTTGCTGCAGTTGCGTTAAACAGCCCTTTTAGTCGCGCCTAGTCTTGGGGAAGTTTACTCAGGCCTGAGTGTCTTTTCGTGCATCTTATTCGCCACAAATGAGTCTTCTTTTCAAAGTGATGCAAATAAAATGCCCAAGCAGATTTTGCTGATTAATATGATATGCTGCATGTGTACCGTATGTTCTGTGTGCAACTGCAGCCGTCTCTGTATACGAAATGCTACGTTACAGTGTCAGCGGCTGTTTTCCACACCACGTTCCGTGATGATATTACAGACTCTGCCGCACACAGAACATACACATGCCGCATATCATGTTAATCCGCAAAGTCTGCTTGTGCATCCCATGTGCATCACGTTGCCAATAAGGCACAATTACTGAAAAAGACGCACAGCGCAGCTGAGTCACACAGGAACCAAAGGCTCTCACATGCCCTGTGTAATACGAGTCATAATACAGGTAGGATAGGACATATCTGTACATACATACATTCATTCATTCTCTGGTGGTCCACCTGTAACGGAGGAAGAACACCCTGGTTAAACCTACATAGTAGCCGAACTAAAATGGAACTCATCTGTGGGAGTAGTCTTATCTAGAAGCCTCAGACTGCTGAAACAGAATGGTGTAAGTCCAGGAGGTGAGTTCTCCTTTTTGTCAGAGTATTACAGTATGCAAGTGCTCTCGCAGAATGCTTTCTCTGTTTTACGTTGACCTACAAAGACTAACATGTGAAAGAGTTGCTGAAATCCAGCTTCAGAGAGTATATATATATTTTATATATATATATATATATATATATATATACACACACACACAGTTAGCTGCATAAATATTGGGACATTGACAGAATTTTCATATTTTGGCCTCCACCGCAATGGCTTTGAAATGAAACAAACAAGATGTGCTTTAACTGCAGACTTTCAGATTTCATTTGAGGGTAATTACATCCAAATCAGGTGATTACAACGGTTTCTATATGTGCCTCCCAGTTTTTAAGGGGCCAAAAGTAATGGGACTATCAACTCAAAAGCTATTTCATGGACAGGTGTGGGCTATTCCCTCGTTATTTCATTATCAATTAAGCAGGTAAAAGATCTGGAGTTGATTCTAGGTGTGACATTTGCATTTGGAATCAGTTGCTGTCGACTCAATATGAGATCCAAAGAGCTGTCACTATCAGTGAAGCAAGCCATCATTAGGCTGAAAAATCAAAACAAACCCATCAGAGAGATAGCAAAAACATTCGGTGTGGCCAAACCAACTGTTTGGAACATTCTTAAAAAAAAAGAACGCACCAGAGAGCTCAGCAACACCAAAAGACCCGGAAGACCACGGAAAACAACTGTGGTGGATGACAGAAGAATTATTTCCCTGGTGAAGAAAAACCCCTTCACAACAGTTGGCCAAATCAAGAATACTCTCCAGGAGGTAGGTGTATATGTGTCAAAGTCAACAATCAAGAGAAGACTTCACAAGAGTGAATATAGAGGGTTCACCACAAGATGTAAACCATTGGTGAGCCTCAAAAACAGGAAGACCAGATTAGAGTTTGCCAAACAACATTTAAAAAAGCCATTACAGTTCTGGAACAACATCCTATGGACAGATGAGACAAAGATCAACTTGTACCAGAGTGATTGGAAGATTGGGTGGTCACCCACAGCTATACGAGCGACCAGGAGGCCGCTCTAGAAATCAGGAAGGACGGCCCTGATTCAGAGCGAGTGCTCTGTCAGAGCGTCCGGCTCTGAATCAGGGCCAGATTACGACAGGAAATGTTAGAATATTTACCAAATGCACTGGAAAACAGCAACCAATCTTGATTATCGAGAGCTTTTGCATTTATCTCTTTTGTTTCTTGGTGGTGGTCCTACTCCCCACACTCTATGGATGAGTAAAGGTATTTACGCTCTGAAAGTATGTCTCTTTCAAAATCAGTTGCAGTTAACACCTAGGGGTAAATTTTCTAAGATGGGAGTTCTATTTAAGAAGTGATGTTGCCCATAGCAACCAATCAGATTCCAGGTATTATCTTTTAGAATGTGCTAGATAAATGAGAAGTAGAATCTGGTTGCTATGGGCAACATCACTTCTTAAATAGAACTCCCATGTTAGTAAATTTACCCCCTAGAGAGGCAAACAACATGGTGAATTTGGCTTTATTTTCAAGTCTGGTTTATGTAAAGTATTGGAATGAAGCTCCATTGGGAATTAGAGCATCATATAATGATATCGCGCTCTTAAGTCTCCTAAGAATCTACCCTGATGTAACAATTGGTAAGAAAGCTTACATTGCTTTTACCAGACACCTCTGGTTTCTTTCTCCAACCCTTGGTAGCTTTAGCATTTATTGACAATCGATTGTCTACGAAAACCAAAGAAAAAATTATAAAAAAATCTGAAACGTCCACAGCTACCTCATTTTCCGCAACGTATTCAACTTTCTTAGGACGCAGATTTAAGTCTAGAAATGTTCAATATAGGGTGACCCCTAAATATTGTTTGGAAAATGTTTTGGTGTACTACCCATTGATATACTAAGGAATAAAAATAACCTTGTGGAGAAAGAAAATTTTAATGTTTTATATTTTGGACCACCCTAATGTACCCTGAGCACTTCTTTTACCCTCAGCCCACACAAATATGCTATTTCATGACCCCTACCTTGCATGGCTCCATATAAATTGTAAATTTCACAGACACCATAGGGTGTCCTTATTTATTACTTTTTGGGTTAATCCCCTTTTCCCACCTGGACTAGATAATGCCATCTTTTTGCATTGGAGAGACAAATAGATTACAGCTATCAGAAATGTGTTTGACCCTGGTGGACATTCTCCCTTTTCAGGCACTTAATTTAAGTTTTCTTAGCAGTACCACATAGAAGGCTGTTAATGGCTATAAGGAACGTACTGGAGGTTCTTAAATTGTGTCAATTATGTTTTTTTTTGTTCTTTTTATTAATGGTTAAATAATGATACTCAGGAAGTGTTTTTAATCAAATTAAAGTCTTTCCAGTATTTTGGAGTATAGGAAAATGCTTGTACAGTGACTTTGCTGTGTTTTTAAACAAGTTTGTAAAAACTGGGAATAAACACTTTTACCTCTCATCTGCAAGTTCAAAAAGCCCTCTCCCATCAATCCAACACCTTCACGTACCTGTCCCACATAATTTACGCCTCCATGTACCTTTCCCGCATAATTTACACCTCCACATACCTGTCCCACACCATTTACACCTCCACATACCTGTCCTATATCATTTACACCTCTACATATCTGTCCCACATTATTTAACCCTTTATAGAGCTCTGAGGGTGTGCAAAAAAATAAAAACCATTTCCTACATGGGTAAGCTTTATAGCAACCTTGCCAACCTCGACACAATCCCAGATCTACCATGGCATGCGTCTGACCTAGTGGTATGAAACTCCAATTCCTTAGGGGGATCCTCCCATTACGCTGCCCGACGAGTGAGCATCATACACTCCCCTTTACTCGTTTTTCACTGTATCTCCCACTTGTATAAAATACAAATACATATATAGTGTTTAGACAGAGCCGTAACTAGACTGTTTGGCGCCAGTGCCAGAGAGAGCATTGGCGCCCCCCCATTTATTAAATATGGACATAAGATAGTGTACCTGAAAAAGGGCAATGTCCTCATGGGGAAGGGCCAAGGAAGAGACAGGGGAGGCCAGGAGATGCTGGGATAAAAGAAGAGGAAGCTACAAGTGAGAATGATAATAAACAAGAAAATTGACAGGCCCAAACAGCGCCCCCTGCCCTGCGGTGCCCTGTGCCATGGCACTGGTTGCACTACCCTAGTTACGGCCCTGTGTTTAGATATAATTATAAGTCTTGGGCCACATGAATGCCTCTATTTTGCAAAAAAAATATGCCAACAGAATTGTGCTGGGAAATGTTTTTTGTTAATTGTGTATTGCTTATCCTCATGTATAATATTTGGTTTTATGCTTAATTTACTTGTCGATGTATTATAGACTTGTTTTTGCTTCAATAAATAAAAAATATTAAGAAAAAAAGTGAATTTCCTCTGAAAAATCAATGCGATTTTGGAATTGAATTGCAACTAAAAATCACGGTGCGAGTGTGCCTTGAAAACGGCTCACAGTACCCAACTCACACTTAATTGGATTGACCCCTATGTCTTAATAAAAAAAAGTTCTGGGCAAGAAAGGGCCCCTTTTGTAGACTGTTTATTTCTGACGGTCCTGTTTAAGGTAGTAGTTTTCTTTTTTATTCACAGCTATTTTATTTCTCCGTCAGCTGAGTACATCTGGCAAGAAGATGCCATTGATACTCTTGTTTCTGGGAGATGCCGTTGGAATATGCTGTCTCTTTTGATTGCCATCAGCTGTGTCAGATGCTAAATATAGATGATGCGGAATCATTCTCCAGCTTCAGGATTCTTTTACTTTACTTTACTGTCTTATGGGGTTAGTTTGGCTGCCGCTTGCCCGAGGCTGGTGCATGTCATTCCCGTTCTCCAGCTCTGTGTTTATTAGAGTTTGAAATCCTGTGACAAGACAAGGCTGACCTGTATCAGAGAGCGTGAAAGACTCCCTGTGAGTGTCATCAGGAAACCAACGTTTGCAAAGACGAGCTTACCAGGTCACAAACGCCTTCAGCCTAGTAATGGTTATACCTAGATACCAGTAATGTAATTACCATTTTCTTTGAAGGGAAGACTTGAGGTCTAATGTCCTACTTGCCACAAACAATATAATCCATATGTTTTCTTGTGACCCCTCTTTGAGGAAAGAGTGTCTCTCTTTTGCAGCATTGTTGAATAAAGCTGTTAGTATTAATTTTTATTATTATTGTTATTATCTTTGCCTTCATCCCTGGAATTACTTCTCCCTCCCACTGTTTCATACACTAAATGTTAAGTCTTACTCCTGAAAGTAGATACTTGCGTCATCTACGTGATTTCCTCTTTAGTTTCTCTCCACACTTCAGCTCCAGCTAAACCATGTTTCCCAGTTGCCAGACATTGACATTTCAGGAAATCATTCAAACATCCTTAACCTTGTACTTTGGTTCTGTCTTTCACTATAATCTACCAATGGTTAGCCTTGCCCAGGGGCGTAACTAGGTATTTGAAATCGAAAATAGTAGAAAGCGTGTATTTGTTAAATACAGTGTACAACAGTATGAGACAAAGAGAGCTGATAAGCAAAATAGAAAGACAGTGGATTTAGAGCAATTGTGGTAAAAGGAAATTAGATCCATTGGTATAATAAGACATTAAAACACAGGGTTAGGTTTAAAGAACTATTAAACCAAAAATACAAGTTTCTTTTATGAAAGCACTACCAATAACAACAGTTACAAATATACCTGTGACAGGGAGCTTGAAATGCTTTGACATTCTATTAACAGAACAAGGCCTTGCACTCGAATGTAATCAATCATTTTCTACAACAGGAGGTCTTAGATGCCTGATGGCTTTTGCAGAGTTGGCCACATTTGCACCACAAATCGCACGAACTGCAGATGTGTACTTACACATCATCTCTGCAGTCGCGCTAAAAAGCCCCTCTCAGTGCGCCTGGTTCCGTGAGACTCTGCTAGCGACAGGCGTCTTTTTTGCCGAAAATGCATCTAACCAGCGGACTGTGCTGAATAATTTGATATGTGACACTTGTATATCTGTGTGCAACTGAGTCCCTGAATCTGTATACGAAGTGTTACAATGTAGTAGCTGCAGTTTTTTTTCTTTTCAAGTTCTGTTATGGTTCACATAAAAACTCAGGTGCACACAGATATACAAGTGTTGCATATCAAATTAATCAGCTCAGTCTGCTGGTGCATCCTAGTCGCATCGCATTGTGACTTTAGATGCATTTTCAGCAAAAAAATATGCCCAACGCTAGCAAAGTAGCACAGGACCTGGCGGCTCACTCAGGCCAGGCAAGATGCACTGCGTGGCATATTGAGGCTAGATGTACGAGGACACTCCTGTAACCTTCACAAAGTGGTGAATATCTTACATTGCATCGGCAACAGAAAGTAGCCGTTTATGCCAGGTGTACATCATATAAACCTACGTCCAACTTGTGCCCATTTATAACTGTTTAAATTTTTTGGCAACAAAACATGCGATATTAGACATCAATGAGTATGCTAAAGCCTTTCTAATACAGCAAAGACAAATCCCCCATTGTCTTCTGTACGAGAAAAAAAAAACCTTTTATATGCCCTAGTGAAAAGGAAATTACTAATCAGTGTCAGCAGAACATTCGCAAATAGCCAATCACAAGCCATCGTCATGTGCACCTGCCCCTGATCATCCGCAAATAATATGGCTTTCTGGCTTTCTCCGGAACGTATGCGTATTTGTCCATGTTAGAATCTGTTTGCAATTTTGTAAACGTGCTGTCACTATTCTTGACCAAATGTAGCCACTTTTCTGCCTATCCATGCATAAGTGGCAGAATCACGCATATCTGCATGGGTGCATATGCCTGCACCCACTGTCCTGGGCATGCACACAAGATATACTCCACCAACTGGCATAGTACTCCGCATCAGGCCCTCTAGCTGCAGTACCCTACACAGGAAGTTGGCTTTTTCTGTCTGTGCACTATTATATAATGCTGTAAGGCATGTGTCTCGCACAGACTCAGCTAAGAGATCCTGGAAGGTACACCCCCTCCTTCTCCTTACATCTCTCACTGGCTATCTGCTGGACACAGCGGTAGCATCACTTCTCCCCCTGACAGTGCTGTCGGCACCTGCATCCAACACCCTCCCCCACCACTCGCAACAACTCCCATAATTGTGCGCACACGCTCACACACACACACACTCTCTCTGCGCAAATTTCCCTGGAGAGCCGGGTGCAGGAGGCTGGAGATGAAGTTGAAGAGATGTACAGGGGGAGGCATGAGGCTGGAGAGTACTTTGGGGGAAAAAGAAACTTGGTGATGACATTTGATTGCAGGGATGGACAAAATGGAGGCGACTTGAGACATTACCAATACTTCTCTTGCATTTCCTGATGCTTAATCTGTTTTGATAAGCGTCAGCAGGCCAACTATAAAAATAAGGAAAAATATAAACGCTGCATAATGACATCTTCCTGCTTTCCTAGGACCATACTTGTCTACTCTTCCGGAATGACTTGGCGACCTTAGAATTTTGGATAGCTCTCCCGGGCTGTCAAGGAGAGTAGACTAGCCTGCTGAGGGCTTCATGGTGCGATTTGTGGTGAATATCACTAGTTGGCCCTGCCTTCCTCTACACCTTTTTTCTGCCAAGGGCCATTTTGATATATAACGTTATTTGTGGGCCTGGTGCAGACCAAGCCCCTAAATGTGATGTCACACGGGGGCGGGGCCACAATCGCCAGGGATTACTGCAATGCCAGGAGCATCTTGAGGATGCTCCAGGGAGCTGAAGGGCAGCGGTGTATCCGTCTGAAGCGTCCTCAGGACACTCCAGGCGGCACTGCTGCATAGATTCTGGCTGCAGGGTACCATTATATGCACTCTGCTAGCCAGATGAGGCTAGCAGAAAAAAGCTCTGAGGGCCAGACCAAATGATTCCGGGGCCTTGTATGGCCCCTGCGCCTGAGGTTCCTTATCCCTACATGCTCACCTTGATGGCCAGCATTAAATGTCTGCAATTATGCTCAGGACAGTCGTCCTAGACAAATATTGAAATGAAACATACTGCTTGTAGTAATTGCCAGGTTTTCTAAAAGTAGTGTGACACTACGCAGTTGACACGGTAAGGGATTTGTTGGCAGGGAAACCCATTCGCCTACAGGCTTGTAAACAAAACTCTCTCTACCTTTATGTAATTTATTGTTTATTTCATGTTTTGCTCTTCAGAAACATGTAGAATGCAGCATCTTCAAAGCTTAATTGCTCTCATGTCTGGGGATAAGTGTTCCCTAGGCACTACTCTGTATCAACAGAGGAACAAATGAGCTCTAAGAACACTGGAGCTTTTCTAGCTGAAAAGGCTCTAGCACTCAAACCGCCCATCTCGCACCACCCTTACAAGATTAGCCTGCATATAATAATGATAATATTCTGTATCCGCCTGTTGAGTTAAGCAAATCTATTTTGAATACTAGATATAGCTTTGCCTGTGATGGAAAATTATATTCAACAGATGATGTGATGACTGACTTAAATAATCAGAGCCTAATGATGTAAAATTAAAATTCAATTTGAATGTAATTATTTGGCCCCAGGGGAAAGGGTAGTGCAAGCATTGCCAGTACGTCAGTCAGTTCATGTCATCATTATGTCTAAGTGGTCATTGCTGGCAAGACATACTCAGCTGTGAATTGATGATGTCTTACATTGTTTTTCCTTTTTCGTTCTCCTTGTGATTTCTCCAAGAACTGATCTTTTCTAAGCAAGACTTTTACTAAAGTATATTATTCAAAAGATTGCCTTTGACAATCAATGGATAGACGAAGGAGAGGCTTATCGAGCGAGTGATCAGTGCATATATATGCTGAGGTCCGTTTGATTTCAGCCGATAAAAACTTAGCATAATGTTCAGCATTTGCAAAGTTATTACAGTTTGACATTTCTATTTCAAGCAAAACATTTTGTTATATATTTTTTTTGTCAGGTTGTGACACGCACCCTCCACACAGGTTGGTCACTCGTCTCTAATTGAATAGCACTGACCAATATGTATATGTATATATATATATATATATATATATATATATATATATATATTTATTATTTTATATAGTCTCATACTCTAATTATTTATCCTCCATTAAATAAAAATACAATATATGTTCTCCAAGCTACTCCGATACTATGAATTGTGTACCTGCATCTGTCTAATTTGCTATGAATTGTCTGCATCTGTCTAATTTGCTTACCTTGTACCCATGTATTCCTGAATGTTCTGTGTTTGTGTTGCGCTATGGAACCCTTGTGCCGCCATATAAATAAAAGATAATAATACTCTGGCCAGGTTTTGTATGAAAATGATGGAAGGTCAACTTGGTTAGTTGCTACATCTGGAAAGTGCAGATTGTAGTGCTACTTATAGCTTTCATTTTTATTGAATTATCTAATCTAATGCACAGGAAAACATAAAGTTTATCTTTCTACAATTGCTTACCATTAACCCATTTCCTAACAGTCTTTGTAAGTCTCCTCATACTAAGGCAACAGTCAGAGAGTATTATCTAATTCTTTAAGAATTAAAAATGATGACAATATAGATTGAGGATGGAAAGTCCTAGCAGTTTATATTGCACTATGCACAGCCACAATAGCCGGTTATAAGCTATGGGTCCTGATCATGGGCATGTACCACCCTACCACCCTGTCCACCTTGCACCATTCCTGTTAGTCTGGTATAGCAATGTAAAATGATGAGCGTTCTGATCCTATATTATATATATATATATATATATATATATATATATATATATATACTGTATAGTGTATATGTAACAAAATCATAATAGTTGGTGGTTTAGCATTAGCCTATTTGATATAATGACCAGATGATTGCGGGACTGGGCAGTAAGCGATAGTGAGCAATTATATACCTAACCTCAACCTGCAGTATCCATCTGGTGACTGGCTGCATGTTGCGCTTTTTCTTCACACTGCGGCATCTCCCTGCTGTTGACTTCAGCTTTTGTAAACCAGAAGATGCCGAGTTCTTTCAGGTCTTGAAGAGCGAGCTTTCCGCCATCTTTGTATGTAACTCCAATGTGAAGACGTTTCTGTACCCAACCTTATTCAGTTCTGGGAATTTGGAAACCTGTCCAGTTTTAAAGTTAATTACTTAAAATTGGTGGCTTTAAATATTTCCTCAACCCTCAGATATTTGATTACTTACAGTAGGCGTTAAGTGGCATTCCTCCATATCAAATACACTTGGGGATTGTATTGACAAAAGGTTTATCTCCATTATTTTAAAGCGAAGTTTGTAACAATTATATAGGATGCATTCAGACCTCAAAAATGGGCAGTCTGAGGATTTTCTCATGGATGGGTAGGCTCAACACCAATAAATTAACAAAATAGCTTTACGGTTGATGTTCCTAAACTTAAAAATCCCAAGATGTTCTTTAGAGGCTTTGTCAGGGAGGAGGAGGAGGAGGAGGAGGAGGTGGAGGTGTGCAATGTTTTCACAATACATTTTATATACAGTCTGCATTTTCTCTATTACCAGCTATTTCCAATCCCGCTGTCCTGGATTATGAAATGGCCAAGACCTTCCTTGAATACACATTGCATTTTCATTGAGGAACACACTCTCGCTCATCTACCTCAAGTAGTGGCAACAGGGCTGGTACATGGCTCTATGCTGCCCTGTGCATGCCCCGTAAACCTGTGATGACATGATGTCACATCTAGGGGGTGGGGCTGACAGCTCTAGGAAAGAGAGCATTGTGCTCCATGCTGCTCCACAGGCTGCAGGATGCCAGTCTAGAGTGTCCCATGGACCCTTCAGACGGCTCCCCAGCAGTGCTGCTTTCTGCAGGGTGCTTGGGGTAGTGACTGTGCCGCCCCCAGGGACCTGTGCTCTTTGCGATGGCACTGCTCACACACCCCTAGTTACATCCCAAAGCACTAAGGCTTTCAAAGCAGTCTTATATAACTCATATTCTTCTCAGTGTACCTCCACTCACATTCAGTGGCTCTGATCTTGTTTGCTCTCCTAAGACACTGTGTCATTGGGGCTAATTCAGCATTGACAGGCAGAGGCATTTAAGGGGCGTGGCTGGGTTGGCCTGCATTCCCGGATACCCCCGTCCTGTTTTTTGGAAGTGGCAAGGCCAGGGGCTACGACCTCGGACGCAGTTTCCTGGCCTCGCAAGCCGGCCAGCCTGAGCTGAGGCTTACTCAGCTGGCTGGCGGCCCAGCGCTGTCCACTATCGCGACCTCGGTCGCAGTACTGGGATCGCAAATGCATCAGGGGGTGTCATACACCTCCTGCTACATTTCCATATTTACAAGGATGGAATTGCAAAGCAGCTTGAGTGCATCTTTGCAATTCTGTCCCAAGCTGAAGCACCCCCATTGTCTTCAATTGTTATTATTTGTCACTTACAGTCAGGTGCATAAATATTGGGACATTGACAGAATTTTCATATTTTGGCCTCTATTCAACACCAGAATGGCTTTGAAATTAAACAAACAAGATGTGCTGTAACTGCAGACTTTCAGATTTAATTTGAGGGTAATTACATCCACATCAGGTGAACGGTGTAGGAATTACAACGGTTTCTATATGTGCCTCCCATGTTTTAAGGGGCCAAAAGTAATGGGACTATCAGCTCAAAAGCTATTTCATGGACAGGTGTGGGCTATTCCCTCGTTATTTCATTATCAACTAAGCAGGTAAAAGGTCTGGAGTTGATTCTAGGTGTGACATTTGCATTTGGAATCAGTTGCTGTCAACTCTCAATATGAGATCCAAAGAGCTGTCACTATCAGTGAAGCAAGCCATCATTAGGCTGAAAAATCAAAACAAACCCTTCAGAGAGATAGCAAAAACATTAGGTGTGGCCAAATCAACTGTTTGGAACATTCTTAAAGACCCGGAAGACCACGGAAAACAACTGTGGTGGATGACAGAAGAATTATTTCCCTGGTGAAGAAAAACCCCTTCACAACAGTTGGCCAAATCAAGAACACTCTCCAGGAGGTAGGTGTATATGTGTTAAAGTCAGCAATCAAGAGAAAACTTCACAAGAGTGAATATAGAGGGTTCACCACAAGATGTAACCATTGGTGAGCCTCAAAAACAGGAAGACCAGATTAGAGTTTGCGAAACAACATTTAAAAAAGCCATTACAGTTCTGGAACAGCATCCTATGGACAGATGAGACAAAGATCAACTTGTACCAGAGTGATGGGAAGAGAAGAGTATGGAGAAGGAAAGGAACTGCTCATGATCCAAAACATACCACCTCATCAGTGAAGCATGGTGGTGGTAGTGTCATGGCGTGGGCATGTATGGCTGCCAGTGGAACTGGTTCCCTTGTATTTGATGATGTGACTGCTGACAAAAGCAGCAGAATGAATTCTGAAGTGTTTTGGGCAATATTATATGCTTATATTCAGTCAAATGCTTCAGAACTCATTGGAAGGCGCTTCACAGTGCAGATGGACAATGACCCGAAGCATACTGCAAAAGCAACCAAAGAGCTTTTTAAGGCTAAAAAGTGGAATGTTATGCAATGGCCAAGTCAATCCCCTGACCTGAATCCGATTGAGCATGCATTTCACTTGATGAAGACAAAACTGAAGGGAAAGTGCCCCAAGAACAAGCAGGAACTGAAGACATTTGCAGTAGCGGCCTGGCAGAGCATCACCAGGGATGAAACCCAACGTTTGGTGATGTCTTTGCGTTCCAGACTTCAGGCTGTAATTGCCTGCAAAGGATTTGCAACAAAGTATTAAGTGAAAGTTAGATTTAGGATTGTTTAGTTTGTCCCATTACTTTTGGCCCCTCAAAAAGTGGGAGGCACATATAGAAACTGTTGTAATTCCTACACCGTTCACCTGATTTGGATGTAATTACCCTCAAATTAAATCTGAAAGTCTGCAGTTAAAGCACATCTTGTTTGTTTCATTTCAGAGCCATTGTGGTGGTGAATAGAGGCCAAAATATGAAAATTCTTTCAATGTCCCAATATTTATGCACCTGACTGTAGCTATATAGAAATCTCACTTTTTGATTTTTTTTTTCCCCTTTGTACTTTGTTAGCCTATATTGTATTATTTCTCTGTTTTATTGTATTGTTCCCTTTATAGCTCTATATGGTAAGTCAGGCTTTTTGTGTTGCCATAAAACTAAATGATAATTAGGCCACAGTCGGTGCAATTTGGATCAATCTCAGGAAGATAAAACACACAGTATACAGTGTGTGTGTTTCTGTATTTATAAAATGGTGTGGTATATTGAGACAAATCACACCAACATGATTGGACACGCTAGATCACATGACCATGCATTACTTCTCAATGACCACACACCTCATGTCTGATCTACGTTTCAGTGTACTCCAAACCTCACCACAAAGCCACAGCTGTATTACTCCACAAGTGTAAACAATAACATCTTTCTCAGATATGCTGCATAAAGAAAAGCAGCTCATCACTGCCTCACTCTGACAGACATACACATTTCTGACTTTAGTCCACACAATTAATGATCTTTAATGTTATATGTTTCATACTTTCTTATTTAGCAGAGTAATAGGCTGTATGTAGTTTTGTCTTTTTATTACTCTTGTATGTTTAATATACTTGTCTTTCTGTTTAATACACTTCAGACTTGAATAAAAATGTTTTTTAAAAAAATGGAGATACAAGGTTTATCTATCTAAATAACTAAATATGCCAAACATTATGTGTAGTGAGGTCAGAATAGGAATGGCTGTGTTCTGTTTTATGTATCCGTCTATAAAATGCTACTTGGACTGTAAGAAATCTTTACATAAGCTTTTAGAAGTTAACAAGTAAGGATATTTGATAACAATTGGAAGGCTCTATTGGATTCTGTCCTACAATGACCTCTGCAGCTGATACTGTTTTTAGTGGGACCCAGCAATGGATAAAATTACTGCTTAAATGAGTGGGCAGAAGAGGTCAGCGCAGAGGATAGTGACACCAGGTATAGCTCTGGACATTACTCTTGATCAGGGCCGTAGCTAGGGTAGTGCGGAGGGTGCCATTGCACAGGGCAGGGGGCGCTGTTTTTGCCTGTCAAATTTCTGTTAATTATCATTCTCACTTGTAGCTTCCACTTATTTCATCCCCAGCATCTCCTGGCCTCCCCTATCTCTTCCCTGATCCTTCCCCATGAGGCCAATCCCCTTGTTTGGGTGCATTATGTCCCTTTGAAAAATGAGGGGGGCGCCAATGCTCTTTCTGGCACAGGGCACCAAAAAGTCTAGTCACAGCTCTGCTCTTGATGGCTAATTTGGCTCTGTAAGTTACTGATGTCACTGGATATGGTTTTACACACAGCTTGACAAAGTAATGAGTGTTACCACTACTGGCCAATAAATTGCCCTATAACTTCACCTCACTCCTACAGTATTTACTTTTAGATTTTGTTTTTTACCTATTTAACAAACAAATGTGGCCCCGAAAACTGAAAGCATAAACAGGCTTTACTGTGTATGCCCGGACTCTGCGTATGACGGGACCTCTGGGAAGGGCGGGAATACCTACCATGACCCACTTGAATTTGCTATTTGGTCTGGCAATGCAGCTCTCATCTCTCTCAAATTCCTTCATATTTTAGCTTTCCTATTCCTCCCCTTATAATTCCCCTTAAGTTCTCCCTCATCTTAGCTCTGCATAAGTAGGATGAGTTTAGTGTGACCGTACACTTTTGTGCAAGCTGACAGATGTGCCTGTCTCGGAGGTGTAAGCAGATAAAGGTTAAGGCTCCTGGTATGAACCACTACTGAAGCTGTAAATGGACGAATCCCTAAAATAACTTGAAATCTATTAAAGTACACCTCAAACATTTAATGATCCTACTGCCCGATTCACAGTCTGAAATGACTAATAACAGAGCACAATAGTTTGAAAAGTCAGTTGCATCCATACTTTCCAACTCTCCCTCATTGCCAGGGAGACTTCCTGTCATATCAATCTCCCTGTCTCCCTGAAGAGTCTAGTAATCTCCCGGATTGCACCTTACACCCATTTTTAAGCTGTTATATTACAAAAAAACTATACAGTCCCCTGAGGAAGGAGGACCGAAACAGCTGTTGGGGCTGGTCACTGGGTTCAGAGCTTGGCTTCCCCAGTTTACATGGAAACTATGTGCTTAGTATTTTTCCTGTTTTCCCTAACAAATGTTTACTGTGATGGCTTTTCACTCATGTATGGGACTTTATTAAAGATTTTTTCTATTTTTCCAAATGGTGTGCTGGCTGATGTTTGAATCATTTCCCTGCAATGGATATAAGGCACAATGGCCCTCATTCAGAGCCGCTCGTAAGCGGCAGTACGCTCGTTCCGAGCGATATTTGCACATCTGCGCATGCATATGGTTTTTAGTACGCATGCGCGAACCAGTCAGTGCGGCCGAAAATCGTTTGTTCGCTATATAGCGAGTGCCTGCTAATTTGAGTGACAGAATGAGGCGTATGTGGGTGGTAACAGGGGAAGGTGCTTGAAAAGGGGGAGTGGAGATCAGAACGCAGGCGTGCTTAAAGGTCAAAGCGGGCGTTTTATGGGTGTGCATAATTAATACAGCAGCGTCATTCACCACGTCACTGGGTTATTTTATAGTCAGAACTGCTCGCAATATTGTGGTTGAAAAAACCAACCACAAGAATAGCGAGCAGTTCATACGCTGTTCGATGTACTCGATTAATCTAATAAATAGCGGACATGACGTATGATGCGAGCGGCCAGGGGGCGTTTTTATCAAATAAACGAGCGTATGTTTTGCTCGCTCGTTCAGACATGGAGGCGGCAACAGACCGCAAAGAGCGAACGGTTAATTTGAATAGCCACCCCCTTTTTATGAACGAGCGAGCGCTAATTGCGAGCGGCTCTGAATGAGGGCCAATGATCCCTATGGCTACATGAATTTTCTGAAAAGTATCAGTGTGTTTTCATCAACAAATAGATCTTACTATAACTATTTTGAGGCTCCTTTACATTTGGCTGTAATGGTGCCCACACACATAGCGATCTGCACACGATCCCACGATGTGTGCTATTTCCCCTGAACTCTGCCCCGGCAACTCCCCAGCTGTCCTACACACGATTTGGAGTAAAAAAAGAAAAGCATCCAATCTGACTTAAGATCTATCTTACATCTTAACTTTTTTTTTTCCCAGTGCATCGGGTTCCAGATTGTCAGATCTGCCCTACTGCACGGCAGGTCTATACGATGTGCGACCAGCGGGGACGCGCATTGCTATCGTGCGTGGGGACTCACGATTTACTCTCAATTTGGCCATATTTTACACGATCTGTCGTTCCAATGTGTCGGAATCGGCCAGATCGGATAAAATATCACTGTGTTTGTGGCCAGCATAAGCCAGTTTTATGACACGCCTCTCAGATGTAGCAATACACGTCTACTGTAACTCACTCTCATAGGTGCTGCTTTCACAATCTCCCTGAAATGCTTTTTCAAAGTAGACAAGTATGGTTGCATCACAACTGTATATACAATAATAACTCCTCGAGTTCTGTCACAGTACATTGACGTTTACTTTCTACATTTATTTGTGACTGTAACATGACTCTTCATATTTCGTCATGTTGCGTTTTACTGGACATTTGCTATACATGTAAATTGTTATGTGACACTACTGGCTCACTCTGTATTGATACTAGTTGCTTTCCTTGTTAGTCTCCTCTTACCTTACGTTGTTAGACATGGAAAATATTGGCAGCTAAGTCACTGTTGCCAGAAACTTACTCCCTTGAAAGCTGTGAATATAGGTACTGCATTTATTCACATCTGAATAGTAATTAGACAACAGATGTGGGGTATAATGCTTGGTTACCACCGGGTATTGTGTTGAATAATGCAGTCCCTCTGATTCCTTGCCATCATGTATCACTGACAGAGTCTGGTGCTGTTTGTATTATTATATTTCTTATCACTAATCCACACCTGATGTACATATATATTCATCCACATTAGTCGACTAAACAATCTGAACAGTCTCCAAATTCCTGAATTGAAATGGCAAATAAAAGCATGCTATCCTAAACTCTGATATCTAATACATTTATTTATTTATTTTTTACACTATTTTCTATATTATAAGTGCCCCTATATTTTCTCTCCCATGTATCATCCTTTATCTGTATGGCAGCACTAATACTACTTTATAATTTATATTTCTACACTGCCTATGTCTACTCATCTTTCTCATTCAGATCTCCAATCCCTATCTTCTCTAATTTATGCTTCTGATGTAATTTGACCCACTCTTTGCCCCCATGGGGGAGAAGTTTTTAGCTATAATCCATTTGTTCTCCTTGCAGCAGAACTTGAGCATTTAGAGACCTGGATTTATTTGCTTTAGGGGAAATAACAGATGATAATAAAATCAATAATATGGCACGGCACTCCAAAACGGCAAAGACCCAATCAAGCGAGTCACCAATTCACAAATACCATTTCAAAACAATAGGTCACATGATAGATGGCAAACTCATAAAGGTTTCTTTAAATCTTCTCAATGATATCAAATCTCATAAAGATGATAGACAGATGGAACTTGGGTGTCCCAGTACAGAGTGGAAATGGCCTGATGGATGAGATACTGCATCCCAAACATAATACTTCATTTTGGGGTGCAGTAGCTCATCCATTAATCCATTACCTCTCTGCTAAGACTCCCGGGTTCTATCTGTCTACTTGAATGACATATACCATCTTTATGGGATTTGATATCAATGAGCTGAAGATTTAAAGAAACTTTTATGAGGGGAGATAAAATCACCGGTCCGTATGGATGTGGCGGTCCTAAAATGATGCAAAAACATGTCATTTAGCCCCTCTACACGGACCCATGGACTGTGGTATTTTTCAGGGACAGGGCCTACTGACGTTACAGCCCGGGCCTCAAAGTAGTAGCAAGCGACATCTCATCTCTGGACTTCTACCGGAGAGGAGATGAAAAAAGTAGGTAAGTATGCTCAAATCTTTTGTATACTACACACACAGGAGCATTTGCAACCTATTTAATTAGACGGTGAATGCAGTATTTTGATGTAAGTCAGGGTTTACTGTTAGATATACTTTAGTAGATCAGGGGGATGGTGCTTCCAGATTATAAAAAACAACAACAAAAAACAATCCCATCTATAAAAAGTCTCAAGCAATGTGTGTAAAAGGTCCATCCATGTATTTTCAAACTTCTGTTTGCTCAGCTATTCTTCCTCAAGCTTTCCAGTTTATGGCACATTACTTGCACACCAATAAATAGCATCTTAGCTTTCAAACAGCATCTGTCACTATATACTAGCCATGTGCCTGCTTCCTTTTTATAAGACTGCAGAGCACATCTTATCGATAGCTGACACCCTTGTAACAATGCTGTTTTCTTTACAGCCACTGGGTGGTCTAAGCAAATAACCTTGGAAGAAGAGACAAGAACATACAGCAATAACAGGATCTAGAGTTGCTCTAAGAATGAGTTGGGAGGCAGTGTTAATAATTGAAGAACCATCAGTCTTTGATTTGTAAATAATACAGCTATATTAAGGATTTCCTGACTGTGCTTGCATGCAGTGATAGCGGAATACTGACCTTGAAACTAGGAAACACACCATTTTGTTTGTGGTGCCTCCTGTACTGAGTGTGAAAGGATTGTTCTCAGCCTATCCATTCACAATGTACATAGTGGTTTCTGCAGTGCTGACAGAATGAGGGGAATGGTTTTTAATGGTCATGGCTTGCATGCTTACATCTAGAGACCTAGGGGTCTATTTACTAAGCAATGTTAGGAGAAGTGAAGAGTGAAAAGTGATAAGGTGCCAGCCAATCAGCTCCTAACTGCCATCTCACAGCCTGTGTTTGAAAAATGACAGTTGGGAGCTGATTGGCTGGCACCTTATCACTTTTCACTCTTCACTTTTCACTTCTCCTAACACAGCTTAGTAAATAGACCCCCTAATGATGTAAGTTATGTAAAAATGGACATATATGGCCACCAAACTGGCATTTTCTATATCTCCAGAAGGAGTAAAAAAAAAAACTACAATAATTAATTCTAAGATAAGTGCCCAACAGATCCTCCCGGCTAGTGTGGTTTATTAAATCGACATTCAGAATGTCGGTAATAACATTGTCAACATTATGAATGCTGACAGCCAGCATGTCGGCAATGCCATTTCGCACGCAATTTTCATCTAACCTTAAAATCAGGTCACGACTGGCCGCATACTTTCCCTGACCTCCCTCTCCTCAAATCACACATTTACAACAGCCATTCATTTCTCTTTGAGGTGTACTGATATCATACACAAAAGTGTATAGGTGTACTGTGCATTCTTACTGTTTCATTTGAGTCGGCTGAATAATTGTTTAATGTAAGGGACATGTTTATACGGCATGCAAAGTAAAATGGGCAAATATGTCTGGGTGAGTCCTGAAGGTTATAGTATAAAAAAAATCTTTGCAGTTTTATGACCTGTATAGATTAGTGTTTCATAGAGTGGGATCGCTAATTCCTACTCTCCTGGCCTGTCTGGATTGGGATAGGGCACTACATCCCTTGACATGAAAATACAACTCTATGTGATTGTAATTCAAATCTATTGTATTTCATGTAACTATTCATTCTCTATTTGTATTAAAGATACAGCATAAGAAAAGATAAAAAGAAAAAAACAGGTAGTACTGTACAGTTGGATTGTAGGAAATCAAAGTAGGTTTCCAATCCGTAAAAATATAAACATTGTTACTTTATGGTCGTATTTGAAAAGTACAAAGAGGAACTCTTTGACACAATGCGCCTGAGTTGAACGGATATCGGCAGTAGATGCTCCCACATTATGTATACTAAAATGAATGCGTATATTTACAAATATGAAGAGTTCTACACATTTCTGGTGGTGTCGGTGTGCTTGGTTTGATACTTAATAATACTAATACAGATACGTAATAATCATCAGTGTGCAATTGCACCAGCCTACATTTGTGATAAATGCTATGCCTGGATAAATGTATTTACGCTTCCATCCAACTCTGCATAGCCTGCAGGTGCTAGAGAAAGAACATCTATTTACAGCCCAGCTACATCTCTTCAGGGGCAAATATAGATGCGCCTGATATGTGTGTGAGACTGCATCACCCATTCTTGTGTATGCTTGGACCCTGAGCATGAAACAAGCAAAATATGGTATGCAAACAGGATTACTGAGATAAATAATGTCTGAAATAATTAGACTAACGGGTAAGTACATTTTCCCAATATCTGAAAGCAGATGGATAGATAGAGATATATATATATACAAGAGGTCCTGCACTCCCAACAACAAAATGTAACTTGCAGAGGTGCCCTCACAGAGAAAGTATAAACATCCAGAGGTGCGGCACTCTCAATAATAAATTCAAGTAACATCAATGTGTAATAATTTACCATTTCGGTATTTTATATACCATCTTCAGGATTACAAAATTATTAAAAACATCTTACCTTAAATACATGCTTCACCCTGTGTAAAACCCGCGCTGATGGCAGGACCGTGCACCTGGCCGGCGGCAGTGATTGATGACGTCATCGCGTCAAGCGTGATCGTCAGAACATTGTGCCCATCACCATGGTTACCAAGAAAAAGAAAAACACCAGAGGGTGCTGGAGACAAATATACATATGGTCAAACATCAATGCAAGTGTGGTGGTAAACAAGACTAAATGTATTTAAGATCCAAGTTGAAATAGGCACAACTTATCAAAAACGTTAATGTAGGCATTAATATAGGCAATTCAGAAACAGGATAAAGAAGCAGATTCATTTAAGCCACGAGGTGAGATCACATGTAAGCGATGGATCCACCTGGCCTCACATTACATCAGCAGGCGATTTCTATCGCCACCTCTGACAAGCTGGGGGATATGGTCAATCATTCGATAACGTAAACATGCCAAAGTATGACTGAATTCTGCAAAATGGCGTGCTACAGGTTGCTTACTGGTGCCACATGACAATGCTGCTCTGATACTAGAGCGATACATTGCCATGCGTTCCTTAAATTTGCATTGGGTCTTACCAATATAAGATAACCAACAAGGGCATACAGTCTGATAAATAACATATGCGCTGCTGCACGTAAGATGATGCAGAATTAGAAATTTCTTCCCAGTACGGGGATGGTTAAAGGTATTCCCAGATATTAAATACCTGCAGGTAACACAGGCGCACCTGAAGCATCCCATTTTTCTATGAGATAAGAAATGACTGACTTTTTTTGGGCGTTGTATCCTCCTTAGTAATATCTGATTTTACAAGAATATCCTGTAAGTTTCTCCCTCTAGAGTAGCAGGGCATAATATCAGTGTCAGGACTTACGTGACTATAAAAATGAGATCCAACGACAATTGAGTAATCTATCTACATACTGCAGATTACAGGGTGATCCCGTTTCAGGCTTCAAGCAGGAATTGATGAATCTCCTCCTGGTGGCCCAGGACAGAAAAATTATTAATGAATCATATCACGCCCTTTTGCCTGAACATCCATGAACTTTATTGCTGTATACTCTCCCCAAAGTACATAAGGGCATTCTCCTGCCGCCTGGTCGCCCTATAATTTGTGCCAGAAGTTCTTTATCTCAACCCTGCTCAATATTTTTAGATTCTATTCTACAGCCACTAATCCAGAACCATCCACATTTTATCCTAGACACCACCATTTTTCTCAATAAAATAAGGGATTTTGGGGTTATCCCCATGGTTGCTTTGATGATCTGTGCGGTGATCCCACATGGTGAGGGCCTGAGAGACATTAAGAATTTACTAACCCGTTCTGGTCTGTATGATGAAGGATTTATTGATTTTTGTGTACAATTATTGGATTTTGTTCTTTCAAATAATTATTTTATGTTTGATGGGGCTTATTATTTGCAGCTTTTGGGCTGCGCAATGGTCTCGGCGGTGGCCCCCGCCTATGCTAATAATTATATGTTTGACATTGTACATGAAATTTTCTTTGCTGATTCATCGATCTCGTCTAAAATGCTTTTTTATGCCAGATTTAGAGATGACGCATTTATAATTTGGTTGGATAGTGATTGTTCATTTATGAAGATTATCAATAATCACAATGAAACAACTTATCCAGTAAAATTTACTGTCAGAATGCACCAAGAGTGCATTGACTTTCTCGATGTTTTAATTACTAAGAAAGATCAAGTATTGAGTACTTCAGTGTACTTCATGCCTTCAGATCGGAACACCATGTTACATATGAATCGTTTTCACCCGAGGAACCTGAAATTGGGTTTACCTTATTCTCAAATGTTGAGAATAAGGAGGATCAATAGTGATAAACATAGTGCGAGTGTCCAAATTGATCATCTAATTGAGAGATTTTTTCAACGTGGCTATTGTCGTAACAGTTTGCTTGAAACTAAGAATAAAGTAATGGTATTAGATAGGCGGGATTTGCTTAAGAAAAGAACAGTCTACTAAGAGAAAAATTGTCCCATGGGTTAATCAGTTTAATGTTTTGTCACCAGTTATTAAAAAGTAGCTAAGAAACACTGGTCGATTTATAAAATCTGATGACTCTATGGCTTTATCTGACTGATATTATGCCCTGCTACTCTAGAGGGAGACATTTATGAGATTCTTGTAGAATCAGATATTACTAATCAGGGTACAGTGCCTGAAAAAAGTAATTTCTTATCTCATAGAAAAATGGGATGCTTCAGATGCTCCTGTGTTACCTGCAGGTATTTAATATCTGGGAATACCTTTAACCATCCCCGTACTGGGAAGAAATTTCTGATTCTGCATCATCTTACGTGCAACAGCGCATATGTTATTTATCAGATTGTATGCCTTTGTGGGTTATCTTATATTGGTAAGACCCAATGCAAATTTAAGTAACGCATGGCAATGTATCGCTCTAGTATCAGAGCAGCATTGTCATGTGGCACCAGTAAGCAGCCTGTAGCACGCCATTTTGCAGAATTCAGTCATACTTTGGCATGTTTACGTTATCGAATGATTGACCATATCCCCCAGCTTGTCAGAGGTGGCGATAGAAATCGCCTGCTGATGTAATGTGAGGCCAGGTGGATCCATCAGTTACATGTGATCTCACCTCGTGGCTTAAATGAATCTGCTTCTTTGTCCTGTTTCTGAATTGCCTATATTAATGCCTACATTAACGTTTTTGATAAGTTGTGCCTATTTCAACTTGGATCTTAAATATGTTTAGTCTTGTTTACCACCGTACTTGCATTGATGTTTGACCATATATATATTTTTTCTTGGAGGATTGACTCTTTTTTATATTTATTAGCATTAATATCTCTCCTATTAGGAAGAATTTGCTCACACATTGTATTGCAATCATTATGTTTAATTAATGCTTTTTATTATTATGTGTACTTATGTTATTCGATTTGTTTACAATAAACTATATACAGTAAAATTTATTGCTGTGATTGATATAGCGCATCCCTTTGTATTTTCTTATGTTTGACCATATGTATATTTGTCTCCAGCACCATCTGGTGTTTTTTTTCTTGGTAACCATGGTGATGGGCACAATGTTCTGACGATCACGCTTGGCGCGATGACATCATCAGTCACTGCCACCGGCCGGGTGCACGGTCCCGCTGTCAGCGTGGTTTTTACACAGGGTGCAGCATGTATTTAATGTGATGTTTTTTTAACAATATTGTAATCCAGAAGTTGGTATATAAAATACTGAAATGATGATTATTACACATTGGAGTTACTTGAATTTAATATTGAGAGTGCCACACCTTTGGATGTTTATATATATATATATATATATATATATAGCGTTCCCGCTAGGCTGTTCTAGCGGGGCGCGGCGCCCTGCCCTCCTCTGGAAGGCAAAAAGCGCCCTGCCCTCCAGAAGGAGGGCAAAAAGCGCCCTGCCTTAACAGCCTGCGGGAGTCGTCTTCACCTGCTGGTCGCAGTGTCCCACGGGTGAAGAAATGTGCGGTGACCCAGTCACCGCCGGAGAATAGACGCCGGGCGCATGCGCCCGGCATCTATTCTCCCTGTCTGCAGGGCTTGGGGGCTGCCCGGCATGTCCGTGAGTGCCGGGCACGCCCCCAAGAGTGACGAAAAGGGGACGCGTCTTATAGACACGCCCCCTTTTCGGTGACCACGCCCCCTTCTCGGTCACGAACGTGCCCTCTCTAGCTCCGGCGCCCTGCCTCACGCCGGAGCTAGAGTGAACACTATATATATATATATATATATATATATTTATATATATATATTTATATATATATATATTATACATACATACACACACACACACACACACACACACGACGGGTTGGGTATGAAACCCCAGCTGTCGGGGTGCTGCTGCTCAGAATACCGACAGCCAAAATCCCCGTCACCCATAGGAACAAACGTTAAGTGTTTTTTTTAACCCCATACCCCAACCCTCCCTCCCGGGTGACTAACCCTAACCTCCCCCCATCCTCAGTGCCTAAACCTAACCTTCCCCTCACCGCACCCTAATCCTAACACTCCCTCCCGGTACCTAACCCTCCCCCTAGTGCCTAACCCCGAACCCTAACCTCCCCCTAACACCCCGATACTTACCTTCGGGATGCCGACCTGTCAGAATTTTGACGCCGGTATTTAGACCGTCGGCATCCCGCACGCCAAAATGCTGACTTCATCCCGCTTAGGACAGTTATGCTTTATCTTGGATCATTGTGCAGAAACCAAGGTGCAAGCTTCTGACTTGCAGACTCCTATTTAATAAAAATGCTCTGTACAAACTGTTGGAGTGACTATGAATTTGGCATATCTGTTAAGGATTTTCAGTTTCTCCACTGTGTCAACTAGCGAGCCAGGTCACTCATGAGTATAATTCCTTCAGACTCGCCCAAGGACCGTTGTTAACCCTTACCACTCCGGACCTTGAAAAATAGATGTAATCGGAAATCAGTCTTATCATTACTTTTAATAAACTCCTAAATCCTCTAGGTTTTTTTTTTAGTAGAAGTGCAATGGAAAGTCAGCATATATATTTTTTATCTATTTTTTCTCTTTGCATTTACTCATACAGAGGACAGTACGTATACCTTCATACCTTGTAATATGAGATATATTTGTGTGCTTATCTGTCATTTCATGCCCCAACTAATTTCTCATTATTTTATTAATTGTTGTGCATATTAGGAATAATACTTTTAGTGTTACCAAGCACTGATTTAGATGATTTAGATTAGACAATGAGGAAGGCTGATGCAATGTTTAGCTATTACTGTGTACAGTGACAGCTTGGTAAAGAACCCAATGAAATGGTTACCTTGCTATACCTTTTGACTGTCATTTTTAGAAATGATTCTGCTTGCCATTATAATGTAACATAATGTAAAGAACAAAGTGTGAGGAAGGAAGTAGGACAGACTAGAAAATCTAGCAGATAAACTTATTACAATTATTTTAATAACCAATATAGGGCTTTTCTCATAATGTTATCAAAGTGTCATATGCAGAACCCCCATAAATCATTATGTATTTAAAGATTAATCACCCCACAACCTTTTACTTAGAAAGTCCTTGTAAAGGATGTAATGAATGATTCATTAAACACAAAACTGTCAGTGAGGCAGAATTATTGACAATTGAGGAGTTTGAAGGAAAAAGGATGTTTATTTTGCTGTCTACATTATTGATGTATCCACTGTTCTCCTGCTATTACCCTCATTTAACATGTTCTGAGACAAAAAAATAAACAATGACCAAGTTAGTCTTTGATTCTGAAATATCCCCACCCCCCTTTTCATTCTGTCTCCTTGGTAATTCCAATGATTTTCTATGAAAAGGAGATTAAAGAACGATCCAGGAACCTCTAGTAAACTTTTTTTAAAAAATGCGCTCCCCTTCATGATGCAGACATTGGGGTAAATCCAATTAGCCGTGAAGTGTGCGAGTTGCCGTTGCCACAGCGCTAAAACGCCGGCAATGGCTCCTTACCTCGCAGCTGCACTGAGCCCCCGAATTCGCACAGTTTTTCTCGCAGAGTTCATTGCCGCTAATTGGATTGACCACATTGTTAAATGTTTGGTGATTGCTTATAGTACAAGTATAAGTACTTTATTCTGCCATTCTGGAAGGTGGATGCAAAGGACGTAGTCGTGGCCCTTACAATCCCCATGGCTTCCTATTAAGTTTTTATTATTTTAAATGACTTCTCGCATCATTGCTTGAAAGGAG
This sequence comes from Taudactylus pleione, assembly GCA_031769625.1. Lineage (NCBI taxonomy): Eukaryota > Metazoa > Chordata > Amphibia > Anura > Myobatrachidae > Taudactylus > Taudactylus pleione. The sequence continues at coordinate 15,598,142 of JAUIMM010000706.1, read as the reverse complement.
CCAGCCCTTACCACCCTGTCATGACCACTATAGACCTCATACCCATTGGTATTAATTTACTAGTGTCTTTTTCCCTACAAACCCATGATTACCCATTCCCTTTTTTTTAATTTTATTTGTAAATTTTACTTTTTCCTGCCCTCTCCAATCTCCTTACAATTCCCATAACTCCAGGCAATATCACAGCAATACATATTATTTACAGAAATTGCTCTTTGTTTTGCAGCCTGATTACAAAGTTACATGCTTCACATGGTATTGGATTATTTGGAAATATAATTATTGTAAAAAAAACAAAATAAAATAGACCCACAAACAAACTAAATGAACACTACTGAATGTGCCTGTTGCAGAGATTCCCAAACGCGGTCCTCAAGGTTCCCCAACAGTTCAGATTTTGGAGATATCCATGCTAATCACAGGTGACTTAATTAGTACCTCAGTCAATTTGATTTAACATTTGTTCTCAACCATGGCTATCTCTAAAACCTGAACTGTTTGGGGAGTCTGGAGGACCACCGCCTATTGTGTTATTTCCATATGTATATCATGCAAAGTGAGTGAGAAAGGGAGGAGTTAAAATAAAAGTTAAGTCCTATTCTAGCCATACAGCACCTAAATTCAGAGTAAAAATTCAGTCCAGGAGGAAATTCATTTGCATTACCCATCACCAGCCTAAACGCTCCAACACCACCACAACCCCCTCGGTAGACCAATACTGCCCGGACACTGTTATTATGCACAAAGAAATTACTGCAGCAAGAAAGTAGCATACTATGGATGTATGAGTGCATCTGTTCTCACTGGGTAATAGTGTGTCCTGCACACTTTGAATTTGGGAAAGAAACAGATGATCACATTTTTCTATGACCAAGGCCTGCATGTGTCCCACTAGATCACTATGAAGAGCAAGGCATGGCAGGCAGTAAGGAGATGTATAGGACACAGATATGTATATGACACATTTGGAACCGGTGATAAATCAGGATTGCTGTTCACTGCGGTCGGACAATGTGTGTGGTATTTAGCTGATTACTTTTATCTTATAGTTCAGCACAAATGCTGAATGCCAAATTCTGTCCAATTTGGCTGCACGTACAAGTACTGTATATGTAACTTAACCCTCCTATACACTTACCGCTAAAGACACTCATTATCTTCTATCCCACTACCTACACTTTTGCCCATACACAAATACAAACACTCAAACTATGCCCCCCACTGCCTACACTAACCCCCACCCCAATACACTTCTGTGTCCCTGCTCCCTACATTAATGCCCCATGCACAAACATATAAACACGCCGTTAAACCCAAACATCATGTGTACTTTAAAATTTTACACTGTTATTACCATAATCTCAGATAATAATCTGATGTTAAGATAATAATAGATTTATTAGACACAAATACTTCAAATGGAAATTCAATCTACGGTATATATATTTTTTTCTATAGTCATTATGCTGCCAAAAGTATGTGAAAATCCCTTCTAATTAATGTATCTGGCCCATTACTAATACAGAAGGTAAATAAAATTAAGCATATCTCCATGCCATCTCCATAGTCCAGCATTAGCCGTATGTAAGGGGCTGGGCCCTCCTCCTATTCTTGCCTTGCACTCTCCAAGTCACCAGTGCTCCTCTCCCGTTCAGCGACTCTGACACTCACCCATACGTTAGGTGCAGGATCATTGAGTATTGTATCAATTATTACCACGACATGCTGCTGCTAGCTTCACTGAGTTACACTAGCCTGTTCCCTGTTATGCCTCCTCTGCTGTCTGTGGTGTTATTGTAATGTTTGGACCTTATTCAATATTTATTCTGCAGTTAGTTCATTGTGTATTGTACTTATGCTCTGATATTGTTATTGGTAAATGTTTATATGTTACCTTGTATGGCACCGTGTACACTTTGTGCCTTGTAGAGAAGAGTTAATATTAATAATAATGGGTTGTACTGAAGCGCTTGGTGACTATCAACATAGCACTTACATAGGATGGCACTTTTCCAACAAGTCATCAGATTTTTGCTCTGTTAGTTCTGCTCCGGTCAGCTGTAAGTGCTGTTATTGTGTAGTGGAAACATCTGGGAGTAACAACTCCCCATCGCGAAGGCCCAGGCTGGGACTGTTGAGTGCTGAAGCGTGTTACCTGCCTTTGAAAGCAAAATATGCACAAGAACTGCTCATTGGGAGCTTCATGAATTTGGGTTTCCATGGCGAAATAGTAGCACAAAACCCACAGATTTCCATGTGCAATGACAGACGTCAGCTGGAGAGGTGTAAAGCAGACCGCCATTGGACTCTAGAGCACTGGAAATATGTTCTCTTGGGTGACAAATCACACGTCACCATCTGTCAGTCTGACGTTTCAATCTGGGCTTTCTTTCGGACAGAATTAATAGAGCCAACTATAATGTTTTATGGAGAAGGCATAATGGTCATGGCCTGTTTTAATACTACAGTAATATAATGACATTCTATAGAATGATGTGCTCCTTACTTTTTGGTAACAGTTTGGGGAAGGCCCTTTCCTGTTAAAGCATGTCAATGCCCTGTGCTCAAACCATGGTTCATCAAAAACTGGTTTGCTAAGATTTGCATGAAAGATCTTGACTGATCTGCAGGGAGCCCTGGTCTTAACTTTAATTAATGCCGTTGGGATAAATTGTTATTCCAGCCAGGCCTTGATCATCCAACATCCGTTCCAGACATCACTAAAGGCCTAATTCTGAATTGGGAGTAAAGCAATAAAGAGAAAATAACTGTGCACCTGAACAAACTATGTTGCAATGCAAGGGGTGCAAATACATTTATTATTTTGCATGCAGGATAAATACTATCTGCTTTTGCATGTAGCCTACAAACCAGGGACGTGCGATGAGGTCAATGGCTGGAGATGCACTGGCTAGTATCAGAACGATGTCGTTCTGGGTACACATTGTGTAGTGTGTTCCCAGCTTTACAAAAAAGGTGCCAGTCCCTGCATAGTGACAAGGTGCCAGCTACTGGTGTCTGCAGGGAAACACCTTATCCTGTTACACAGTGATTTTACAAGCGCCCAGACAGTGTCCTGTTGTCCACTGCAGACCCTCCTCACCTTTTTCTCCTTTGTGTATGTCTGCATATTCCAATTACCTTCCCTCCTCTGCTGAGCTCTGATGCCCGAGTACTTCATTGACTGGTCACCTGATCGTCAGAGGTGTCTATCAGAGCTCAAGGCATGCCCCCTCACGGTGAGGCCTTCCTCCATTAGCTCTTTTTTTCTGTGTTTTATTGGCTGCTTTGTGGCCCAGCCCTCAGCAGGGTCTGAGCTATCCATATATTTCCAGGGAGTGCTGCAATTTTTATCAGAATAATACAAACAAGATACTTATAAGTTATAAATATCATCTTTGTATTCTAATAATTTATATAGTCAAAACTCTGCAGTCTGACAGGGAGTATGATGGTAGGCAGAGCCTACCCTGACTGCATGTCCCTGCCACAAAACAAACCACTTTTATAGTTTGATATTGCAATTTCAGTTTGTACACACCCCTCCCAATCTGAATCTCTCTGTACATTCTAAATGTGCCCCACCTGCAGTGCAACATGGATTTGACATAAAGGTGCAAAGTTACTTCCTCTTTTTTTGTGTGAGAGAAGACAAATCGTAAACTCCAATAGTTTCATTGTGGTCTGTGATTGGTACTTCTGTGCACACCCCTCCTCTTATTTGGCCAGGACTGTGAGAAGTACCAATGAAACCTTGTGATAAATAGCTGCACGTAGCAACTCCTGTGGAGCTTCACTCATTGAGGTAAATTCAGTTAGACTCGAGGGGGGCGTGTTGCCTCTGTAACAGCTTGGAGATGCCGCCAATGGCCACGCAACTCTGCTCTCTCGCGGCCTTGTCTCACCCCGGACTCTTGGATTTTTGTCTGCAGCCCAATGGGGCTGCAAGCAATAATCAGTGAGTCAGGCGGTACCGTATGTGTGGCATAACCGCACTGAGTCGCGGTCGAGAGTAAGTAATTTTTAATTGTATTGACCCCTTACTGTATTCTGCAAACGGTAAAGGCAAAAGTAGATTTCATTTTTGTTTTTCTTAATGTTCAAGCATGCTGACAAAATGGTTGTAACATTTGGTCACAGTGATTATGAACATATCAACAATGGAAACATAACAGTGTTAATGTGTTGATAGAATGTTTCTCTGACAATACAAGGATGTTTTCTGTTTAACCTTAGCATAAAAAGGTATAGGTAGTATTTTGCATCAAAAATAGAAACTGTTGCTGCAAATGCCCCTACATTCATAATTTTCTGCAAGGGATGTGACGGCCAGAGGGTGCGAGCAGAAATGAGCAATAACTGCTGGTTTGGGCTGCTCACGGGTTGGTTACGGGTCTCTAGTTCAGTGTCGGACTGGACCATGACGGGTCCACAGGGGAACGCAATAATAGAGGCCCGCAAAGGGGTGTGGCCAGTCACTGGAAGGGGTATGGCCAACTATACTGGGAAAAAATATTAGTGTAATTTATATATACTACTGTGCATGGCAGTCAGATATGTGGGCAATGGAGGTAGTGGTGGGCATGGAGGGGTCATGACATACCTCCCAACATTACCCTCTCCAGGAGGGACAAAATGCTCTGTTCCTGGACTACCCTCTTAATATATGTGCTGTACAGACGGCACAGAGGTAGTGTTTGGTATGGAAGGGTCAAGGGAGTAGTGCAGAATGGTATTAATGACTATGCAGGGGTCAGAGAGGCAGTGCAGATAGGTAGTTGCGAGTATGGATGGGTCAATGGGGTAGTGCAATGAGATAGTGTTTGGTAAGGAGGGGTCATTGGGGTTAATGCCGATAGGTAGTGGTGAGTATGGAGGGGTCAGGGTGGCAGTGCAGAAAGATAGCGTTTGGTAAAGAGGAGTCGGGGGGTAGTGCAGAGTGGTAGTGGTGAGTATGCAGGGGTCAGGCCATTAGTGCAGAGAGGTAGTGTTTGGTAAGGAGGGGTCAGGGGGTAGTGCAGATAGGTAGTAGTGAGTATGCTGGGGTAAGGGAGGTAGTGCAGAAAGAGAGTGTTTGGTAAGGAGGGGTCGGGGTAGTGCAGATAGGTAGTGGTGAGCTGCCCAGTAACCCTTGCAATGCTGGTCAACTGAGGGTAAATGAGACCACTACACATATACTAACGTTATACCACACTGTAGTGGCCCTGATATTATACCCTACTGTAGTACCCAGACTTTATGCCACAATGTAGTAGTGCCAACATATTATGCCACACTGTAGTGTCCCTATATTATACCACGCTGTAGTGCCCAAACATGCCACACTGTTGAGCCCACACACATTATGCCACACTGTTGAGCCCACATACATTATGCTACACTGTTGAGCCCACACACAAGCTACACTGTAGAGCCCACACACATTATATCACACTGTAGTGCCCACATACTTCATACAACACTGTAGTGCCCACATACTTCATACAACACTGTAGTGCCCACATACTTCATACAACACTGTAGTGCCCACACATCCCCACAGTGTACTCACCATGAGCCTCAGCAGCCGGCAGAGCAGCAGTCACAGGCAGCTTCAATGATTCACACCCATGAGGCTGCTGCTGATCTTCACAGGTCAGAGAGGAGCATGTGATTGGCTCCTCCAATCAGAGCTCAGCACATGCTCCTCTGACCCCTCTGCAGAGACTACTGGAATTTATTACCCAGTAGTGCACTGCTGGCTGCATTGTGGTCCTGTCCTGTGTGTGTAGCTGCCGGCCATCACAGTCAGTCACAGCCTTGATGACTGCCCAGCAGGCAGTTACACTGCAGCCTGCCATACCGAACGGCACTGTAGGCCCCGTCCTCCCGCGATAGACGGCGTGGCAACAAATCACTGGGGTCCACTGTGAATTTTACCAAATCCCCGGTGTACCAGTCCAAGCCTGCTCTAGTTGAATAGCTCTAAGAACTTTACTTTGGAGAAAAGACCGGACTTCACAACCCACAGCCCATGTGTCTAGATGTTATCAGGGATATTCCTCCTGTGTGTTATGAATCACACTGGTAACACCATAACAATCCTCTAGAACCAGAATTAATTGCTTCACCTGTAACTGCTGCCTTTCCCTTAAAGCCAAATATTATTATTATTATTTTTTTATTTAAGTGTTCCGCAGTGCTGTACAAAGTACATAAACAAATAGGTTAACCAATGACTTACAGTACAGTACAATACAATACAGGACGAGGACAAAGATAATATATATTGCTACATTAGCGACCATAACACCCAGATAAGAAACAGAGCATAAGCAACCAAGTGTTAGGTGCCCTAGTGGGGAGTAAGAAGTAGATGAAAGTAAAGTAAGGGAAGCACAAGAGGGTAGAGGGCCCTGCTCGTAGGAGCTTACATTCTAAAGGGGAGGGGCAGACAAACAGGTGTGACACAGATGGGATAGACAGGGAGGAAGGAGCATGTATCAGCAAGTTTAAGAAGAGAGCTGGAAGGCTTTGATGAAGTAGTGGGTCTTGAGAGTCTGTTTTAAGGATTGTAGAGAGGTGGAGAGTCAGATGGGAAGAGGGAGAGAGTTCCAAAGGTGTGGAGCAGAGTGGGCAAATCTTGGAGGCGGGAGTGGGAGGAAGTAATCATTTGGCATGAGATGCAGCGTGCATTTGTTGAACGAAGAGGGCGGACAGGAGAGTCATGGGAGGAGGAGGTGGAGAGCTGGGGGACTGGTGGGATATGATGTCCTGACGTGTGGAATCAATTTTAGATGTAAAGTAGGTAGCAAAGTCAAGGACAGAGAGTGAGGAGGGGAGGCAAGAAGGGAGTGGGCAGAGGAGGCAGTTGAAGGTGGTGAAGAGACTGGGGATTTGAGGACTGGGAGGAGCATACAGATATGCATACTGGTACTTGTAATGGCTTATCAAGTGTTAGTATGATTACCATAGGATATATGGCGCACACAAATCGGATATACTGAAACAAATAGAAAGAACCAACAACAAAGTTAAATCTAAATTTCGCAAATGAGAATAAAAGGAAAAACTCTGACAAGGTTATTCAACAGTATCATAGACACAGTTATGATCGGTATACTATAGTAAGGAAACCCCCACCACTGCCAAGTGATGACAACTGAAATACCCAGACAAATACTGCAAACAATTAGAAATTCTAAAGTAACAGAAACTTATCTAAAGTTCTGATATGGCAGAAGAATTATCCGGAACACTCAAGGGTCAGCCCAGGCTGCACAAGATCAGAGACAAGGAACAAGTCAAAATCAAATACCAGGAATTCACAGAACACAGCTTCCAGCATCAATCAAGAGCACGGCTATAACCTTCTGTGCAGGAAACTAGAACTGACACAAGTAAGATACTAAGCAATTTATTTATTATCAGTTCTTTTTATATAGCGCACACATAATCTGCAGCACTTTACAGAGAATATTTGGCCATTCACATGAGTCCCCGGCCTAGTGGAGTTTACAATCTATATTCCCTACCACATCTACATGCACACGAACATACTTACACACTAGGTTTAATTTTTGTTGGGAGCCATCTAACCTACCAGTTTATATTTATTATTATTATTATTATTATTATCCTTTATTTATATGGCGCCACAAGGGTTCCGCAGCGCCTTAAAAAGTACAGAAACAAATGACCACACAAGACAACAATTATTAACAGTACAGACAATGCAGGACAAGGACATGATTTATAAACAATGCTGCATAACACCTAAATAAGCAGCAGGGTGTCAGTAATCAGTTTTAGGTGCCATTGTAAATGAAAGTAAAAGTAAGGCAAGAAGAAGCACGTGAGGAAAGAGGGCCCTGCTCTTGAGAGCTTACATTCTGAGGAATATAATAATAATATTTGGAGTTTGAGAGGAAACCAGAGCACATGGAGCGAACCCATGCAAGCACAGAGAGCAGGGGCGGATTGGGAATTTAAAGTGGCCCTGGAAAAAAAATGTGGAAAAGGCCCTATGCGCGTGCGTGCCCGGAAAATTGGGTGGGGGCCTAATTACAAGGGGTGTGGCCTAATGAGAAATAACATGCCCACAAGCCACTCCCCCATTTTTTCATGCTTGGGGCATGCCCACAGCTCCAGGAGATGATAGCCATGCCCCCAATCCCTCTCTCCATTGAATAAGCACAGAAAGCATGTGAATGAGTATTTTCTTACCTATATGATTTCTCTGCAATCGGGAACCTCTGAAGAAATTGATCCTTCTAGGACAGGCAGTTTCTTGAGTCGGTGATCAGTATTCATGCTGAGATCACATGGTCCGGAAGCCGCCTGTTTGTGTAGCAAGAAAGCCAATGTCATCATCATGCAACTGAGGTTTAACCAAATAATACATAGTAACAGATGTTTTGGGGCTGGACAAAATGGGAGTTTCCTATATTGAACAATTTAATATTAATAAAATATATTTGCTCATTTGGTTCTATTTGCATTAGAATATAGTTTCATTAAAATTGTTATTTACTGAAGATCACTGTGCCCCAGTGTTTTCTTCTAATAGTACCAGCAGTCCTACCATCCTATATGTGTGTCTCCAGCACCATCTCCTTGGTATGTCTCCAGCCTATCCCCTCTCATGTGTTTCTTCAGCGCCTCTCCAGTGCCACCCCCAATTCTCTCTGGCACCAACCGCCGTGTCTCCCCACAGTGCCATCCTCCTGTGTCTCCCAGGCGCCATCATCCTGCATATCCTCAGTGGAGTCTTCCTGCCCTAGCACAGAATAGCCCCCCTTTCTCACACACAGATCATCTCCCCTTAGCACAGAATACCCCCCTCTGCACAGATCATTATCTCCCCTGCCACTAGTATAGCAAACCCCCTCTCCCACCAGACAGATCTCCCTCGCCCCTAATATAGAAGACACCCGTACCCACAGACAGATCATCATCTCCCCCACCCCTAATATAGCAGAGCTTCCCTCCCCATAGACAGATCATTTCCCTCACCCCAAGTAAGGCAGACCCCCGTTCCCACAGACAGATCATCATCTCCTCCCACCCCTAGTATAGCAGAGCCCCTCTCCCCACAGACAGATCATCATCTCCCCCACGCTAGAGTAGCATAGTCCCCTCCCCACAGACAGATTAATTCCCCTAGTATAGCAGACCCCCCCACAGAAATATCATCTCCTCTTAGAACAAAATGAGCCCACCCCACAGACAGATCAAGACCATCTCCCACTCCTGCAGATCTCCCCTGCAGTTCTCATCCGGAGTCTCTCCAGACTGGCAGACTCCATCTCCCAGCAGCCCCATTGCCCTGCACTACACTGCTGCGGGTAGCCAGATTGTCTAGTCTCCGCTCTGCCCTCTCCCCAAGCTGTGAAATTAAACTTAACACTTCACAGCCTGGGGAGGGAAGAGTAGAGAGGAGATGATCGGGCTAAAACCCCTGTTGTAACTTGCCTCCAACTGCCGCTGTCATCCGTGGGACGCACCATTTCTCTTCTTCTTGACTCCTCTGCGGTGTGTAATGCCGCTGGCATGCCAGGCGAGGCTTAAATAGGCTGCCTCTGGCCTCTCTTCTCGCAAGAGAGGCTAAGGCGCAGCCAGACAGAACTGACAGGCAGCCGAGTGCCTGTGAAAAAAAACAAGTCAGTACAGGAGCCGGTGGCGGCGGGTGACGCAAATAAGGGGGCGGGGCCACAGGTAGCAAGCAGCCCCACAGACCAATTGGCCCACCAGGAATATTCCCGCTGAAAGTAATGGCCAATCCGCCCCTGACAGGGAGAATATACAAACTATACACAGTTAGGGCTGTAGTGGGATCAAACCCATCATCTCAGTGCTGTGAGGCAATATTGCTAACCAGTACACAGTCTGTGCTTTAAAGGCTGAGTTAAGGCTGTGGCAATTCTGCAATTTGCAGATGATTGTATAAACAAATCTGCAATGTATGGGCTTCACAGATCGCAGATTGCAACCAAAAAGTGATTGGAATTGTTAAATCAGATTGTCCAACATATTGGATTTCACAGATGGATTGGGGCTGTAGTTTGCTAGTGTATGGACATAATCAGCAGATTTGCAGACAGTTACTAGTAAAATGATGGGCCTTTCAAGATTGGCAGATCTGTGTTTGCTGAAAATGATCTGCAAATCATTGAAAAAGATCTGTAATGTATGGGCGCAGATTGCTAGATTGGAAAATCCTAAATTCGGGCAATAAATCTTCAAATTGTTCAATTGTGGTTTTCAGATTGCTGATGTATGGGGGTGTTAATCAATTAAGTGAATCCTGAATTCCATCCAACTGCTAATGCATAATCCGCAGCACATGAGCAACAGCTCAAGGAAGAGAAGCAACCAGTGGATCATCGGCAACCTTTGAAAGGTGCCTAACTTGCACTTACACCAATCAATAAAGTCCATAGCTGAGTTCAACTCATTCTAAAACTGACCATAAACTAGATCAACTTTCATACAACTAGTTAGTTGGAATGAAAGTCTGGTAAATGTATGGAAGTAAATGACAATTGGCCATTTGCTCCCATACCCCGGAAAATGGAAAAAGTCAGACAAATTTTTTAAATCAAAGAAAAAATTAACTGTTTTCATCTGTTTTCTGGCTGATTGTCATTTACTTCCTTACATTTATTAATCCCAACCAACTAGTTGGGTGAAAGTCGGTCTAGTGTATGGCCAGCTTAACAGTTCTCTCAATATCCTACTTTCAAGGGCCTGATACTTTGGCAAATGAACTGTAAACAACAGCTATGTTGTAACATAAACAATGTCACAATTAATAAAGCTATTGATACGATTTTTCCTTCTAAACTACAGTACCAGTCAAAAGTTTGGACACACCTTCTCATTCAATGGTTTTTGTTTATATAAATTATTTTCAACCTGCGATTCCGGGTTTCATCAAGAGCAGTGTTTAATAACTTTAGTGGGTTTCAATTTTTATTTCTTTGTGAAAAGAATCCAGCATCTTAGTAGATTTCTCCGCACCTAGTTGCACTTTAGAGATATTTTTCCACGGTGTATGATGGTGATTTTTACAGTAGAGATTATGAAGGTCGACTGGTTTAACAATTGTTATTAACCCCCAATTTTTATTTCTTTAGGCGAAGAGGGTAAATATCTACATAATATTATGTCTATAAGTGTATGCGCTTCGTGACCAACTAATCTTTAATTTGCTGACATTGTTAGGCTTTTTAATCTGTACATCCATTTGTTCACCTAATATTTACTGATTATACTGGGGATATCTTTTGAAAGTTTGAAATCTTTGAATATTGTTTATTATTATGATGTCTGATCTGGTGCATGCCATTTGAGATCATTTTTATATTTAAAGGCCTAGTTATCCCAAGTGAAAGCTTCAATTACATTCATATTGCTTAACTCTCTCCACTATTTTACTAAATAAATAATTGCCTAAAATGTTACTTGTGTGTTTGTATACAAACCATAATTGATTTAGATGTATCCCTACTCTACTAAATTACATTTGTTGCTTAGTAGCCCATGTCAGTGGCGTAACAATAAATTTTGCTCCCCCATACCAAAAAAGTTTCAGGTGCCCCCCCAAAAGAAAAACAAACACAGCCAACAACGACATTTAAGGTGTGTGGTTTCATGATACAGTAAAGTGCCTTACACATAATGACACAAAGTAATGCCCTTATAACAAATTATGCCACACCGTAATGCCCTTATTTCACATTATGCCACACCGTAATGCCATACAGCACGATATGCCACACAGTAATGCCCCTTACACATTATGTCCCTTATAATACATAATGCCACACAGTAATGCTCCTAATAGCACATTGTGCACACAGTAATGCCCATTACACATTATGCCACACAGTAATGCCCATTACATCTCACCCTGACAGATCTACTTCACCAACCCTACTCACCGCTCCTGCCAGTCTGTCACCTCAGCTCAAAACAGGTTGCACAGTTTTTATGTCCACGCAGAACCAGATTATTGGGAACATAGTTTATAACCTGTAAACTGCATGTATAAAGTTAGTGCCCCTTATACAGTGCCCCCTGTAGTTGTGCCCCTTATACAGTGCCCCCTTTAGTTGTGCCCCGTATGCAATGCCCCCTGTACTAGTGCCCCTTATGCAATGCCCCCTGTAGTAGTGCCCATTATGCAGGGACCCCTCTGTGCCGCTTATGCAGTGCCCCCTGTAGTTGTGCCCCCTGTAGTTGTGCCCCTTCAATAAGTACCCCTGTAGTTGTGCCTCCTTCAAGTAGTGCCTCCTATAGTTGTGCCCCCTGTAGCTGTGCTCCTTCGAGTAGTGCCTCCTTCAAGTAGTGCCCCCTGTAGTTGTGCCTCTTCAAGTAGTGCATCATGTTGTGTTGCCCTCTCCAGTAGTCGTGCCCCCCCACATCTATCGCCCACCCGTACTTACCTGACTCTGCGCGGCTGTCAACCGGCTATCTCTCCACCTGCAGTGCTGACTGGATCTATATTGATCCAGCAGACGCGGCCGCTCAGGTTCCTCACGTCGCGGGTGACGTCGCCCCCGTGCACCGCATTAATGGGAACGCTGGCCTCTGAAGTGATCGGAGGTTTCTTTAGTCTCCGATCACTTCAGAGGCCAGTGCCCAGTGTTGCAGTGGTGAAACTACGGCCCCTGGCACCCAAAAGCCACCGGGGGGATGCGGGGGCAGTAGTTACGCCACTGGCCCATGTCAATAACAAAGGCTGCAAATTCTAACTGTTTGGTTTATTTATTTCTGACGTGTTTTGAAGATACAGCATAGGAATCAATTATCCATAAACCTTTATAGAGAGAATAAAAAAAAACTTTTGCTGCTAGGTGGTGATATCCTACCGACATGATCACTGAACACTTTCTCCCACCACAACTGTGGGGATCTCTGCTAAACAATTTAATGTCCATAATGACAGTGTGGGAAATGACTCAATCATTCTTGTATATAATGTAATATTTTTGTGTTCTAAACCAAGTAAAGAAAGGGTAGTTGGAAAACAGTCCCAAAATTGCAGACAATAGATGCCGGACCTGTATAATGCATTTATTTTAAGTGTGTTTTAAATCCAATTTATTTTCATAGTTAATGGGATTTTTAGTTTTTGCTTGCAAATGTATCAAAAAGTATAAATTTTGGCAAGCTACTGAAAGGTGAATAAAACGTTAATACTAAGAAGAAATCGAAATTTCCATTAAACAGAAGTCCAGCTAGTCCCCTGGGCCTGACTGTTTTACCGCCGAACATTATAAAAAAATTCATGGGACATCTAGTCCCCCACCTGCACTCCCTTTTTAATGATGTTCTACTCCCTCCCTACGGAAATGCTTGAAGCAAAGATCATCGTGTTACCTAAGGAGGGTAAGGACCCGCACAATTGTGCTAGTTATAGGCCTCCCTTCTCAACCTAGATGTTAAAATCTATGCCAAAATTTTGGCTAACAGGCTTAACCAGGTCCTTCCCTACTTGGTCCACTATAATCAGGTTGGCTTTGTGCGGGCTGTCAGGCACAGGATAATACCCATAGGACCATCCATATCATCAACTAAAGGAGATCTCCAGCTGTTATCCTTTCTCTCAATGATGAAAAATAATTTGATAGGATCTTCTGGAGCTTTATGTCTCAAACTCTACAATCATTTGGGATATCGGGTGACCTCCTGTCTGGTGTCATGGCCCTATATTCTAGCACCTCCGCTACAGTCTCCATCCACAATGTCCCATTCAACTGTTTCCCTATCTTAAATGGCACCAGGCAGGGCTGCCCATTTTCCCCTTTGATCTTCTCCCCGGTGATAGAACCTCTAGCCTCCCTCATCCAGCTGAACCCTAGCATCAATGGAGTGCAGGTTGAGAATACCTCTTTTAGAATTGCCCTTTTTGCTGACGACATTTTGCTTACGCTCACTCAACCTCTGATCTCTTTGCTCAACCTTTATAATCTATTGGACCGCTATGGTGTACTCTCCGGATATAAAATAAACTACTCTAATTCGGAGGCCATGCTCCTCCACATCCCGCACCGGGACGCTGAACCCCTTAAATCCTCCTACAACTTTATGTGGCAACACAAAAAATCAAATATCTTGGGATCTTCCTGACATCACAATATGATTTATTATACCATGAGAATTTTCCACAGCTTTTTATGAAGCTTCAAGCGAATCTGGACTCCTGAAAACTACTTATAATATTGTGGCTGGGCAGGATCATTGCAGTCCAGATGAATATTTTCCCTAAATGGTTCTACCTCTTCCAGACCCTCCTACTAGCAGTTCCCCATGCCCTCCACCATAACCTTCAGAAATCTATCAACCGTTTTATTTGGAATGGCAGATCCCGCAATTAAAAAGCCTATCTCCAGGGAAAGTAGAGGACTCCCTGATTTTAAGCCCTACTACTTGGCCTCACACTTTTCCCAAATTGTTTCCTTCTACCCCCTTTGGAACGACTTCCTGGCTTGATATTGAATCCAACTATATCAACTGTGGGGTCTACAAAGGAAACACTGTCCTCCCTCCAACCATTAAATTCCATCTACACATATGGACTTTATACTCATTTAAATTTGCTATTACCTCCCCTATATCCCCTCTTACCCCCATATGGCATAATCCCAATTTCCCCCCAGGTTTGCATGCGGTCCACATGAAGTCGTGGATAACAGCATCCCTTAAATTTTCTGCTGATTTTAGCTCAGAGGGGATCTGGCTTTCTCACTCAGACCTACAATTGCAATCTCCAGCCAACCCCGAAATCCCTTTGATTTAGCAGAACTTTTTCGGCTCCTTACCACAGGCCCCACTTCTCCACGACCTCACCCCATTTGAAGGACTCTGTAAACATTGCCGATGTCTAAATGGATGATCTATCAAATCTACAGCATTCTCATCGATGCTGCTCTCCCTAATAAAAATCCCCATGTTCCTCCTAGGAGATAAACCTCGGCCCCCTCACCTGACGAGGAGGCTTGGGACGACATGAGACTGGCAATTGCTAAAACCTCTATCTGTACTCGCCTTAAAGAAACCTCTTACAAATTATTCTACCACTGGTACTATACCCCAGTACGACTTTCCCATATGTTCCCCTCTGCATCACCCCTCTGTTAGAGAAACTGTGGCCTTCTGGGTACCGTAGCCCATATCTGGTGGACCTGCCCAGTCCTCAAACCTTTTTGGACCTCAGTTCATTTTATATTGAATAATATATTTGAGGCCATGATTGTGAAGGACCCATGGACCTTCCTTTTAAGTTATTCCCCTCGATCTTAGTAAGCACTCTGTTAATTGTTATCCCATATCTTCGTCGCTCTCTGCCCTAAAGTCACAAATCCAGCATACAGTGGAGATGGAAAATATCGCCTACTATCTCCACGATACAGGCCATATGTTGTTTTTCAAGTATGGACTCCAAGGCTTTCGTACGATAGTACTTTTCCACCTTTGATCTCCACACTCACTACCCATGTTTGACTCATGCGTGGTGGATGGGCCTTCTCCCCTTGTTCTCCAAGTGACACATCTTTCCTTCCAAAGCATCCTGCCCAGCATCTGGTATTCTTTATGGTACCTTCAATCCCTTAGTAGTCCTGTTTGCCACCCCTACACCTTCACCCCACCCCCCACCTTCACCCCCACACTTCTCTACCAACCCCTTTATATGCATTTTTTCTGTTCAACTATTTTATTTACAAAACAGCTTATTTTTAATGCTTATTAAACTTATGTCTTCTCATGTTTGTTTTGGTGAGCTTTCTAAATACAGAATTAAAGAAAAAAAAAACCGATAATACTAAATGTGAACTTTTTTCTTTTCTTTTTTTTACGTATTTGTTTTTTTTTTTAGTACACAAATTCAAAATTTATATATTACAGGTTGAGTCTCCCATATCCAAAATGCTTGGGACCAGGGGTATTTTGGATAACGGAATATTCCGTATTTTGGAATATTTGCATATCATAATGAAATATCTTGGGAATGGGACCCCAATATACACACAGAATGCATTTATGTTTCATATACACCTTATACACAACCTGCAGGTAATTTTATTCTCTATTTTCAATAATTTTGTGGCTCAAGCAAAGTTTGTGTACAGAAATGAAATTAATTTATGTTTCAAATACACCTTATACACACAGCCTGAAGGTAATTTTATACAATATTTTTAATAATTTGTGCCTTAGACAAAGTTTGTGTAGATTAAACTATCAAAAATCAAAGGTTTCATTATCTCAGTCATGCCAAAATGATCCGTGTTTTGGAATATTTGGATATGGGAGACTCAACCTGTACTATCTTTGGTCAGTTAGTTATTAGCAGGTGCAATGTATAATGTACCTTAGTGCTTTAACAGCCAACAATTGATACTAAAATTTTTGTTTTTAAGTACAAATTATTAGAAAGGCAAACAATAAAAGTTACTAGTAATACATACACACAATATCTATTCATCTAGATGAGTATAGATTGCTCACAAAGTACATATATGAAACTACAATCCCAGGTATCCCAGGGGAAAGGAGTCCATTATATTCCACTAATATAAATTTAGAGAGTATCAGAAAGTATTGTTTTCCCCTGCATTATTGATTTAGAAGTATAGGTTTCTTTGAAAGCCAACCATGCAGTATATTTACATCTCCATCTATGGGTGTGTTTCTCTATAATCCATATTATTTCAATCTGTTAAAAACAATTATTTATAGTACCTCAGTTTTAATGGTGATATAGGGGGGAATTAAACTAGCCGCAGTAATTTACCGCAGGCTAATTGATCCCCTGGGGCTATCCAATTCGCCCAGTAGTCAACCCACAGCACTGCACTTAACGCATATTTATTTTCGGGTTTGAGCAGACCTGACCCGAAAATATATACGTGATAATTAGCCTGTTATCGGGTGCAAAAAGTGAGGCAACACATAGGTCCGGGAACTTTTCCCGGATTCTATTTGTTAACATCCGATAACAGATCATTTATCGTGCAAGGAAAAAGGTCTGTAATTGAATAGCCCTGTGTGTTATTGCCACCATTTTTCGCCCCTGATAAATTATCGGGGCTAATTGAATTTCCCTCCATAGACTTAAGTGCTGCTATAAAAGCGTTTTAATGGAATTAGACTGGATATTTTGTTATCGGGAGACCAGTGATCTGATTTGAACACTTGAAAGCGTTATGAAAGGAGGACAAGACAAGGCACCGTTGAAGTTGTTATAGAAATCCAGCTATATTCCATGTTAATTTGTATTTTCTGGAAGCCCCACGTTCTGATACCTTTATCCTTACCCATAGTTGGGCCATTTTAGTTAAGTATCTGCTGGAGGAACCCTGCAGCCATCCAGTTCAGCAGTCAAGCAGTGACTTCCAACTTTAATGGCAGAAAAAATAAAAATAAATCTACGCCAACAAATTACTAAGGACTTTGTCTATGATGTATATGTTGAACATAAATTTTAAAATGCTCCCACGGTTCCAGAGGGAATTCCCGAAGCAACTTCCAAATGTGAACTTTGCAACTTGCACAGATCCAGAGCAGAAATGTACAAACTACAACACCCCCATTTGTAAGACCTTTAGAAGAAAGTCAGAATTAACTCGGTGTTCACTGGGCATGTCGAGCTGTTTCTGATTTGCTGATAGCTGTTTTTACATTTAAGGGGTGTACCCTGTTTTTCTTTGTTGTAGCTGCTCTCACTGTTAATATAGGAAGCAAAGACTGGTTGTGAGACATAGCCCCCGACCCTGTTGTTTATTAGGAAGCCGCTCCCCAGCACACATGATATTGCACAGATGATACAGCATCTTCCTTTTCATACCCACTGTGTTTCGTATAGTACATCTAACATCTTCATATTGAGACTACCTTCTGGGCTCTCCTGCCCTTTGTAAATATAGTATTTGAATTGCCTGTTTCCAAGAACCTCTTTCCCAACTGAATGTGCACTTGAAAGACCCAAGTATATTTGCCTCTAACTATACTTAGACATCTTAGTGATGAAGGCAGACTATTTGCAATCTTCACTTATATCTAGTACATTATTAACAGTGTTCAGCAGATGTTTACTAATTGTTTTTTTTTATTTTTAAATAGTTAATATAATTACTCTCTCTAACCATGTGAGCTAAGATTATAAAATGTGTGGGTATTTCCTTTAAGATCTTTGATTTTTAATGAACACCAGTTATAGAAAGGAACAATCTTCTATATATTGCAGTAAATTGTTACTATTATGAAGTTTAAATATTTACATCCAAACTAAAATATATTGCCCTATCTATACATGTTCTACTTTTAACCTAAAAATGTAATCTCATATTTATGTCTTATTTTCATTTTTCTTTTAATTTCACATACATATTGGTTTTATTCTATTTGGTTTAGCATTACAAAGGCTAGTGCCACATTTGGGAGGGGGAGGCGTAGGGGGGGTACGGACATTGAGCACAAGCATGATTCTTGCATAAAGAAGCTTTACAGGCCTGCACAGAAATGTGTCACTCAAGCAGTGATAAGTCTTATAAAAGCAATGAGCAACTACATAAAGGGCTGTGAATATTTCCAAAGAACACTCCTCTCTAAACAGTGGCTATAAAAAGTCTACACAACCTTGCAGAAATTGCATGTTTTTGTGTAGCATAGCAGTGGGGTTACTTTGGCCAAGGTGCTTGAAGGCAGTATCAATGAATTCGCCTCCAGATCATCTGACTACGCCTGTCCCCTTTCCCTTCCCCCTTTTAAAGGAAATCTTGCTAGAGGGGGTTGGATTGCATTGTGTAATCGGCTAAGGTTCTTTAAAGCTGCCTGTTTTAATTCCACTGGTATAAAACAAAATGGCATTTCTGGAGTCCTATCCGGAACTATCTCTGCACACCTGGGCCTGAGAACTATAATTAGGTTTAGTACACAACTTCTTACAAAACTGTCCAACTTAAAAATAAATGTGTGTGTGTGTGTGTGTATGTATGTATATGTATATATATATATATGTGTATGTATATATATATATATATATATATATATATAAAATACGTGTGTGTGTGTGTGTGTTGCTGTCCTGCAGGCTGGGTATCCTGGCTGAGCATGGAGGGATTTGTAGTTCCAGGACATCTAGAGCTTAGCAGGGCATTTTGGAACAGCCACCCCCATGTACCCTTTGCTGTTGTAGCTCTGTGTAGAGAATTAGGCCGGGCAGTTCCTGCCACTAGATGACAGCATACTGCATTAGGGATGGACATTTGAAGCCCACCATTAAATGATGACTGGGCTTCCACCATTGAAACTTACAATGCAATGGTAACCAACCATCGCATCAAAAGATTTCGATGGTAAAAGCTGTTTATTTGATTCCCCACCACCGTGGTTGGCAAGGGGTGGGACCAGGGGTAGGGGGGTGACTAGGGGTGGGATCAGGGGTGTGACTAGGGGCGGGATCGGGGCGGACCCATGCCAAAGCAAAAACAAACATGCATACTGTCACTGTGACTATATTCTCTATGTAGCAGTGCTGCTGCCGCGCTGTGCTACGGGGGACTGGACAGCATGTATACAGTACACTACTAGCAATACATAGTAACAGATTTATACAATGACAGTCCGGCTCCAGTCCAGCATGCCCGGCACAGGTGGCGGTGAAGTTGCTTACTGCTGAAGTGAGTCAGTCCAGTCAGTGTATTATATTACATCCAGCTGAGCTAAGCAGCGATGACTTGGAGGACAGAGAGACACTGCCACTGCTCCGCTGGTTCTCTGTCCAGGCTGACACAGGGCCCAATTCAGACCCGCTCGTTAACAAGCGATCGCTCGGTGCGTGACGTAGCATGTGTATGCAAATATGCAGTCTCAGAGGCACTCGCTGTACAAACATGCAGACGCCCATCTGCTACTAAAGTCAACCCACTTCACTCTACCAGCGAACGGTGAGATGCCGCTACATAAGGGGAACATCGGTACCATCGTGCACCATAGGACCCAGTCGCACTGCTAAGGTAGACTTGAGGCTACCGCAAGCACTGCGAATGCTGCTGACTTTAATCCAGCCCTGTAATATGAATGCTGATGATGCGTGTTAATTATGAAACGGCGTTCAGACGCTCTGACACGTCTGCGTTCACATAACCACTCCCCCGTCAACACCCCTTAACGGCATCGAATGTCACTCAAACTTGCGGGCCTTTGGTGTGCTACGAGCGATCGCTTCCCGAATGCTGTGATAGGTTTGTGCACACACGCACTGAGTACTTTACGCATGCGGAGTACTTAAACATCGGCGGCCTGTGAGAGAACGCCCGCTTGCGGCTGGGTCTGAATCGCCCCCACAGTGCAGCTAGAAAACAAGACACCATCGGAACACCATCAAATAATTACCATTCAATGGTAGTAAACATCGGTAGGCCACCATCGAATGTTATAAAAACTACCATCAGAGCAAAAACATTGTTGTCTGATGTCCATCCCTATATTGCAGTATGGGTATGCTGGGAAGTAGATAGGACGCCAGATAGGAGGAAAAACACCAATTGTACGAAGATTAAACTTGGCATATCAGTCTACGCTGTTCATACATTGTCAGATAAAATTATGTCAGACAAACAGATATTTTATCTGAAAGCCTGAAACCAGCAGATATTATGGCCATACACTCTGAGATATTATACTAGAAATAAAGCAATAATCTAATCTGAAGGAATTCTCATAGAGAAAGAAACGCGTTAAGTGTGTCCCTGTCTCCAGCTTATACATCTGATGCCGCAAGGAAAACTTTGTGCACTGTCCTAATTACAACTTGACATCCTACCAGTGAAGTCTGAATTCCGGACTGAGTTGCTTTGTCTGTCTGCCCTGCCCCTGCCCCCCTTCCGGGTGTTGTCTGGAGCCCGGGACGGGAGAGCAGTCAGCCGAGTGTGAGCTGCCGGGCTGTTCTCATTGATCGTGAAGCGGCCTAAACAAGCAGCGTCCAATGGACCCTTGTGGCTAGCCGATGTGCGGCGGACATGCAGCTACGGGATTTAACTGACTGAGGAGGCCACTACGGAGCCTGTCAATTGATGCCATACCCTCATCAGGTGAGCGGACTGTTATACACCCCAGCTCATCTATAGCCAGCCATTGCGGCTAATATTATAGTCCTGCACTTCAGCCCTTTATATATATATCCACAACTGGAGGATCACAGAGTGCCTCATAGCACGAATACATGACTATTGTTACTGGAGCAACTTGGCCATTCAGGGTTAAGGAGAGTACACTGCAGTTTTCCCTAAAGAGCCATCAGGGGTGCACCCCGAGTGACTACCTTGTATGATTGGAATGTTACCTTGATTCATTCATTTTTCCTTGATACATCAGCATATAGGAAACGAAATAGACTCTAGCGTCAATTAGAGACCCTTTTTTCATTCCCAACTTCTATGGATGATACAACAATATTGTGCAACTATCATGTAAGTGAAATAAGGTTTAAGATCTTAATTCCATTGTAATATATTAATTGGTTGTTTTAGTGATTTGTACAATTTATTTTTATTATATATTGTCAATAATGAAAATATGAAGGAAATAGTCCGGCACTCCACCTTTATAAACAGATTTTTCTAACTACTGCAATTCCCGGAGTGCCGCTGTCTTTTTCCGCTATATATTGTCAATATCTATGTATTTATGCAGCTGATTGTAGTTATCTAATTGCAAACTGGCTTCACTCATTATTTATTATTTGCTAATGTCATTGCACATTATATGTGACACCGATATAGGAACATTTTAGTTCATCTGTGCTACCTTGCATATTAAGAAATATTGTCTTTTTGATCATAAATAAAATGTATAAAATGTATTACAATAAGATTGGAGTGTGTATCTCTTTGGTCCAGGTCAGGCGATTGGCGCTATCATATTTGCATCTGTATTTCCTTGTGGCTTTTTTTGGGTGGTTGGTGGGCCCCGGAGATAGCTGCCCGCCATTCTTTCAGCTGTGAATTTGGAGGACGCCTTCTATTTCTTTCATAATCTGGATATCGATATCACCAGGAATCCACCATTTGTAATGTAGTGACATTGAGGGTACACACTAGACGATGTGCCCAATATGTTGTCCGATCCAGCTGGGGAGAGCACACTTCTCCCTGGGACTGCATGTTCAGCTGTGATTAGCAGAGAGCACTTCCAATGGGAAGTCACTGCCCTGCTAGGCAGTCCCTGCAGGGGGCAGATTTTACTGGGAGACTGCAGCCTTTAGGTAAAATCCGCCACTGAACATAAGATAACTATAAGTAAGTACTTATCGCTCAGAAGTTGTAATACATCAGGCATTCTTTTCAGCTTGAGAGCACATGGGAAATTGCTGATTGGATTTAGGAGAATTGGCTGCTGGCATAGGGAAGCCAAAATTATAAGGGTTATTATTGTAAATGATACATAGTTTAGCGGAGTACAAAAGAGCAAAGTGAAAACGCTCTTCATTTTTTCAGGATACTTGGTAGGAGAAGCCTTGAAAGAACAGCAGTTAGTAGAACAATTCTGCACACCTGCGGTAGGCATCTAAGATTTCTACCTTTGCATAGTCCAGGAAAGCACCATACAAGGACGTTGTTGTGATTAATCTCTTTCCGAGTTCACCCTGTGCACCATTTCCTCCAATATGGGAATAACTGATATGTCAAAATCATATGTATAAGAAAGCCATATTGATGCAATGTGCATAAAATCTTTGGATTTAACAGATTCTTCCATTTCTATGATTCTCTAGTTATTGCACCTATTTCAATTTGTCATATCATCCAGGCTATCATGGAGTGAAGCAATGGTAAATTCTTGGGAGCACATGGGGGGGAGGGGGGTTGTTTGTGCCTCATAAAACTCATCTTCAACTACAGAGATGCAGTTTCTGCCTTGGTAAACCTTTTATAGTGTTGTGAAGCTCCGTAGAATGTATTGCTTGTTATTTTATCCAAGAAACTGTATTGAGGGCCTGATTGCGAGATTTATGCTAATGCAATCGCAACTGTGATGGCTTACGGATTGTAGTTGCTAAAATATGCTAATGCCTTGAATAACGTAGCTGTTCATAGGGATGCCCACTGCTGCCTTCTCATATATGTCAGACGACGTACAACAGCGTAAACATCTGTAACATCGACACAGATCGGGCAGCCCTGCAGCTTGTAAGTCAAGTCTGACCTGCCTCAAACACTGCGGCTCTGCTGACATGCAGATATCTCTAATGGCGTGAAGGAGCTTGCAATGGCTAATTTATGCATACCCATGAAACGGGCTGTAGTCGGCATTCGGACGTGAGGGATGCCGACTGTCACAATACCGTCGCTGGAATCCCGACAGAGTCGGGATTCCGAAGTTAAGTATCGGGGGTTAGGGTTAGGCACTAGGATGGGGGTTAGGGTGCGGGGAGGGGGAGGTTAGGTTTAGGCACTAGGGGGGAGGTTAGGGTCAGGCACCAGGGAAGGTTCGAGTAGGAGTTAGTGTTAGGTTTCTTAGCTAGTGCTGTCTGGATGTTGCTGTCGGTATTCTGACCAGCGGCATCGCGACCGCCGGGATCCCATACCCAACCCCCATGAAACAGAGTTTAAATGGTCCAGACACGCCACCCCCGTTACCTCCCTCAAACACTGACTTCCTTGCACTCAATTTGTGAGTGAATCCTCTCTGCAAGCGTGATTGCAATACAATCGATGCGCATGCCCAGTTGCTAACAATCACTTGATCTGTATATCGGCATCGTGTAAATCTCGGAATCAGGCCCTTAATATCCAAAATTTCTTGGGCTTCTGAATCGAAAATAAACTATATTTGGAAAGTTCAGAAAGCTCATCTATAGGATCATCTCTTGTTTGAGATGGTGGAGATTGTGGGCGGAATTCAATTAGCCTTGTTAAGTTAACGCTGGCTTATTGATCGCAGGCAGCTATTCAATTAGCCAGACTTATAGGGGATTCTTTTTGGTTCTCATGAGACCTGAAAAGAAATCCCCTATAAGTATGCAGCTAACGGGTGAAAATACCCAGTTAACACATAGGTCTGTGATCTTTTCACAGACTCTATGCGTCAAAGGCCATTGATGCCACTTTTTAACTCATTAAAAGGGGTTTGGGTGAAAAAGGGTTGCTAGCTGAATAGCCTCAGGCGATAAAGCCCAAGGCTACCACACTTTTTCACTGGTGACAAGTTAACTCCCCTAATTCAGTTCTTCCCTGTGAGGGTTTGATAATAAAGGTACATTTATCTTTAGTCTTAGGTGACTGATTTCCCCTGATGCACTTCTGTTGTTTCACCACAACCTTTCCATTTTGTTTTAGTGAAATCTGGGTCTGCTAGGAAGCGCAGGTGTTTAAATAACTCTCACTTAAAATCAGTATATTGAAAATAGGTAAAGTCAGATGGTTGATCGAGGTAGGATGATTCGTATATCAACACGATATAGATGGCTCTGCACTTTACCCAGCTCCTCCACACTCAGTGCAATGATTTAATATCATAAGTTCTCCCCATGGGCAGATTTTAGGGGTCAGGCTGCCCCTAGGCACAATATTATTGGGTGCCCTCTCAAACTTGCCAGACTCTCTCCCTACAGCTACCTGTTTTTTTGGGGCAAAGAACCTCCCCTTCCGGGCTGTTAGATTGCACATGCACCCACTCCTGAGCCTCCCCGTGATGCATCTTGGAGGATATAGGCTTTGAGTTATGTCTATTTGGACACAAAACAATTGGGCCACTGGAAAGCTCTGATTCATGGGGATTGCTGTGCTGCCCCTAGCTAGTGAGAAATCCAGCACTGGCTCACCTCATATTCCTCCATTTGTTCTCACTGTATGTATAGTATTAGGATTATTATTAACCAGACACTCTGGTCTATGTATCTAGGGGAGGTTAATGGCTGCATGCTGTACTCTACTTAATGTTCACAGTAGCACTCACTGGGCACAATTCTATTCTATGCGATGTGAATAGCTATTCAATTGTGTGCAGTGTTTAATCGGAGAATGCCCGTTCTCGTGACTACACACTCTGTTTAAGGCGCGATAACGGGCATTCCCCGACCTAACTTCCCAGCGCGATGCTGTTTTCCCGCCGCTAAGGGCAGAAAACAGCCTTGCGCCGGGACTTTTTTCGGATTTCTGCTCTCATCCCCGGGGGGATGCGAGAAGAAATCCTAGTCGGACTTGGCAGCGTGGTGTATTGAATAGCTCCGGGAGCTCACTCCCGGCGCTATTCAAATCGCATAGAATAGAATCGTGCCCACTGTGTATCTTCTCAATACTGTACACCTACAGCCAGAAAGATGGTATTCTTTTCCCTGAGTCGCCTTTTACTTTTTTGGCTTGTGTTCAGCATCAGGGCCCAGCTGATCAAGGGGGATGCAATCGGGAAACCGGCTGACGTGATCCCGACAGCCGGTTTCCCGACTGCTCTCTCCCTTCGTGGGTTAAATGACAGGCGTTTATATCTAGATGCCTGTCATTTTCCCGACGCCAGGAGACAGGCGCCCGGCATCTCGATCGAAGGTATGCCAGGCGCCGCGAGCGGACAGCCGCGGGGGGGAGGGTTAGGTTTAGGGCACCCGGGGTAGACTTAGGGTTAGGCACCCCCCCGGGAGGGTTAGGGTTAGGCAAGAGGGAGGGAGGGTTATGGTTAGGCACCCCCTGAGGAGGACTTAGGGTTAGGCAGCGGGGAAGGTGGGGGTTGGGGTTAGGCACTTACAGGGGGGATTAGGGTTAGGCACTTGGGGGAGGTTAGGGTTAGGCACCCCTAAGGAGGGTTAGGGTTAGGGGGGTTAGTTTAGTATATACTTATCTGAGGACGATCGGGATTTCCAGCGCTGTTGGGCTGTCGCTGCCGGGATCTGTCCATCTGTCGGGCTGCCCCTGCTGGGAATTTCATACCGATCCCGATCAAGGTGTTAATATGACTGTGGTTTGATATATGCAACCCTTTCATAGGGAAACCTGTATGGTGTTTTCACTGTTTTATGGGTATGTTGTTGTTCAGACTGTAATGGTGCATACACACGGTCAGATATGTCAGATGAACGATTTAACCAACTATTTGAACGATTGAACGATTTTAGACTGTATTAAAATGAATGGAATCGTCCAAATCTGACTGCAAACACATCAGATGTCAGATATCATTATCTGACAAGCGGGTACGCGCATCGTTCATCGTTGCAGGCTCATATGTCAGATTTTCTTTCAGATATGAACGATTTTTAAAATAGTTTTCGTTCAGATCTGACAGAAAATCTGACCGTGTGTATACACCATAAGGCTTCTGCCACAGAGTGAGTGCAGTAAACAGACTTCTTAAGTAGCATAGTGGGGAAGGATCTCTCTATGAGACATGACATGACATGTGCAGGGGTCAGGGGGTGCCAAACTAGGGAGCACAGTCGCCCTGCTACAACACTGTGAGTACTTAGTGGCCAATCTAATACTGTTTGTACTCAGTGACTTTAATCGCCTTTTTTGAAGTAATATTTAATCCATGATTCAAAGCTACATCGGTATTGGTTAACTATTCAAATACATTTTGCTGTGCTGTGTGTCTGGATATGATAAAAAAATATATATTCTGCGCTATGGATGTTATTTTGAAAGCAGCTCCTAATAAAATAATTTCAATATGTAACAAATAAAGAGCGCTTGTGAATAAACATGTATGAATGTAACGCAATACCTGTAAAAAAAAAAAAAAAAAAAAGGGATTAGTAAAAGATGTTTAAAACCCTTTTTTAATTTTAGGAAAGTCCATAATTGACATCAGGGTTCCGATAACATGCCTTGCAGTGCGGTGTGATACTGGAGTCAGACGTGAAAAACTAACTGTCTCTCCCTATATCTGCCTACCTTTAACGGCTTCCGCTCCGTCCGGCTGGTTCCCTGCACGGGGTGATCGTCTTCTTCGTCCGTGTAAACGGCCCGATGCTGCAAAGGTGCAGTGTGATGACGTCACTATGTCTCTGCTGTGTGTCAGATGTGCGCTAAAACCAACGCGTTTCAGGCTCCTGGCCCTTTTTCAAGGATAGCGTTCCATCCTGTGTGCTCCATTTTATTGAAAGATTTAATTGATTCAATTAAAAACCTAATTCTATAATTAGGTATAATTAGGTATAATTTCCTTTTAGAAATAAATAAAAATTAAGGTATTGCGTTTTTGTGTTTTTATTATGAGAATGGTATTATATTATAAAAAGTGATGTAAAAATTAGAGAAATTTAAGCAATGTATAGAATTAATTGATTAATAGGTATTTAAAGGAAAGCATTTATCTCTATATCCATATTTAAACCTGCAGGTTGCAAGGTTTGCATCCAGAAAATCCATTTTGTTTCCTTTTTTCTCAATTCTTTTGAAATGTCACCTCCTCTCCAGTTAGGGCAGATTTTCTGTATGCCCATAAATGACAAACCAGAGGGATTTCGGTTGTGATGGTCTAGAAAGTGTTTGGACACGCTATGTGTCTGTAAACCTTTCTTGATGTTGAAAATATGCTCAGCAATTCTTATTTTTAGTTTTCTTTTTGTCTGACCAATATATTGGAATCCACAGGGACATTCAAGTAAATAAATTACTGCTTCTGTATCACAAGTGATAGTATCCATAATTTTGTAACTCTTATTTGATACATTTGATTTGAATCCAGTTAATGGTTGTGTCGATTGTTTTCTTAAAGTTTTGCATGGTAAACAGTTCAAACAGAAAAAATGACCTTTCTTTTTGTTCCCAAAGTTGGCTCCATTATTTAAATGAGTATGACTTTTCACCAATTGATGCTTGAGGTTGCATGCTTTTTTGTAAATAATTTTTGGTTTTGTTGGAATGACTGATTTCAATTTATTGTCCAGAAGCAATATATGCCAATGCTTATTCAATATAGATTCAATTACATGATGTTGACTATTAAATTGTGTGACAAAGGCTATATTGAAATCCTCCTTTGTATTGCGTTCTTTATATAAAAGTGTATCCTTCCTCTCTTTAAGCGATATCTCTTCTAAGGCCTCTTGTAATTTCTGTTCATCATATCCTTTTTTCAAGAACTTGTTTTTCATTGTTTCACTTTGTTGTAAAAAGATGTCATGTTGTGAACAATTCCTTTTTAATCTACTAAATTGTCCTTTTGGGATATTCTGAATCCATTTTGTGTGATGATTACTGGTATATAACAAGGTATTGTTTCCACTGATGTCTTTCGTGTGGGTTCTTGTTTGTATGGTGTTATTGAAAATGAAGATTTCCAAATCCAAATAAACTATCATGTTCTTGCTAAAAGTTGAGATAAATTCAAGCCCAAAACTGTTATTATTAAGATACGAGAAGAAATCAGCTAAGAGATCATCAGGGCCATCCCAGATGAAAAATAAGTCATCTATATATCGTTTCCAAGATATGATGTTTTTCTGATAGGGGTTATTCTGCCAAATGTATTGCTCCTCCCATTTTGCCACAAAGAGGTTGGCGTAGCTGGGTGCGAAAGACGAACCCATCGCAGTTCCTTTTACTTGGTTGTAGTAATGACCTCCATTCCAGAAATAGTTTTGATGCAAAATGAATTGAATACAGTCCATGATGAAATTAATCTGTGCATTGTGTAAATTCGAACAGTTCGAAAGAAAAAATCTCGTCGCATCACATCCCAGGTTGTGGTCTATACAGGTATACAGTGAGCGAACATCACTCGTGCACAGTATGAAATGACTTTGCCATTTAATGTTTTCCAGATGTTGTAGAATATTAAGTGTATCCTTCAAGTAACTTCTTTGTTGTTGTACTATGGTTTTGAGAAAAGAGTCTACATATTTGGAGACATTGGAGGATAAAGATCCTATTCCCGATACTATCGGGCGTCCGGGAGGGTTAACTGGATCCTTATGCAATTTGGGTAATTGATAAAAGGTTGGAACCATAGGGAATTCTATAAACAGAAATTCATACTCCTTTTTTGATAGAATACCTATTTGAAGACCCTCCTCTAAAAGTTCTTTCAATTCCTTCTGATACCTCTGTGTTGGGTCTCCTTGTAGTATTTCATATGTCTCCGTGTCCGATAAGAGGTTCAACACCTCTGCTTCATACTTTTCTTTGTCCATAATGACAAGTCCACCGCCCTTATCCGCTGGCTTCAGGACAATGGAGTCATCTTCTTTCAATTCTCTAAGTGCCTCCTTCTCCTCAATGGTTATGTTAAATTTCTTTTTTTCCTTACCCGTTAATTTTCTGATGTCATTCTCAACCAATTTTTGAAAGCTTTCAATATGAGGGCCTTTAACATGAGACGGAAAAAATTTTGACGGAGGTTTAAAATTGCTGTGAATATATTTTTGTTCCAATGTTGTATTTTCTTCATTTGGTGTCTTTTCAGCAAAAAACTTCTTGATACATAGTTTTCTTATAAACTTGTGTGTATCAATGTACACATTAAATTGATCTATGGTGGAGTGAGGGGCAAATTTTAATCCTTTATTTAATACAGAGATTTGATGTTTCGACAACTGTCTCTTACTAAGATTGTATATGTTATCATCTTCTGTTTCCGTAATGGCATTTACTGTAACGTTCTTCTTTCTTTTTCCACCCCGGACACCCCTTCTTTTGGAGAAAGTTCCGTTCGTTGTTTTTTTGCTATTGTGGGAGTCAATTCTGGTGGTTTCTTTGTTTCCCAGAGGATACAAAGTGTTATTTATTCTCTCTGAGTGTTGGTTTTCCAGCTTCTCTTTTAGTGGTGTTGGCTTAAAAACTGCAACACCTGCTTGTTCTGGCAGCTTAAGTAACATTGTCCATAATCATTGTTCAGAACAGCCACCTAACACGAGCTCTGCAGACCTTCCAGCGCCAAGATATAATCACCCTTGTAAATTCGTGTTTTTAAATACTGTTCATCTATTTTTATTTCTTTTTTTTGCATTGCAATATCATCTGGCTGTTTTATAGCTTTATAACTGGTCATAGTTTTATGACACAACAGCCAGTGACGAATACTCGCTTAGCTCAAAAAATAACATCAATCCACAATAGTTATAGTTGATGTTGTTAACTGGTAACTCAATTTTATATTCTTTTTTTGGTAGATTTCTTATCCACACAGATTGTCAAACATATGACACATTTACATTGTACAGACAATTAAAGCAATTATTTCTCCTTTAATATCTAACATATATCACTTTCTAATGTAGACATTTCAAGGGGCAGATGGTTTTACAACCTCGTTAAACCATCTGATGTGGAAAATACAACAATGATACAACACTTTCTGTTGCTTTTTCTATTTCATCAATAGTTGAGCAAACATTTCCTGAAGATAATTGGTTTGGGGAGGATGATGTATTATTCACACATGCTTCTTGAAGGGTGATCAAAGCATTGAAGCAGAGATACACTACAACCTATACTGCTTTTACACCTAAATCCTAGGTCTGACCCGAGATTTGGAACACAGGGCCTGATTCAGAACCACACGCAAAAAGCGTGCGCTTGCTCTGAATCAGGACGGCCACTTTTTTAAAAAAATCCGGCCTCCTGGCCGCTCGCATAGCTGTGGGTGACCACCCACAGCTTTTGCGAGCGGCCAGGTGATGGCCTCGACCACCGGGCTTGCGACGAGACCCTTGTGATAGGGTCTCGTTCCCTCAAGCCCCAGTGAGCTTTCGGGCTCTAATAGAGCCGGAAGCTCACCCACTGAAATCACTCTTGATGTCAGTGGGGCCGCCCCCAAATGGCAGGCGTTCCTTCGGGAACGCCTCTGTTTGGTCAGCCACCCCCCCTGCCCGCCTCCAAAATGGGGCGAGCTGTTGATCAACATCGACAGCCACCCCTTTTAAATGTGAGCACCGGAGCGAGTGCTTTTTGTGCTCGCTCCTGGGCTCGCGCATGCCGCGTGTGCGCACTGGCCCACAATCGACCCGCTTGCGAGCAGGTCTGAATCAGGCCCACAGTTCCAAAACGGGTCAGACCCAGGACAGACCTTTTCTACTGCGGCGCTGATCAGGATTATTCCCGGATCAGCGCCGTTCATACTGCACACGGGTGCTGTGGACCACTTCTCCCGGCGCTTGAAGATGACATAATCTCCAGGCGCCGAGAAACCCGGAAATTCCCATCCTGTAAGCGCTACACAGGGTACCTTTACACTGCAGGGTTTCACGGGTTGTTCCGTGTAAAACCCTGCAAGTTACCTGGGACTCCAACCCTGGTCCCTTTTACACCAAGGAGCTACCCGGGTTAACCCTGCAATAACCCGGGTTTTATCTCTGGTGTAAAAGGGGTACTAGTGAACTTCCAATTGGCGGGTGAGTGTTAGCTCTTTGAGACTCACATGGAGCTTTGTATGAATGTGTTTGGTTGTGTGTGGTAAGGCTGAGAACGTTTGTTTTGTATTAATAAATTCAGAACTGTTTTTGCTTACCTTTGAGGGGTTCACATTAGGTTTCTGTAAAATATAGCTTGCCTGATTGTTCTTTAAAAGAGCTATCAACCTTTGTTTTGTCTTTTGTTGTTGTTTTTGTATTGATTCATAATTGATTGCTGGATGCAGCTTTCAGTATTTTTGACATTCTTCACCATAATACCAATATTTTGTCCTATGTGGACACTCATATCTCATTTATACTGTTTATCTTTCTCCTAGACTGAAAAATGCTGTTCCCTTTTTTTCTATACACACACTCCGCTGAATAGAATATCCTATATTGATGATCTGCCAGGACCATCAATGAGCACATGTATATATTTTTTGCAGAAGTCTATGGCTGGTAAGAATATACTTCATGTGACATATTTGTTAAGTTATTATATAGCGCGCACTTATTACACAGCGCTTTGCAGAGCATTTTTAGCCATTCACATTCGTCCCTGTCCCAGTGGAGCTTACAATCTATATTCCCTACCACATGCACACACGGACTAGGGTTAATTTTTGTAAGTAACCAGTTACACAATCTTTATGTTTTTGTAGTGTGGGAGGAAACTGGTGCACCAGAAAAAAACAGCAACACACAAACATGAAGATAACATACAAACTCCACACAGATAGGGGCTTTGTAAGGAATCAAATTTATAACCTCAGCACTGTGAGGTAGTAATGCTAACTACTATGTCAACTGTGCTGCTGTTTTGCAATTTAATAACCATAGAGAAAAGAATTTCTGTGTGCCCCTGATGTCTCAGCGACCTGTTGTGTACGATATGAGCATGGAATAGTAACAGGTTGTATAGAAGTAAATTGTTTCCCAGAGGTTCTACAGTTCTTTTTTTTTCTTCTTCTTAAATGTTCACGGTCACTTAATATATCAGGCTTCCAGCAGTTACACCGCTCTGTAAAAGTCACAGTTTGCTCCAGGCCTCATTGGATTGGTTCCGTGCTTGTCCTGTTCACCCACAGGCTCTCTACTTTCCTGCTTTCAATCTTTAAATGTCACTGCAGTTTCTCTTCATGAGCGATTATGGCTCTAGATTAGTAATTCAGCACAATTCCGCCTCCATCACACCTGTGCCCCGGTAACAAAGTGGAGAGGCTTATTACAACAGTTTTCCAATGCCAAATTAGATTGTGCATTGATTGTGGTTATTTGTGTTTCAATCATAAGACCTGTATTTACATATGAAAAGTAAGTAATCACTTCAGGTGTAAAACGTCTAATTTCCTGATTTGCTCTGCCTGACTTATTTACATTACTTCTGAATTCCTTATATGAGATGTCTTTTTTATGTTTTCATTCCTCCTTTATTATTTTATCTTTAGCACATATTGTATTTCTCTAACCAGAGTAGTAGTAGTATTTTTTGGGGGGTAAGTGCTAAGGTAATGTGAGGTAATTAGAAAGTATTTTGTTTTACAGTTGCAATTTTTGGTATTCCAGAACACTATTGAATTTTCTGTATCACTGCTTCAAATTAATTTGAAACAATTGTAATGTATGTAAGCAGTACTTTCCTTTATTTCAGTTATTGGGGCCTATTCATTAAGCGTAAAAATTAAATGGAGATAATTAGCTTTAGAACTCGCATGGAGTTCTAGCTAATTATAGGTGGAATTCATCATTCCACCTCTCCATAAGTATCTATTCCGAAAAGCTGTCATTTTTGCGATGACAGCTTTTCAGGAAATAGATACTTTTCCCTGCCTA
This sequence comes from Taudactylus pleione, assembly GCA_031769625.1. NCBI lineage: Eukaryota > Metazoa > Chordata > Amphibia > Anura > Myobatrachidae > Taudactylus > Taudactylus pleione. The sequence continues at coordinate 15,564,991 of JAUIMM010000706.1, read as the reverse complement.
CACTAACTTATCGCATCTGGAAACAGTGCTGCGCATGTGCTGTTACATCTGTAAAACCAGCGCATGCGCAGCACTGGCTACAGATGCGTTAAGTTTTGGATATTTTAAATGAATTTCATTGTGAGCACAAATAAATGTATTTAGTGGCCATACTACACTTATGCATGGTTTATATTTTGATGCTCATGATTATATTGCCCTACAGAATGGCAGATTCAATAAACATGTTTCTAATAAGAAGCTAAATGAATTTGAGGAGGGCAGGCGGATTACTGGACACAGAATTAATAAGGTTTTAACAAGCAAACTGAAGCAAGACAATTATTGATCTTTATTTATCTGGATCAAAGAGACACATTTTTTCTGCATCATGAGCATTAATAATGATGAAGCGTTGCTGCATTCATCTGAATTACCATACTGAAATTGCTTTGGGTGAATCGTTCAGCTGTCTGAATGTGAGCAGGTTGAGTTTTAGATTTCTTACTTCCATATGCATGTTGTGGAAGAAGTGCTGGTTTTCGCTGTTGTTTTTGTCAAATGTTTACACCAAATGAATACCTGCTCCTATAGGACTTGTTAAAACATAATGATATCCTCCTGCATCTTTCTTTTCTGAAAGATATGTCTTTATCTTCAACAGTGAAGACTTTGGCAGCAGAGGACCTCTTGTATTTATCTCTCTGAAGGTCTGGTGGTTAAGAAGTGGTTCCTGGAGATGGTTTCTTGTGTGTCAGGTATAGGCGTATATATTTACAAAGTGCTGACTTTGCAACCTGCCACTTCTCAGCAGGTTTGACCTCAAAATTTAATGTGGCATTAATATTAAGTACAAAGCCCAGCGTGTTTTGCACTTAATATTAGTGCCACTTAAATTACTGCTGCTTTGACAGTATATGCCCATTGTCTCAAGGAGCCCAGCACAGTAGGCCTTACCATCACTCCATGTTGCAAAGCAGTGGGGCAGGTTAATTTTAAAACCGTACTTTAGCTTGGAGACTGATATTGGCTGTGCCGCTATGTTTTGTAGAGCATACGGTATAGGAGAGTTTGCGATACAAATAAAAGTATACCATTGACTCTTATTTACATACCGTATATTTGGCCATAGGTCTTGCTCTTCACCAAGAATTGTTGACCACTGATGGCCATATTGCATAGGTTATGGCTAGATGCATAACCAAAGACACCCCTATTCTCCATGTAGTGTTGCACGATTTAAATCAAACTATTTAAATCAAATTATTAAATCATGATTTAAATCATCAGGGTTGCACGATTTAAATCAAATGATGTAGCTGTAGCCCTGGATCGTGCACAAATACACAACTGCACAATCAGTGAGGTCATACACGTGTGGGCAACAGCAATGTAGTAAAGATGGCAAAGGCAAGAGCTAAAATTGCACTCACAGATGCCCACTTGCCTACTTGATCCTAGGTACAGGGAAAAAAAGCTTAGTCCTGTTGATATTGAGACTGCTATAGAGTTTGCTCATGCCAATAATCGTCAAATTATGCTGGTTATCATCAACTTTCGTGCATCCATGAAACCATTTGCACCATACATGTTTGAAGTGGACACTTTACGCCAAGAATCTCCTCTAGCCTGGTGGATGTCCTACGCAGCTCAACTTCAGTTAGACCCTTCTTTAGTAAATCTTCTGCAGCAGATGTTCACCGCAGTTTCATCAAGTGCAGGAATTGAAAGGATTTTTTTAACGTACGGTTTTGTACAATCCAAAACACACAACAGTTTTGGAAATGAAAAAGCAGCTAAGCTGGTTGCATGCTACAGAGCCTTTTCTGTTGAGGACAAACGTGAGGACGTGGACAAAGACTTGAGTGAATTTCAGAGCCTAATTGTACTTCTTAATGCAACTATTTAGTGTGTATTTGTTCTATTATTGTGTTCATTTTGTTACTGTTCTCACTTCAAAAATTGTTCATGCATTACTAAAACAAGGTGTAAACATCTAAACTTAAACCGTTTACTTAAAAAAAAATGTAATAAAAAATGCTATTGAAATCCCCAAAAATCTGATTTAAATCAAATAAGTCCGATTTTTTTATTTTTGTTTTAAAAAAATCAGATTTTTATGCAACCCTGCCATGTAGTGAGTTCATATCGGCTAGATTGGGCCTTAGCTTCCCTAATTCAGCAACCAATTGTCTTACTATAGGACTAACACTGTGAGAGTGGTGATCAGAGACTGTGCCGCATTATACAGTATTACACAGTATCAACCTTCACTCTTTATGCTGGCCCTTTAAATATTTTCCCCATACCTTACATTCTTCATTCAATCAGTCCAGCAGACTGTACCATTCAGAGATTTCAAATGTATTTTTCTTTTCTTACTCCTCCTTCACTGTGCAGAAATCGTGGCTGTAATAACTGTCGTCAAACCTGCAGAAGAGCAGTACTTCATGCTAGTGGTACCAATAAAGGCAAAAGAGTATATATAGAGTAGTGAATAGGGTTACTTAGTGCAAAACAGCAGCTCTGCAGCTTAAATGCAGTTTTGGACCCATTGTGCATGTCGATTTGATTAGATTTCTCCATAAATTGTGCAGATCATTTGCAGAGGAGCATACATTTGCACAGGTAGAAGAGAGGAGTTGAGCAGACTGCAGGTGTTCCTAAATAAGTACAGCGCAGGTACACTAATGCCCCTCATGTTGAGGACCAAGTATTATATTTCATTTTGTGGAGTGAGATTATTGTGATCTGGGGTGGAGATGGTGTATCTTCAGCAATATACACACTTGTCAACCTTTGGGAAAACTAATTTTCAGTGACACCTCTTTGTTTTTTATCTAACAATTCCTTTTTTCATTAAATAAAACAGTGAAACAATTTTTGAATTTGTGTTTGATTTTTTATGCATCAAAACTTAAACTTTCCGTTAATACAATTAAACAGACAAAACACTTTTAATCTTCTAATAAACATATACAAGGTGCTATAAAGTTTTTGTTTCTACGTGCCAGTTATCCTCATGCCTTATGCCAGTGTCCAGCGAGTGGTGCCATAAAAACTCTGCAATTAAAAATAAGTAAATTCCATACAACCTTATTTGCCCATAATTCATTTTATCCATAAATCTAATACAGACGTGTAAAATAGCACACCTGTTTCAGATTTCCATTTTTGCACATTAGGACATACTTGACAAGCATCTAGCTCTCCCAAGTCATAAAACTGTAGAACTCTTCTCCTGTGACAAATAAAACATAAGAGATTTTACTTATAAGCCAATATGAGCAAACCTTGTAACTAGTAAATATACCCAATTATTTAGTGGTTAGAAGAAACCTATATAGCTGCAATAACTTGTAATGTAATCATTTTCTGAATTAGTTTATCTGGATCATATTGAGGGATATTGACCCACTCATCTTCAGTTGTAGATTTGCTGGTGTGCGGAGGATCATTGTGCAGTTTCATGATTCTATTTTGCCAAACTGCAGGTGACAGACAGATGGCTTCATATTTTCCTCTAGAATAGTTCATGGTGTACTTGGAAGATGTCACTGTCTTGTGGTTGCAAAACAACACAGATTGATCACCTATACCTACTGTGCTTGACAGTGTTAGGATCCTATGGACATATACTCTGTTTAGGTATTCGAGAAACATTAGATAACAATAAATGAACCTGTGCTTAACTCCTAATTGGTATGGTTAGCTGCGGACACAAGGAGAGATTCCCACTCTCCTAATTCTGATCTGAATAAATACAATAGAGTCTGTGCTTAACCAGTAGGTGTTGGATGATGCTATAATGAGAAAATAGTAAGGTAATGAGAATGAAATAATGCTCGTGGGCAGGAGTGATGTGTAAAGGCTTTATTGTGCCATAAAAATGCAGGGCGGAGGGATGATTGATAAGGAAGACACAATGCTTCCTGGTGATGTGGGAAGGGAATAAGGATATGATGGGGCTGAAGCTGGTGATGAGGAAAGGAGGGGGGTAAAACAAATAAAAAATAGAATTTACTGAATCAAAATGTCCGCTTGTAAATGTCCTGGAGAACACTGTCCTAGTGGGTATTGTGCTCTGGAGGGGCGGCGTCCCGAGCCCTCCGGTCCAACAACTTACCCGGTCTTCTGTGTCTACTTTAAGGTGAAATCTGTGGGTTCCCTCTGCCCCGCATTTTTATGGCACAATAAACCCTTTACACATCACTCCTGCCCACGAGCATTATTTCATTCTCATTAGCTTACTATTTTTTCATTATAGCATTATCATCCAACACTTACTTGTTGAGCGCATTCGAGAAACATGATTACAAGCACTTTGGTGGTCATAGTTCCAGATGCCTTGTGTTATGTTCAAATGCAATTTTGCAAACACAGCCTATACCACAATTTGTATATATGAGGTATGGCTATTAAATAACAAGACTGATGCTATAATTTCTGTTTAGTTATATTTAGTACATTTTATCTCTGTTCCCCTTCTATGTACTTTCCTACTTATCCACACACAACTGCATTCTTATTTTCCATTGGTCAAAACCGTGCTGTAGCTTAGTCTCTCACAGCTGTCTCAACAGCTCTGTCGTTTTATTCTTTACCTCAGTAACTGATTGAAAACTGGTTCCCTTGAGTACAGATTTGACTTTAGGGAAAATAAATAAGTCACACGGTGCTAGGTCTGGCGAGTATGGAGGGTGTTCTAGCACTGTAATTATTTTCTCAGCCAAATACTTCTTCACAGAGAGAGCTGTGCGGACTGGTGCGTTGTCCTGATGGAGGATTAAACCATTTCTCCACATCTCTGGCCTCTTCCTTCGGATCCTGTCCTGCAAAGTGCTAGAACATTTTTGTAGTAATGTTGGTTCATCATTCGGATGCTGAGTCGACGGTCAATTTGAACAATTTTCTCAATTTTCTTCCACTTTTTCATTTGTGTTTGATGTACAGGGCCTTCCGGGATATTCATCATCTTCAACATCCTCACAACAGTCATTAAATCTTTTGTGCCATTCAAACACACATGCACATGACATACAATCTGCCCCATAAGTGTGTATGTATGTATGTATATATATATATATATATATATATATATATATGTCTCTTCATATTGGTATGTTGTTAACACAAAACTGAATGCTCCAGAACAAACTACCAAACGTTTTGGCTATTATATACAGTGTGAGCACATCATATAGGAAGTGCACTTAATTAGCAGCACCTTACTCAAATTCTGAGCATTACGTGTGTACTTTTTCCCACATAATTGTTCGTGTTGGCTTAATTTTTGTTGAGTAAAACATTACAAAATAAAATAACCTATTTTAAGGATTACTGGTCATCGGAGATTAGATTTGGAAAAAAAATTTTTTGGTGAGGACTCGTAGATGATTGTTCATGATGTCCCGATATGTAAAACAGATTTTAAAGAGGGTATAGTTTATTTATTACATGACTATGTTCCATTGATAATGCCATGCAAGCTGCTGGATATAATTTTCATTAATTAATAATATATGACTGATTACATTAAAATATAATAGTGTTGATACCAAAAATATGCCATGTCAGTGAGGATGTCCAGCAATACTCTGATAGTGGCATTACCTAGACAAATTCCCTGTAGAATGACCTTGAATAAATTAAGTGGCACGTTGATTAACCACAGTTTGATTTTCAACCTTTTTCAACTACAGATGTCTTTGCTCATCTAGCCTCAATATGCCACGCAGCGCGATATGCCTGGTGTGAGTGAGCCGCCAGGTCCCATGCAACTCTGTTAGCGTCGGGTGGCTTTTTCCCAAAAAATATGTCTAAGTGACAATGCAGTGCGACTAGGATGCACTGTTTTCATAATCTTATCCAATTTCATATATTGTAATATTTTTTGCCTTCTGTATTTTATTATTATTGTTGTTGCTATATATTATCATCATCATCATCATTTATTATTAAGTTGCTGTATATAGCAAAAGACACAGGCAGGGTAAATGTAGCAATAAAATAATAAAATAGTTACAAGTGTAGGCATTGTTGCAGTGTATTCCTATTGGATGAGTTAGAGAGCCTAATGGGAGGGATGAAACAAGAGGAGGGAGGGCCCTGCTCAAGATAGCTGACATTTTAATAGGGAATGTGGAGTCATGAGGAAAAAGGGAAGAAAGATAGACCAAGGGCTAAAGGAATGAAGGGGGGATTGCTGGATCAGGTATGGGCATGATCTGGTAGGCTACAATGGAGAAGTGTGTTTTGAGGCAGTGTTTGAAGCATTGAATGATGGGGGAGAGTCTGACAGAACGAGGGAGAGTATTCCATAGGGTAGGCACAGAGCAGCAGAAATCTTGGATGCGGGGGTGGGAGAAGGTGATCAGCATGGAGGTGTGGGAAAAAGCTGTAAGGGTGAGGAGTTTAAACTAAATCCTGTAATGTATAGAGAGATAGTGGAGGGATTGGCAGTGAGGGGAGGTAGAGACAGCAGCGTGAGAGAAGGATTAGCAGCAGAATTAAGAACAGATTGAAGAGAGGAGAGGCGGTTGAGGGGAAGACTAAAGAGAAGAAGGTTGTAAGCAAGGTGAGAGATGAGGGAATGAGCAAGTGTCTTGAAGGAAGGGTCGAATTCTGGTGATGTACAGAGATGGAAGCAGTTAGGAAATGCTGAGCAACTGAATATGAGCAGTGAAAGACCAAGCAGAATCAAGGGTGACGCCCAAGCAGCAGACTTAATGGACTAAGTAGTTAAGCCAGGCACACACTAGACGTCCTGTGTACCCAGCCGACGGAAGATGCGACGAACGACATAACGTGCAGTCTGTACACACCACATGATCTGGTGAACAACTGCACGATGTCATTCCCCCGCTGCATCCACATGCATGGGGTCGTCAGTCACTTGCTCAAATTGAGCAGCATGTTCAGCAGATCCGAGGATGCGATTGACAACGCCACGACCAACAATGATGGAGAGGGTGGAGACATGAGAAGGATGGAAGACAATGAACTCATGAGCTTAGTCTTGGACATATTAGGCTTTAGAAAGCATTGAGACATCCAGGAGGAGATAACGGCTATATAGTCTGAAATGCATAAGACAAGGGAAGGGGAGAGGCCAGTGAAGGACGGGTAGATTTTAGTGTCATCAGCATAAGAATGTTACTGAAGATCAAAGGAGTTGATAAGTTCACAGAGAGGTTGTGTAGAATGAAAAGAGAAGGGGGCCTAGGACTAAGCCTACAGGGAATGGGAGTGTGGGGAGGAGGAGTTGGGGGTTGCAACCGAAAAAGAATGTTTAGATAGATAGGAGAAAGCCAAGAGAGGATTCTGTTATGAAGACTGCGGGCCTGATTCAGCAAGGATCGTTATTCTGCTTATACGCACACAACGCAGTTGCTAATATCAGCGGTGATATGCAAATAATTGCATTCGCATTGCGATCGCAAGCTAACATAAGGAAGCCCACTTCCCCTAACTCATATCCGTATACTTTGGCAACATAGCGAAATAATCAGTAACATAACACAGCACGTCGGGCTTTACACTGACTTTGGGTGCCATTTTAAATATTCACCTGCAACCCGCTGGGACGCAGCATCTTACAGAAGCCGCTGCTTCATAAATTCTGCCCGAAGTGTCAAAGGCTGCAGAGAGGTCATGAAGGATGAGGATAGTGAAGTGACACAAGGCAAAGAAAAGGTCATTCGTATCTATTCCCAGTTGATCCTCAACTATCCTGGAAATCTAGCCATCTTCCAATTTTGCACCCCTTTCTCCCATTCTCCATCATGCCACACAGTGTTTACTGAATGTTTATAATTCTACCAGCCCAATAACATGCTGCTTTCCAGAGATTGGGAGAAGGAAAACCCCAGAGCTTTCTTAGCTATGCTGGATACTTTTCCTCTATGAACTCCAGCTACCAATCAGAGTTTACTTTCAAGCTAGAATTCAACCAATGGCACTGCTTACTTGTAATTAGACATGCACTGAATGGCGGAGAGTGACGAGAAAGTGTCTGGGTGTGTTTAAAATAATGTAATCAAATAACTACTCTGAGCTATAGACAGAGGACTTCATGTGATCGGGCTCTGTGCTGTATATTGGTGGTTATCCAATGATGGAGTACAGGATTGTGTGTTGGTGGCCACCATGTAATTGTGGGTCTGTTGTGTATGCAGGTGGAAGTTAGATGATGGAACTCAACACCTTATAAAGTTGATTCTGGGACTATGCTTTGTGTGCAGATCATGGGTCTACTAATTAATAGGTCTGTGTTGTGTTGGCTTATAGCTCTATTGCATTGCCATCTTCATACATTGGATCTGTATACCTACTATCTGTCCACAATCCTGGCAAGCCATAGCTGCAGCTTGCTTCATATCGCCCTCATTTGCTTGCCCACATGTTGATGTCTGTGAATTTCGCTATTGATTTGTAGCCCACACACTGGCTGCAATATACATGATATTGTTCCCACGATGGCAAAATTAGGATGTATATTCAATTAGGTGCGAGTTTGCCAAAAATCCCGCTCCTGCAGGTGCAAATTTTTTGTTATTCCATTGGGTGTGGGATTTTGATATATATATATTTTTTTGAGCGCCTCCAAAGCTGGTCAAATTTGTCCTACTGTAAAATCCATATTTTTTGGAAAACTTGTCGGCACCTCTCTGGACCACTGTGGCCACCCCCTCCTAATGATTAAACAATTGGAAGTTTCCAATTAGCTTAATTAGGGCCTGATTCAGACCCACTCGCAAGCGGCTGTCCGCTCGCAAGTGGGTCGATGGTGTGCACTGCGCATGCGCACGACGGAGGGAGCTCCGTCGTGTGCATGCGCCAGACGCGACGAGCGAAGGACTTTCCCTCGCTCGTTGTGTCTGATCAAAGGGGGCGTGCTGTCGATGTTGATTGACAGCACGCCCCCTTTGATGGGCGTGCCTCCCAGACGGGGGCGTTCCCAAGGGAACGCCTACCGTCAGAAGCCGGCCCACTGACATCACTAGTGATGTCAGTGGGAGTGATTTTGGCTCTGATAGAGCCAAAATCACTCCGGGCCTTGCGGTTGAGAAACTCAACCGCAGGCTCCGGCTCGCAGTGGCGATGGTCGCGATGGTCAAGACCATCGCGGCCATCAACCTGCACGCTCGTATACGCTGTGGGTGGTGACCCACAGCTATACGAGCGTCCAGGAGGACGCTCCATAATTATGGAGGACGGCCCTCATTCAGAGCGTGCGCTCTGCTCAGAGCGTCCGGCTCTGAATGAGGGCCTTAGTCCTTAATTACTCATCTTCTGAAGTGCTGTCCTCCTCCTCAGTCTCTTCTCCAGCATCGCAGACAGCTTCCATGGAGCGGACACAAGACGGGTTCTACTTTGCTAACCCTGCATCTCACTACCCCAACCTTGCACCAGCTGCCTGCAAAGACTACACTACCCCTATCCCTGCTCCCGCTGCCCGCACACACTACCCTACACTGCCCCTGACCCTACACCTGCTCCCAACACACACTACACTACCCCTATAACCTTGCTCCTGCTGCCTTTACACACTGCACTACACTACCCCTAATCCTGCATCCGCTCCCCAAGCACACTACCCCTAACCCTGCACCTTCTGCCCACACACACACTACACTACCCCTAACCCTGTTTCTTCTGCCCACACACACTACACTAACCCACATGCACTAAACTACCCCTAGAAGTAAAAATAAAAATGGTGTGTTGCGCTTGTATTTCCGCAGCTCAATAAATAGTGGTCAGATTAAACATATGGGTATATGAGTGCAGGTATAGATTAGAATTGGTGGACCGCACAAATAAAAATATATGAATTAATGAATAATCAGCAATCAATAGTAAAACATAAAAATAAATAAATTAAAAATAAAAATAAATAAAGAACAAAGATGAAAATAGAAAGAAAAAACAGCAAAGGAGAGAAAAGGCATGAACAGTATTATGGAATTAATATTTATAGTCTTTAATGACTAGTTGGGGGTGTGCCAGTACTGCATGTACCCCATGAGGGTTCCGCTGTGCTATTGCCACCTAACTCACCCTAACTAGCTCGGCGTTGACTGCTGACTTTAGCTGCAGATTCCCATCTGAGCCGCGATCACGTGTCCCGCCGGGCTTGCGCCGCTTGTTGACAGAGGGCACCGGGGGATGTTCAGTGGGCTTGTAGCGGCAGCGACAGTTCTTTTCCTGTGCACTCCTTCCAATCTCCAACGCCTTTCGGACCTTCCACGGGTCCTTTGTCAAGGATGAAGGGGGTGGGCCTTGGTATGGCTTTATTTATAGTATGACTAATTAGTAAAAAGAGTTAAAAACCGGATATCTGGTCCCGGAAGTTGCGGGAGGGTTGGAGGCAAAACTAAACTACCCCTAACCCTGCTCCCACTGCCCCCACACACTACACTACCCCTAACCCTGCTCCCACTGCCCACACACATTACACTACCCCTAACCCTGCTCCTGCTGCCCACAAGCACTACACTACCCCTAACACTGCTCCTGCTGCCCACACACACTACCCCTAACCCTGCTCCCACTGCCCACATGCACTACACTACCCCTAACCCTGCTCCTGCTGCCCACATGCACTACACTACACCTAACCCTGCTCCTGCTGCCCTCACACACTACACTACTAACCCTACACCTGCTCCCCACATACACTACAGTACCCCTAACCCTGCTCCCGCTTCCTGCACACATTACACTACCCCTAACACTGCTCCCGCTCACCAAACACAATACTCTACCCCTAACTACTCCTAACCCTGCTCCTGCTGCCTGCACACACTACCCCTAACCCTGCTTCCGTTGCCCGCACACACTACACTACCCCTAACCCTGCTCCCGCTGCCCACACACAACACACACTACACTACACTATCCCTAACCCTGCTTCCGCTGCCCGCACATACTAGACTACCCTTAACTCTGCTCCCGCTGCCAGCACACGCCACACTACCCCTAACCATGTTCCCGCTGCCCGCACAAAGCCTCAAGATTTTGCCTGCAAAAACCCCAGCAACCAATTCTTTTAAATTGGACACCGTGGGTATTGGGAGCGTGCATATCCATGATAATCTTACATTTGGCGCGAGGGCAGCATAATTTTTTGCGTGCAAAGCCTTGCGGCCAATTGGATATGCCCCAAAATCTGATTCTGTAATTTGATCTTTTTTCAGTAACCTTAACAGTTGTCTAACAATATGGGATAGCATAATTTCCAGATCTACTGTACATTAGAGCATGTTGTTCCTTTTTGTAGATCTTGCCCTTGTCCACCAGTTCAGCGTTGACATAAATAAAACATAAAAACAATTTGCAACGGAGAAAAAACAAACATTTGCGCATATGATGTCATGAAAGACAGTGGGCCCGATTAAGAGGTGGGCGCAATGTCGATGTCGGATGCAGTGGAGCAATTTTCTTTCCAATGCGTCACAACAGCACTACGCACACGCGGTGATTGATTAGTTACAGCAGATGCAGTGAGGATTTATTTGCAAGTGACAGGTAGTGACCATTTGGAGGAGGTAACTGGGGGTGGCTACAAAAATTCAGCCGCGTCGCCACATTTTTCTTGGCGACAGCCGCTGCTAATTTGTTCGCAGTTGAACTGGCCCCGGCGTGTTAAGGCTCAAATACCCCAACCCCCAGACTACGGGGTCGCGGCATTGTGAAATTCAACACGTTGGAGTACCCTGATTTGCCCATCACTATCAAAGTGTGAAGTTCCATGGTGTGACAGCTGTTCCCGATGTTGCGTCTTTTGTACGTGAGCGGCAGATCTGAGACACCGACAGTAGGCGTCTCTGCACATAAAACAGCGGCTGAGTCATTACTACTGTATATTTTCGCAAGTCTGCTGCGTCCAAAATCACAGTTGCAAATGCATCCACCTCTGTATAATGCCCAATGTCACCTTTTGTGTTTTTGTGTCGCATTTGTAATTTTGAAGTTGCACTCACCATTTATGTATTGCTGACGGATGGGGTGTATTTGTCCAAGGTCAAAAAGTAATTCATTTTTAAATGGTAACCGGCTTTAACTTCCTCTTTCATGGCTCCATTGTTTCAGTCGTTTTTGCCCTTGGCCACAAAATTTTAAAGAAGTTTTGTAGCTTACAATTTTGACTTCTGCACGATCACTCCTCCACTACAATCACATCCTTAGCAGCCGTTTAATTACTATTGTGTTCAGTTACTATGCACGGAATAAACAACTGTGCCCGCCTTTGATGATAATTTTTATAACCATAGTTTATTGTATTTTTGCAATCAATAGGTAGCAGTATGATATATATTTAGATTAAACTTATTGTTATTAAGAAACACAATTATATATAGAACCACAGCATTAGACAGCAGCGTGAGACTAGTATAGAGAAGTAGACTGCTTCTTCTAATCATGCTAATTTTCCTTAAGTAGCCTTGAAATGCTCTGATATTATTATTATCTCTAAAGAGACATTACTGTGAAAATGAAACACAACTGGTGCTTGATATATTATTGAGCACTAGGAGCACTGTTGCATTAAATGTATGAAAATATATTTAATTATACCTTGCACAAGAAAACCGAGTGGAATCTGCATTTCTTAGAATAACTTGTACCCACATGTTTAAATGAACATTTCCTATGATTATGATTTAAATATTAATGAAGTAAACATATTTAGATGAAGTGGGGTTTTATTTTTTGTTTGCATTGGTCCTATTAAGCATCATGTGTGTTATTTTATGTGCAGATGTGTCCTCCTACATCTATCCTAAATACGACACGCAGTGCGGCATGTCTGGCGTGAGTAATCCGCCAGGTCCAGTGTAACTCTGCTAGCGTCAAGCATTTTTTATTTTTTTTTCCAAAAATATGTCTAATGCTGGCCATACACGCTACAATTATCGGGACGATCCGCCCGATATCGGCGGATCGCCGCGATAATTGTAGCGTGTGGGGGGGCAACCGAGGGTTAAATATTGCTCGGTCGGGCATGCTGGATTGTCCAGCATGCCCGTCCGATGCGATATTTAGCGGGTAAACAGTCGGCCGCATCGGGCAGTGTATGCCCAGCGCAGCCGACAGACAGACATTTCCTGTGTTCCTTCCTACGGAAGGAACAGGGAAATGTCTCCGCCCCTGGGGGCGGAGCGCGGATGTCGGGCTATACACTGTGAGATTTCTCTCACAGTGTATGCCGGCGACTTCTGTGGCTGGCAGGCTGCCAGATAAAATGTCTGTCGGTCTGACAGACATTTTATCTGGTAGTGTATGCCCAGCATAAGTCGCAATGCGATGCAACTAGGATGCACCAGGAAGACTATGCTGATTAATGTGATGTGTGACACTTGTATATCTGTGTGCAACTGAGTCTGTAAAGGGAATTTGGCGTGGAAAATAGCTGCGGCCGCTGCACCGTTGCACTTTATATGCTGAGTGAGAGACTCATTCGCACAGATATTAGTGTCTTACATGGAATTAATCAGCACAGTCTCCTGGTGCGTCCTAGTCCCCTTACTTTGCAATGTAGACACATTTCCACACAATGAGACACGAAGCCTGGTGCGCCAAGAGGGGCTGTTTGGTGAGGCTGAAGCAAAGGTGTGCGAGGACACATCTGTACACACAAAGCTGACACTGCTGTCCTGTGATAAAGTATGAGTGTTTGTAACATAAATACCGCTGCTTGCTGTCAGAGGACGCATGGTGCTTTCCCTTTTTCATTACCATCTTTTCTACAAGCTGCTATTAATGATTTACTGTCTTGCGCAGCTGCCATGGCTAACGCAGTAACATGATATATGATGGGAAATGCCCAACTACTAGAATGTTCATTCACAACCCTGAACCCACTCCTTCCTCCTTCTCATGTACACAAAGGGAGGGCTCTGACCATACTTGTCTACTCTCCTGGGAGGCTTCCGATATTTTGGGTAATCCCCTGCGCCCCCAAAAGAGTAGGCAGATCTCCCGCATCCCGCCTATTTTCTAGTGAAGTGGGCAGGATGGGGAAATTTTCCTGAGAAGTTTGCAGGTCCGTATGGGGGGGCTAAATGACGTAAATCGTGTCATTTAGCCCTGTCCCCTCCTCACGGACCCGCGAATCGTGGGCTTTTTGTGTAAAGGGGGCGGGGTCTAATTACGGCTGTAACCTGGCCCTGCCCCCCTCGAAGCTGAGAGCAGCAGCTCCCCTCCGGCTTCTCCCGGAAAGGATTCCTGAAAAGCCAGTAAGTTTGGCTCTGACTCTCTAGGGTTTATTCAGTTTCCTATGATGGCTGCAAGGTGCCACTGGAACATTGGCAATATGCTGACACCAACATCACCTATTATTTTCCGTGCCCATAGAGGTGCACAGGAAATTTGGCAATGTTGGGTTATCGTATTCCTACCATGATGTTCCCAGACACACATTGCGGAGAACTGAATGCAGGCCTTTGGTTAGGTGACTCTCTCATAGATCTCAAGCTTGACTGCTAAAATGCAAGTGTTGCATCGAAGAGCCTCCTCCTAAGTCAGATTTTTATTGTTTTCTTTTACCTGTTATGTTTATTAACAACTATATATACAAGTAGACAGCAGTAAGGCAATTCAAGGAAAATACCATATTAAATTTAAAAAAAAAATTGGATTGTGGCTCAAAAAGCTGATTCCCAGATATAATCTGGGTGCTGCGAAGGGGAAAAAAGTCATTTAGTAAAAGTAGTAATGAACCAGCACTCCTTTCAACACCTAATATCATTTTTAAAGAAAATGATTTTTCTATCTGCATTCAGGAACCAGGTAGGTGAAGAATGAAGAGGCCAATGCTTTGTATGCATTATAGTGTCTCACAGGAGGTAGCGTAGTGGTCTATGAAAGATTTTTGGGTCACCATTGCGGTGTGCGGGTATTTGTTAGCATTGTTTTCATGTGCAATGGCAGCTGCACGAGTTAAACATATCTGGTAGGATGCCAGCAGAGGCATCCGAGCGAGTGTATGAAAAGAGCAGTGTGCTGCCTGCGGTGGGAATGGCGGAGTGTTCTCTCGTGGTGCTGAGAGGCCAGCACATTCACCTTCGGCAACTAACGGAAGACACAGTTCAAGCTCACTCTTAGCTGATTAAGAGCCTTCCTGAGTTACGCAGCTCGAGGGACCACCAACCACAGCTTTTATTTGTAAAGTACCGTGTTGGCTAAATATGAGCAGAAGATAGCTGTAATCATTCTCTTCAGGAAGTTATTCCATTCATTCAATTTATCTTAAAGGACGACTATTCTGGAAGCAAAATTGTTAATATGTTGGCTGATTAAATTCCAGAATTTCTTGATACAGCTTGCTAGTAGTAAAATGTATATTGTAATTTTAATATTTCTTAGTTTGATAATTGTACTTCTTCTCATTGATGTTTTGGTTTGTGTGTGTCTATAACGTAAACTTTCATATGTTATGTGAGAAATAATTCTTTGGCACTATGTGCTGTAATGCGTTTGTCGTCCGTTATTCTGCACCTCTGCTGTACGTAAAACAGGTCTTAGAGGAATCCAGCACCGTTCTATCAAGGGAAAATGGATTGTAATAAAAATTCCATGTAAAAAATTGTCTTATCTATAGCTTTGTACAAATAGTAAGGACTAATTCAGTCTTTGGTACCTAAGCTCACAACTGTTCCAATTTCAGCAGAACAGTCCTGAGTCTGCCTGCATAGCAGAGAAGCATTTTGCATGTACCTTCTACTATTACACATGCCAATCACTAGGCGTTTGGAGGTAGGAGGAGGCGGCTTAGGGGCAAGCTAGCGCTTAATGAAGACTCCTGTTTCCATTCTTGGATCTGTAATTGTACGAGGTATGAATAAGGCAGATTCAAGTGGTATTTTAGCCTGTTAGTTTATACTCAAAATAACTATTTAATGTGATGGTAAAGAATACATTTTCTATAACACAAAATAAATGGTTTTGTTTTTTTTGCTGCTCATTCACACATATGCAGTAGGGAAATAGGTAAAAAATGCAGAAAAGTAACAAAAATGCAGAAAAGGGCTGCACCCTGCCTGATTATAAAGTGCTAAAATGCTCCCTGCACTTATGGAGGCGCCCCACTAATTACACCCTGTCCTCAGCTGGCACACAACGCCCCGCCTTCTGCTGTGCCTCTGTCTGTCTCGCCGTCCACCCCTGTGGGCCACAGCGTCCAGCAGGGGGGATTTGTGGATAAACAATGGGATGTAGTTGACATCCCGGTGGTTGGGGCGCTGGAATCCCGACAGCAGTTGGAATCACTGTGCCAGAATCCCGACTGCGAGCAACCCAATGGTAAGTATTATGGTTATGGGGAGGGTTAGGGTTAGGCACGAGGCTTAGGCTGCAGGGGGTGAAGGATTAGTGTAAGGCTGCTGGGGAGGGGTGTTTAGTGTTAGGTTGTGGGGGAGAGGTTAGGGTTAGGCTGTGGGAAGGTGGGTTGGGGGGAGGGTTAGGCTACTTACCTTTGGGCATCGGGATTCTGACTGTCAGGATGCTGCTGTCTGTATTCTGACCGCCGGGATTCCGTACCTAACCTTGAACACTCGTCGCCGGGTGAATAGATGCCATGTCTATGCGCATGGCATCTGTTCATAGTGCGGGGAGAGCTTGGGGGCAGCCCAGCATCTCTGTGAGTGCCGTGCATGCCCCCTATAGTGCTGAAAAGGGAGGACTTGACTTGAGGCCACGTCCCCTTTTTTTGGACGCGCAGATGTGCCGTCTAATGATTGGTGCCCTGCCCTAGCCTAGAGTGAACACTAATAGTGATGTGTTTTTAACATCTTTTAAATGTGTCTTTATGGGTTGTATTTTAACAATGTTATTTGACCTATTTTAATGTGCTTTTTACACATTTATCAATGTGTGTAATACACACAAAAAACATATAGGTGTGGCCGACCCATAAGGATTTGCAGATATCCGAGTTGCTTCATATATATTTAAGCATATTAGGAATTAATTATAACAGGTACATGAGAAAAACAGACACACAGTGAAATGTATTTGGTAAAAAAATTGCAGTTATAAGCTTATATGTTGCACACAACCGTTTTAAGTAATCCATAGTTTACTGTTTTTTTTAGAACCGCTTCAAATAAAAGCATATTTATTCTAGTATGCTACAATACAAAGCTGAGTGTTCAGGACCTAATCACACCCATGAGACAGCATCTTTCCTCTTTTACTTCAGTACTGTATGTCCGTATGAGAGCTATTGAGTGTTATAAACACTAGCGCTTTCCAGGATGGGAAAATAAGTGTTTAAAGCACCCAGGGAAAGCTGGCCATAGACATCCATAACCAGGGGTAATGCTAATTAGTGTTCAACAAATGTTCTTGTGATATGGCTCAACATTATACAGTTTTTCATTTGTCTTCTATGAATTTTAGTTTCTTGGCGACCCCGATGGCCTCTGACTTTAATGATAGCACACTGTTTACGTATAAATCCTCAAAATCACTTGAGGCATGTTCATGGCTTGTT
Source organism: Taudactylus pleione (assembly GCA_031769625.1). Taxonomy (NCBI): domain Eukaryota; kingdom Metazoa; phylum Chordata; class Amphibia; order Anura; family Myobatrachidae; genus Taudactylus; species Taudactylus pleione. Next base: position 15,547,512 of record JAUIMM010000706.1, on the reverse strand, counting down.
CTTTCCATTGAGCGGTAGCGTATATACTCTGATGTCCTTGGTCTTCTCACATACATTTATATATATATATCTTTGAGGCACACAAAAAGGGCCGGTTACAAAGCTGCAGTTAATTAAAAAACCTGGTGCTTCTCTCAGAAAAGAGTCCTTTATTCTGACTTTAAGATCTGACGGCTTCTGAAAGCCCTTTTACTGGGTGACCATCATCTTCAAATGGATCAAAGTTTTCAACTGTACATAAAACTCGTTGCCAAGGGTGACAAGCATCTTCTGGACATTACTTTTAACAACCCACTGCAATGCTAGCCTGACATACGTCTGTAGTTCCAGTGTCAGGGCTGTGAACGCCCCCACATCTGTGCGCAGCCTAATGGAAGCTAGTGCTGAAGAAGACAGTACATACATACAGAGAAGCCATGGCTGTCATTCATATTGCTGTCAGTCACAACTAATTGAGGATTCCATGTGCAAAAGGCACAGAGCACGCTGTTTCATCTGTATTGGACTACAGCGCATTATTTAAACCAGGGCTTCTAAAGCTTAAGATAACTGGGTTTAATGCCAGGACAAATGCTGTATTCTTAGCTTATTTCAGGCTGGCAAACGGCAGAGTTCTTGTTTGAAGATGTTTTAATGTGATAAATCTTACAGATACATTTGCAAACAATATTATTAACTCTTCCAGTTCACAAGAGACTTTTGAGACTTGGGGCAATGAAATTCCTTCTTTGAGATTTAACATGTGAAAGGTTTGCTCATCAATTTAATGCTTCAGTGGCATCAAATCATTACAATATTAATTTTTAATGTTATCAATGCCTTGGTACTTTTTCTAAGTAATGATTATTCTCCATAAAACCTGATGCTTGCTTTCACCTATAGAACCGCTTGGTTTAGTCTCAGTTTCAGAGATTAGTTTTGAAGCGCTCTATGCTACTGGAGTGTACAAGCTCAAAGTATGAAACCCAAGGAGTGTTCTCATGGAGTATATTGTACCGCTGTAACGCAATGTCCTGGATGGCAGGATAAATTAGTCTCTCCACCTCAAATTTACAGAGTGCACAGCATCAGGGAACTACCACAAACTGCTAAGGTAAGATTCACTGTTACTTAATAAAAGGATTTGTACCTTATTCAGAGTGCATTCCTTTTTTCAATACACCTCTCTAAAACACCCCATCCCCTCACACACACGCATTCTGCAGAACAACGCATGGCACGGGAAGATCCAGGACCAGGAAACGCCACGGAAAGAATCCAGGTAAGTACAATCCATCTTACCTTACCAGTTTCTATCAATTGTGTCTGGTAGTTCCCTGATGCTGTGCACTCTTTATATTTGTGATGGTGAGCTTATTCAAGAAGAGAGAGCAACTTATAGGGTATGGACACAGTTGCAAATGCAGGATTTCTAAAGTGGGGTTTCCAAATGCTTGATTTTACGAGTGTGGTCAGTCCATGAAGAGGATATAATTAGCACTTATCCAGCTTTAATATACATCATACAATGTGTTTTGAGTGTCATAATTCCAGCATATACAGGACCAGTGATCACAGTAATCCATTCAATGTGGCAGTAGTGCCATCCTGCCTGAGCTGAATGTTTTTGTTTCTTATATGGGCACCATTCCAGAGTATGGGAGCAAGCAGAAGAACCTAGCAGTGCCCTGGACGGTATGTAGTCGGGAGGCCGGCGGACGTAATCCCGACAGCCGGCTTCCCGGCTGCTTTATCCCGGAGAGGGTTAAATGACAGGCGTCTAAATCTAGACGCCTGTCATTTTACCGACGCCGGGAGACCGGCGCGCGGCATCCCGATCGAAGTGATGCCGGGCGCCGCTGCGGACAGCTGCGGGGGGTGGGTTAGGTTTAGGGCTCCCGGGGGGACAAGGTTAGGCACCTCCCCGGGAGGTTAGGGTTAGGCACTGGGGGGAAGGTTAGGGTTAGGCACCCCTAAGGAGGGTTAGGGTTAGGGTGGTGAGGTTAGATTAGTTAATACTTACCTTGGGACGATCAGGATTTTCAGCCATGTCTGCCAGCCGCTGTAGGGATTCATACCGATTCCGCCCTGGACATATATGTACATATTAGTCTCCTAATTATTATTATTACATTTTATTTATAGGGCGCCACAAGAGGTCCGCAGCGCAATACATGCAGTAAAGGGTACACAGAACATTACATTACAATACAGTAACCAACTTATAAACAGAGCACAAGTAACAATTAGCAACATAATTCTTCATACACAATACAGCTGGGAAGGTGAAGGCTGTCATAGAAGTGCTAGAGAAGAGGGCTGTGAGACAGTGGGGGGGAGGACCTGCTCCTAGGAGCTTACAATCTAGGGGGATAGTGTATTATTGATGGTCTATAGCAGTGCACCCTAACTGCATGTTTTCCAGATCTCCTAGTTGATGCACTGGTGTATTTAATGCTGGCTGACACATGGTAAAAGATCCACAGGGGGTGCTAATTATTTCATTTGTGATACTGAGAAGAACATGCAGCATTAGTAATATTCTATTATATTACTATTTCTATTGTGGTCATGGTGTGGGCTGGGAAGGGAGGCAACCGGAAACCCCCCTGTGTTTGCCTATGGGACAGAATAGCAGCAATTTATCCTGCCATCCGGGGACATTGCATTATGGCTGTACATTATAATGCTTGAGAACACCCTGTCTACAGATATTGCATGCAGAGTCACCAGATTGCATCTATCAAGTTATAAAGAAGTGGAACACCCTACCACAGATTTTAGAAAACTGTGCCTATTAACCCCTGCGTTACCTAGAAACACAGGGTCACTAATGCATTGTTGGGACTTTTGGACATTTCGATACAATCATTGGAGGCACACAGACTATTTTTACACATGGTGAACTTTGGAGACTCATTACTATTATTATTCATTCTTCAATTAATTCTCACTCTTCTATTCCTTTTGATGAAATTTCTTTACATTTCATTGGTGATTTTCTTTTTTTGGTATATTTCCCTTAACTGTATTTATGAGGTTGGGACACCTCGAAGTTGCTAGGGGTCACACCTTAGAGAGCTGACCCAGCATTAACATTTGTTTAGTCCCAGTTTCACCCACAAAAGATTGTATAGAAACGTGTACACACGTGTGTGTATGTTTGTAGATCTACTGTATATATTCGTTTCAGTTGCTCGCTATGTACTTCGCTGTGTGCCTGATTCAAAGTTGTACGCTATGCCAATGTTTCCGCAACTTTAACGATTTTTTTTTGCCACTGCAAATTTGTCTGGTGTTGCACTGCGCATACATCAAGTCACATCTTTATTCGCAGTGTGATTGACAGTCAGGAAGCATTTGGGGGAGGCAGCGGAGAGTGGCGGCTAAAATCGCAGGTGTTTCTCGATTTTTTACGGAGGCGTGTCACATCCAGCATGTGCGATCCTGTACGCAAGAAATATGGCTCCAGCGTCTCAGTTCCATTCTGCGTGATTATAGGGCTATAGTGTTCACTCTAGCTCCGGCGGCAGGCAGGGCGCCGGAGCTAGAGAGGGCAACCTTATGCGCGTGCCCGAAAAGGGGGCGTGGTCATGAAAGGGGGCGTGTCTATAAGACGCGTCCCCTTTTCGTCATACTTGGGGGCGTGCCCGGCGCTTACGGACATGCCGGGCAGCCCCCAAGTGCTGCAGAAAGGGAGAATAGATGCCGGGCGCATGCGCCCGGCGTCTACTCTCCGGCGGTGACCGGGACACCGCATGTTTCTCCACCCGCGGGACACTGCGTCCCGCGGGTGAGAACGGCACCCACAGGCTGTGAGGGCAGGGCACTTTTTGCCCTCCTCCTGGAGGGCAGGGTGCTTTTTGCCCTCCAGAAGGAGGGCAGGGCGCCGCACCCCGCTAAAACAGCCTAGCGGGAATGCTAGGGCTACTCAGGAGTCTGATAATCGAATCTTCTGCGACCGAACTGCGTATTTGTACGCAGTTGATTGGATTTGCGATAGTCAGTGGGCATCTCAATGCATTCCCCGGTGGCTGCGACATTTGCATAGATTCGCTTAGCAGCTGTGTGTGGTGGCAATAGCGTACAACTCTGAATCATGCCCTGTGCCATGCTGACTATAAATTTTATGGACTGCAGCAGCTACACAAGCAGACTATTGTAAGTATTGTAAGTACACTCCATCTGTGCCTAGGTTTGCAGCACCTTAATTTGGTAATCGCAGTAGGCTCTATTTTGCTGCTAGAGCTACTCACCCTGAAACCTGCAATACTTTCTCATTTATCACTTATATTGTCTTTGATTTTTATAGTGAAAAGAATCTAATTCTACATGATTATACACCTCTCTAACACTACAAATATATTCTGTTAATTGTAGCAACACACATGCTGGTTAAAAGGACTGGTAACATTTCTCAAATACTAAGATGATGTCCAAATATATGAAATTAATTATCTGTGTCCTAGCAAGCAGACCAGTCATTGCTGCATGTTTCAGTCCATTGAACACTGTCGTGTGTTCCGAGCTTCCACTGTGTTCACGGCTCAGAACCGAGTGCCTCAGAACTGCGTTGGTTTAACTGAATAGGCTGATTATAGCTATTATGGAGCTTGACAGTAAAAAAAGAGATATTACAAAGCAGATACCACTCTAGACATCATCATATGACGTGTACTGGCTAGTGGGAATGCTTGGTAAGTCCTAGATAAGGAAATGTGTTTGCGCTTAAATGTGGAGCTGAAAAGATGCTGATAAAGGAACAAGAGCAATGCTGGCAGATCTGCATTGTTGGCAGTTAGGCCAGAAATCGAATAAGTGGCTAAAAGTTAATTAGGATTATCCTTATCCCCTAGAATAGCGTTTAAATTAATTTGCAGGGACTTTGCTGCTGTAAGTATACTGAGACCTCTTCTGAAATAAGTGGAAGATGATTGTCCAGATGCTAATGCTTCAAAGAATGGTTGCAGGAAAAAATAATCTAAATCTAATTGTTTTGAAAATAAACATTTTGTTCTATTTATCTTTTTTCTTTGCTCCACTGCATTTGAACTAGAAAGACCGCAAGTTGTTCTGGTAATGAGGTGCTATACTTTTATGCTGCTGAAAACATTTTTTTGACTGATAAAATGATGTGCTTGTAGGTCATATGTGAAACAAGTGTGAGTATGTGTATATAAATATATAGACATATGTATATATATATATATATATATATATATATATTATATGTGTGTATATACATGTGTCTTCACTTACTGGGCGTCCATACGGCGCAACTGAGACGATCCAAGAGGTTTAGCTTACTGTATTTTTATTTGTCAAGCTGGATACACAATAAACTTTGTGTACCCAGCGATGCAACGGACGACCCCCTGACGGACCCCCCGCCGACGGGCCCACATATCAGGCGGGCCGGTACACATTAGACAATCCGGTGCCCGACAGCCTAATACAGTATGTCAGCTCCTGCCGCATTCCGCTGCATGAGTTCGTCGGTCGTATCATCATATATGACCATTAAATATAAAAAAAAATAAAAATTGAGGGAGTTGATGTCCCATTTGTATCGTGGATGACCGTGTCGTGTCTCACATCTCTCCTACTGTGAAGTGTGTGTGCCCCTTGGCATAGTGGCCATTACAGGGGGGATAGCTACCAAGGGTAGATGAACCCCAAAGAGTACCTCGGATAGATTCAAGTGACACTTCAGTCTTTTGGATATTACTCAAAATAGCATTTATTACTAAAGTAATACATTAATGCACTAGTAGTGGCTTTGTTTACATTTGCTCAGATTTGGGTGTACTTTTAAATAGATTTACACTCATTAGCAGGTATTTGTCAGGAGCCAACACATTTGAGGGTGCACTCGGTAAACATTTACAATCACATGGGTGCACATGATAAGAAGAAAAAAGTGCTGACAAAACCTGTTCTAGTATTACCATGTCACTGTTTATTTTATGCTGCGTAATATTAAAGGAGCATGTAAATCGTATAAATCTAGATTAAATTAGTTAATTCAAGTCCTCTCTTTATAAAATGTTCTCCTTGCTCCTCTGGCTGTGCAGGGCTTCAGTGGAAAGCTCTCGGCAGTGGTGTAACTAGGGTATTTGGAGCCCAAGGAACGATGAAAAACTGAGCCCCCCCCTATGTGTGCACAGCCAAGGTGCATGGCCACTGAAAAATGGGGCGTTTCAACATGACACACCCAGTTTCTCGTCACTCTGGGAACATTTCTTTCAATTCCACATGCACCTTAATGCCCCCAGTAGTAGTGCCCCTCTTGCAATGCCCACTGTAGTAGTGCCCCTTATGCAATGTCCCCAGTAGCAGTGCCCCCAGTGAGTGCGGTCCCCACACACGGACTTAACTGGACCGCGGCCGGCAGCGCCGACTCCGCATGCGCCGCCGTCTGACGGCACCCTTGGGCCCCGGCCGTCCTGCGCTGGTTGCGCCACTGGCTCTGGGATATACAGTATGTCCGTACACCATTTCATACTGTATTATAATTATGTGGAGTGGTCATGTTTGGTAAGTGTAGTGTGCTTCCCGTTATGCACTGTACTAAACGAGGTGTTTTATGTTAAGTTGACAGTTATCATGTCAACATACATAAAGCAGACATGAGCACGTCGACGACATGGTCGAAATGTAGACATGCTTAGCATGTCAATAGTGACCATGTCAACATGGATGAGATGTTGATATGATAAAATGTCAATATAATGTCCCTGGTGGCCCAGCGGTCACTTAACTAAGTTCCGGCAGCAGTGGCATCTCCAGCAACATCTTCCGGGTCCCTGCGTTCACTTGAGGAGCAGTTCCAATGAATACATCTGATGATTTGTGTTCTGGTGAGCACTCTCCCCTAATTCCTTCCCTCAACACTAAACCCCCCCCCCCCTTCCAAACCCAAGGCCTAACCCCTCCCCCTAGTTAACCCTCCCGGTGGCACCTAAAGTTAAGTGTCTGCGCTGTGGGAATGTTGATATTTCACATGTCGACATTGTGTATATTTGGATATTCTAAGGATGTTGCCTTGTCAACATTGGAAGTCTAGTGGTCTTGTGATGTTAGTATTAGTATCCTCTCTGTATATATTGTTATAGAATTTGGAAGGCCATGTAATATTGGTTAAGTGTAGTGCCCTATCTCTTTATAAACTGCAATAGACGGTTTGTATTCTAACCATCTTGGGTAGTGAAGTGTTTGTGTATAGGTCCCTGATTCAGAGTTGTAGGCAAACCCAATGGTTTACATGCGACTTTGATGTTTGGCGATCTGCGCATGTGCAGGGTCTGTACTGCACATGTGCCGATCTGTGTATGCGACGACTTTTGCGGTGTTCCCTAAGCCGTTTGGGGGCGAGGAAGGGAGGGTGTTGGCCACATTTCTGGGCCAGTGGCTACATCTTCCGGCAGCATGAAAACATTGGCCATCCTGAGTAACCTGAAGGTTACCTAGATGACTAATGTTCATGCAGAATGATCTGATGCTGCGTCTTTGGATGCAGCCCTCAGATCTGCAATGTTGGCAGTGGGCATCTTTTTACACTAGACGCTTACTGCAGTATTAGCATATCACATAGCAGTGGTGTAACTAGGGCAGGGCGAGCGGGGTGCGTGCCCTGGGCGCCGTTGGACCGGCAGCGCGGGGGGGTGCCGCCGGCCACGGTACCGGCCCGCACACCCTAATTAGCCAGTGTAGCGCCGACCGCAATGAGTGCGGTCAGCGCTACACATTTACACAGGAACGGCGCTAGGCTTCCAGCGCCAGTCCTGTGCTGCACACCTGAGCCCGCTCCCTCCCCCTGAGCGCTTGCCCAATAGCGCCAGGAGGCGGGCTCAGGCTGTGCATAACACACGCATCGCCGCCAGTGCTGGCAGCGATGCGTGTGTTAAACAGCAGCCAATGTGAGTCAGATAGGCTCTCATTGACTGCTGCAGCACCCACTGCAAGAGCCGGGCTTCCGTCCGGCTCCTGCAGTGGGCAATGGGACAGACGTCATGACGTCTGTCCCATAATGCTGAGCGTGCCAGCCCGGGAGGACTGGCGGGCGGCGGGAGCGGCGTCGCAGACCGGAGCAGCAGCAGCGTGGATTCAGGTAAGTATATTTTTATATATATTTTTTTAACCTATCTGCACTACTGGGGGCACAACGGGGGAGGGGGGTGGCTACTACTGGGGGGACCTCTACTGGGGGTGGGGGCACAACGGGGAGGGGTGGCTACTACTTTGGGCACCATTATTGGGAGGACCTCTACTGGGGGCATTTAATCGGGAGGGGGAACCTCTCCTGGGGACTACTACTTGGGGGGGAACTACCACTGGGGGCATTATAAAAGGGGCCTACTACTAGAGGCACTGCACTCGGGGGACCACTACTGGGGGCAATAATAGGAAGGGCCACTACAGGGGGCACTGGATAGGGGGGGTCACTACTGGGTGCCTGCATAAGGGGACCACTACTGGGAAAACTGCATGGGGGCGACTACTGCTGGGGGCACTATATAAAGGGCACTGCATGGGGGGGGACTACTACTGGGGGCACCATATAAAGAGCACTGCAAAAGGGGATACCGCTACTGGGCGCCCTGCATTGTGGGAACTGCTACTGGGGGCACTGCATAAGGGGGAACACTACATGGGGCACTGCATTTGGGGGGGCACTACTGGGGGTACTGAGTAAGGGGAACTAATTGGGGGCTGTATAAGGAGGACCACTACTGTGGATACTGTATAAGGGGCACTACTATGGGCCTGCATAAGAGGGACCACAACTGCATACTGGGGGTACTGTATATGGGGTACTACTGGGGTTAAGGTGCATATGGATAGGAATGTTCAGTGTGAAAATAAAGGGGTGTGTCATGTTGACACGCCCCATTTTTAAGTGACCACGCCCATTTTTTGGTGTGCGCACATCAGGGGGGGCTCCCTTTTCAAATTTACCCTGGGCTCCAAATACCCTAGTTACACCACTGTCACATAGCCACTGAATAGAACGATGCAGCGGCTGTGTGATCTGTGTACAACTCTGAATCAGGCCCATAGTGTAGTAGAATTGTAGTTGCCTAGTCATGCTTATTATGTGTAGTGTAATGTCTTTATAATGTTGCAGGACCTAGTGTCAGGTCATATCGGCTAGATGTAGTGTAAGGTCTGTACACTGTGTAATATATCTAATGGTCAGATCATGTTGGGAAAAACCTGTAGCATTCGAGTGTTATAAAAATTACTTTGCACAATTGCAGGTGTGTGCAATCTTATTGTACAAGAGACCAATTTCATACAATTACACATTCTAAAAGGCGGCTACTTTTCCTGGTGGATCCTGGACGAATATCCCTTTTATAAAAAGGTCATAGAATACTCCATTTCCATATGATGATGGATAACTATGGTTTGTCTCAATAGCTGTGCAGGCAACAGAAAACACACAGCATGCGATTTCAAATAACTGAAGACAAGCACTGCATGATAGGTTTAACATAAATGGCTACATTTATCTCCATCTTACACTAGTTCCCGTCAAATTCAGCTACAGCTTGAGTCTCCCATATCCAAATATTCCGAAATACGGAATATTTTCAGCATGACTGAGATAATAAAACCTTTGACTTTTGATGGTTTAATGTACATAAACTTTGTCTAAGGCACAAATTATTAAAAATATTGTATAAAATAACCTTCAGGCTGTGTGTATAAGGTGTATATAAAACATAAATGAATTTCATGTATGTACACAAACTTTTTTGATGCACAAAATTATAAAAAATATTGTCTAAAATGACCTGCAGGCTGTGTGTATAAGGTGTATATAACACATAAATGCATTCTGTGTTTATATTTGGGTCCTATTCCCAAGATATCTCATTATAATATGCAATTATTCCAAAATACGGAATATTCCGATATCCAAAATACCCCTGGTCCCAAGCATTTTGGATATGGGAGACTCAACCTGTATATCATGACACTGGGCCTGATTCATTATGGATCGCTATTGCGATTGCAGCTGCGATTACGCACGCAGGTCTGCTGCATAAATATGCTAATGTCTGCAACAGCTCATCCAGCATAGAGACGCCCACTGCCGGTTCCTCATATCCGTAAGACCTCGCAGTCCTGTGTATACATCGATAACATCACGCACAATTACAGCAGGCCTGACCTTACTCAGAAATTGCTAAGCTCGTCGCACGCAGTGAGTACTCAAGCTGCATATGAAGTCGCAGAGGCTAGTTTATGCACGCCAATGAAACAGCATTGAAACGGACAGGCACGCCTGCGTTTCTCTGACCACTCCCCCATCACCACCCCCAAACGCTGACATCCCGTCACTCACTCTGTGATGGCTTTCCATCTGCGTGCGTGATCGCAGTGCGATCACAATGCTAACCAGCACATTGCGGTGCATGCGCAGTACGCACCATCGTGCAATCCCTGCTGAATCAGGCCCACTGTCTCCATGTCATGCTAAAAACTGAGACAAAACATATTTTGTAATCTATCTTAAAACTGCTTTAGTTGATATAAAAGGAATTTAAAATTGCAATAAGATGATCAAAAGGTCAAAATAATAATGATTAAAACTGATTGCCCCAACACATAGGCCAGCAGGCAGTTAAAGTGGCAACTATCAGCTGGACCATTGGAAATAGTAAATCCACCATCCAGATTACTTTATATTTACCATTATGAAAATATTTCATACCCTGACACCTCTCAAGTGTCATGGTGTCATAATTCTGGGACCCTAAATATCACAATGCCATTATTCTGGAACCCTCCATATAATATAATTTGTTTCTTGCACAACTTTATCCACAAGATGATAACTATAAGTCCATTGAAAGAGAGTATTTGTGATGTAGATGTCTGGTGTTTAAAGGTCATTATAATTTGGAGTATGCAATGCAAAGCGCAGTACACTAAAGAGATGATTCTGTCTGCAAATCGCAGCATTTCAGGCTACACACAAGATATATGCAGTCTGTGTGATATAGACCAAAATATCCATGTTCTTTACCAACTGTTATGTAATACATAGTGTAATATTTTAGTGACTGCTTTATTAAAGTTTATTGTGCACAAAATAGAATATTCTACTTAATATAGAGCACAGCTAGTTACCAAAGAATATATAATTTATTTCAAGATACTATGTATGTATAAAGTATTATAAAAATACGGCTTTTGAAGTTAAACCGGTGTTCTTTTTGTTCTCTGAATTGTGTGATAACAGTATGCTTGTTTTACTATTAGTCTCCTTGTGAAACAGCAGGCGCTAAAAAATGTCATTCGTTTTTGTTAGTGTAGATATTATGTGTGATTTTGTTCCCTAAAAGCGGCACAAGACGTAAACAGATCATACTTTGTACATAAACACTCCATAGGGAGCACTACAGCCAATGTTTCTTCATTCACTTAGAAGATAAAGCTTGGTGGTGCTAGAACTACATTTATTACTTAACTAATAAAATCAACAAATCATCTCAGAAATAGCAGCACTGTTAGGAGATAGTAACCCCTTCTATGCAGGCTTTACCACAGAAGAATGTCGTTTTTGTTTGTCAAGTCCTAATTCTTGACCATTGTGCAGAAATTTATTAGATGAAGTGCTCTTATTTTATATTTATTATTATGATATTGTAATATCTCCACAATGATTCTTTGGGGTCTATTTACTAAGCAGTGTTAGGAGACAGAGTGAAAAGTGATGTCTGTGATAAGGTGCCAGCCAATCAGCTCCCAACTGCCATCTCACAGGCTGTGTTTGAAAAATGACAGTTGGGAGCTGATTGGCTGGCACCTTATCACAGACTTATCACTTTTCACTCTGTCTCCTAACACTGCTTAGTAAATAGACCCCTTTGTCTTTTTTGCATGTGCATTATATTCATACTGCTTAAGTCTGAAATTTCATTTATTTTTGTTATGTATTTATTCAATATACTCCTCTATTGTAGCTCAAATGTTCTCCAAAGATCAGTGTTTGTCCCTCATAGCAAAATGTGGTTTGGGTTCCTGCAACGCTAAGCGTGAGTCTCTGGGTCCTGGCCACGGAGCAGTCACACCTCATGTAGTTATTAATTTACCTTAGTTAAGGGTTTCCAAAACTCTACCATAACAGTCCAGATTTTAAGGATATCCATGCTTGAGCACAGGTGACTTACAGATGTGTCCACATACATCTATCCTCCTTGCGCAATAAAGACATGTTACACATAACGCGTGAGCACAGTGTGACTCTGTAGAGCCAAGCATCTTTTTTTGTGTGACATTTTCCCTTCAAATACGTGTTATTTGCACAGCGCTGCAAATAGCACTCACACGCAGCTTCTGTTGATTGATAAATGATACGCGCAATGCCTACATTCTGCATGCCACTGCGGGTGTCTCTGCATGCGGACTGCTACATTACAGTGTCAGCGACTGTGATACTGTAACGTACCATTTCGCATTCAGATGCCCCCGCAGTCACACACAGAATATAAGCATGCCGCGTTTCATTTTAATCAGCAGTAGTAGCTTGGGCGTCCTCTTCGCATCGCTGTGCGTATAAGACTCATTTGAGGGGAAAAAGTCGCACAAACAGACGCTCAGCACTACCAAGTCACTCCACGGCATGACTAGAAGGGCTGTTTAATGCGCAAGGAGGCTAGATGTATGAGGACACATATGTAATTACTACCTCAGCTACTTTGATTTAACCACTTGAACTCAAACATGGATATTCTTAAAACATGGACTTTAATGGCGGCGTTTGGGAAACCCTGCCTTAGATGATATGGAAGAACTTTTGTGCTAAACCCTGTTTTTAGCATTGCAGGTGATGTCAAGCATTTATATATTCATGCACATTTGCACTTACTGTATATACAGTATTTTTATAACTGCCAGTAATCATTTAATATTTATGTACTTACAAACCTCAAAGTATGTCCCCTTTCTTTTAACTTATCAGTGGTAGTTTGTTATAGACCTGTATATGTAATATCTTATATTGGTAGGATCTCATTGTTTTGTTTCTCGTGAGACCTAGATTTCATGTTGTTGCAGTTCCTTATCTGTATCTCTGTTTCAAGGAGCAGTGAAGCTTTAACATGATAGAATTTTATGAAAAAAGTAGAATACAGAATCTCTCTAAATAGGAAGGGAAATTAATCCATTGGCAAAGTAGATTGCACTTGTAAGTAAAATTGTAAAGCAGATTTATAGGATTTTGTCTGCTAATGAGGCTGCAGACAGGAATCTGTAATCTGTTTACTGTACGTTTTTAGTATAAATTCACAAATTGAAAATCTCCATATGTAAGACCCGTGTTTCCTAAAGGGCCCTGAGTTTGTAATATTGTAACTGGTTTAGCCTATATTCTACTTAAATAATTATCTTGCTATTTCCCCCCCCTTGTTTAATTGGCTGATGTCATTTGTAATATGTGTATTATTTGTGTTGCAAGTTTTCATGGTTACACATTTTAGCAGTTTGTAGTGGTGGCAAAATGTTTGCCATATATTAAGTATGCAATAGCTGATGGGGTTTATTTCTAAACAATGTTGAATGCAAAAGATATAAACACACTTTTGAGGTCTCTTAAGCTGGGTACACACTTAACAGATATATCTGTAGATCGAGTGATCTGCTGATATATCTGCAGATGATGGTTGTTCATATACACTGAACAACCAACATCTGTCTTCTGGCCACGGGTCCTGCAAGGCCGTTGGGCATGTCGCACCCTCCTCCCCGCGGCCTCTGCTGGAAGTGTACATACACACAGCACGATGCAGATATATTGGGCATCGGCTGTGCAGCAGAGCCGCCGCGATATGTCTGTGAACGACGTCGTTCAGTCATATCGCTGGTACACACTGGTCGACGAGCACCCAATATATTGGCCGATCAATTGAGTGGCCACTATATCTGCCAGTGTGTACCCAGCATTAAACAACCAGGATAATGTGAAATTTTCCTATCTGGGTTTAGCAGCAACAATGATCAAAATTGTCAACTCTCCTTTTTACAGTGAGATGAGCTACATCTGCTGATGGCTGTGTGTGGGAAACTGTGGCTTATGGTACAAAATATTGACATGCTTACAATGTTGACAGACACAAAGTCGATATGTTCCCTAGCCATTTTCCCATTGTTTTAGTTTCATTCTGTTTTTCCGAGGGCCCAGTGCTGCTGTTTCTGTAAAAAGGAATTTATGACAAGTCGGGCACTTGCCACATAAACTCCCAGCATAGGGAACGTCGTCGGCACTAGCAACTGTGGGTGGGCCACAGATGTCATTCCTGTAATGGTTTACTTATTGTCATTTCCAATTGTGCTGTCATAATGTTATCTACAATGAAGAACAGGCCCAATCAAGGTAAATAACACCGTTTGGCAAACATACATGAAAGGTCTATTAAACATTACTGGCAATTATAGACACAGCTAGCAGTTAATACAGCTTTGGTTGTTTGAGAAGCGTCAAATACACACTATAATTTGTGCAAAGAGAATTTAGCACTTCTATATCGTAAGCACTAGATATTAACCATTCAAGACTTTATGTGTATATTACGTATTAGTACAAGCACATTTATATTTGTTGTGATCGTAAACAAATTGTCTTTCAGGCTTGCAAATGCTATATAGTTCTATAGAAGCGCACAGCAGCGTCTATTGGTGGTCGCCCATCTGTGACTTTAGGCAAATACCAATACAATCTTTTTCTCTGGTGTGCGTCCAAATGTGCGAGGGCTGAGACAACCCACTTTCGCCATCTGTACACGCAGTAATACCGATTAGGGCATCCTTAGTCGTCACCATCAATCAAACCATCGAAAACTTGCACCAGCCCTATGGCACTTGCAGTTTCCCCATCTGACCACGGCCTCCTATGCCTGCGGCTGTGTGTCAGTGTACGCAGCCATTAACACTGGCACGCCCGTTACACGCCTATAACACGCTCACGGAACGGACCATTTTTGCGTGCGTTTCTAGCCAGCACACAGGAGCACCCAGCACTTTCCAACAACATCTCTGATACTCTGCGTCTCGATCACAACTGCGCCTTTCTGCATACACTTTGAGTAACGCATACACCATTCAACATTTTTTAGAAAATGTTCACACTTGCGCAGTTGCAACAAATCTCTTAACTACATGAACATCTGCATTATGTGCAGCTCTGAATCACGCCCTGAATGTTTTCATTTACTTGAGCCAGATGATGTTTTGATTTGTTTAATCTATTTTGAGTTTGAAAGATCTGATCGGTACTTGTACTTATAATCCAAATGCAAAGAGATCAGGGTATATCCTCCTATATATCCTGTGTACAATAGGAAGGAGGGGAAGAGGGGGGTCAGATATTCGGAATCGATATGAAATACCGCCAGCCGCATGGTCGGCGGTTCAATTCCCGTCAGCGGCAGCCCGACATGAGCAGAGTTCCGAGCAGCGGAAGCCCGACAGCGCTGGAAATCCCGATCGTGGATAGGTGAGTATCTACTAACCTAACCTAACCCCCCTAACCCTCCTTAGGGGTGCCTAACCCTAACTTCCCCCCCAAGTGCCTAACCCTAATCCCCCCTCTAAGTGCCTAACCCTAACCACCCCCTTCCCCACTGCCTAAACCTAAGTCCCCCGGGGGGTGCCTAACCCTAAGTCCCCCCCGGGGGTGCCTAACCCTCCCTCCCCCTAGCCTAACCCTCCCGGGGGGGTGCCTAACCCTAAGTCCCCCCTAGGAGCCCTAAACCTAACCCTCCCCCCCGTGGCTGTCTGCTCGCGGCGCCCGACATCGCTATGATCGGGATACCGGGCGCCGGTCTCTCGGCGTCGGGGAAATGCGGGCGTCTACATCTAGACTCCCGGCATTTCACCCTTGCCGGCATATGACAGTCGGGAAGCCGGCTGCCGGTATTTAGGCAGTCGGCTTCCCGATTGCATACCAGATATTCTTACTGTTTGTTGGTTCACTTGATACTTTTGTTTCCTGACATTTATTAGTTGAATACATCACTGTCCTATCCCCATACTGGCAATACATTTCTTACTCATCACTAAGCCTAGCAGAGCAGCTGCGAATGAGTGACAGGTGTGCGCGTCACAGTCAGAGGGCGATTGGAGAGGATCGGATGAGGATAAGGGTCAGTTTAGCACTTCTCAGCTCCCTCTATGACGCAGACACAGGCGATCTGACGTGGCCACACCCATTGTCACAATTCTTGCTAGCACAATGTTGGGAGATATGGTCTACTGTGTATATGTTAGTGTTTTATGTTTTCTCCCTAAAGTTCAGCACTGCAAGGTATTCTGGTGCCCTACATATAAATGGTCAAAAATAATCATGCTTGCCAAAGCGGGAAGCTCCTGATTTCTACCTCGCACTTCCGCTCCCCCACAAATCCTACCGCTACTCCCAGTTTCCCACTGCCCTCCCTCCCCCCCCCCATTAAAATCCACACTGCACATACGCTTTCCGGAGTTGCCAGGGGCCTGCGCGGGACTTCACAACGCATGACGTGGTGTATTTAAAGGGCCGGCCAGCGCAGAGTTATGGGTAGCTGTGGCCGCCAATCACTACGCGGTTGGGGCCTGTGTGACTGGCGGCATTGTCAATGGAGGCGGCAGTGGTGGCCCCTTCATCCCCACGCACAGTGACCCTGTTAACATGTAAGGTATAGGGAATTTTAAAACAAACTAGTAGTAAAGGGAACTGCGTCATGGGGTCCATGGTGGCTGGGTGCTGAGTGTCACAGGCATTAACTGTACTCTGAAAGGGCACTCACTGACAGCCATCCATTCCTTGGCTATCAGTAAGTGCCCCCTCTGGGGGCAGGTAATACCTGCGACACTCAGCACTCAGACCCAGTAAGTTTTTTCCCTTTCTCTTGCATTTATTTGGGGCTGTCTGTGACAGTCTAGCAGTGTCTCTCCTACAGTGGCCTCACAAGTTCACTTAAAAGGAATACGTCATGTGTATACAATTGTATTAGGTGGGGAATGTTTTCATGGCATTCTCTGGGCCCACTCATCCATGTGGAAGGTACCCTCAGCCGATTTGGTTATGAATCCATCCTTGCAGAGCATATACTCCATGTATGCTGATTGTCTTCCCTGAGGCTGATGGGATCTTCCAGCAATACAATGCGACATGTCACATGGCTAGAAATGTCCAACAGTGGTTGGCCGAGCACGCCCAAGACTTCCAAGTACTTCCCTGGCCCCCTAATTCCCCATACTTTAACCCAATTGAGCATCTGTGGGACCACCTTGATCATTGTTTTCGCTCTATGGATACTCAACCACACACCCTCCAGAAGCTCCAGATACCTGTGCCAACCTACCAGCACCTTATTGTGTCACTCCCAGCCCATCTAGCTGCTGTCCATGCTGCACACGGCACTTACTCTGGCTATTAGCTGGTGGTCATAATAATGTGACTTGACTGTAGTTTTCAAAAGTAGGCAAGTATGATAATTAATATTATGCTTCTGTGGCACAAACCATCTGGCATAGTTTCAGCACTTCATAATCTTGTTTCTTACGTGACTGTTACTTACAGAGGTGAATTGTCTACAAATACACCATTTTGTTACTGTATTACATTTCTACCGATATAGTGAAAAACATAGTAAATGGCGTCAATGTTTTATTATTCACATTGCTATGATTGTATTATCCAAATCATCACATATGAAATAACATACCACATTTGCATAGCTTCCTATCACTTTTACCCAGCATGTCCTGTCCTGAGACCAAGCAAAGTCCTTACTCATTAGTTATTATGTTACAGTCTCTCAGTGTGCCCCCTTGTATGCAGTGTCGGACTTGTGCATGAAGGGCCCACCGGGGGAATGCAGGGTTAGGGGCCCATGCTTAAGGGATGTGGTCTCCCAACAGTCTGGAATCTGACCCCTAGTGGAGGGGTGGGGCCCACCAGGCATTTCCTCTATGCCATTGTGGGCCAGTCCAACCCTGCCTTTATGTAGTATTTTATTGGCTTAATTACCTGTTTTGATTCCCCCAACCTACTGTTGCTGCTGTTCAAGTAATCAAATAATGCATTTTGCAAACGTTTGTCAGATTGTCAGAAATATTTTTATATCCGCTCCCTATATTGCACTTTACTGGTCATATAACACTGAAATGCACAGTTTGCATGATAGTCTTTCTTTGATATAAGGCTGTAATAAGGCAGTGAATCACAAGCTGGCATCTCCACATCTCACTTCTTTCAGAAATGTAATGCAAAGGTCAGTCAGACACTTAATGGCAAATACATTTATACACTAATTCAACCCACTATTAATAGATAATGAGGTGAAAAGCCCATGAGGGTGATTTCCTGCGAATGTTCAATCAGTTGAAGATTATTGTTAAATCTCTGGGATAATGGAATGTAATGTGTCTGAGGAGTTCTTCACATTCTGTGGTATATACCGCAAGCATTCCCAGTTATTTTATTTTTTTTCCCCATCTGATTTTGAAATTCCTATGTTTTTGCTAACACTTAAGGCCCCCATACATCAGCAATCTGAAAACCACAATTGAACAATTTGAAGATTTATTGCCCGATTATAGGATTTCCAAATCTAGCAATCTGTAACCAGACATTACAGATCTTTTCAGTGATTTGCAGATCATTTTCAGCAAACACACCTGCCAATCTCGAAAAGCCCATCATTTTACTAGTAACGGTCTGCAAATCTTCTGATCATGTCCATACACTAGCAATCTACAGCCCCAATCCATCTGTTAAATTCAACATGTTGGACAAATCTGATTTAACATTTCCATTCACATTTTGGTTGCAATCTGCGATCTGTGAAGCCCATACATTGCAGATTTTTATACAATCATCTGCAAATTGCAGAATTTACACAATCGGTTGCTGATGTATGGGGCCTTTACACATGTGTCATTATGCTTCTTCAGACACCAATGTAATTACACCTGTGTACTGTATTTCTAACAATCCTTGCCTGGAAAACTGTCAATCGCTTAAATGTCTGTTTATCTTTATAATATCCTCAATCACTAAATCTATAAATAGTCTGTAGCGTTAGTCGTGTTTTTCATGTCCAGTCCTCAGGGACCCCTTACAGTGCATGTTTTAAAGATCTCCTAGTTGGAGCACAGGTGTATTCATTACTGGCTGCCACATTTCAAAAGATCCACAGGTGGAGCTAATAATTTCACTTGTGATACTGAGGAGATGTGTAAAACATGCACTGTTGTGGTGCGTACACACGGAGCGATTTAAATGAGCAATTTGAATGATAATGATATAGTTTAAAACAGTAATTTTTAGGACCCTACAATCTCACCAAAGACCTGCGATGCGTGGGCATGTATGGTCGATATCGACCATCGCCCGTGCATGCAGGTCAACTTGCTCGATATCGAGCAAGTTACTATAGGGACCCGCGATCAACGTTATGTTGTTGGTAGGTACACGGGACCTCATTCAGACCCGCTCGCAAGCGCCTATGCGCTCACAAGCGGGTCAATGGTGAGGCCCTGCACACACACACACACACACACGCAGCGAACGCAGTGCACGTGACAAATTCACTTGCTCCGAAGCTTGCTACAAAAGGGGCGGCTGTTGATGTTGATTGACAGCCGCCCCTTTTGTAGCGAGCTTCGGAGCAAGTGATGTTGATCGACAGCTCGTACCGTTTTGTAGGCGGGGAAGGGGGGTGGCCGGACAAACGGAGGCATTCCTGAAGGAACGCCTCCGTTTGTAGGCGGCCCTTCTGACATCAGCAGTGATGTCAGTAGGTAGCTTCCTGCTCTGTTAGAGAAGGAAGCTGCCTGGGGCTTGCGGCAGACGAGACCCGACCCCAAGGGTCTCGTCGCAAGCCCCGATGGTCGCAATGGTCTTGACCATTGCGACCATCACCTGGTCACTGGCTAAAGCTGTAGGTGGTCACCCACAGCTTAGTTAGCGGCCAGGAGGCCGGACACTTCGAGGAAGCAGCTGTCCTCATTCGATATCGATCGTCCAGCACACTCGGGAGATCAAACTACGATATCGTTATCGTTGTCGATCGTCCCGTGTGTACGAACCATTAGGGTTCCCTGAGGACTGGAGTTGTGAAAAACTGAATTAGAGTAAAGATTATCCCGTGCCATGTACCCAAAACCATGTACATTGACATGCTAAGAGGTGTTCCTCTTTTAATATGCATTTGACTAAATCCCCTCCCTCCCCGATAACTCGTACTTTAGTACGGTATTCAGAAACATGGGGGATATTCAATTAGCCATAGGGTTTACCAGTCAAAATCCCTGCGGCGTGGGCAAAGGCTATTCAATTACATATCCTTTTTCTATTGCCGAAAAATTGGGAGTCATGTGAGGAAATGCACTGATTCCGCATAAGCTGAGGAAATAATGGGTTTTTGTCTGCGTGCGGGGACTCGCGCAGGATATAATCCCTACTAATTGAATAGCTTCAGCGCGGCAATTAGCCCCCACGGGCACTAGAGTCGCAAGGTTGGATCTTCCCGCTATGGAGAGCGCTGAATAGCGCCAGGGATGATTGCCAAAGGTCCCAGCTATATGTGCCTCCATGCTAAATTTGACTGGTGGGGGATGATCTCCACTAAAGTTGTATTATTGAGAAAGGATTATCATTAAGTAAAATTATATTAAAAAGGGAAACACCTGGTAAGCATTACTGTGTGATAGTCGTTAAGTGTTTCCCATTGAGTATTATGTGTCAGCAGGCCTGGCGACAGGGGGGACTAAGGGCACAGCCGTATCGGGCCCCGAGATTTTAGGGGCCCCGGAGGAGCCCACAGACAATACTAATTGTAATTAGGGATGTGCAGGCTCGAATTAGTTCTGATTTTCCTGCCAAATTCTGATTTTTCCCGGCAAAAATTGGGTCCCAGAAAGAGGCAAAACGTCATATTTCATGGACAAACATCATCATTCCTGGACAAAAGTCCATGAAAGATGATGTTTGTCCATGAAAGATGACGTTTTGCCTCTTTCTGAGACCCGATTTTTGGTGTGAAAAATCTGAATTTGGCGGGAAAATCCCAACTAATCCGGGCCTGCACATCCCTAATTGTAATGAGTCAGACTGATTCATACAATCAATGCAGTGCCCTGCCCTGTCGTCTCTTCCCCTCTTTTCCCCACCCGTCTCCCGCCGTCCCCTCCTCTTACCTCCTTCTCCTCTCACCTGATGTCATACTGTAGTGACCGGCCCTGGCGCAGAAAGTAGTTATCGCCAGAGCTATTGAGCGCGTGCTCTCTCTCTCTCTCTCCCCCAAATATCATATCTTTTGCTCACAGAAATTTCTACAGTCATCTTTTTATTCACATAAATATTTTTTCCCTAAAAAGATCTCTCTCTCCCCAAATAAACCCCTTTACACCCTCTTACACAGACCTCGCTTACCCTCTGTGCCCGGGGGATGGGCCTAGAAAAAAGTGTTCCGGGCCCCATGATTTCTGTTGCTGGCCCTGTGTGTCAGCTAATAAACTTCTTATCGGCTACTGCACATAATGGCCCTCATTCAGACCCGGTCGCAAGCGCTGAGCGCTCGCAACCGGGTCGATGTTTAGGCCCTGCGCACGCGCAGGTGCCGCACTGCGCGTGCGCAAGCCCCGGAGCGAGAGAGAAATTCTCTCGCTCCGGTGCTCACTACAAAAGGGGCGGCTGTCGATGTTGATCGACAGCTCGCCCTGTTTTGTAGGTGTGGCGGTGGGGTGGTTTCACAAACGGAGGCGTTCCTTCAGCAGTGATGTCAGTGGGGAGCTTCCTGCTCGATCAGAGCAGGAAGCTCCCTGGGGCTTGCGGTTGCCGAGACCCAATCTTAGAGTCTCGTCGCAAGCCCCGATGGTCGCAAACAGATTTTTGTTTCAGTTGGCATAACATTAGAGTCTTGTGTCTCTAAAAAGCTGCCTTAGTCAAGACACAATTTAGTTTTTTTTCATTATGAAGAAATATACGATCTGTAATCTCATATAGCGCCATCTGGTAATTATAACACACAACAGTGGCTATAACTTGGCATTGTAACACAATGTTAGATGCACGGAAACCGGCTAAAGATTAATGACTCTGGGGTCACTATCCTCTTCTTGTGACAGCCTTTGGTTCTCCAGCAGGCAACACCTTGTAAGATTTGTAATTTGCTAACTGTGAGAGCTGCCCTGCTGGGAGCTGTGGTTTGGCCAGGGTCAGACAGGGAGCTGATTCATTCTGTGCAGCAATATGGTGACTTTGCCTGTGAGAGTCTTTCTTATCCATTGCAATCCTAGAGCATTATGAGAGATGATTGAACTGGTCTTAGTTTTTATTCTTTTCAATTTTCTTGTCTTAACACTCTTAATTCCTGATGTTCAGAATATTGTTAAGAAATACTGACTCTCAACCAAGAGGATTTAGCATTGTTGATGTATGGGCAGTTGTTGCATCGATTTTCCATTGATAAGATTTAGCAGTCAGGACAGAGGATGGTAATTAATCAGCAGGTTTAAATGAGGTGAGAATTTGATTTGTTGAAAATATATATATTGCCTTGGAAATCTCTCCAAGAAATTGTATTGTGTAATTTCCTCATATAAAATAGTTTTCTTTGTGTTTATAAGAACCCCACATCTTGCCCAGGTTGGCTTGAAAAACACTAATTTAATGCAGGGTACACATTTATTAATCTATCGTTTGTTTAAACAATATATATTGCGAGTGCATAGGGCCATGTGTTCACCTGATTTGTCTGTGAACGACATCGTTCAGACATATCAGGTTGGCCCTGCAGCACAGCCGATACCCGATATACCTGAAAGAAATAACGGTGCAACTGCATGTGTGTACGGGCGACCCACCGACTGCCAGTACACTGGCTACAGGGACCGGTGACACTGACATCACAACTGGGTGGACAAATGGAAATGCCCGCCCTGTTGTGATGTAAGTGTGTATAGTTTACCAATCGGCAGCTCGGACAGCAGGTCAGTCTGCTGACCGATTCGTCGTGATAGTGTGTACCCAGCATTCGCCTTACCACTAGCAGCAAGTGTAACTCTACAATATTTTACCAGATTTCTTTTATTTCTGCACATTTTTTTTTTTTAAGTTTCAAATCACTAGGTAAATGTAAAGAATACAGTATGTCATACAAACGAGAGTAAGGCAACAACAATTAGCATTAGAACTAGAAAAAGATGACTATAGGGAAGTTTTCATTAAAAAAAAGAAAAGGGAGGGGAGAGAGAGGCCATCTTTGATGGAGACATTAATCACTGCAGTTATTTCTAATAAGTAGGCACATAAGTCTACTAGTCTGTATGAGTAATTAACCTACCTGTTTCCACATATACAAATCCAAAAACATCAGCTGTTGGGGTTTCACGAGAACTGTGGTTAAAAAAACCCTGATTTAAGCAGAAAGGAAGCAGGTGCATTGATAATATGCCACATGAAGTATCAAATGTAAAAAAGGAAAAAAAATGTATTTGGGTCAGAATACGATAAGAATGCAGATGTAGGAATTATTTCAGAAGGTTGCAAGGGGTTGTGATTTTATTTACATCTGACATTACAGTTTACAACCCTCTCAAAGCCTGCTCCAAACAACATGCTATTACATGGCTCAAACCCTTGAGGATATTACAGTATTCTTTCTCCATCAATTACTGCTGTCTTGCATCCTGTTCTAGAAACAAGAATGAGATTGGCTGAAGAAACATCGCTATTAAATCAGGAATATGTGATTGCTTTACATAAAAAGGCCCCTGCGTAATAGGGAACAGTTCATCTGTAATATAAAGATATATTCCATTATATCTTTAATTATTTTATCTGCTTTAATAATAAGAGAGTTGGAGAAATCCATCTAAATGCTATAAATTTCTACCTGGACAAATTTATTCCAAATGCAATTTGTTTTCCTGCAGGTAAAATAATGGCGGCTTTTGCCTGTAGCACACAAATATTGGGCAGCTTTATTTCTACACTGCAATATAGAGTTAAGCTAATGCTGGGCATACACTCTACAATAATCTGTCAGATATCTGTCCAATCTTGCTGGTTGGAATGAAAATATGGTAATGTATGGGCGCAAATGACAATAGAAATTTGCTCCCAAACACTAGAAAACGGACCAGATTTTCCTTCCCACCAGACAGATTTGACAGAGATCTGACAGATAATTGTAGAGTGTATGCCCAGCCTAAGATATGTTCCTCCAACTCTAAGGGGTTATGTAATAGATGTAAAGGACAGTAATTTCAATGGCAAAAGCTGTTTTGTTTTGCATCTATACGTAATTATTGCCGGAATCTTGATGCTTCTAAAAATTCCGACTGCATTAAATAACAATGGTCTGCTATTCTTAAATGTGACACACCTATTGCACAACATGGTTTTGCCAAGGAACAAATTTGCAGAGTTTACTGAGAATATTGACCCATGTATAGCTGTTTACTCATTATGTAGGTTATTCTTTAGCAACAGATCTCCTTGTACTTTCATCCCTAAATTGTATTAGGTTTACTAACCTCTTATGCACCTTTGACCGACAGACATTGTTAGATAATGCACAATTTTGTACTTCAATGGCAGAAATTATATTCTGTTACTTTGTGAGTAACCTTGTTCCAACTCTGTCCATCACTAGATCTGTTGCTTGTATTCATCAATGTAAATATACATTTTTGTGGTATGGTTTGAGGGGACAGATTACTTGATTGTAATTGTTATTGTTTACTTGTAATTGTTATTGCTACAGTGCTCCACCTCGCTGGACAGTGGGGAAAACAGGATATACTGTACATAAAACAGGCACAAAAAAAGGTAGAAAAAATAAATTCAGACTTTAAAAGAAAGGATAGAAGGACTCTGGTTACATTCTGAAGGAAAAATGGCACGTCTGAGACAAGAGGAGCAAGTGCGGCCATAGTGGAAATTGGGACCGTTGTGGGGGTGTGCCGGTGGGAGTAGGTTAAGCTCTAATAAAGAGATGGCTTTCAGGGAATGTGTATTCAAGTTGTGATATGGAATTATAAAAAGGATGGTGGTCTTTCCCATTTATTTTTATTTAAGCTCAAACTTCTATTTTTTCCCCTTATTTCTACCCTGTCTACTTTTGTCTTTTTTCATTCCTCCTAATCTATAGCATGTCATTTTCCAACATTACAGGTATTGTGCCAGCTGTTTTTTTTTGTGCTTGATAGCTGGAAGCAGTCGGGAAGCCGATGGACAGAATCCCGACTGTCGGCTTCCTGACTGTCTAATCTCGGCAAGGGGTTAAATTACAGGCGTCGGGATATTCCGACGCCTGTCATTTTACCTACGCCGGGAGCCCGACACCCGGCTTGCTGATCGAAGGTAAGCCAGGTGCGGACAGCCGCGCGGGGGGGGGGGGGGGGGTTAGGTTTAGAGTTCCCGGGGGGCTTAGAGTTAGGCACCCCCCCGGGAGGTTAGATTTAGGCTAAGGGAAGGGGAAGTTGGGGTTAGGCACACCCGGGGGGAGGTTAGGATTAGGCACCCCCTGGGGGATTTAGGTTTAGGCGTCGGGGAAGGGGGGGTTAGGTTTAGGCACTTAGAGGGGGGATTAGGGTTAGGCACTGGGGGGGAGGTTAGGGTTAGGCACCCCTAAGGGAGGGTTAGGGTTAAGGGGTAGAATTAGGTTAGTAAATACCTTTGACGATCGGGATTTCCTCCTCTGCCGGGATGTCGCTGTCGGGATTAGAACGGCCGGCGGTAAATCATATGTATTCCCTTGATAGCATCTAGTATTTGAACTGCTTATTCTTTTATGTTGTACAATGCATTCTTTTGTTATCTCTTGTTAAGTTTGGAAATTTCTAAATAAATAATACATTTTTTTTAAGTTGGTTTGTTATTGAGGACTTTTAGATGAGGGGTTCCTTTAACTGGACTATGGGGGGGTTATAGAAAGCCAGTATAGTGATTTTAAGAATAATGTGGCAGATGTGGAAGGGCCAAAGAGTAATATCTGTCTAGCAGTCTACATAAGAGATTTTGTTGCATCTTGGGTAATCAAGTTAACCTGTCAGTCAGTGGTGTATTTGTGATTGCTGCTTAATAAGTTCTGCTTAGTCTGAGCTCATGACTGAAGTGCTAGATGTCAGCCATGTGTAGTTTACCTGATACACATTTTTCTATCTTGTGAAGAACTATGGCAAGAAAACATTTGGTCCCTGAAGTTCATTCAGTCTTTAGCCAAGTATACGCTAGACTGACTGGTCACTGGCACATTATACTGGGCAGATGGTGAGAAACACGTGTTTGGACAATGACCAGTAATAGGGATACTGGAGAGGTTTTGGTCTCTAATGCCAACTCTTGGTTTATCCTGCAAGTAGCTGTTTAGTACAGATTTACTTTGTGACGTACTAAAGTACAGAGCATATACAAAGTGGGTAACAGGGTCCAAATTGTATGGCTGTTATGGATCTTTATTTGAACAGCCATATAAATATGTAAATTTTATATATATATATATATATATATATATATCTGTTCAAATAAAGATCCATAACAGCCATACAATTTTGAATGGCTAAGCTTTGTTACTAAATATTGTACTTTATTGTCCTGTGACTCCCCCGGCCCCTTCTCTAGCTCAGTTGTATACTTTGCTGCTACATAACCCCAGTACAGTATGTGTGCAGTATTATTTGCAGCAAACCCGATGATTCAGAAAGTATTATTAGTTCTTATTTAGTTAGAAGTGTTCATACAATAGAATTGTCTGAAATGCTACAAAATCAGTAACAGATTAATGTCAGTATCACACATGTCACCTTTACACACTGTGAAATGTAGACTTCCTGAAAAAGATCAGTACTGTGTCATTACAAATGTTCCAGAAAATGTTGATCCTCATAGTATTGTTTTCTTTCTCTTTTACCTTATACAAGATGTATGTAGGCGTGTTGCTGCCTGACTGCAGAGGACATTAGGGGCCTAATTGCTAAAGACCAGCATGGTTTTCTGCACAGTTTTTGCCATTAATAAGCCCTTTTAATTTTAAAAAGCACATGGCAGTGTGCTTTGAAAACATTATCAGACATATATATAGCCAAAATTCAGCAGTGAAGTCCATTCTTCAGACATACTTTGCCTGATGCTGATTTTCAGCAGTTTTTTATGTAATGGAAACTTTAACCCGCTTAGAGTAAGCGCTATTCTTTCTTTTCTATGCAGTCACTGAAGGATTGGGGAATGAACTGCATTTGATTAATTTATTATGGAATGGGAAAGAACTTTAGCAAATTCTTTACTAAAAAAAAAAAAAAATGACCCCCATATTTTCTGTGTTAAATATGAGCTCTCATCGCTGGTTCTTCCTTGATTTACAGCATCAGGAACTAAGTTTACACCATTGGCATACTTCACGACATTTAGGTGAGAAATATTAGGACAATACAAATCCCGCCGTAATTGACCAAAACCCTGCCCGGATCCTTCTAGAAATGCCTACTTTGAAGTGAACTCCATCCCTTTCAAGATCTGTAAATCAGGACAGTTGGGAGTTATACAATTCTTTATTCAGGACTACACTGATTTTTTATGATTATTTTTAATTTAGCCGAAGACCCTTTAGAAACTGGATAAATAGGCTAAATCATTTGTATTTTTATTTTTGTAGCTGTACATGGGAAATAAAATTAAAAGTTAATATTACACTTAGGTCTTTAATAAACAAGCATTTTGTATCATTATATATTAATATTTTGTTTGTTATATTTTTAAAAAAATTTCCTCAACCATTCCTCACATTCACTACTGTGAAGAACCAAGTCTTAACGTGGCAGTACAAACTTCTTACACCCGAGCTATAGCTTATAAATGCTAAACCCAAACACACATACACACACACACACACACACCAGCAAGCACCATTTTCCATTCTCACAATAACTTTCAAAATGTTGCCCTTCCACAGAAAATTAACCCCCTAATATAATACAAGGAGTGACCTTGACAAATTATGCTGGAACATTGATCCCATATAATATAGCAGTACAATGTATACTAATCACAATCTTGCAACTAGCATATATAGATCTGCCCAGCTACATTATTGTCCATAGCACAGCGAATTGTGCCATGCATGGCGCGATATTGACTCCCGCGATCGGAGACGCGCATTCGTGTCTCCATAGGATATAATGGGATACGCTGTCCCGTGACTGGGGGCGTGCTTTTGCGTCTCCATAGGATTGAATGGAGACACACTCTTGCGATCTGGGATGCGCAGTGGCGCATAGCGCTATTCGCGGGCACGTTTGTGCCGCGATCAACCACAATGAACATGGGTGCATCTGTAGCACAAACACCTTTTACTGGGGAACAGAGCCCATTTCCTAGTGTCTAGTATACAAAACGGAGTCCATTGCTTGGTCTTTTGTACAGTATTGTTTGATTTTAGTGTACAGTACATAGCAAAATTACTGATGTCTAGTATATGGGTTGGGATGCTGGCAGTAGGGATCCCAACTGTCAGAATCCCGACAGGGCTAGCAAACCGGCACTTGTTGTCAGGGGCGTATCTATAATGGGTGCAGGGTGTGAGGGGAACACGGGAGCCCCGCACCCCACACCCTGCACACATAATATTACTTACCTCTCCGAAGTTCCACGTCGGCGCGGGGGTCCGGCGCTGTAAAACAACTGGGAAATGGCCGCCGAGGCCATTTTCCCAGTGACCTGTGCAAACATTATCGACTGTGGGCACACTCTAGTGCTCAGAGTCTAAAACTCTGGCGCTGGCCGTGGACCGCTCAGTGCGCCGGGGGGAGGGGGCCCGTGTGGGAGACACGGGCCCCCTCCTCTCTAGAAACGCCCCTGCTTGTTGTTTGGTGTTCTAACCCTCCCCCTGTCCCTACCCTAACCCTAACTCTCCCTCTTTGGTGCCTAACTCTAAACTCCCCTCTAGTGCCTGAACCCAACCTCCTCCCCGCACCCTAAACCTAACCCTCCCCCTTAGTGCCTAACTGTCCCCATAACCCTCCCTCCCACCCTGCTACTTACCTTCGATATCCAGACGGTCGGGATGCCAGCGCGGTATTGTGAGAGGCGGCGGGATTCCGACCCCAGTAATATCAGCGCTGTCATCGTGGGCGCCAGGTTACTGACTTTATCCCCTATTGTACAATACATAGCACATTTTCTACAATACTGTACATAGTACATTGTCTGATTCTGGTGTACGATACATAGCACATTGATGTCTAGTGTACAATACATACTGATCTGTCTTCATACACTATGGCTTTAGTCGCAGCAAAGAGGCATCTTTGATGCGGCATGTAGATCTTGCGGGTCAGTGTGCCAAGACGCAAGAGGGTCCACACCATTCAATGCACAGCTTAACAGACCAGTGCTCTGCTTATGAAAACTACAATACATTATACAATAGCAGTGGATGGAAACGGTACTACAGTATTGCAAGCCCTGACAGGATCCCAATGTAAACCGTTGCAGATGTGAACGTGCTGTGAACCAAGTTTCTAATCCACCCTAAATGCAAGATGTTTGATAATAAATGGGTAAATAAGGGTGTCTCGGGGAGTCTTTAATAATTGTTTTTCTATGTGACGTGTGTCCTGTGATTCGTTTAATTTTGTTTGTTTTTACCGGTTGAATGTATGCACTGTATAGCGGCTAAATAAATGTACTGCGTGTGCGACAATTTCAGCAATGATCGAATTACTGCCTAAGGACATTTTCCATAGAAATGAACTGGAGGCATGTGTTATTATTATCATTATTTATTTTTAACATATCTTTTTTTTTTTTATATTCGTTCATTAAGCACAGGAGAAAACATACAACTGAATAGAACTGTCGTACATCCTTGAAAGTTGATATACCAAAAAATCAACTGAAAACACATGTATACAAGTCAGTGAGAGAGGAAAACTAAAAAAACTTGCGTCAATTAGAAATAAAAGACCCATAAAAAACGGGAAAACCGGTTGTGCCCAAAATAACCATGGCGGGTCTTAGTGACTTTGTATCGAAAGAAAGTAAAATAGAGGGTCTTAGAAAAAAAAATACAGGGGGGGAGGAGAGAAAGAAGGTGGAAAGGAGAGAAACGAGTCGGGGGGAGAAAAGAGAAGAGTATGAGTATAGTGGGAATGTTCTGGGAAGTATTAACTGAGACCTGGGAGGGGAATATTATGGTGGGAATACCAGGGGTTCCAGACGGCTTGGAACTTCCGTATAGTATTATTCTGTAAACTAGTAATATATTCCATTTTTTTAATGAACCATTAAGGAGTTATGGAGTTATTAAGGAGTTCCTCGTGGCTAGGAGTATTCGGCACTTTCCAATTACGGGCAATCTGGTACTTAGCTGCACAAGATATGTGTAAGATCAGTTTGTTGGAGGTGTTGGAGATATGATCGATCGGGGCGCAGAGTAATAAATTGGTGGGAAAGAAGGAAATCGGGAATCGATGATTTGAGAGCGCAAAGTGCGAACAGTATTCCAAAAAGGAAGGATAAATGGACATATCCACCAAATGTGAAAAAAGGTACCGACATGGGCACAGCATCTCCAGCATAAATTAAAGCTATTCGGATAAATCTGATGGAGGCGCTCTGACACCAAGTACCATCAGGTGTATACTTTGTAAGAATTCTCACGAATAGCCACACTGATAGAGCATTTGGAGATGGCTGTTCGTATAACGTCTCATGTTACGTCGGCAAGGGCGAGGCACAGATCTGATTCCCATGCCCGTTCATGAGCCTCGAGTGGGGGAGACTCCAATGCTAGAATAGAATGATACAATTGTGAAATAGCTCCTTTATCATTAGGTCTATAAATACAAAATCTTTCTAGGGGGAGGGAGTAGATGGGGAGGAGGCAGAACAAGATGAGGTGGTAAAATGGCGGATCTGTAAGTATTGATAATGGAGTGAGTTGGGGATTTTGTACTTTTCCTGAATGTTGGCAGATGACAGAGGAGCAAAATTCCTGACACTATATGATGAAATCTGGAAATACCAGCTGAAACCCAGGGACAAGCCATTGTGGCGGATAAGCCTGGTGGGAAAGCAGGATTATTCCAAATGGGGATTAAGGGGGATGGATGTTAAGAGAGATTAAATTTTTTGTTAAGAGAGTCCCAATTGTTAATTGTCAGGGAAATAGTGGGAGTCGAGCAAGCAGGTTTGGGCCTTAGTTTACGGGTAGCCATGGTAGATAAGAGATCGAGTGTGTGTCGTCCAGGTCACTTTCCAAGTCAACACAACGTTTAAAATGGCGAGGAGAGTGCCAAGCAATCATTTGACTCAGTTGGGAGGCTTTATAATATCGGTGGAGGATGGGTAACCCTAGACCTCCATTCCATGTGCGCTTGGCGAGGCTATCTCGTTGAATTCAGGGTTTTTTGTCTTTCCAAATAAATTTACAGAGTGTGGTTTGGACAGTATTGAGTATGTAAGGGAATGGGCACTGGAAGTGTCTGGAATAGATATAGTAGATTTGGAAGGATGCTCATCTTCACAGCGTTTATGTGGCTGATACATGACAGGAAATATGAACGCCACTGCTGTAGGTCCTTAACAATAGAATTGATAAGGGGGGTAGATAGTTTTGTAGAGGGAGTTATATGATTTTGTGATGAAAATCCCGAGGTATTTTAACGAGTCTCTCTTCCACTGGAAGTCAAAATTTAATTGTAACAATGACTTCATGCTTCCTGGGAGATGAAGTGGAAGAGCTTCATATTTGGAGTGGTTAACTTTATAACTTGAGAGGTCGCCATAGAGAGAGAGTTCACGGAAGAGTTTTGGGAGGGATGTGAGCAGTTTTGTCAGTGTAAGGAGGTATCGTCGGCAAATAGGGAAAGGGTGTATTTGGAGTGTTTGATTTCTACGCCAGCTATATCAGGATTAGCCCGTATTCGATAGGCAAGTGCTTCAATGATCAGAGCAAATATAAGTGGCGATAAGGGACAACCTTGCCTAGTGCCATTGCTGTTCGGGATAGGGTCAGATATTAGACCACCTGCCGAAACTGTGGCAGATGGGTTATGGTAGAGGGCTTGGATAGCTGTAAGGAACTTCCCCCGGAAACTGAAATGATGTAGTGTCTGGAACATTAAAGACCAGGTGACCCTGCCAAAGGCCTTCTCTGCATCCAAGGCAAGCACCAGAGAGGGAAGTTTATGGACATTGATGTAGTGAACAATATCAATTGTGCGTCTGGTATTATAAAGTGCCTGCCTGGATGGGACAAAGCCCACCTGCACATGGTGGATCAAAGAGGAGAGGAGCGGGTTCAGTCTGTTTGCGAGTACTTTGGCAAATATTTTCAAGAGTTGAGAAGCAAGATGGGCCAGTAGTTGGATACTGATAGGGGATCCTTGTTGGGTTATGGAGGACTATAATAGTGGCATTGGAAGTTTCTGAGTGAAATGGAGCACCCTCCAAAATGTGGTTGAAAGCTGCGGTTAATTGAGGTAATAAAGAAGATTGGAAATCCATCGGGTCTTTGGAAGGTTTTTGTGATTTAAGGGCTGAGAGAATTTCTTCAGCAGAAATTGGGTTGTCTAGGGTGAGAGAAGTCTCAGAATCTATTTGAGGAAGGTTACAAGAGGACAAGTATTCTGTGGTCAAAGAGTCAGTAGTAGAAGACGTGGCAGGAGATTTAGGAAGATTATATAGGCGTTCGTAGTATGTCTTAAATAATGAGTTGATAGCAGTTGGATTCGAATCGGTATGAAATACCGCCGGCCGCATGGTTCGATTCCCGGCAGCGCCTGGCCGACCTTAGCAGAGTTCCTGGCAGCGGAAGCCCAACAGTGCTGGAAATCCCGATCGTCGATAGGTAAGTATTCTCTAACCTAACCCCCTAACCCTCCTTAGGGGTGCCGAACCCTAACCTCCCCCCCAAGTGCCTAACCCTAACCACCCCTTCCCTGCTGCCTAAACCTAAGTCCCCCGGGGGGTGTCTAACCCTCCCTCCCCCTAGCCTACCCTATCCCTCCCGGGGGGGTGCCTAACCCTAAGTCCCCCCTGGGAGCCCTAAACCTAATCCTCCCCCCCCCCCTCGCGGCTGTCTGCTCGCGGCGCCCGGCATCCCTTTGATCGGGATGCCGGCCGCCGGTCTCCCAGCGTCGGGGAAATGTCAGGCGTCTACATCTAGACGCCCGGCATTTCATTCCTCGCCGGGATATGACAGTCGGGAAGCCGACTGTATACCGTTGGGTTGTAGTGATGGATGCCGTGAACATCTTTCAGGACTGGAATAGCGGTTCGGGCCCTTTGAGCTTTCAGTCTATTAGCGAATAAGGTATCTGCTTTATTACTCTTTTTATCAAATTTTTTGTTAAGCCAACGAAGAGATTTTCAGTTTTTTCGGCTAGAAGAGCATTTAAGGATGCTTTAGCTGATATCTGTCAGTTGTATACAGGACGGGAAGGGTGGCTTTTATGAGAGGATTCTAGGCGCTGGACTTTGTTGGACAAAGAGGATAGTCGGGATCTACGCTCCTTATTCCTGAAAGAGACATAACTAATTATGTGCCCTCGAACTACAGCTTTATGTGCCTAGCAAACCAATGGGGTGCAAGAGGAGTCTTGGACAATCATTGAGAAGTATTCTGTGAGAGCAAACTTTATTTTTTCCTGAAATTTTGGAATGTTCATAAGAGTTCGTTCAGGCGCCAATGAGGTCTCGAAGTTGGAATATCAATAAAATCAAATGATGCAGTAATGATGGAATGATCGGACCATGGGTTAGTAACGATAGAGGAGTTGGAGATGTGTTTGGAAGCTTGGGTGCAGCTGAAAAAAAGTAAAAAGTGTACTCTCGGGATGTGGGGTTAAGTGGGCGCCAAGTGTCGAATAGACCCGATTCCAAAAGGTGTTTATTCAAAGAACGAGTCAGTGGGCATGGTCGTGAGTTTGCAGGGGGAAGGTATTTATCAAGTGTACAATCAAGGACAGCATTGAAGTTTTCACCCACAATGAGGTAACCCATTCTACATTTATTCAGTTTCGAGAAAAAGGAATTGAAGAATGGGATCTGGCCTGTGTTGGGAGCATATACATTGGCTTTTGTGCATTCTAAATTACCCATTTTACCGGTTAAGATAATGTATTGCCCATCTAAATCTGTATGTATGGAATGTTGGACAAAAGGAATTTTGTTATTGATCAGTATTGCCACCCCATTATGTTTCGATTGGCTGGATGAATATTATGCGGTAGGAAAGTGCTTCGATTGTAAAGAGGGGTGTAGTTGGGCTTTGAAGTGTGTTTCTTGGATCAGGACAATCCCAGCCCTTAGGCCATGAATGGAACAAAAAAGCGAGGAGCGCCTTTGGGGAGTATTTAAACCCTTTTGCATTCAAGGACGTGAAAATCAGCGACATTGCGGGAGAGGTTAAATGAAGTGTTAGGTTAAGAAGAGGAGAGGAGATCCCCAACTTGAAGGGGGGAAGGGAAGAAGTAGCAAATTAGAAGGGGAAGACAGAAAGGAGGGACCAGGGTGGGAATTCCTTGTGTCCGGCAGAGGAAGACACACACGGAGGTCGGGACTATAAAGTCCAAAAAGGTAGCAGATAGGGTAAACCGTGCTACCATTGAGATAATGGAGAGGGTTGATTTAAGAGCAAGAGGGAGTCACATAACAGAGGAAACATGGAAAAGTAAATAGAGGTGGAGGAGGGAGAAATCTGAGAGTCAGAACCCTCCAATGATGGTCTAGTGTGAATAAAATAAAGGTAACGGCCAAATATGAAGAATAGTCAGGTCACTAAAGAAAATCAGAGGGAGCGGAAATAGGGACAGGTTAAGGAGGCCCATGAAAGAACAGAAACAAATGAGAAAAAATTGTGAGTTATCAGTAACATACACAAAATAGTACAAATTTTAGAATGAACTTCATTGGAGGGCCCCTTGGAGACTCCGGGGATGGGTTCAGAATGAGATGAAGGCATCTAACATGGAACCCATGTGCAAGAGTTGTCATCCGGAATACTCAAGGGAACCCCAAAAAGGTATAGAATTTGAAAAACATAGACCTATCAAAAAGCAGCAGAACTAAAATGAGAACATTTTACAATACAAATAGCTATACATAGTAGAATTCAAAATGAGACGACCTAGGGAAAAAAAATATGAAATATACACTAGGCAAAGACTTTGAGAATAGGTCAATCAGCACTGTAAAAGAGAGGACATATTACCTATGTTATAGTTACATTGAGTTAGATTTATAATGTTCTCTGGATGGGAAGGTGGAGATCAAGAAATTATTACATCAGAAGTAGTTAAGCATCTGCTGAGAGGGCCTGATTCAGAGCCGCTCGTAAGCGGCCGCTCGTTCGCTCTGAGCGATGTTCGCACAACTGCGCATGCGTATGGGTCGTAATGCGCATGCGCAAACCAGTTATTGCGGTCGGAAATCTGCACTTGCAAAACAGCGAGGGGCTGCTAATTTGATTGCCAGAATGTAAAGTTTGTGGGTGGTAACAGGGGAAGGTGCTTGAAAACGGGGGAGTGGAGATCCGAACGCAGGTATGCCAAATGGTCAAAAGGGCGTTTAATGGGAGTGCATAATTAGTAAAGGAGCGTCATCGACCACGTCACTTGGTTGCCTTTTAGCCTGAACTGCTCGCAGTGATAGCGGTAAGACAAAGCTACCACAAGCACTGCGAGCAGTTCAGATGCCTTTCGATGTACCCGATTAATCTAATAAATACCGGAGATGACGTGTGATGCGAACGGCAAAGGGGCGTCTCTACAAAATAGCGAGCGCATTTTTCGTTCGCTCGCTCAGACATAGAGGCGTCAACAAACCGCAAAGAGCGAGCGCTCAATTTAAATAGCCGGTCCCATTTTTGGAACGACCGTCTGCAAATAGCGTCCGGCTCTGAATCAGGCCCAGTCCTCTAGATGAGAGAGAAAATCTTTGCCACCTTTGAGATCTCTTATGACTACCGACTTACCATTAAAGTCTACCAATGAAGGGGAAACCCCAGCGATAGCGAATTCCACGATCTCGTAGTGCACTTGTCAGATGCCGAAGTTCCGGACGCTTGAGAATCGTGATAGGGGCTAATTCCTGATAGAACTGGAGTCTGGTGTTGTCATAGAGGATGTAAGGTTTGCCGTGTGTTGGAGCTAGAATTCGTTCTCTATCATTGAAACTGAGGAAGCGAATAATAACGTTCCTTGGGGGATCGCTGTCTCACGGTTTCGGCCTAAGGGCTCGATGAGCTTTCTCCAAAGGTAGTTGATGAGAGCCCAGGTCCGGAAGGATATGGGAGACCATCTTGTGGAGGTAAGTCTCTAGTCCGTCTGTGGGTATTGATTCCGGGATATTGCGTATATGAAGATTATTTGTCCTCTCCCGGTTCTCTAGATCTTCATTTTTAGTACTAAAGTCGGCTAGGTCTTGAATGATGTGATCCAAGTCCCTGTGGGTCTCATTTTGGACTTTTTGGAGAGTGTCTTGACGGGACTCTAGTTTAGAGGTTCTGGTGGATAGTGAAGAGAGATCAGATCGGATAGACGAAACTGCTCCATCCAATTTAGTTTCCAAGGATTCTTTAAGGTCTGTAATAAGAGAATGTAAGGCCATGATGTCCTCTTTGGTAGGGCATGATGAATTGTCTCCATCCATTTGAGATAGGCATGGGAAGAGGGTTCAGTAAGCGTTGGTGGTTTGTCGCTTTTAGAGAAGTGTTGGGTGATGTCACCGCCCATCCGCTTTCTGGTATTTGCGAAAGATCTGTTCATGGTAATAGGCAGCACCAGTGGCGTAATAGTGAGCCTGAGGGAAAGGAGTCTTGAACTAGTAGTGCGGATGTAGTGGATTATAACAGAGGGTCTGGAGTACTAAACTGAGTTAGATGGCCTGGATAAGCACCACTGGAGAGTATGACTTCAGCAAGATCAGGGAAACATCAGTGCGACCTGGAGATAATCCCCTGCGGAAATTGATGGGGGCTGAAGAGGGGTCAGAGGGCTCTAACAGGGAGGACCGCTAAATCGACTGCAAATAGGACAGCTGACAGTTGTGCGATGTAGTTGCTTGAAGGAGGGAGACTTGTAAACAATCAGCCCAGAAGGAGCAGTAGAAGCAGCAGTTAATAGCCAAGTGTGCCCCCTGTCTCACCTCAGGATAGGCAGAGTGCAGGAGGCAGCAGGTGTAGTAGGATCCTTGTGGGAGGCTCTGTCTGGGGATCCAATTAGGCTCTGCAGCCCCTGGAGAGAATCAGATGTTGTGGCTGTGTTGTAGGGACAGGACTGCACCAAGGGTCTTGCAGTCCACTGTGGCAGTTAGCAGGGAGGTCACCCGGGACCTGGAGGCAGGTGCAGTAGCAGGCAGGGACACCAGACAAGCAGGGGCCGTCCTTGGAGACAGCCCTGGTGAGTCCCAGGTGCAGCACAGGGCTCCAATCCCGGGGTCTGTGGAGTGAGTGAAGCTGGCTCAAGGGGTGTTCGGAGCAGGCCTCGACAGCAGACTGGGGTCACAGCAGAGCCTCTGGGCTAAACACAGGTGCCCCCAGTGTTCCTGACCGCGAGTCGCGGCACCGCGAGTGGAGTGTGCCCTCAGCAGGTAGGGGACACTAATTGAGGCTTCGGAGCGAGGGGAAGGCTGCAATCTGTGAGGGCACTAGAAGTACACTCCGATTCCGCGGACCTAACCCCTCATTACAGGAGACTCCAGGGAGGCAGAGTGGGAGTCTTGGGAGTCCGTTCGGTGGCGGGGATCGCTGCAGAAGGAGCTTTTAAGGGCCATTCATTTTTAACATATCTTTTAATTATATTATTTTTTGAAAATATACAGCATGTGTGAAACTTTCCGCAACGGAATGTGACATTTTTTTTCAAAGCAGTATGTGTCAATTTCTGAGTAAAGTTTGAACACACAACGGACATTCTGCATAGAAATGGACTTGGGACTTGCAAGAATTTACTGTTAAGGAGCTTTTTTTTAAATATTTTATTATTATTCTTTCTTAATATTTTAATTAGTATTTTATATTTCTTCTTCGGGGTCCACAGACATTACGTTGGGGTATGAATCCCAGTCACCAAACAGTTAATGCAAATGAGTTCTCTGCTCCCAGGATACATCGGGGTTCCTCCTCATATACCCCACCCCCCCCTGCCTCAGGTAGTCAGTTCTTCCTGTTTGGTGTGTTTCACCACATAGACAGTGGGACTGCTGGAGCAGTCCTGCAGACGAGTAACAAAAAAAAAAAGGGAGAGTTTTACTCTCTATCTCAGCGGGTGGTCTGAGCTGTCCTGGAAGCAGCCTCGCACCTGATTGGAGGCGCATCGGCCACGCGCTGCAACTACCTCCTACGGCGCCGCACCGCTAGCCTTGGCAGGTCCATGGCAGGGGATTCGGCAGGGGCTCTCAGGCCCTGGACCGCAACCAGATCAAGGGGATGGCAGGTAAGCAGGTGGTTGCGGCGGCCGCTGACGCCAGGACCACCTGGCGGTCCGGCGGTGCGCTGCAGTCAGGAGGCATACGGCTTGTCTCCTAGCCTAGACCGCCGGGATATGATGTTCCTGACCAGCCAGGGCTTGTGGCGGCGACCAGGTCAGTTTACCGGGCAGGTCCAAGCAGCATAGGGGAGGTACGCTTCCCCGGTGGCCCCTCCCCCAATCCACACGCTAGTTCAGTCCTCTGGCACAGTGATTGTGGATTGCTCCTCCCAGCCTCCATATAGGGCAGCCAGAGTGTATGTCAGTTGCTCTCTGAACGCTGCTCCTACAGGACGCTGGGCAGTCTCCCTGTATACCTTGCCTACTGCTGGTTTAGGTATTTACAGGGCTCTATCCTACCTAAGCTTAGGCTGATTGTGGTAGTGAGAGCTTATATGCATATGGCTCGCGGAGTATTTATGCATGACATGTGATTGTTGTTTATGGATACTGTTTCTTCTGTAAAAGAACTGTAATTCCTGTATACTGTCACTGTCTCTCCCCTTCCCTTGCTACAGGTGTTTGGGTCGAGAGTAGAAAGCAGCACATATACGCTCAGAACCAGTGGCATAATTGATATGTCTAAGGAGTCATGGGTCAGGTGGCGGGAGCCCCGTTGCTGATATCCTGTGTAGTCTGCAAGGCAGGTTTGTCCCCACAGGACTTTCTACAAAATGGGCTTTGTGGTAACTGTTTCAGACAGCCACCACACCAATTAAGTTTGCCTGTTTCAGGCCCTGAGCCCCCTTGGGTGTCATTTTCTCAGGTTATGGCTCAGGTGGCGGAACGGCTGGCTGCCCCGGTACCACCGGTTTGGGCTTTGCCTCAGCAGATGCATCCTATGCCCATGATGTGGCCGCCTTGGATGGACCTTGGTGCTGGTAAGGTTATGGCATCATCCTCGGGGGGTTTTCAGCCTCAGGCTGTCAAGCCAAAGCAGCCTAAATCTAGGCGCCATGTATTGCCTCATATGGGTGAGTACTCCAGTGCCTCCTCCGAGGAGGAACAGGCACAGGACTCTTCGCAGGATGATCATTTCCCAGTAGCCAATGTCCCCTTTCTAATAAGGGCGGTAAAATCGGTGTTAAATATCGAGGAAGGGGATCTTCCGCCTAGGAAAGCCCCCTGTTTAAGCGCCAGAAAGTGGTTAAGGCAGAATTCCCAAAGTCTGAACATTTATCAGAACTTATGGAGGAAGCCTGGGTCCGTCCGGATAAGATAAGCCATTCTTCTAAAAGAATGGCGCTTCTATATCCTTTTCCAGCAGAGAACTGTGCCAAGTGGGAGAATCCACCATCAGTTGATGCACATGTGGCACAGCTGATTAAACGTGCCACTCTGCTAATCCCAGCAGTTTCGCTGAAGGAAACCACGGATAGGAGACTGGAGTCTTGTCTCAAATCAATTTTTTCACTGGCAGGAACGGCCACCCGCCCAGCTATGGCCACTGCCTGGGTAGCAAGAGCTATTGAGGAGTGGGCCAAAACTCTAACGGAGTCTTTACCAGATGCCTCTAAGGAGCAACTGGATATGATCTCCTTTATTAGAGAAGGGGCCTCCTATTTGGGAGATGCTGCCTTGGATGCAGGGATCCTGTCCTCTAAAGTTTCAGCAGAGTCCATGGTGGCACATCCTTCTGGTTGAAGGATTGGAAGGCAGATGCTGGGTCCAAAAAGGCCCTAGAATTCCTTCCATTCACACTCCTTAGTAAAAAGCACATGGCAGCCCGCCTGGAGTTTGCCAAAATGCACCTAAAGAACTCTCAGACCATGAGAGACAAAGATTGAACACTTTGATGTGAATGCCAGGCGTTCTGTTTGGAGGAAACCAAGCACCGCTCATCACCAGGCTAATACCATCCCTACAGTGAAGCATGGTGGTGGCAGCATAATGCTGTGGGGATGTTTTTCAGCGGCAGGAACTGGGAGACTACTCAGGATAGATGGAAAGATGAATGCAGCAATGTACAGAGACATCCTGGATGAAAACCTGCTCCAGGGCGCTCTTGACCTCAGACCGGGGCGACGGTTAATCTTTCAGCAGGACAACGACCCTAAGCACACAGCCAAGATATCAAAGGATTGGCTTCAGGACAACTCTGTGAATGTCCTTGAGTGGCCCAGCCAGAACCTAGACTTGAAACCGATTGAACATCTCTGGAGAGATCTGAAAATGACTGTGCATCGACGCTTCCCATCCAACCTGATGGAGCTTGAGAGGTGCTGCAAAGAGGAATGGCTGAAACTGGCCAAAAATAGGTGTGCCAAGCTTGTGGCATCATATTCAAAAAGACTTGAGGCTGTAATTGCTGCCAAAAGTGCATCAACAAAGCATTGAGCAAAGACTGTGAATACTTATGTATTTATTTCTTTTTATTAAATTTGCAAAAATCTAAAAAAAACTTTTTACACGTTGTCATTATGGGGTATTGTGTGTAGAATTTTGAGGAGAAAAATTTATTTATTCCATGTTGGAATAAGGTTTTAACATAACAAAATGTAGAAAAAGTGACGCGCTGTGAATACTTTCTGGATGCACTGTACATTGGGTAGAAAAACACTGTGTGATTTTCATATATGATCCCAATCCGTTTGTTTCCATCCTTCTAGTCTTTTTTTTGTCAGGCAAGAAATCAGATTGCTGTATTTGGATGATAGAGGTGCTTTTCCATTGCAGCTGATGACGTACTTCAGGCAAACAATATGTTATGATTGCAACCACTAATATTAATAAAAACAAATATTGGCGCATTACATTCTATTTGTTGAGTGAATTATGTCACTGAGTTTTACTGAACAATATATAGAAACATGAATTGAAAATAAACACAAGTTATAAATGATTGATGAGCCTGCAGAGGGTCATAACTAATGATGTGGCAGTCTATTCAGGCAGCTGTGATGCCCCAGAGTGAGGAGGTCATGATTTGGTGGGGAAGGAAGTGCATCTGTAAGAGCAGCGCTCCCTTGAGATTATTGCATATCTCCTGTTATGTTACTTAAGCTAGCTACACTAGTACGACCAGCATAAGATGCGATTCAGCATACGATTTCCCTTGAACTCCCCGGCAGTCCCGGTCGCACGATTTGGTGCTTTTTGACACATGATGTACATATGATCTCACGTACGATCATTCGCACCTATACGACGGGTCGTGATATGATCGATCGTGTGCCTCACTAAAAACATGCGATCATAATAGATTTAAATAGAGGAAAATGTCACTCAAATGACACCGCTCAGATGCACGATGCATCGAATGCGCAAATACACGGCACGATCTGCATTACGATTACATCGGATAATATGGGCTGCACGTCTGACTATAAGATGCGATATAAGAGCGGCGGAAGCGCATTGCATCGTATTCATACCTAAATGCTGTACGATTTGCACACAATGCATCGTAAGAGGTGTCTAAAATTGTGCAATCGACACAAAATCGCGCTAGTGTATGGCCAGCATTAGATAGGGGGTAATGTACGAATACAAACCAGCTACTTCTCATAAGTCTCTGCTGGTTGCCGTCTGTTGGCCACACACCGATGTTCCTCCAAGAGTACAAAGGAGTCTAAAAGCAGGGGAGCCAGACTAAGGGAGCCGATATCGTTATCTTTCAATAATCGTTTGAAAATCATTAAGAAAAATGTCTTAAATACCACCGATGCGCGCTCCCGCTGGTCGTTTAGACATCTATCATCGGGCAAACATGCTGGACAATCTGACGATATCGTCAGGTTCAACATGTTTGCAGATGATTGATTGTGCCTACACTGACTGACTGCTCGTTCAGTGTAGGCACATCACAGACTGACAAACGACTGCACGATTACAATGTCGTAATCGTGCAGGTTTTTGCCTGTCTAGTGGATGTGTGCCTTAAGAGTAAATGTTAATATCAAAACACTTAAATGGTGTTGAGCTAATATTCATACATATATAAAAAAAAACTTGACATGTCAGAAATAAAGAACCAAGACGCCAATCTGCAGTTTCTGCAGCTCCGGAGGCAATAGAGAGCTACAGATACTGGGAACATCAGGTTGCTTGCTTGCAAATCAGGACTCTTTGGCCCTCATTCAGAGCCGTACGCTCTGAGCAGAGCGCACGCTCTGAATGAGGGCTGCCCTCCATAAAAATGGAGCGTCCTCCTGGACGCTCGTATAGCTGTGGGTCACCACCCACAGCCTATACGAGCGTGCAGTTTGATGGCCGCGATGGTCGTGACCATCGCGACCATCGAAACTGCGAGCCAGAGCCTGCGGTTGAGGTTTTCAACCGCAAGGCCCGTTGTGATTTTGGCTCTATCAGAGCCAAAATCACTCCCACTGACATCACTAGTGATGTCAGTGGGCCGGCTTCTGACGGGAGGCGTTCCCTTGGGAACGCCCCCATCAGGGAGGCACGCCCCCGGCACGCCCACCAAAGGGGGCGTGCTGTCAGTCAACATCGATATTGCGCCCCCTTTGATCAGACACAACGAGCGAAGGACTTTCCTTCGCTCGTCGCGTCTGGCGCATGCGCACGACGGAGCTCCCTCCGTCGTGCGCATGCTCAGTGCAGACCA
Organism: Taudactylus pleione; assembly: GCA_031769625.1. NCBI lineage: Eukaryota > Metazoa > Chordata > Amphibia > Anura > Myobatrachidae > Taudactylus > Taudactylus pleione. Next base: position 15,504,494 of record JAUIMM010000706.1, on the reverse strand, counting down.
TCGACCCACTTGCGAGCGGACAGCCGCTTGCGAGTGGGTCTGAATCAGGGCCTTTATTCCATCGCTACAAAACACAGCTATTATACCAAAACCTCCATTGTCACAAACATGAAAGTCTGATTACTCAGGACTGAAAGACTCAATATATAAGTCCGGTGAGAACTGTGATCCTGATCTAAATATTTTAAGTAAGCTTGACTTACTTTTGATACTGACCAGTTAGTAATTTGTACATTTACACAAGGTTTTTTATTCTCGGTCTTCATTAAGACCTATTGTCTATGCATGATTTTGTACTATTTATTATTTGTTGTTTATATATATATATATATATATATATATATAAAATATAATTTTTTAATAGATTCCAGATTGGCGTCTTGGTTCTTTATTTCTGACATGTCAAGTTTATATATATATAAATATATATATATATATATATATATATATATGAACATTAGCGCAACACCATTTAAGTGTTCTGCAGTTCTTTAACGGCTTTCTTTGGACAGTCTGTTCTTAGTGGGTTTAAACAAACCCACAAGTGTATGCTGCTATCTTTCGGCTGTCGGTGGTGAGTGACAGCTCGCCCCGTTATGTAGGCGGGTAGGGGGGTGGCTGCACAAACGCAGTCGTTCCCTTAGGAACGCCTGGTGTTTGTGGGAGGACCTACTGACATCACTACTGATGTCAGTAGTGGACATCTTGCTCTATTAGAGCAGGGAGTCCACTCGGGCTTGTGGCAGCCGAGACCCTACCCCAGGGTCTCGTCGCAAGCCCTATTGTCACGATAATTGCAACGGTCTCCAACCCGCTCACACTAGCTGTGGGTGGACACCCACAGCTTTGCGAGCGGCCTGGAGACAAAAAAAAAAATGCCCACAGACCCTGCGAGTTGCCTGCGGCAGCGAGCGGGTCTGCATCAGGGCCCGAGTGTGTGGAGTTGTCTACCCTTGACCCAGGGGCTTGTGTTCACTGCACACCATAGAACTATTCTAGATATGCCACTGCCTCTAGCAATGGATCTATCATAGCAAGTCAACTCTTAACTCTACATATGCCCCTTCAGCAGGTGGCAAATCTACCCAGGTCTTTCTCCAATTCAGTTTGGCCACCTTGCCTTTCTGGGACTAAATAAGATCTAGACTTTGAAGTACAAACTTGTTTTTTCCCCCAACAAACTTACATTTTAAATGCAGACTGAAATCTTTGTTCTATTTTTGTGACCAAAGGACTGGCTTGCGCAAATATCTCATTCTTCTGAAGCTTTTCTTTCATGGCAGATTAAAGCTAAATTCACTAGGGCACAGCTGGAAATACTGCCATGTTATTCAGATCAGGAAAATTGTCTAATTCAAACATTTTAGGCCGTTCAGTTCATATATGTTAACAATGATAGAATGACGTGATTTAATTTGAGATGTTTAAATGTTAAGTTTCACCCCTTTAAAGGCCTGATTCAGAGATGAACACAATTCTAACGTTTACGCAGTTGAGCGATAATCATCAACGTGTGCACGCGTCAAGGTACATTACGGTAGTCAGTCACAGCGACTATTTACTTGCAGGGTGTTTGATAGTTAGGGAGCTTTTGTCGGGGGGGGGGGGATTTTCCCATATCAACCACTCAGCTTGCTAGCTAGCATTTATACAGTCCATTCTATAAAATGATAGGTAGAAGCGGATTGGTAGCTATTGGCAATTTCTCAATTTGTTCGATGTTTGGAAGGTCTGATGCATCTCCCCCTTACAACCCTTTTACACGTAAACCCCAGCTTTAACCGGGCTTGGACCTGGGACACTGAGCACGGATTTAAACCATTGTTTCAGTGCTTACCCACCTTTCACACATGTCGGTTGGACACGGGGTATTCATGGGTCGTCGCCGTTCACACCAGACTCAGGTCTGGCAGTGACCCGAGTCTTCCATCAGGCAGTGGATGCTTAGAGATTGTCATCTATGTAGGAAGAGAGAAAAGAGGCTTGTCTTCTGTATGGTGCACAAAATCTTATTGTATTTAAGAGATTCTAATCTTTATTGGATATACATTAAAAATGTTCCAACTGGAACAAGGTTCCGCTAAATATAGATTAAAGTAAGTTAGAGTGGTTGTGTGATTGATTACTATAGAAAAGAGAAAATAAAATCAAAATGAGTCCCTGCCGTGTGTCTTCATTATTTATTTCTATTCTTTGAATACAATAATTGATTCATCTCCAATCCACATATGACATATACTGATCACAGGAACATTCTTAAGCTGTTCAAAAGATGGAGGGAGCACCCTCCTCTCTAATGAATTCACGTGTGTCACTAATGCCTCTAGTCGATGGATGATTTTAAAGACATACAAGAGGTACCAGTATTGATAGCCCCTCATTAGATTTCTAGATGCTGTTGATTCTTATTATATCTTATTGTTGCATCTTAGGTTCAGGCCCGGCGACGGGGGGACTAAGGGGACACCCGTACTGGGCCTCGAGGTCCAGACGGGCACAAAACGGGGCTGCGGATGGCGAATGATGTTCCAGCCAGCGGGCCCCATAGTGGCCGCCCAGCCCCAGCTCCAAGTCCCTTGAAGCCTGGCCCGGGGCAGCAATGGGCTGTTCCAGGTGGCACAGCTGCGGCCAGGGCCTGACCTTTAAGCCACTCGGCGGCGTGACTTCGTAGGTCATGTTGTCGCACATCAGGCAAAAGTTGTGGTGTGGAGGGGATGGTAGAGGAATAGGGGCTTCGGAAGGGGTAGATGATGGATACGGAAGGTGAACAGGGCATAGGAAGCTGATAGGGGCTGGAGGCAGAGGAAGGTGATGGGGGCTGGAGGTAGAATGTGACATGAGTTGGGGGCAGAGGAAGGTTATGGGGCAGAATGTGACATGGGCTGGGGGCAGTGGAGGGTGAAGGGGGCTGGGGGCAGAATGTGATATGGGCTGGGGGCAGAAGAAGGTGATGGGGGCTGGAGGTAGAAGGTGACACAGGCTGGGGGCAGAGGAGGGTGATGGGGCAGAATGTGACATGGGCTGGGGCAGAGGAAGGTGATGGGGGCTGGGGATAGAGGAAGATGAAGGCAGAGGAAGGTGATGGGGCTGTGGGCTGAAGGTGACGTGCTGGTGGCAGAGGAAGGTGATGTTGCTGGAAGTAGAAGGTGACATGGGTTGGGGCAGAGGAAGGTGATGGGACAGAAGGTGACATAGCATGGGCTGGGGGAAGAGGAAGGTGAAGGGGGCTGGGGGCAGGAGGTGACATGGGCTTGGGCAGAAGAAGGTGATGGGGCTGGGGATAGAGGAAGATGATGGGGCAGAGGAAGGTGATGGGGGCTGTGGGCCGAAGGTGACGTGCTTGGGGCAAAAGGTGAAATGGTCTGAGGGCAGAGGAAGGTGATGGGGGCTGGGGGCAGAGGAAGGTGATGGGGGCTGGGGACAGAGGAAGGTTATTGAGGCTGGGGGCAGAGAAAGGTGATGGGGGCTTCTGGGCTGAGGATGGTGATGAGAGGCTGAATTTGAGGAAGGTGATGAGGGACTGTGAATGGCTGGCTGCAGACACCATCCCTCCTACCCTTGAGGCATCCACAGCACTGTCATCAAGAAGACCTTGCAAGAGATGGTAGACAAGAACTACAGTCTGCATCCTTAGTGACGGAGACACAGGGCCTGATTCAGAGCCGTACGCAATTAGCGCTCGCTCGTCCAGAAAATAGGGGTGGATATTCAAATGAACCGTTCGCTGTTTGCGGTCTGTTCACGCCTCTAGGTATGAACGAGCGTACAAAACTTGCGGTCGTTTTTTGGGAAACTACGCCCCCTGGCCGCTCGCATCCTACGTCATGTCCGGTATTTATTAGATTAATCGAGTACATCGACCAGGGTATGAACTGCTTGCTATTCTTGTGGTCGGTTTTTGCTACCACAATTTTGCGAGCAGTTCTGGCTATAAAATAACCCAGTGACGTTAGTAATGACGCTGCTGTTTTAATTATGCACACCCATAAAACGCCCGTTTTGACCTTTAAGCACGCCTGCGTTCTGATTTCCACACCCCGTTTCCAAGCACCTTCCCCTGTTACCACCCACATACGCCTCATTCTGTCACTCAAATTATCAGGCATTCGCTAATTTGCGAGCACATGAATTTCGACCGCACTGACTGGTTCGCGCATGCGTATAACGATCCGTACGCATGCGCAGTTGGGCAAACATCGCTCGGAGCGAACGATCTGCCGCTTACGAGTGGCTCTGAATCAGGCCCACAGTGCGGTAAGTCATAGTGTATTTTTACTTTATTTAAAGGCTGGCATATCTTTCAGTTAACATTCTAATGCTTCACATATTACACATTCAGGGGAGGGATGTGCGGGATAAGGGTGGTGTTGAGAAAATAAGGCCCCCAGAGACAGCAGTGTACCGGGCCCCAAGATTTCTGTTGCCGGCCCTGCTTAGGATTACTGCATTTATAATTCATTCAACAACATATTTGTTGTCCATCATCACGTCAGCACCCAATCTTGTCTTGCTAATTAAAACCTATTACTTTTTTTTTGTTTTTCTTTTTTACTTCATCCCTTGGGGAAAGATATTTTTCAACACATTTCACATAATTTTCATAAATTCTGCAAAAAAACTCCTGTATTTATTTAAAAAAAATAACTAATGACCTCTAGCTTCATAACACATTGAAAGAAAAACAATCTGCAAATAGAGATTGCAATTTGTCTATGCAATATAATTTTGTTGTATCTTTCATGATATTTATTACATAGGGCTCGATTCAATTCAGCATGATGCTGAATAGCTCCAGGAGCTCCCTCCCGTGCTTTTTGGTCCGACAGTTGTCAGTTAAGTCGGAGAATGGCGATTCTCGTGACTTACAGTAACATGGGTGTTTAGTCACGAGAGCCGGCATTCTCCAACTAATGTGCCGGCCGCACAGCTGTTAGCGCCGCGCTAAGCAGGAAAACAGCTGCGTGGCCGGCACTTTTGTTGAATTTCTCCTCGCACCCTCAGGGACCAAACAGCTAAGTGAATTGAATAGTTCCTGGAGCTCCCTCCCGGGGCTATTCAGCATCGCACTGAATTGAATCGAGCCCACAGTTGTTGTTTTTTTATGTTATTTAGGGGTCTATTCAGCAATAGTGACGATGTTGCCCAAAATATTATCGGCAACATTGTCACGATTTTTTATCAATTATAAATATTTATGGAAGCTAATCAGCAATATATTATGCAGGGACATCGGTTGCGGTAACACACTGTCCCTGCGATGTTACAGAAGGCATTGTTATCTTTTTTCGAAAAACAATACCTTTTGTTTCTGCTACTGCGCATGCACTTCCGAACAGTCTCCATCCCGGCTTTGAGATGACCGCGGAGGGGTAAGTGCATCTCCAGCCTGTCCAAAGTGATTGACATGTGTATACAGGATTTATATTAGACTGTATACATATATATTTATGTGCTTTTATATTTAAAATGTATATATAAATGTTAAATATAATAGCACATAAATATATATGTATACAGGCTAATATAAAGCCTGTATACACGTCAATTAATTTTGGCAGGTTTAAAAGGCTCTAAAGTGACTTACCTGCCGGCGGTCAACGCAAAGCAGGGCTGGAGACTGGGCGGTGTTACATGTAATTTCTACATATAATGCCATTCTGAGATGGCATTATATAAAGTCAGGATTTTTCGGGTAATTTAACACTTTTTGCTTTGCTAAATTGCAAAAAGCAATAAAGCCCTGTAGAGATCAATGGCTGATCCTTGCAGTGCGGTACTCTGCCAGATGGGAATTACTGGAGACGATAATGGCGTTATTTTCTCCATTATCCCATTGCTGAATAGTGTATTTACATAAGAAATGCGGAAATTATGATTTCCGCATTTTTTATGTAAAATCTCGTTGCTGCATATACCCCTTATTCATTCAAATATTCTTTGAGCTTATAATATTAATAAGTTATCTTTTTTTTTTTCTATATATAGCACCTTTCTCCAAGTAGGACTTTACATTTAGTAGCTATCTTGGGTCACTCAGTTGCTATTCTTTGTAGTCATTCACATCAGTCCTGCCCCATGTAAGCTTATAGTGTAATTTCCCAACCACACACCCGCACACAAACACTAGGGTCCATTTATATCAGGTGCCAGTTAACCTACCAGTATGTTTTTATTTTGTGGGACAAAAGTTGAGTACTTAGAGGAAACCCATGCAAACAATGGGATAACCTACAAACTCCAAACATTTAGGCAAATCGTTGGACTCAAAGCCATGACTAGAGCACTGTACTCGTATGTCAACAATGCTTACCACTCTGCCATTGCGTTTGTGTTTTACTTTGAATGTATCATTAATGTTCTTAAGCAGTTATGCATACTTGCCTACTTTTGAAAACTAGTTTCAGGGAGATTGCAGTTTTCAGCAGAGTGTGTCGCGCGAAGCTGAGGGGGCGTGTCATATTACGGCCAAAGGGTGTGTCTAGCTCCACCTATAGGCGTGTCTATTGTCATTGGGAGGTGTGTCCTGCAGTGACAGGTAAAAACTATAGTTCTAAGAGCAGCATGCCACCAGAGCTAGATTTTGTATGGTTAGCAGGACCTAATACAGACTTGTGTGGCCACTGTGTGAGAGACATTGCTAGATTGTCACAGACCTAAATAAATAAATGCTGACAGGAGAAAAGGAAGATAGTGTGGAGTGTCACAGGCATAACCTGCCCTCAGAGAATGGATGGCGGTCACTGAGTGCCATTTCAGAGTGCAGTTAATGCCTGTGTCCTGTGACACTCAGCACCCAGGCTCCATGGACCCCAGCTCTGCTGGTTTACTATTCTAATTAATAATTCTCTTTCCCTTAGGTGTCTGCAGCTGCAAGGCACACAACCCCGTGGTGGCCAGCCTTTAATTAACATCGCAACGTCTCCCGTACAGGCCATGCTCCCTGGCATGTCCAGACTTGCGCATGCGCAGTCTGGATTTTCATGGGGGGGGGACGGAAAATCCGGGAGTACCGCTAGGGTTTGCGGGACAGTGGGAGTTTCAGTTCAAAATCGAGAGATTCGGCAACCCAGGGGGAATGTCATACTCCACCCAAAAGGAGTATCTAGCTCGACCTATGAGCATATGTATTTCCATTAAGGGGTGTATCCTGCAGTGGCAGGTGATGATAACTGTAGCACTAAGAGCAGCACGGGCAGAGTAGAGGGGTATGGAGGGGCAGGAGAATGCTGGTAGCTGATCTCAGTAGTAATGTGGTGTAATAGTGCAACATAGGCACTGGCAGGGTGATCATTACAGTACCAGCATGCCTCCTTTAATTGGTGGGAAGGATGGAATAGGGGGTGCAGGAGGGAGCAGTCACACACTTACATACAGTCGTACACATATACGCATAAATACAGTCCCACACGTATACACACACACATACATAAACTCCCACAAATATACACCCACACATACATATTGCCACACACAAATATACATATGCACTGTACTGTCATATACATTTATACATACATATAGTCACAATTATAGTGTCCTCCTTCCCTGTTACTACCTTACACTGTGTATACTCACACTGTCTGCAATGCTCCTCTCCCTCATGCTGCTGCAGTGCACAGTGCCATGTAGTCCCGCCCTGCTACCCCTGCACGATCTTCTCCCGCCCTCCTCCCTTCACTGTTTAGTTGCACTTTTGCACTACTACAGCTGAAAATCAAAGGCTGGGGGCCCGGTGCACTTACCACCTGTGCTCTCCTCCCTCCCTTAATCCGGCTCTGAGCTCCCATTGTTACTAAAATACTGCTTTCTTGCCCTACTCCCCATCTCTACCCCTCTCCGTTATCTCTCCCAGCTCATATCACAGGTCAGTGCCACACACCCCTGAGCACTAAACACTATTAATCAATTACTTAGGCAGGGGGGGAGAAGGAGAAGCCGCTGAAGCAGGAGAGATTGAGAACAAGTCTCGTCTCTGCCTGTACTGATGACAACTCAAGGCTCCGTTGCTTGGTTACGGCTAGATCCCCTTCAGTCCTCTGCTCTGCTGCTTGCTGGCCGACGCTACCCACACAACCCTGTGGTGCATGGCCAGCCTATTACATACTGCAATCAGTCCCGGCTTCTGTCACATCCGGACTTGTGCATGCACAGTACGTATCTCAGACGGGGCTGTGGGGAATGCGGGGTATTTACAGTATTATGTTTTGCGGAGGAGCGGGAGGCTTGTAAAAAAAATTGGGAGCCTCCCGCAAGAAGCAAGAGGGTTGGCATGTATGTAGTTATGATATGACAGGTATAATATTGATATTTGTGTACCACCTAGTGTATAGCTTATTGTATTTGGTTTGATATCTCTATATTAATGGTGGCATGTACTATCCAAATTTCTCCCAGCTGCCTTCATAAAATTCTGATTGGAGAGTAAGCACACATTTGCATCCTAAAAATTAATTTGTATAGTCTCTCTACTGTACTTTGCAGGGAAAAGGTGCGATTGTCCCTGTGATGAGTCCTTCTTCAATGTCATAGTATAGTGGTTAGGTGGTGAAAAAATATAATATAATATGCTCTGGAGACAGGCTGTAATAATCCTTTGGGATTACAACCCTCAGAGTCTGCCGGATTTATTGGCCTGAAATCCTGTGGCGGCGTTTTTGTTTCTTTTTGGAAACAAATGTGTTTTCGCCCCTGGCCTCACTGGAGAAAATAGCTATATCAATAAAATTATTATTATGTTTCAACTTTCAATCAACAAAAAAGTGTAATTCAAACTGAGAACTAATTAAGCCACAGAACTTGTTTTCAGTTTAAGTTTATCAAAATGACCACCCTCAATTATTGTTTATCACCAAAATCTATACAATACTGTACAGTTGGTAATAACATTGGGTATCATTTTTATCAATTATTTATATAGCGCACACATATTCCGCAGCGCTTTACAAATAATATTTAGTCACTCACATCAGTCCCTGCCCCAGTGGAGTTTACAATCTATATTCCCTACCACATGTGCACATTCTTGCACACTAGGGTTAATTTTTTTTTATCAGAATCCAGTTAACCCACGGGTATGTTCTTGGATTGTGGAAGGAAACCAGAGCACCCCGAGGAAACACAAACTCCATGCAGATAGAACGTTGCTGGGAATGTAAAAGTGTAAATGAAGAACTCAGTGCTGTAATCACTGAGCTCACCCACACCTGCCACCTGGACATTTCCCCTTAGGATCTCTCGGAGGCCAACATGAACTCTGCCCAAAATATTTATTCAGGCATCAAACTCCTTCACCAGCAACAGATGATGAAATGCATGCATAGCTCAGAAAGCTGTGAGAGATTAGTGGAAATATAATTAGACTGTTGTAGTTTGAGGAAATATTTTGGGATAGAACGGATCTTGGTGTGTAGGTGTAATCTTATAATTAGTATGGGTTCAGGAGGGCCTGGGGGGGTCAGAAAGCACATACATTTTTTTGTTGTGGAACACATTCATACTACTGTTCTGCTTAAAGCGGTCCTGGTAATAATGTTTTACTATAAACATGATAAAAATATCATGTCATGATTTTAGTTGTATAAATGAAAGCTACTGCTTTATGTGGTACAATGTGCTGTTATTAAAACTAGATCAAGATTGTAGCAAAAGAAAGCAATAGCTAATGAATTGCATTGTACAGATGTGTCCTCGCACAGTGGTGGCTGTGGGGGGAGGTGCGAGAGGGTGGAGGGCGGGGGGTGGTTGCATGGGGTGGTACAAGCGGGTCGAGTAATGGGCACTTGGGAACCTCTTGGTCTTTCCCGGAGAGTAGGCAATTATGTTTTGATTCACATCTCCACTTGTGACAGGCATTCTCATGTAGGCAGTGTTCAGTGAGTTGTTAGAATTGTGTGTAATACAGAAATATCTTTCGCACGGGGGATAGGGCCGCTGCAGGTGCGCTGTGATGACGATTATGGGTATTAGTTTGGGTAGTAGTGGTCTGGTCACAGAGATGCATACAACTCTGCATATAGGAACTATTGCGGCAGACTTGCATTTAACTCTGCATCAGCTACAGAGTATAAATCAGGTGTTCAATAAAAAATAGAGTTGGTTTGAAATAAAGTGTGTGCAATTAATAACAAACAACGGTTGTCACATTCAGGGGTAGATTTTCCACCTGTCGGATTTTCAAATCCGATGCATTTCATATGGCAATAGTAATTAATGCTTAATTAGGCTTGTTTAGAATTAATTTATGGTTGTCGTTTGAAATCCATCGATCAAAGCCACTGGATAGTATATCTCAAGCTACACACAAAAAAATCAGAATTGCTGTACGGGATGCGGTCAGGATACCGGAGGCCGCTATCCCACCCGCAGATATCCCGACACCCACATCCCGACATGGGACTAAAGATGGGCGTCGAAATCCTGACGCCCATCATTAGCTCCGCTATTAAATCCTGACACCCGACTTACCAAACAAAGGTAAGCAGGGTGTTTTAGCATGTAGCCATGGGGGGGGGTTTAGCTTAAGGGACCCCCAGGGGGACTTAGGATTAGGCACCCCCCCCAGGAGGGTTAGGGTTGGGAAAGGGGGTGTTAGGTTTAGGGTGCGTAGAGGGAGGTTAGGTTTAGGCACTAATGGGGGGAGGTTAGGGTTAGGCACTAATGGGGGGAGGTTAGGGTTATGCACCACTAAGGGAGGGATAGGGGAGGGGGGGTTAGGTTTAGGCACTAATGGGGGTAGTTTAGGGGTAGGCACTAATGGGGGTAGTTTAGGGGTAGGCACTTGCACTGGCAGGGGGGGGTTAGGCTTATGCACCACTAAGGGAGGGGTAGGGGAAGGGGGGTTAGGTTTAGGGTGCGGGGAGGGAGGGTTAGGTTTAGGCACTAATGGGGGTAGGTTAGGGTTAGGCACTAGGGGGGGAGGTTAGGGTTATGCAATAAGGGAGGGTTAGGGTAGGGGAAGGGGAGTGTTAGAGTACTTACCTGCTGCAGTTGGGATGCCGACCGTCGGGCTGCCGCTGTTGGTATTTGATCCGCCGGCATTACATACCGATTCTGGCCATACACAGTATGAGTGGTGTGTGGGCTAGTTGGTGTACATGTGGAATCTGGCAAATGCAGTTCATGGTGTATCTCTGCGCTCAACTTGTATATACTATAACTGAAGTGAAGACTAATACGTGTAGTGTATGATAAGGATCACACTAAATGCAGTCAGTGGGCTATTATAAATCTAAGAATCCGGATTGTGAGAGCGCTGGTGTTCCTGTATAATTGTGTGATTGGGGGCTATTCAGTATTTAAGTGAGGGGAAATTAAATAATATAAGTGAAATTGAAATGTAGGGGATGATGAAGTGTTGTGGACTGCTTTGCGCGGTGGAGGTGGTGCAAAACCCATACAACACTAGATTAGTTAGATAAAATGTGTTTATTGGAAATATTTAAGTGTAACAGATGCTGAGTGTCAGAGCATTATCTGATATTTATGGTTTTGCAATTATTAAAACAAGACATGGGGCGACATACAAATAACAATAACACAAGGGAGAAGGGAATCCGGGAGGTAGAGGTAGAGGAGCTTGATTGATGAGCGGGGTTAAAGCCTTGCGGTATAAAATGGTGATGGGTCCAAATGTGCACTCTGCTCCACCCGTACTAGCCCAGCCAAGCTGCCCCAGGGCACCGCCATAGTAATAAAAGTGCAGTGTAAAAGAGATAGTTAAGAGCAGCCACAGCTGCATATAAAGAATGAAAATAAAAAAGTGAAGTACATGTATAATAAACAAACAGTGAAGGGTTAAAATGTGTTATAAAAGAAAAATGTGTTATAATGCGGTGCCCTGAAACAGATCAACCAAAGCAATCCAGGGGGACCCACGCCCCAAAAATGAACCAAAGTTGCACTACAGTATATGACTTGTAGGACTTATCAATAATTTGGAGTTGTGCACCTGAGATTTGTCTGTTTCTGTGCCTGCAATTAGTCTCATCAGATAGCACCTCCCATTATGTTTATTATACATGTACTACATCTTTTTATTTTCACTTCTTTATATGCAGCTGTGGGTGCTCTTAACTATCTCTTTTACACTGCACTTTTCTTACTATGGTGGTGGCTGGGCCAGTTTGGGGGGGGGGCTTGCACTCTGGATTTGAACCCTAGTATGTTAGGGACCTACCCGACAGAGGTTACCTGGATGTGGTGGGTAGGCCCATAACCTTTGCCATGATTATGCTAAAACCCTCTATTTATTGCAAAATTTGATTGCATTTATATATTATCAACTGCTATTTTATGGCAGAACAGATCCCTCAAATCGTCCCAATGGATAACTTTTTTCTGTGATGAAGTTGATAGTTCTGTTATGTCCTGTTCGCTGCTGCTTTGTGTAGCACTGAAGTATTGTTAAGGTTAGACACCCCCCCGGGAGTTCAGGGTTAGGCTAGGGGGAGGGAGGGTTAGGGTTAGGCACCTCCCCCCCCCGGGGGACTTAGGTTTAGGTGGCAGAGAAGGGGGGGTTAGGTTTAGGCACAGGTGGGAGGTTAGGGTTAGGCACCCTAAAGGAGGGTTAGGTTTAGGTGTTAAAATTAGGTTAGTTTATACTTACCTGGGGACGATTGGGATTTCCTCCTCTGTCGGACTGTCGCTGCCGGGATTCCCAGAGGTGGCTCCTACCTTTTTAGATTTGAGAACAGCTGCCGCTGCATAGGATTCTTCATGATGACGTCACTCAGTCTGCTGTCGGATTTTGACCGCTGCCAGCATGCCCATCAATTTTATCTCATGCTCAGTCACACTAAAACAGCTTCTATGGACTGCATAGTCTGCAGCCACTAGAAGCACTGTAAGCCCAGCGGTTAGTAGTGTGGGCTACATGCTGGAAGATTAGTGCTGCTAATCGCCCACTGGGCTGGCAATCAAGGAGTTTCCTCCCCCTGGGACATCCAGCCTGGTATGAGATTAGTCTAAGAGCTGCCAATGGAAAGTCATTACACTGCTCCTTAGGGGCCGGTCTATCTGCTGCAGGGTCCGGGACCATCTCCACTCCTGCACTGCGAATGCTACTGGGACTGGGGCTCACTGGAGATGGTGTGCGGTGGTGGATTTTACTGGGAGAACTGCAGCTTTGCAGCCCCTAGGTAAAACCTGCCACTGATTATAGATCATATATGTACGGCAAACATTGCTTCTGCACTTACTGGTCAAAACACAATTCTGAAGTCTTCATTTACTACAATACAAATGTAAAAGTAAATGCACTCGTACATGGGAGTGAGTGGTTCACGTCGCTGCGTTATAAATGTCTCTCTATTTTCTTGCTTATTTATGCAGTCAGTAAGCTTTTGTTTTTATTGCATAAGAGAATACTTGTCCATGGGCCAGACTCAGAGATGGATGCAATGCAGATGTTTACGCAGGTGAGTGATTAGCGGTAATCTGCGCATGTGTCATGTATCATTACGCAGGGAGCGTTTGTGGGCGGCAGGTGTGTCGCAACGGTCTACTGGGGGGGGTCTCAGCCTGCGATCCTGTATGCAGTAAAATTGCGTCGGCACCTCATTTCCCACAGCTAATATTTGTGACCAGAGTGTTACTGAGAAGGCTAATAACTGACTGATCTGCAACTGATGCTGCGTCTTTGTATGCAGTCTCTTGGATTTGCAAGGCCGCCAGTGGGCGTCTCAATATAAATCCCAGCGACTGTGACATTTGCATATTTTCATCCAGTTGCTGCGTATAAATTGGCAGCTGCGGAGGCATTAGTGTCCATCTCTGAGTCAGGCTCTATGTGAATGAAACCTAAAAAGTCCTCTATCTGCCATAGACATTTTCATTACCTGTCTGCAATATACATTGGCATTATATATTTGCCTTAGACATTTTCATTATCTACACACACACACACACTCTTTTTTTTCCCATCTAACGTTATTGCTGTTTCTGACTCCTTCCTGCTGGATCTGTTGAGTATTTTGCATGATTTTTCTTGTGGACTTGGCACCAATGTTTATTCATCTTTGAGTGCTGCTTCAATCAGTATTTTATATAATTTGTCAGTATATAACGTCCATATACATTGATGCTGTTCTATATTTGCCAGGTAAGGCTTGTCATTACAACTCTAGTTACTGTTTATACATAACTTCCTGCTCTTCTGTAAATTGTAGTGATATATTCAGCACAGTTCTCTGTAGTAACATATTTGTGCCTCTTTAAATGCTATTATCCTGCTGAATAAGTTATGAAAATCAATAAAATATATATAAGCTGTATATACTGACCCTGCATCATTGTCATTCTCTACTAAACCATATGAGTCTACCTGCAGTTCTCTGTCCTCATAATGCTGACACACGTCAAGTCTACATTATAGAGAGTTATAAACATAGAAACATAGATGGGCCAACATATTTATGGTCATGTACTTCATGAGTTTACACAATACATGTATCTCATCTTTTTTACCAGAAAACTGTTATCTAGTGAGTTGTAAAAACAAAACATAAAAAATGCAAAAAAAAAAAAAATCAATATAATTCTTATCAGGAAAATCCATCCAATCACTCCAGTTAATTGTTTCCATCAAACTCAGACTTAGGGGTCAGGCCACCCTTAAGCTGGGAATCCACTATACAATTTTCTGTCAGATATCTGTCCAATCTGGCTGGTTGGAATGAAAACCTGGTAATGTATGGGAGTAAATGACAGTCGATCATATGGTTTTAAACACTGAAAAAAGGACAAAAAAATTGTTCAAATTGGTTACATTGTGTGTTTTAACCAATTTGTCTGAACAACCATTTTTGGCTATTTTCCAGTGTTTGTGAGCAAATGGACGATTGTCATTTGCTCCCATACATTACCAGGTTTTCATTCCAACCAGCCAGATTGGACAGATATCTGACAGAAAATTGTATAGTGGATGCCCAGTTTTAGGCACAGCATTATAAGATGCTCCCCCCCCCCCTCCACAACATGTGTCTTAAGTGCCTAGTGGGAAATCCGCCCCTCGTTTCAATCCATGCAACGCTAAAATGTTGATTTGGCACAACCGTTCTCTGTGGTGTTAGTTCTAATCTGTAGGAAATTATAGGTTAATTCTCTAAACAATAAAAAAAGAGAAATGACTGTACAGAAATGGAAACAGCTGGACTGTCAGACAGAAAAAACTCAGATCAGGTTTCCTGTGACGCTTTAAAATGACCCATTACCTACTATCCATTGAAGTGGCCTGAACCAACGTTCAGCGATATCTTATCAGTAGTAAGCATTTTGCTCTGTATTTTTTCCCCAAGAAGGAAGCAATACTTTTATATATACTGTAACAAAAAAAATACTGTTTGTACAATTTGAACTTTGCAAAAAAATGAAGATATATTGATTTTTTTTTTAAGTGAGGCATAACTGTTATTAGAATACAAACACTAAAATGGGGATGCAATATACCGTAGGGACTTCTCTTCACCTCTATAGATGTTGAGAGACACTATCGCAGTCTAATGAAATCCCTGTTCACTGTCATATTCTAACCTTGTTTAACCAGTCGTATTTATATTATTCCTAGCAAACGCACCCCACGTTCTCCTGGCTTTCTTTAAGAAAGATAAGTATCACCTGCCAATCTGTTTAAATTCTTCCTACGTGCTCTTATTAATGCAGTAACTTGGGGGTTGTAACCTTATCTTGAACTAAATGAAACCTCTTTTCTAACTTTTGACATTGACAGGGGAAATTGTTTGCATTGTGCCCAACTATTTTACAGCCTGCAACTTGAAGGAGCAATAACCACTAGCAATAAAAGCAATCACATAATCAGAATTTAACATTAAAGCATAATTACAGATGTGTCCTCGTACACTTCTGCTGTAGGCGCACTAAACCAACACATTCGGTGCGCTAGGTCCCGTGCAACTCTGCTAGCGCTAATCTTCTCTCTTCACCCAAAAACTTTTGTGAAAAGACTTGACTAAGGCCGAATACTCATGCAGACTTTGACTTATGGTGCATACACACTGGACGATCGTCAACAATAACGATATCGTTGAACGATCTCCCGGGTGTGCTGGATGATCAATATCGATCATCCAGCACACCACCAACCGACCAACGACCCGCAATCAACGATCATGGGTCCCTATAGTAACCTGGTTGATATCGACCAGGTTGGCCTGCATGCATGGTCGATGGATGATAAAGATATCGTCCATCGACCCGCGCATCTCAGGTCGTTGGAGGCACTAAAAAATGCACAATAACGATATGATCGATATCGTTATCGTTGATATCGTGCATTTTAATTGTACCGTGTGTACTCACCATTAGTGTCACAGCGCGCCGGACTCCGGCGCCCACTTACCGGGTCCAGCGGCGCTGGTCTGCAGAGGGGCAGCGTGTGGTGCGTCACCGGCATTCCCTGCTGTCCTCTGCCTCTCCCTCCCCTGACGGATGCAGGCGGCCGCGGCTCCATAAGGGCGTTCGCCCCTACCTGTTTAAGATTTAAAGGGCCATACACACACTTTGCAACGTCACAGGAAGTGACTGGGGTAGCCCTGCATATTTAAGGAAGTCTCTGGAGCACTCCAGTGCCAGAGTATAGGCTCATTTACCTTACTCCAGTGTTCCTGTGATAGTCCATTACCTGTTTCTGACCTTGGCTTCGTTTGTGTCCCTGATTTTGCCTGACCCCTGGTACTGCATCTGATATCTGATTTTGACTTCGCTATTCCCTGTGACCTGTTTACGCCTGCTCCCTGGTACCGTCTAGTCCGTTTGGTTCTGACCCGGCCTGTCGACTAAGCTATACGTCTTCTCTGCTTCATCCAGAGTTTACCAGCACCTGTATAAGGGAACCTAACCTGATGGCCGCGACCTGTGTGTCGGACGTAGCCAAGCCCATACCTTCTTGCGAGGGTCCCTGGTGAACACTGCCGGCACATTAGACTCCGCGCCTCAGGCATAGATCTAGCCAACTCCCTAAATATGGGCCGCATCCATAATCTGTCCGAGACGTGTGACAATTAGACTTTGACTAAGGCCGAATACCCACTACAGTGATATCTGCACGATTTGTCGTTTACAGGCAGATTGAAACATCAAATCATGCATTTTGTGCAGTGTGTATACTCAGCTGTGCGCTCCCTCCTGTGGTCATACACTGTATCTTTTGGTTGGCCATGCTGCACGGCCAATCATAAGATATTGTGTAGGTGGTGCAGTTTAATGAAGAACTGAAAAAGATATTGTTCCGTCGTTCATTAAATTGCACCAGGGCCTGATTAAGGTCTGTGGGGGCCCCTATTAAATATGGACAAAATGGGGGTATGCGCAACGGGGACTGTTTCGCTCATAAGCAGTACATTGACAAACAGCGATAAGCTAAGCTTAGTGCTGTTTGTTAAATACTGAAAGGAGGACATTTAGCGAGTGACATAACCCCTATAGCACTGTCTACCAGAGAAATCAAACTTCAAGCACACACAAGAAAAAAACTTACAATATACACCCACAGGAAAAAAAACACACATATAGGCAACCACATTAAATATTTACTCACCAGTTACACAATCTTATCCGCACGTAGTGCCCGATTCACATTACACCACATAGTACTAGTGCCCCTTCTTCATGTTATGACACACAGTAGTGCCCTTTTTACGCAATGCCCACAGTAGTGCCCCTTATACACAATGCCCACAGTAGTGCCCCTTATACACAATGCCCACAGTAGTGGTGCCCCTAATAAACAATGCCCACAGTAGTAGTGCCTTTTACACAATGCCCACAGCAGTAGTGCCCCTTATGCAATGCATCCAGTAGTGGTGCCCCTTATGCAATGCCCCCAGTATTGGTGCCCCTATGCAATGTCCTCAGTAGCGGAGCCCATTATGCAATGCCCCCTGTAGTGGTACCCCTTATACAATGCCCCCAATAGTGGAGCCCCTTATGCAATGCACCCCTAGTGGTAGTGCCCCTTATGCAGTGCCCACAGTAGTGGTAGTGCCCCTTATGCAGTGCCCCCTTGACATCTCCCCCATAGTGCACCCCCCACCCCGTTAATCTGGCCCAGAATTGCACAGTGTGTACGTGCAATCATGGATGTTCCAGGATGAAGAGAATTCGTCCCAACCATCCACCCAACCATCGTCCCATATGCCCGTCGTTGTAGTGTGAACCCGGTCTTAGATGCACCACAAGACTGCACTGATTAATTTGATATGTGACACTTGTATATCTGTGTGAAAGTCTAAACCTGTATACGAAGTGCTGTGATGCAGCAGCCGTGGCCTTTTTCCACGCCAAGTTTTGTTGTGCTTCGTATACAGATTCAGTTGCACACAGATGTACACGTGTATCAAATGAATCAGTGCACTCTTGTGGTGCGTCTTAGTCATGTAGAATTGCAACGAAGAGGCATTTTTGGGTGAAAATCACGCTCGGCGCTAGCAGAGGTGCACAGGACCTGGCGTCTCTCGCTGTATGGCAAATTGAGGCTAGGTTTAGAGGACACATCTATATCTGATAAATTGTGCTAATTTTCCTAAATAGGTTGATGTGACTTTATATCATATATTTTCATTCTTATTCATTAATGTGCTTGTTTTGTTCCTGTCGCATTTAATATATTCCACGATTTTAGAATTTTCCTGTGCAGGTATAGAGATAAAACTTCAATGTTTAGCTGCTACCTAGTCTTCCATTAGAAATAGGTCTTTTTTTTTTTTTTCCCCTCCCATTTCTAAAATATATATATATAATTTGATGCTGTAAGAGGTTTTCAGGATTTTTGAGGTGGGATGTACTGTACTTGGCATCTCGGCGGTCAGGATGCTGGCGCTCAGAATGCAGGTGTCAAAATCCCGGCGGCAGCATCCCGAAGGAAAGTATTGGGGTTAGGCACTAGGGGGAGGGTTAGGGTTAGTCTGCGAGGGGGAAGGTTAGGTTTAGGCTGTGGGGAGGGAGGGTTAGGTTTAAGGGTAGGGTTAGGATACTTACCGACAGGTGTCTGTATCCTAACACTGTCGGGATTGTGAATGCCGGGATCTCGAACGCCGGCATTCCGTACCCAACCAATTGAGGTAGCAATACAAAACTGTGACATAGACATTTGCATATGCAAGCTTGCATTTAGATAAATATCTTATAATAAAACAGGCACAGTAGCCTCTCATCAACTACATTGCTCATCATCCTCTGTTGACTAGTGCCACACGCTCTCCTACTCAGCCCCTTCCACCAGGTACAAAAATGTTCTGCTCCTGGAATTCCCTCTTAATTTATGATTGCATCAATTAATCAGTTCAAGAGGGGATTCCTGGAGCAGAGAATTTTGTACCCGGTGGAAGGGTTCATGTTGGAGAGCATACTACTAGTGATTACCATTGCAAAATACCTGTAACCTGCACACATCATCAGGGGCAAAAGCAGGATTTCTAGGGGGGGGGGGGGGGTCCAAATGCTTGATTTTCGAGTGAGTGTGGCCAGTCCATGTAGAGAGCATAATTGGCATTTAGCAAGCTATAGTTGGCCTCATACAAAGTGCAGTGTATGCAATACTTGAGACATATACAAGGCCAGTGATCACAGTAATCCATACTTGCCTACTTTTAAAAAACCATTTCAGGAAGATTGTGAAAGCAGCACCTATGAGCACGTGTTACAGTGGGTGTGTACTGATAAATCTGAGAGGCGTGTCCTAAACCTGACTTACATCCAAATGTAAACCAGCCCAAAAGCAGTTAGTAAGATCTGTTTGTTGATGAAACACAATGATACTTTGCAGAAATTCATAGGGATCATTGTGTTTTATAATAACCAATGCAAGGAAATGACACTAATGATCCCATTTGAATGTATATATCTCTGTTTTTTAATATAACAGCTTCATAATGGGGGTAAGGATGAAATGAGGGAGATTGCTAGACTCTTCAGGGAGACAGGGAGATTGCTACTATTTCAGGGAGTCTCCCTGACAATGAGGGAGAGTTGGCAAGTATGCAGTAATCGCTAGTTGTGACAGTAGGGTCAGCCTACTTGAGCTTGAAGGTTTTTGTTACAGATGTGGTCAATATCCAATTTCCCTGTTCTTTGGAGCAAGTCTGGATCTGTTCGGATCTGGAGGGGGGTTTCCATGCAACTGGAAACCACCTACGTTTGCCCATGCATCATGGCGGTTATTGTGCCAGACGAAGCAGGAGTATTAAGAAAACAGCCAATAAAATCACTATAAATAAGTGTATTAATGGAGGCACATTGTGCCTGGAGCAATCATTTTAAAAATTCAGCCATTTCATTTAATGAGGAGACCGTGATATCACAGAGACATTTTGTGCCTTGGCATGTTACACCTTCCCTGCATATTCATGATAACTGGTTCAGACCACAAAATGTCTGCCTCTACTGTGTCTAGGCAACAGCACAACATATGCAAGCAAATGAATGTCAAAAGGAAGATGTCAAATCTAATGTCACATACATATTGCAGTGTGTTTTTTTTACTTTTCTTGTGGTGGAGGGACAGTGGTGTTAATAGATGTTTTCATAAGATTAGGCCACTGTTGTATAATATGTTATTTGCTCAGTCATAGGAAGAACACGTTCACTTTTGGACTCCTTGGCTCGAGCACCAGTTAATATTCCAAATCATTGTTACAGGACGTTCTCTTGCCTGCATCTTTATTTTATTGTTTTATCGTTGTGTTCTCTCATATTGCATTTTCAACTGTGCACCTGTTTGGGCAAAAATGAGGCTTTCAAGCACACCTCTGGATTCTGGATATCGCAGGAATTAATCATCCTCTAAAAATTGTAATTAGGAATGAATGGAACAGAGGTAGTGACATTATGTTATGTGATTTGCATAATGGGTTTTGGAAGATTTGCATAATGATTGAAGGAGTGTTTCCAAGCATTGAGTAGTGAACCTAGTCTGGCAGCAACAATCTTTTGGAAACCCTGTTATCTGCAGAGGCGCGGGAGGGCAAAGAAATAATTAAACATATATTTTATCATTAATCTGATATCAGCGTTCTGTGGAACCACTTGAAGGATAATTTACTTGTAATTTAATGGCTGTTTTCAGAATCACTCTCCTCTGTTCATTTGTCAGCTGCTGAGGTCAGGAATTAAGAATATTATAGGAAAAGTCATTCTTGTTACTGTACGTTCTGTATAGCTATATACACAGTGTAGCAATGTTCATGTTGGATTTTTTTTGCCACTGCACGTTTCTCAGCTGCACTGTGCAGGCGCGAGGATGGATTAGTTACAGCGGTCGCAGAGAGTATTTCTTCACAAAGTGAGTGACAGGTAGTCAGTGTTTGGGGGAGGTAACGGGGGCGGTTAGAAAAGCACAGGTTTGTCGGGACCGTTTTCTGGATGTGCCCTAGTGAGCCTCTGCGAATGTTTTCGCAGTGGCAGACGCCCCTGCATTTTAGGAGAGCCGCTCCGTCTGAGACAGCACAGGCTTACTCAGAGGTTGTGCGACCAATGCTTTTGCTTTTGTAAGTATACAGGGGATGTCAGAAGCCAGAGGTGGGCGTCTCACTGCAGAAGACATCAGCAAAGTCATTAGCATTTTTCCACAACTCCGCTGCATATGAAATTGCAGTCACAACGGGATTTAAGTTTATTTCTGAATTAGCCTGTAAAAGAGATAATTGTACCAGATTACTTTAGTGTTCTACACAAGACATCTGGATATATTTCTTTAAAACTGGATGGGTAAGAGATTCCGGCGTTCGGGGTCACGCTGTTCAAAATCCCAATGCCAGCATTCAGACAGGGTTAGGATACTGACACCTGTCGGTCAGTATCCTAATTCTCCCCCTCTCACTACTCTAACCCTCCCTTCCCGGTGCCTAAATTTAACCTCCCTCAATGGGATATAGTAATTAGACCGCCAGCTGAGATGCCGCCGGTTGAAGCCCAACACAGGACTTAAGATAGCTGTCAAAATACCGCCGCCTATCTTAATCACGATGCCGGGATCCTGACAGACGCTATCCCGAAAGAGGTAAGTCCGGGGCGTCTTGGGAGTTAACTGCGCGGGGGGGGGGAGGTGGAAGGTTTAGGCACCCCCGGGGGGACTTAGGGTTAGGCTAGGGAAAGGGGGCGGTTAGGGTTAGGCGCCACTGTTGGGTGGTTAGGGTTAGGCAACCCTCCAGGACGGTTAGGTTTAGGGTGCGGAAAGGGGGGTTAGGTTTAGGTGCCACCCTGGGAGTTTTGGTGTTAGGCACCACCAAGGGAGGGTTAGGGGGGGAAGAAGGAAGGGTTAGGATATTTACCAGCCGGTGTCTGGATCTCCTCCTGTCAGGCTTTCACAGTCGGGATTTGAACAGCCGCCGGTATTTCAGTTCCATTCCACTTGAACATGTACTTTACCTCAATCCATCATATTCTAACTTCACGTAGCAAAGCAATTTATGAAATGGGTTCTTCAGAGTTAATTATCTTGCTGTGCCTAAAAGATCTTGTGGTACAGTATACACAGTGACTACATCTATGCCCTGAATGTGAACTATTTATATCCAGGTAAGTTTAAATACATTGTGGTTGAGTGTATAGCTCTTGCAGTTCAGCAGGAATTGCAGAGCCACCACCTGCATCCTCTTTTATCATACAGTACAGCGTGATACTTCAAAGACCTGCAAGCCCAGCTGAGTTCTCCTAATACCTGTAACTGTGGGCATGATTCAGACCCGGTCGCAAGCGCTGTGCGCTCGCAACTGGGTCGATGATGGCCCACAGCGCATGCGCACGACGAAGCTGGCTCCGTCGTGCGCATGCGATGTGCGAGACCCGGCTAGCGACGGGCAATCCGTCGCTCCGGGTCTCGCACCAAAGGGGGCGAGCTGTTGATGTTGAGTGACAGCTCGCCCCTTTGGTGGGCGGGCTGGGGGGGGTGGCTGCCCAAACGGAGGCGTTCCCATGAGAATGCCTGCCGTTTGGGAGCCAAAATCTCTCTGAGGCTTGCGGCCACGAGACCCTACCACAAGGGTATCGTCGCAAGCCCGATGGTCGCAATGGTCTTGACCATCGCGACCATCATAATGGCCGCTCGCAATAGCTGTGGGTGGTCACCCACAGCTAAGCGAGCGGCCAAGAGGCCGATCCAAAGAAAAAAAAAGCCCGGCCCTGATTCAGAGCGAGCGCTCTGTCTGAGCGGGCGGCTCTGAATCAGGCCCTGTGTAACCAGATCAAGTGAGAGGTCAGCGTGGAGTGTCAAGAAATTGTCTCAGTGTGGCTGGATATCTAACTAATCATTCCTCAGTGGTACAATGACAGGCTGGAGCTTAATAAATAAAATCACCAAGAACGCAAGATATAAGACCTATTTGCCTGAAATATCATGTGGTATAAACAGAGCAAAGATGAAATTATCTTCATTCATTATGAGAAGCACATCCTGTAAATGTCATGCATTATCTTCTCCCCAGTGGCTATAATGTCAATACCTTCACATAGCCTGGATCTCAATTAGGAGAGTGTTCCTTATTAAACCAATAAAATCTCTTAATTGGGAAGAATAAGAATTTGACAGTTTGCTTTTGGATTAAACGTCGCAGCTGATGGAGGAGTTAGATACATTAATATTGCTTTAAATATAAATTCTACTGAAATTCACAGTTTTGAGCACCAAATTGTTTTCATTTTGTGAAACTAAACAGCATATTATAATGTCCATATTTGGATCGCACACTCGGCAGTCCTGCAAATGCCACTTAATCATTCACACGGGGGTCAATGTCATGTTATGGACAACACAGAGCTGAAAATAGATTTCAAGTATTTACCTTTTTAATCTCTTCTGTAACACGTCCTTACTTTAGACCATTTATATCCTACTTTAAACATGAAACGTACTATGGTTTGTCTTGGTAACCACCTTTTTTCCCATTTTCACCTATGTGCCTGGAGGTCAGGTAATAGTTGGCATTTGCAGTGGTTGCTCTGTGCTGAATGCAATCTTCCGTGATCAGGAAATTAGAAAGTTAAAGAAGTCCACCAAGATATACAGTTTTACATACCTGGAAGCCCACAACTCCAAAGAAACCCACCAGTGTTGATACCAGTATAGCAAGCCCAGGAGAAGCCTCAGTAACGGCAATGTGTCACTACACCCATGGCTACCCTGCAAACCGCTTTATCAGCACATTGTGGCTGATGCACAGTTGAATGCAAATTGACCATCATTGTTTCTAGATTAAGTGCACAGAACTAAATGTCGCCCCTGTGCAGGGTTGTATGTATCTCTGCGGCTGGACCTCCCCATCCATACAGTTGGTGTCATAGGCAGCAGAGCAGACCTATTGCTGGTACACAGTATCCATCTAAAAGTTTACATACAAATTTACTAAGCCCATAATTCTGTCGTCATGCACTTTGCCTACAGTGCGAACGTCCTGTTGCAACCCAGTTACTCCCCTTCAGCTACAAGCGAGAATGTACCAAAATTGTGTATGGCTCTGCACAGGTCCGTTTCTAGAGATGAGGGGGCTCGTGTGCAGTCTCCGACATGGGGACCCTCCTCTCTGTCTGGCAGCCGGCAGCACACTTAGCTGTGCGCGGCCAGCGCCAGAGTTATAGACTCTTGGCACTAGAGTGTGCCCAGATTCTCTAGAGTATGCGCAGGTCACCGGGAAAATGGCAGCAGCGGCCATTTTCCCAGTACTGCGCATGCGCAAATGATGGGAAAATGGCCGCGGCAGCCATTTTTCAGTCATTTTTTACAGCGCTGGATCCCCGCTCCGAAGTGGGAATCCAGAGAGGTAAGTAATACTATGAGTGTAGGGTGTGTGGTGCGGGGCCTCCCTGGACCCAGGGGCCCGTGTGCCCCGCACACCCTGCACCCATTATAGATACGCCCCTGGCTCTGCATCTTCATATGGCGTAGGTTTCTGGATCCAGGAGGGTTGCACAGAGGGAACAGATCGGATGCCTCCGCCCCCTCTGGCAGTGCAAATGCATAAACTCAATTGACGCATGCTAAGTTTCAGTATCCATTGATTCTCCTACCTGAGTCACTGTGTCTTATCTTGCTGCTGCTGACTGAGTTCTGATCTCTAAACATTGCAGTGCACTTCCTGATCAAGGCACACTCCCTATACTCAGAGGCATGCCTCTATTGGCTCTCTTTTTGTGCAGCTTACTGCCCGTGGTGTGGCCCCATCCTCAGCTCTGCAAGCAGTGTCTGGCCACACAGAAGCGAGGCTGAGCGATGCTGACTCATCTTTCATCTCCCTGCAGTCCCAGGAAGCTCCACAAATCTCTTGAGTGTTAACTATAAAAATTATAACAATAAACAAAGAAGATGTTTATAGATATCTTCTTTGTATTATTCTAATATTTTTTATATAAAATCTCACAGGTATGACAGGGGGTGCTCTGCCTACCCTGACTGCATGTCCCTAATCATGGCAGCACAAACTTCTGCAGCTAATAATCAGTTGCAGAATCATCAGTGTTAGTTACAGAGTCGCTGCCAGGGCTGCTTTTCGGAGAAGCCGTCCCTCGCATCGGAGCAATATAAAATAGAAAATTAATTGATCCAGTATTTTTGTATCTACTGCTGCAACTCACAGCAAGTTGGATACTTAATTATCTGGACCTCAATAATAATCGGGTTCCTAAATAAGCTAAGTAGGACTCTTATTTAGTTCAAAGGAGATCTGAAGGTTTCTGCTTCACTTCATTCAGTGTATGAATTTTATTGCATATATTGGTAACTAATGTATTTCTAAAACAAAATTCATGTATGCAGCTTCCATTGAGATCTGTTATTCAACAATTATTATACAAGTTACTCATTCTTGTGATCACTCATCTTTTAATTAAAGACAATGAGCAGTCTATTGTGCGATCTTGTCTGAATTTTTTATTCATACTTAACACTAAAGGTGCTGATCCACTAGGCAATTAAACTGAACGTTATCATTCAATCGTTCATTAATCGTTTGCAGATCGTTTAGAAAAATGTCTAAAACGACCAGCGCTGGTCGCTTTAGACATCTGTTATCGGGCAAACATTCTGGACAACCTGACGATAACGTCAGGTTGAGCATGTTTGCAGATGATTGTTGTGCCTACACTGAATGACTGCTCGTTCACTGTAGGCACATCACAGACTTTGAAACGACTGCACGATTACAATGTCGTAATCGTGCAGTCGTTTTGAGGTCTGCTAGTGAATGGGCAGCATAAGTATATATTACATGCTAATTCCCATAAGCTTGACCCAGCTTTCTTGTTTCTCTGATCATTCTCTCCCTAGTAGTTGTAACCTATTTTTATACCAAACTCTCTCTCTCAGTAAACATCACAGTCGGTATGTGTTCAGCATCCCAACGGTCAGGATGCCGACGCTTACTTTACCAACGCCAGTCAGAATCCCGGTGCCGGCATCCCGTCCACCAGGATGCAAAAGGTAAGTAGTGGGGTTGGGGGGAGGGTTAGGTTTAGGGGTTAGGCACTAGGCGGAGGGTTAGGTTTAGGGTACGAGGTGGGAGAGGTTAGGTATAGGCACTAGGGAGCAGAAGTGAGCTGGGCTGTGGGGCAGGGTGCCATCTGCCCCCCGGGCAGGTATAATTGTGCAGCACTAGGGCCGCTGCTGCACTCTGTAGTGCATATACAGTCTACGGTAGTATAGACAGGAAAAAAAAAAATCCTGTCACCCACCAACAGTAGTCAAAGCTAAGTCCGGCCCAACTTTTCATCATTTGGCCACGGGACACATTGAATCGCCCATTCCACACTATCGGCTTCAGCCCAGAACACCGCAGAGTTGCCGAAGCTCCGCCCCCAGACCGACATAAGCTCCGCCCCCAGACCGGCCGAAGCTCCACCCCATTCATTCATATTTTGAGTTACTACCGTCCCTAACTGAATAAACTGACTGTGACTGACTGCCGGGCACTGAAAAACAATGAGAAACTCACCACCGCTCTGCACAGGAAGGAGCAGCAGCAGGTACTTGCACTATGTAGTCCTGGAGAGACTCCGGCATATAAAGGTCTCGTGGAACTAGTCCTTTATTACCTGTTTCTGTACTTAATCACCACCACTATTCTCAGTAGTAGAGGTGGTGCCGATTCATGCAGAGCAGAGGGAGCATGCATGGTACACACAGTGCATGGGGTTCTGCTAGCATAGATTACTAGTTTTTCTTGCCTGGTAAACTCCTTTTACTGTACTTCCTGATGATCTTATACATACAGCCAGATGCCAGAAACTCATAATAGGAATGGGAATAGGCATAATAGGTGGGAATAGGCATACTCAAATTCTGCTGTCCCTTCTTCCCTTAAGATTGTCTCTCTTTTAGGTCTAATGTATATATCTGTATAAATATAAACCTTTTTTGGCTCCAACATCATCTGATAGTCCTTTATTTTATAATAGCACTCATCCTATATATTTTCACTGGTGCTGTTTTCATAACTTTGTATGGTGATCAGTGGAGTTGGGTGTGAAATCCCTGCGTCTAAATAGCTGCAGTTTCATGCTGGAAGCCCGAACATTGAAGATGCCAACAGGGGTATAAGTAGCCTAAACCTACCCCCCCCCCCCTAACCCTAACCCTCTATTAGTGGTGACTAACCCTAACTTCCCCTGGGGATGCCTAACCCTATCCCCCCTTCACACATCCTAACCTAACCCTCCCCGGGAGTGTCTAACCCTCCCTGAGGGGTGCCTAACCCTAACCTCTCTTTCCCGAACCCTAAACCTAACCCTCCCAGGGGGGTACCTAACCTTAACCCCCTCCCTCTCCATAGACTAACCCTAACCTCCGGGGGTGCTTAACCATAATCTCCCCCTGTGGTCCCTAACCTAACCCTTCCTCCACCTTATAGGGCCCCACTTATCTTCGTTCAGGTTGCCGGCTGTCCGGATTTCTGCGTCAGGCTAAAGATAGGCATCAGGACGCCTATCTTTAGTCCCGGTCGAAATTCTGACGGCCGGCATCCCGGCCACCAGTAAAATAACCACAATCCGATCAGTGCAGTATATACTGTATGGGATAATGCACCACTTGCTATCAATTGTAAGTACAATAGTATATTAGGAGTCATGGGGAATTGCCAGCCAACATATAAAATTCATGGGGCCAAGTGATTTTATACAGGTTACAGTAACCCTCTCTGATTTCTAATAGCCGTAGTCATTTGCAGTCAGCTGCTGACAGGACTGTAAGCTCATACCACTCGCCTGGAGGCACAATAGACACCAACCAACACCTCAGCAGCATCCAGGCACCCCTCCTCATTGATCACCAGTCCTGGTCCTTTTACGCACGCATGAGCCAGCTTTGCCATATCACACATGCACACTGTACCGGAAGCTTCTATCTATCTATCTATCTATCTATCTATCTATCTATATATCTATCTATCTAATCTTCACCAACCAGGAGAAAAAAAATCTCTGAATATTTTATTGCAGAATCAAAACAACAACAGCAGGGTAACTTCGCAACCTGCTGTTGTTGTTTTAATTCTGCAATAAAATATTTTGTATACTTTTAACCACTATGAGGAGCATTCCCTCTGTGTTTATATATTCAGAGTTTTTTTCTCCTGGTTGGTGAACATACCTGCTCCATCCGAGTGAATATTTAAGATATCCTCTGTATAACGTCACGACTTGTTCCAGGATATCACAAATATACAGTTGAGCGGTTTGAGGACGATTAAAGATACCTTTTGGTGAGCGTCACTAACCTAGATTAGGTGAGTTGTCACGCTGGTGCTAACATCAACATGTCCATATAGCAATATAATCCATGTGCGAACCCTTTTTTCTCATGAGCATAGAAACAGATACCAGCACTTGGTGGCCATCCTGTATTTTATTGGAGTGTATATGGTGTGGTGAGCATGTCTGGACTTTTGTGACTGAAGTGGGCTCGTAGGTTATTCTGCCTATTTTCGTATAACTATAGTTAATTCTGTCAGTAGTCAATAAACCTACCTGTATATTTCTAAAGCGCCATCATGTCACGTAGTGCTGTACATTAAGGGTGGAATATTGCCAACAAATTAAAAAATTTATTTGGAACAGAGCCACTATAGATTGCATAAGCAAAGGTCTGCTAATTAACAGATTTGTATTATTTTGGGAGGTTATCTAAATCCAGCCCATTAGAGTTATTGTGAGAGAATCCTCAAGTTACATAAAAATCAATTGATGCTCTTTTTTCTATTAGCTGATTCTGGGAAATATGCTATCAGCTTTGGGTAGGGGTGTTCGAAGCCGCTGACCAATAGGAAGCTGAATGTTGAGACATTGTTGCTTCCTATTGGTCTGTGGGATCACCCAACATGAGGCAAACTTCCTAAGCTATGTTAATGGTAGTTACCAATTATGGGACCCATTTATCAATGAGTTTTATCATGCACTGCAAATGATAAATGGTGCTCAAGCCAATCCGCTCCCAACTGTAATTTTTCAAACAGATGACAATTAGGGGCTGATTGGCTGGAGCACCATTATCATATGCAATGCGTTTTAAAATGCATTGCGCATGATAAAACTTTTTGATAAATAGGCACCTAAATATGCTGTTCACAAACACATGGTACCCTCTTATTTCCTTTTAGTCTATGTGCACATTTCCTATGTTTTATGTGCCCCAGTTTCCTGATCCACTGTCCACAATGTTCCTCCCTCTCTACCTGTGACTTTTCTGTACTCCTTTGTGTAATAACCAAACCCCTGACATAGCGGCTGCTGCTGGTGTCCACCAGCTCTCCAGCACTGACAGATCGGCTGTGGATGATTAGTGCGGCTAATGTTGAGAGCTGCCCGATGCTTTGCTCCAGACTATGCAGTAGCCTCTTACATGAGCAGAGCTGCACAGCGGCGGTGTGACTCCTCATTCCTGGAGGTCTGCTACACACTTTGTACCAGACCTCCAGGAGCAAGGAAGGTCACGCTGCCGCTGTGTCTGACACACAGACTGGAGTGCACCAGAGGCAATGGAGGAGGTAGGGGTGCCCCCTTTGGAACTGGCAACTGGAGGTGACCGACTCCATTGTCTACGATACTTCCGCCTCTGGCTGTACTTTATGCTGTATATTGATGTAGTCCTAGTAATGTGCTACTGTGCAATCTCCACATAGTTTCCATGTGGGAGGCTTCAATGCAAGATGGCCACCGTTTGGTCTTCTGCGCATGCGCTGCTCCATCATTTCACTGTAAAGGCGTGCCACAGCGGGACACAGATATATTCCACTTAGCTCAGTGAAAACACTGCATTCTAAACCAATAGAAATTGCTTATATCCTGTACCTCTTCCTAATTACAGTCACCAACTGGTGACCTGGAGATGGTGTTACCCTAACGGGGCCAACTAGCTCCAGAGTGCTTCACAATGTACTGGTAGAAAAGCTGGGGCCACTTGCTTGTGTTTGCCCCCCAGGCTGAAAGTTGCCAGCCAGCCCCTGCTAGGGAGGGAGGTTATGGTTAGGCACCAAGAGGGAGGGTTAGCATACCGACCAACAAGTGTCGGTATGTTAACTCTGTTGGGATCCCGGCATCGGGATTGTGACCGCCAGGATCCCAACTGTCTGTGTTTTCATTCCTCACAGTCTAGGGCTCATCTGCAAACATTGCATGTAGGTGCAACATTTGCTTTGTACCACAGCAACCAACATTAATTAGCTAAAAGACTTCAGATGCTAAAACTTAATTTTGCACCTAAATGCAATGCGCTCGGGATCCCGGCAGTCAGAATCCTGACAAGGTTAGTATACCGACACCTGTCGGCCAGTATACTAACCCTCCCCCTCTCCCTAACCCTAATCCCACCTCCCCGCTGTCTAAACCTAACCTTCCCACCCCCAGTGCCTAAACCTTACCTCCCCCCGCAACCTAACCCTCCCCCCTTAGTGCCCAACCCTAATCCTCCCCTTAGTGTCTAACCCCTAACCCTCCCTGTAATCCCAACACTTACCTTAGGGATGCAGGTGGTTGGGATTCCGGCGCCAGCATTCCGACTGTCGTTATTATGACCGCATCTTCCTAAACTGTTGCACAATATGACAGTACTATACTCACCCTAATAAATGGATTTCTTTATACACAAATCGTAATTAAGGATTTTCTCATGCTACACTAATAGTGTTGTTTTTTTTTTTTTTTAACAATTCTGACATGACAGATGCACAATATTAAGTGGCATTGTACAACAGAGGCTGCCAAGGCTGCCAAGAATTGGCATTGCCATAATAAACTGAAGTGCTGCTGGTTGCAGAGTCCTAATTTATATCCAGGGTAATGGTTTAGTGCAGAATCTTTGATTTTTGCCATTGTCATATTTAGAAATGTTTTATATATTATAATAGATAATATAAATATAATTTACACTATTAATATAGCAACCTATTTCTCCCTCCCCCAATACTATTCTGCTTTTACTACTTATTTGCTCACTATTCTGCAGGGGTGCCAAAAGGGGAGAGGTCGGAGCAGGTACTACTTACCCGGGTCCAGGCATGATGGAGGGTCCCAGGTCTGCCGCCCGCCCTTCCTCCCTTGCAGTGGCAGCATCCAGTCTCTCCCCAGCCCGCTGCAGTGGGTCTAGTTATGCTGCTACCTCTAATCAGCAGCAGGCTCCTCTTATCATGCAGGGGGGTCACACTGAACGCGTCCCTCTGGATTTGCCCCATGGCTGAGGGGCAAGTGGTGCCCCCCTATGGAGCTCGCTCTTTTTTTATGTAAGAAAAATACCAAAGCCGGCCATAGATCTCTACTGCCCTGCTAGTCTGTTTACTGTACCCACCACTCTCACAGCCTACATACAACAGAAACAAACCTCACACCCACAAATTATCATCACATGTACTCTTTATCACAATGGTCATTGTCATGGCTGCTGGTAGCATCTTGCCAAACCCTGGGCCCAGTGCCATCCCCATTCTCTGCTGATGCTCCTCATTTCATCCCAAACCTTCCATTCACTGAAGCAAAAGTACTCTTGCACTGGTGGGCGCCGCTCCAGGAAACCCTGCTCACATGCCGACATCCTCCACTATGAATTCATCCTTTCATCTTTTCCCTACAACCTGCCACCTTGACCCTATTCCTACCCAACTTCTCCTCATCAATCACCTCATGCTCAACTCTTCAACCTGTCTCTCTCCCCTGGCACATTTCCATCCTTCTTTCTCTTCTTCCCTTTGCATCAAAACTACTTGGATGACTTGTGTGCAACCTTCTGTCCCAATTTCTCACCTCGTGTATGCATAATATCGTGCATTTTATGCTCCTGTGGGGTCGTCTGTCACTTCGCCTGATCTTTCTACATGTTAAAAAAATCAGGCAAATTGACTGACGATCCCATGAAGCGCTATGGTGGGAGAGCCGGCATATTGGGCGGTTGGGCACAGGATCGCCGCGTGTGTAGTGACCGGCCAATATGTCGGCCCATGGATCATCTGTCGCATCGGTGGGTACACATCGTACCGTGTGTACCCACCTTTAGATTTCCCTCCACCTCCATAGGCAAACGCAGGGGGGGTTTCCGTCTGCCTGGAAACCCCCCTTCCCATCCCACACCATGACCACAATAGAAATAGTAATATAATGGAATTTTACTAGCACTGCATGTTCTTCTCAGTATCATATATTAAATATATAGCACCACCTGTGGATCTTTTAACATGTATCAGCCAGTAATAACTAACCTATGCGCCAATTAGGGGATTTGGAAAACATGCACTGTTAGGGTTGCACTGCTATAGAGCCCAATATGTACATATATGTCAAGGGCAGTGCTATATTCTTCTGCTGCTCCCCCAGACTCCCGGACTTGCTCCTATGCCCTGGAAAGGTGCTCACATCTATAATAAAAACATTCAACTCAGGCAGGATGGCTTACTGCTGCATTTAATGGCTTAGTGTGATCTCTGGTCCTGTATGACGCATATTAAAGCTGGAGAAGTGGTAATTATGCCCTCTTCATGGACTGGCCACACTCACTCTAAAATCAAGCATTTGGAAACCCCCCTCTGACCTCTAACTCCCGCTTCCAAGACTTCTGTGCCGCTGCCCATATATGGAAATTTCTAACACGCCCAATCAGAATCTCCCACAGCCATCACATTATTAAATACTCTCTAAAGACCTCTCTTTATTAGAGCTTACCCTAATTTCACCTACAGTATATCCAATGTACAGTACCCTCACAACTGTCCCAGTCTTCACACTGAACTACACTGATTCCTCTTGTTTTGTGCCTTTTCCCAATAAGAATGTAAGCTCTCTCATGAGCAGGCCTCTCCTTTCAATATGTTTTCTTATCAGAATATATTGTGCCTACTTTGTAAGTACCTGTATTATGTATGTCCCATTTCTCTACTGTCTAGGCGTTGCGGAGCACTATGGAGCCGAACAAATCAACTGTAGTCAGGTTGAGTCTCCCATATCCAAAATGCTTGGGACCAGGGGTATTTTGGATATCGGAATAATCCGTAGTTTGGAATATGTTCATACCATAATGAAATATCTTGGGAATGGGACCCAATTTTAAACCCAGAATGCATTTATGGGTTATATACACCTTATACACACAGCCTGCAGGTAATTTTATATAATATTTTCAACAATTTTGTGGCTCAAACAAAGTTTTTGTACATGCATTAAATTCATTTATGTTTCATATACACCTTATACACAAAGTCTAAAGGTAATTTTATACAATATTTTGAATCAGTTTGTGTCTTCAACAAAGTTTTATGTACATTGAAACATCAAAAAGCAAAGCTTTCACTATCTCAGTTATGCTATAAAAAAATTGGTATTTCCGAATATTCCGTATTTCAGAATATTTGGATATGGTATACTCTACCTGTAGTAATAATTGCATGCTCAAACACCTTTTTCTTCCCATGTATGTCAATATCAGTATCCACTGTACCGTTACTTGATTTAACTTTGAAGCCACATAGAATGACTATCAAACTGACAGCTTGTAAAATAAACGGAAAATAAATAGCTGGTACAGAGATTCAGTTTAAGTTTTGTAAACACATCCATAGCCTTCTCCACAATCCAAAGCCATTTTATGTGACAAATGGAGAGTTGAAATGAATTGTGTCTGTGACTTGTTCCCTGTCTGTATTGTGTGCAGCCATCAGCATGCCAGGGGAGAAGTCAGCCACAGGGACGTCAGTGGAACACCTACTGCAAATAATGGCACCTCTAGGGGATAAATGTTAAAACTGATTTCAGATGTCACCGCTTTTGCCTGGTGTGATATGACAGTACAATGTATATTATGGAATTCCAGCTTTCCCCTGGGAACTGAACTGAATTGCATTGAACCTGAAGCACTTTGCTATGATCCCAGTGTGTTTTTTCTTTTCTTTTTTCTCTTTGTATCATTTTTTTCACTATTGTAATGTAGTGATGAGTAAGCGCAACATACTTTTTTTTTTCACTATACATCATCTCTGGCCACAGTGTAATAGAAGACAATACCCTAGCTGATCGGAGACACCATGTCTGAACTTGCCTGAGTCTGGACAAAAGAAAATATATAATATCTATATTTTTTCGAAATCTGAAACTCAATTGTTAGAACAATATACCAGGAAGCAATTTAGATACTGCTGCCTGATAAATTGACCACCGATAAAGAAGATTGGTTTAACTAGCTGTCTATAATAATGAAAAAGGATTTATAACTAATCTGGCATGCTGATTGGTTGTATTTGCTCAGACAAATGGAAGCTATCCATTGATTGTGAACCATACCACTTTCATTATTAGTCATGTTTTCGGGAAACTTAAGCTACTAAAGTTATCTGTTGTTCTGTTTAATTGCCTCTTTTATACCCTCATATACTTTCTATTTTTTACATTGTCCTGGATTATGAAATCGAACCATGTTCCATAATCTAAGTGCAGATTTAGTTTTGCAATTAAAGGAAGACGACACGGTAATCAGGTGAAGGGTTATTCAGAACTCTAAAAACTCTGTGCAACAAATTAATACTTTTAATTTGTTTCCTTTCTAAAAATAATCATACATTATTAATTTGAGGTCAAGAAAAACTAAAATGATTTCAGAATGTTTTTACTAGCTCTATTTTTTGAGCTACACTACTTGCACTATACTGTATGTACATTAGTAATATAGTCATAGTGAAAAGCTATTTTAAAATAGTCTGATATTTTCTTGATAGAAAATAAATAACAGTTGTTTTAATTCAAACAATCACAAATAAGAACACAAAACGAAACAAACATACAGCATACGAAAGTACTATCTAATATAGTGGCCTATTCATGGGGGTGCTTTCTCTTTGCTTGTCGTTTGTACTCCTCTTCTGGGGCATCTCTTGTCACTGTTCAACAGTAGTGATTCACCTACCCTGATATCTTTATTCCATTGCTGAAATGTCTTGGTGGAATCGCTCACTATGCTCGTCACTCAGTGCACCACAGTTATCTTGTGTGGGTAATCCCGTGAATCGCATATATTTGAATAGGGGAGGGGACAAATAACTGATTCATTTAATTGGGTCATTAGGCCCCGCCCCCTCTGCGCGGAACACAGATTGCTGGTAAGATTCTCTCCATTCTGCCCACTTCACTAGGAATACCCCTACATCGTCATAAATGGGCTATATCTCGTACTCAGAGCTAACTGAGAGTTTTAAATGTCATATTCATTCTTTGCATGCTGAAATCAATTAGAAATAACTATTTTCACATCGGTAACATTTTCATTGTTGTGCAGTGAAATCGGCCTTCAGGAGAGGGTTACAGAAGTCAGAATTATATTTATAACTTCAGACCTTTGAATAAAGCAAGAAATCGGCTAATCCCATATGGAACACTTTGCTTTCAGACACATTAGGGCCCATTCTGAGTTGGACGGATCTCTTAGTACAAACGCCAGTGACGAGTTTATGCATACAGCTCATGCGCAGATGGGAATTTATACATTTTTGCCTACGTCTGTCCTATTCTGAGTCGGATGGGACTTGGCTGAATCTGGCTTTCTGTGAAATAGGTCATTACAGGGCGGGATCTGGGCGGTGATAGTGCAGTTGAACGGAACCGCCCTCACTTGTGGGATAGTCATGGGAGTTGGGTGGGTGTGTATCTAATGTTCCATGTGATTTGTGCGCACGGGGAAGGAAAGGCGCTTTCTGACGGTACTCTTGCACTGACGTGGGGCTGCTGCAAGTGCAGATACTAATTATGATGATTGCAGCGGCTAACGGAAAATCAATGGGCAGCACAGGTTACCGCTCTCAGATGCATGGACCCTCGCAGTAGCATCGGTTAGTAAATCTGGCTTAAGCAAATACAGCCACTTTTGCTTCAGAGTCAGCCCCATTTTCAGGAGTTGGGTTGGTTCTTGTTTTTCATTGGAAGTATGGAATGCAGAGAAATACATATATATATTTGTTTTGACTGAAGAAAATATGAAAATCACATACTTTACATGTGATCAGCCCATATCATGTTTATTAACCCTTTGTACCGCAACAGCAAAGAGGCATTAGGAATCAGCTGTGTGAAGAGAGTAGAACAGCAGCGAGGTCACTACATAATGATGGGCACATATGAAGCATTATTTAACCTTTACCATTTAGCATTTTTTTATCGAAAGCTTAATATAAATCTTTTGCAGTTATGCAAGGATTAAAATATGTATAAATTGAACCACAAGATATAAATTACAGAACTGTAGTTTAAATTAAAATTGTGTGTTTTGTGTAATAATTCATCCTCTGTGTGTACATGTGGAATATGTGTGTAGTTACTGAGTACTATACAATATATTGCAGTTCTGATATGTGTTAGTGCATAGATCTGTATTATACATTTTGGAGGCATAGTCACATTTGAATATTAATCATTCTAATCAATTGCTTAATATTGCCAGTAACCGGCACTTTTATATGTATATATGAACTTGACTCTCGCTTGTGACCCACACTGAAAATCTTTTACCTGACTGGTAACTATACAGAGGAAGCAGACTTAACTCTAACTGGTATCAGATTGGAGACCCCTCCCTCACACAGACTGTTAGTGGTACCACTGTTTCAGCAGCACCGGACACCCAGTGTTCCAGCAATAATACCCTAGTGTGTCAGCATACATGAGATTACAGTAACTATTGCACCTATTACACTGTTTAAGTGTAACAAGCAATTTACTTGCCCTAAGGAAACCAAATATTTACTAAATCACACCTTTCCATTTATCCCCAAACTGAAATTAATTCTAATCAATGTTTTCTACGTTGAGTAAAAAGGTTTTAATGTGTTTGGTTTTTCAACCGCAAGAAAAAAAAAATCAATACACAAAGCAAGCAGGAAAATGGTACATTATTTTACCATCCTTGTATTGGGGCTTAGTGCATTTGTTATGTTTAAGTGCACATATAATATGCACACGGTAGCTGCACACGAATCTGGATCGCTCACAGGTCACAGGCATAGTCCCCTGGGAAGCTTCACTGGGGTCAGGTTTTAATCTTTGCCTGGGTGCAGTGCCACACAGCCTCTATGAATGGCATCACCCGAGAACTGGCAGCCTCTGTGTGGATGCTTTTAACATCTTCATTAAAATTTTAAATAGGAAAGGAAAATCTCTAGTTATCAAGCCAAAAGCATGAAAAACCCCAGCAGACATTCTGCTCACTGGCTCTGTCTGTAGGTTCCTTTCTCTCTGCGCTCTCCGATACACAGACTTCACATACAAAGACTTAAACACTTTGTACTTGAACAAACGACCATGTTAATAAATATTGGGGGGCTTTACCACTTTAATTTTATAGTGATTACACCCATCTGCTGGATGGTGGCTTTTTCTCCATCCTTATAGGGTAAAACTACTTTTCTGTATAAAAGTTTCTTGTGCTCTGTTAGTGATTCCACTGTGTTAGTTGAGAATTGAATGTTAGCGATGTGCATCCATGATGTTCGGCTGCTCAGATCTCCAAAAATGACCATAGCCCAGCATCGCTCAACTTCCTGCGCACTTTTGTAGCGTGCAAGGGAAAATTGGCGAGGTTGGTGTCTGTGAGGCGCCGACGTTCTGACCGTTACCACGGCATTCTGACAGCACTCGCAGACATCGCCGAGGATTGTGTTCCTCCCCATATGACTGTGCTTTTTGTTCCAGCCGTTCTCACTCATCAACACCCAGTGTTGCACCACTGTATAAACAATTAGGAGAGTGTCAGGGTAAGTGCACGATTTTGATAAGAGATTCCAAATTTGCCATTCACCAGGTATATTTAGCATATGCAAACTCAATAAGTACTATAAACAATGTTATTTTTATTCATAGATTCAGTGTACTAGATAAGCCTACAAATTACTGTCCTGAAATTAAAATAGTGTACGCTGCTTGTGCAATGCTAAAAATGGCAACAAACATTTTTTCTTCGTGCAGTATGTCGGGTCTAGACAGGAGATTCCGGAGACCTCTAATCCCCATGGTAGCTGTGTTGTCACCCTGTTGCCTTTGAAGTGGGAGAGCTCCATCTAAAATCACCATAGCACTTTCACCTCCTACCTCCCATGAGATCTTTTTGCTTGTGGAATTTTTGTTTCTTCATATGATTTCAATAATTTAATCCTTGCTACTATCCTCTGCTCACATTAGTTTTCAGATCAATTGGAATGCCTGATAATTTACCAAGCCATTTAAACTATGTGCACAAAATGAGCCAGGTATAAAATAGAGATGAAGTAAGTTTTTGGCTCCTAACAAAATGTGATTTGGAGGAGGCAGTTTTGTCCTTTCTTGTTGAGACAGAAAGTGCTTAGAGAAGTGAGTCCCTGCCTGCTGTGTGTAGTTTATCAAATCCAGTAGGCTTGCAGCTATTCACATACCCAGATGGACTGGCTGAGGTTTGCATCTTATTTAGTAATTACACTTGGACTGCGAATGCAGCGTTCCTTGTATTCACACACCCAGGCTCAACCAAAGCTAACATGTTGAAGAAAGAGGGAAATAAAACTTACCCTGAAGGATGCGGATTGCAGTTCATGTGTCTTGCTCCTGGCAGCTGGAGCAGCGATGTTGCAGGTACTGTAGGCAGAGAATTCTTACAATGGCTCCTGAACATTCACTCTCAATCTTTTTCCTCAGCATCTCACTCCTCGAAGTCACATATTCTCAGTTATAAGGTATTGTTCATTAACTGTCTTTGTATTTACCCTGGAGTTCCCTGCCAGGTGCGCTGTGTGGCTGAGACCTCTATGCTGTAATCAGTGTCCTTAATCCATTGTATTTCCCAAGGAAACTCAGATCTGCATGCATTATGATGAAAAGGAGAAGCATTGACCCCATATAATTCTGTGCACAACACATTAGAATTGAATTAGAGACATAAATCTCCTGAAACCCACAGTTGCCCTTCTCTGTGTTTCCTTACCCTTTGGGCTACCATCTAAATACCAGTTCAAGGTAAATAAAACAAACTGTGCAGCTAGCAGTTCCAGCAAGGAACTGGTTATAAGGAGAAAATGCATTGGTCACAAGGCTGATTTCATTGTCAGATTTCTGCTCACAGTTCTTCTTGAACTTTTCCCACATTCTTCAGGATTTCCTACCCTGGTGCTTGATATTATTCCTCCACACACAGATGATGCTTTCTTCCTCCTCTCTCCTGAAAGTGCAAAGAGTGCAGGGGGGCAAATCCCTGAAAAGCTGCGCTGGTCTTGGCAGCCGTTTGGATGACACCAGGCGGAAGGCACAGACAAGTGTACGAGAGAAGCTATTCACTGTGAGGATTCAGTGACAGGCTGCCGCTTCTATACATAATAAAACCACTAATTACTTTTCCTGATGGACAGCAGCTTACGAACATTGCAGGCACGAGCAGCTGATACGAGGTCTGATAGGTGCTGTGTGATTGAACAGCCTTTCCATGGATACGTGCACGCAGCAGGAGGCTGCAGCTCTCCCATGCCACCAGGTAGACTGTGCACGAGTCATTTTGACACCCACTTGAGTGCATTTTGTTTGTTTGAGGTGGAGGGAGGGTCGCTTGTTTCACACGACCATTGCACAGCCTTTCAGCTGCACAGCAATTCCAAGGATACAGACATTTATTCATTTTTGACAGTACAAAGATATTGTTTATCATGTTAGATATGTTATTTGCAGAAAGAAAAACCCCACAAGTAGTCATTCATGTTGGTTTGATATATCACACGATACAACAATTCCTTATTTGAGCAGAGTAGACTAATTGAGGAGGACGGGTTTGGTACAATTTGTCGTCCGTTATCGTGTCGACATGATAATGCCAACATGCACAGCATGTGGACAGTAACCAGGTCAACATTCATCATGACTATATGGATGATATGTCGACTTGGTTAACTGTCCCTAGTGGTCTAGCGGTGTCTTACCTTGTCCCGGTGACTGCAGCAGCTCCTGCGCCGTCTTCCGGGTCCTGACAGTCACGTGAGGAGCAGTTCTGGTGGCAATGTTTCATAAGCAGCATTCCGGTGAGTATTTACCTCTGTATCCCTAATTACTACACCTGACCCTAAATTTCTCCCTCCCCCAGTGCCTAACTCTAACCTCCCCCCGCAGCCTAACGCTATCCACCTGCATCCTCAGTCTGTCGACATTTCACATGGCGACAGTTCAGACGTCGACATTCTGAGGATGTCGACACTGTGCCTGTCGACAGATCGAACTATGTCGACATTGTATTCTTGATATTGAGGAGCCAACATTGTGATTGTCGATATGGTTACTGTAAAATTCTGACAGGTTGCCGAAAGGACGTCCAGCTTGATGTTTTCCTGGAGAGTTTAAACAATCCTTTTTGTTCTTTATTCTGCCCTTTTCCTCACCAGCCTGTTTAAATGGAGGATTATGGTAAAGGCATTTTTTTCACAGTTTTCATAAAACTTTAGTGTTCTATTTGTTTCTTAAGATGATGACTAATAATGTCTGTCTCAACTGGGATTAATGTACAGGACATCACTGATCTCCTCTTGCAAATTACACTTTTGTACATCTACTTTCCATTAAATCTAGACAGCCAGGTATGCAGGGAATACACTAATGTGTAGGAAGTGTCGTCTCTATTATACGGTATTTGGAGGTGTGTGCTGACGTATATCAAGTAATTCTGCCTCAAACGTTTGGCCAAGGCTCTAACAGCAGATTGCATAGTAATCCAACAACAAGCATAATAAATATAAGCTTGGCCAATAAGAGGAAATTGTGTATTGGGGGTGACGCATCAGAGGAATTAGAAAATTGTATACATACCGAATATATACACTCAAAGGAATACAGTATAACAGCTTTCATTAAACCGTTAATATATATTCTATATCATTTGAGCTTGGTAGGGGGAACAATGTCATTACAGGTTTGAAAGGTGTGTTTAAGCACCACGTGTGCATTAATATTTATTGTCAGTGGAGCTCTTAAAGTTTTCAGCAAAGGTCACAGCAGGTGTGATGATGTCACTGTTAGTTGTGTTTTTGTTCTCTCTCTCACTCCGTTCTTACTCTCTCTCCTCTAAACCTTCTCTCTCGCTCTCCTCTATTCTCACTGTCTCTTCCCTTCTACCTAATAAAGATAGAATTACAGTGGTATATTTACTAAAGAGCGGGTTTTTAGACGTGGAGATGTTGCACATAGCAACCAATTAGATTCTACTTATCTAACACCTTCTAAAACCAAATGTTGGCACCCTGATTGATGTAATGTACATTTGAGAGTTTTCTTAAAATTATATGGAGAAAAGCGCAAGCCTAAGTGAAAATTATAGAAAAATAAATAATAGACAGCAGAAAAGAAGCTGGGTTGGGATCTCCCAAACTCACAAGATGCCTGTAGACGTATGTTACTACCAGCGCTGAAAGGGTTATAACGAAACTAGAAATAAGTGCAGAAAAAATAAATATCACTCCAATTTGGTTAAATGAACAATATATTTATTTACAAATAATAATATATGGTCATAATAGTAATGGTAAAATGTGTTTTAAACAACAGTCCTGGTGCAGATAAATGCGTGTAGCTGTTTTTAGTTATAGCTAGTTGACAGTCTTTATGGATATATTTGAAGGCTCCAAGTTGGCCAGTGTCAGCACCTTTTACTTACAGTGATACTATAACAGTAGAACTACAACAGTCTTTTGTTGGGTATATCCACAGTTTTGTGAGTATTTACAGTTACAGAAGGGCCATCCTGGGATTTTTCTTAGCAGGCAAGATTCAGTGCTCCCTGGGATTCCGATGTGGTCGCGGAGAACTGCAGCTCTTTTGGTTTCCTTATTGATGACAGACAGTACGCAGGTTTTTGTAGTCTCTGCATCTTGGACTCGGCGGCTTTGG
This sequence comes from Taudactylus pleione, assembly GCA_031769625.1. Taxonomy (NCBI): domain Eukaryota; kingdom Metazoa; phylum Chordata; class Amphibia; order Anura; family Myobatrachidae; genus Taudactylus; species Taudactylus pleione. The sequence continues at coordinate 15,462,155 of JAUIMM010000706.1, read as the reverse complement.
TATTGCAGCTTTGGTTTTGTGGTTGTGACGCTAATCTCCTTGCTTAGATTCTGCAGCTGCAACACTGTGTCTTGGACACCTAGCTCCGTGGTTTTGTGTGCGGCTGGGACCAGGTGTGTTGGATAAATCTGTACACGGTCCGTTTTTCATGGGCTCTTGAAAGTGGAGCTCAACGAACAGCAGTGAAATTGTTCACATTTTTCTATGTCTCTTGCAACCAGGGGCATGCTGCCCTCAGATGTTCAATGTGCGGCTATGGACATGCTGCACTTGATAGATTTGTGTGCAGTCCGATGCCCCATTGTTCGAATATCCTCTCCTTAGAGAGTTGTGATGCAAAGCTTTTGCAGGTGACATCTTTATTATAGAAAGTATCTCATCACATATTTCTAAGCCTGAGCTAAATGACTATACAGATATTTCTTTATACACTCTGGCTCAAGTCTCACCAATTAGACCCTCTCGACACCCCAAGTCCCGTGCGACTTGGCGGTGCCAAGCATCTTTTTCGCTCAAAATGTGCATCTTATTTGCATAATTAAAACAACTGGAAGCAGCAAAACTACGTTGCGAGTTGCGGCTTTTCCTCACGCCAAGTTTCCTTGTGCTTCATCTGCGGCTTTGTACGTGCTATACCGATTCCTGCGCAATTAAAGTCGCAGCTTGGCGTCTTTGGCACGCTGTGAATGGCTTTTCGGCTGTGTTTGTGATGTGACTAAGACTCAAAATTGTAAAAAAATATGATTCGTTAATTGTCTGGGAGCGTCTGTTGCACGGGTCGTCTTGCTCCATATGGTATAAAGACGGTCGTTGTATAAGGACACATCTGTATCAGCCATTTAAAATCTAAACTGTATGAACACGTGGTCCCTTGTAAGTAGTTAATTTGAAGGATGCATGTTTGCTTAATACTGTGTAAATGTGCAGTATGTATGCCTATGCATACACTTATTGCTGAGCTGCCGGGCAGCCTATGTATTTTGTACATGTAAGATATTCAAATGGCTGTCTTGGCAACCCTAAAAGCCCCAAAGTGATTATAACTCACAGCAGAAAGCTGCACTGGATACTGTACATCTATCCTTTGTGTTTCTCAGTTACCCTCCCCAGCATTGAAACGTTAAAGAGGTGTAAAGCTTACTTGACGTCTGTTTAATTCCTCATCCCCTGTCCTTCTAAGCTCCGGTCTTGTTTGCCTGAGGGTAGCAGCTGACTGTTACTGCTGAAAGTTGTTTCTATATCTGATACAAAGCCCACTAGATTTCTTGTGATTCTGCACAAACGAAAAAATGTTTGTGCCACTTATCGAGTGTAATAGGAATTATGGGGTGATAGGCTTAGTAAAAGCCTATCACCCCATAATTCCTATGACACTCTGACTACATGTGTTACTAAATACAAATAGCCTACAATAAAAATTAAATACTGTATACCTATATTTCAGTTGTACACACAAATATCAGGACGTGAATTACATTTTTAAAATCAATCTGGCTGTTATATTTGTCATGTTGCCTACGGAAAAAAGTTGTATGGCAGTGTATAATTATGGAAATAATAATAATTTTTTTTTGTAAATTGCAAAGTAGAGAAGTATTACTTATTTTAATTAATTTCAATTTGAGACATTGACTGAAGAAACTGTATGGTAGCTGCTTTGTTTGCATTAAGCATGGTCCGTTTTAGTCTGCTGCAGCGTGATGTTCCATCGGGTCTGTAATATGTGTATTCACTGTGGAGACTGCATATTCCAAAAGTGAAATGCAGAACAACATATATCATTGTGTTTTGGCATGCAAATTATTACCACAAATTCCAAGATTTTCTCTGTGTTGGCAATGGGTTTTGATTCTGTGTCCCTCTCCATGGTGGTTATAAGATGTCCTGGTTTGTCCTCTCGGAATTCCATTGTTTAGAAGTCAGGCTCATTATCAGCTGCCTGGAGCTCCTCTCACTCTGCACTCTGGATACACATATCCTTGGAGAACACAGTATGAAATAATCCATTTTCAAATATTCCGTGGAGAAATGAAATTCAGCCGGATATAATTGTCTAATTTTAGATGCAATGCTTGTTTACTGGGCTCATTCATATGTATCCTTTTGCTACTTGTTGGACTAGTTTGGCACTTTATCATTTTTTTGTTTTGTTTTGCATGTTATATTTGCTTTCAAATCAAGTATTTTTAATGTAATTATACAAGAGTATAAAAAACAGTGTTAAATAGAAGACTTAATCAGAATATATCTGCCTCTAGTGTTATTTGTTTACTAATATATCTGATAGTATTAAGTTTAGCAAATAATATTATCATGCAGATGGTAACCTTCCTTAACATGTATGAGGATTTAGCTAAGTAGGGCTGTGACATGCATGAAAGTGTTTGTCATTTAGTGGATGTTACAGTAAAATGTTCCGTTTATTGCTTTCATTACATTTGTTTTGCAGTGATTTGATAACCAGTTTTCAAATAAGTCAAGTTTTCAGACATATCTGGAGCAACAAGTGCCAGGAAACCAGATTGTTGGCAATTCTCGTAGCTGACATGTCTGGTATCATCCTAGTTGAAAAAGCATGTCACAGCTGCTTCATGTAATACAATTGCTTGAGCAGCTATGTCAAAGTAATAATAAAATGTCATTTGTCGGTGGCACAATGTTATAATCTCCTATTAACTGCTAGAGAATCCCATATTGTTTCCACCAGTGTCATCATCATCATTTATTGTATTCATTCTCCTGGCTGGCAACCTGCTTCTGCTGCTAGCGTGGCTGCTGCCAACTTGCTGCAGTAGGTTGCATTTCTTATAGCATAATTACATTAATAAAAACCAAACAAAAAAAACCCACTCCTTTTGAGACTCTACATTTCTTTTCTTTTTTTTTGTTGTAACTGTTGCTTTTTTAACTGGAAAAAACTTTTTGATTCAGTGGTTAACATAAATGATATGTTTTTTTTATATGTAATACAACGTGAACATAACTTACGAAGGAACGTCAGCTCTTTTTGAGAGCCTCTGTTCCATGGGTCTTTAAAAATTTTCATCGAAGACCTACATTACAGTAATTAATTATTTTGTGGCCCATTGGACAACCGTAAACTGATAATGAATATAGTATATTTAATTACTATTGTCTGCAAATTAGTTATGATTTTAAAGTACTGTATAGTTAGAATTAGGAATTATGGCCAAAAAATGATCACTTGGTACTGTTAAACCAGTACACTTGAACAGACAAATCTCAGGTGCACAACTCCAAATTACTGATAATATATAATTATAAATGCAATAAAATGTTGCAATCAATAGAGGTTTTTAGCATAATCATGGCCAAGGTTATGGGCCTACCCACCATATCCAGGTAACCTCTTTAGGGTAGGTCCCTAACATACTAGGGTTCAAATCTAGAGTGCAGGACACCCCCAAACTAGCCCAGCTAAGCCGCCCCAGGGCACCACCATAGTAAGAAAAGTGCAGTGTAAAAGAGATAGTTAAGAGCAGCTACAGCTGCATATAAGGAATGAAAATAAAAAAGTGAACTACATGTATAATAAACAAACAGTGAAGGGTTAAAATGTGTTATAAAAGAAAAATGTGTTATAATGCGGTGCCCTGAAACAGATCAACCAAAGCAATCCAGGGGGACCCACGCCCCAAAAATGAACCAAAGCTGCACTACAGTATATAACTTGTAGGACTTACCTAGAATTGTGCCTAATACTAATGTGCATATACATTACCAGACTCCATGCTTTTAAACCAATAAGGAAGGGGTGCTAATCCAGACTGAGGGCGTCTCCTTTCCCTCAGGTGTGCAATAAAGCACATTAAATGGAGTATATAGGAAAAGTTCCTGGACTGCACACCCTAAATATATATAATGGGAGGTGCTACCTGATGAGACTAATTGCAGGCACAGAAACAGACAAATCTCAGGTGCACAACTCCAAATTACTGATAATATATAAATGCAATAAAATGGTAACTTCTTTAACCAGTACACTTCTCAACACAATAATATGCCATAAAACTATTATTCGAAGTTATAGTAGTAATGGCTACCTCCAAAATTTGTGTGACCCTTAGACCAGAAAGACATGGCATTTTGATAGTGTCCAGATTGCAATCATACGCTTATAAAACATCATGTGCCTTGCACCATCTTTTCAGGTATTATTAAACAATGTCAAGCCACAACAGTTTTGTAATCATTTTTGTCTGTCTATTTGTATTTGTGATTTAACCCCTTCGCTGCTCAGGTTTTTATCACCCTTGTGCTCAAGTAATTTCTTCACATTTGCGCTTGTCACTTTCCAACATCAATTCAATTATTTTTGTTATGCAGTACGTACACAAAATGTTCCTTGTATTTTTTCTGAAAATGTTGTATTTTCAGAAAATACCATTAGTCTTTTTATTCATTCTAATGTCAAACTATTTATTCCAAATGCCCAAAATAGGGTGATTTTTTTTTTCTGTAATGAAAAGAAGGGAACCAAAAGCAAACGTGATAATTTTTTTTAGCCTTATAAACACCACAAATAAATACTTTGAGTTTCTTGCTTCGCCATTAATTCACCTTTTCAGAATATTAAAAAAACGGATTTGATGCGAACCCATACCCCAGAAACTAACACCAGATTAGATCGCTTAAGTCAACCTGTCTAAATAAGGCAAACGTGTATCAACAGAGATCAACAAAAAAACATATTCATATCCCAAACATGGACAACAAAACATAACAATGAGCAATCACCCCTGTATGACCATACCTGGATACCCTAACAATACAACCCCCCCCCCCAACTACACTACCTAACCTCCCCAACACAGAATGTGAGGGCAACTACACCTGTGAACCCTAAGATGATGATACTCCCAGCCCAGGTTCAAATATGAGCCCAGGAAAATATGTAGACAAGATATAACAGTAATAATAATAAAATCATCAAACAGAATTTAACAGCATGAACAGAATATTAAACATATAGAGTAAAATGTAAAGGGCAAATATGGGTGATAACACAAAGATAGTGAGCTAATAAAAGGAGGATCATCCCATCCCAAGGTCTGTAGGTCAAGGTCTGTAGCCTTGCTGCAACGTCCCAGGGAAATTTGAAGAAATGAGAGCTGTCCTTCGAAAACCACTCAAAAACAAACATGAAAGAATATGAAGGCAGAAAGCCAAATGATGCTGTATCCAGGCAAATTGGGAACAAGACTTTTGAACCTCAGCAGAGAAATCCAAGAATACCACTGCTCTCTGACTACCAAACTCCAATGGGCCTTTGATTCCAGCAGGTTGAAGATCAGGATCGTTACAATGAAGAGTTTTTGCAATAAATGTTCTGAGAGGAGTTACCAGAAGAGAAGACTGCAGAGGCACACAGTGGGCCCTTACAATGGGATGTAGTTATGATACCGGGGATCCGGGATGCTGTAGCTCAGAAACCCAGCGCCAGAATCCTGACACCAGTCAGAATCCCAGCTTTGCAGCATCCCAACCGCTGACATCCCGATGGGAAGTATTGGGGTTAGGGGGAGGGTTAGGCACTAGGGAAGAGGGGTTAGGTTTAAGCTGCAGGGGGGGAGGTTTAGGTTAAGGCTGTGGAGAGGGAAGGTTAATGTTAGAATACTTACCAGTAGGTGTCAGCATTGTAACCCAGTCAGGATGCCAGTGTCTGCATTCTGAGGGCCAGGATCCTGAGTGCTGGCATCCCATGCCCAACTCTTTACAATAGCAAACCTAAGTAAATGAGATTTTGCAGATAGCAGTTGTTAACCAGAATCCAGGATCTGCTCAGGAGTTGTCCCTTCTAATTTCTCATGCAAATTATCTAAACAGACAGTACTGTGGCACAAATCCGGAAAGATAAGGGGCAATCTGTAGCTCTGACACCCTTTTTTTCCCGAGTCAAGGACGGCTTAAAGGATCTGCGTCGTGGTGACTACAAGAGGTGTAATCAAAGCAGATGAGGAGTGCACAGAACCTATGAGCAACAAATCTTTCACTATAGCACAATTCATAAGTGTTATTTTAGGTGAGGAGTATAATGGGTGGAATGCAGGACAGCAGGTAGCAGGGCAATAGCAGGTGAGAGGCAGCAATAAAAGTCTACAGGGTATCCCTAGTCAGGAGATGGAGAAAACAAGGAACCTCAAACTAGAGAGGGGTCCAGAGGAAGGAGGAAAGAAGGCAACCCACAGAGTGTTCCAAAACTTCCAGCAGCGAAGGACTCCTCAGACACTGAAAACAGAGGCTCTGAAGAAGACCACGCATTCATAATGGCGTTTGACAGGAGGTCTTAACACTGTCACAGCCTCAGCCACGAGAGAGCAGGAGCCAGGCAGCGGCATCCACCACAGAGAGCATACAGTCACCACACAGCCACCAGGGAGAACCACAGAGGAGCATATACAGACTGATCTCCGGAGCTCAGCAGTGAGGGTTCCGCACCGTGGTGAGGCAGGAGGCTATTGCACCAATCACGTGGGCTATAGAGGAGAGAAGAGGCAGCTCCGGTACACTAAGAGCAGCTGAACTTGCTCAGCTGCCAGTCTAGTGTCCAATCTTGCCTTCCTGGGATGCAGGCTCTCTGACTGACTGAGTAGAATGCCTGTATTCTCCTGTGTGCCGTGCATCAGTTTTCTATACCTCTACACTGTGTGCCGTACAGCAGAGTCCATATTGCTCCAGTGGTGTAATCCTCACTGTGCACTTTACTACAGTATTCATCTCACCCTCCTGTGTGTTGTGCTCCAGTGTCCCATAACTCTCCACTGTGTGTTAGATTACAGTGTCCTTATCATTCTAATGTGTGCTGTGCTTTAACCAGAGATGCAAGTACTGTAGATAAAAAATTCTTAGTCGCACACTTGGCGCATGCTGAACGCACTACAAAACGGCATGACCACTTAAAATGGGGGCCTATCAGCATGACACACCACCCATTTCTGGTCACTCTGGGAGCTTTCCTCTCCATTCCAAATACACCTTACCTACTGTATATGGGGTTTCTCTGTAATGGGGAACCTCTGAAAAAACTGATCTCCCTGGGGAGACAGTGTCTTCAGTTGGTATTCATGCAAGAGATCACATGGTCCAAAAGATGCCTGTTTGTATAGGAATATAACCAGTGTCTTCATCATACAACAGAGGTTCAGACAGACTTGTGTCCCATGTCACCTCCTGCCCCCTGTACCCCCTCCAGCATCCTGTCTCTCGTGCCTCACCAGCCCCATCTTTCCAGCTTCCTGTCCCGTGCTCCAGTCTCCTGCGCTCTCTCTCCAGCCTCCTGTCCCCTTTGTCTCCAGCCTCCTGTTCCCTTGTGTCTCCAGCCTCCTGTCCCCTTTGTCTCCAGCCTCCTGCTCTTCACTCCAGCCTCCTGTTCCCTTTATCTCCAGCCTTCTGTCCCCTTGTGTCTCCAGCCTTCTGTCCCCTTGTGTCTCCAGCCTCCTTTCCTCTAGTGTCTCTCCAGCCTCCTGTGTCTCTCAGCCTCAAGCCCCTCCCCTGTGTCACTCAGTCTCCCCCCCACTCCCTGTGTCCCTCATCTTGGCCCTCTGTGTCTCTCAACCTGTGTCTCTCAGCCTACCCTTCTGTGTCTTGTCATCATTGCCTCCAGTGTCTCTCAGCAGGGCCCCATTATCAGTCTCCCCATCCGAGCCCACTGTCACCTCCTGCTGCATGATGCTCATGTTTCTTGCTGCTTCGGTGGCTGCTCCATCTTTGTGGGCAGCTCGGCTCCTCTTCAGTGTCCAGAGGCGCGATATTATGTCACACCGCTGCGTCTGCAGAAAAAACCTTTATTGCCCACCAGTGGCTGTCCCGGGCCGGCTCTGCCTCCTTTCTGATTTACACTGCAGTTTATTCCATTTTCTTGGCAAACATGAAAACGGAACATATTGTGTCCCGTTGGTGGAGAGGTATTTGGGGGTATGGCATACCGGCTACTAATTTCTTAATGTTACGCCGAACCACCCCGTACCACCATACTTGGACCGCTGGCTAAAAATCACCATTGTGTACTGTGTGCTCCAGAGTTCTCTGTGTGGTCTCTAGTATACCTGTCCCTAGCGTTGGGACAGACTCCCAGTACCATAGGCATCCGATGATCTCATATCCCAGGTCCAATAAATTATTACAGTATGTCTTTGAGTCCCAGTCTTCATCATCATAATCACCAGTATGTGCCCGTTTAAAGACAACTTTTATACTTGTATTTATAATTGCAATTTTGTGCACTGGGACTTCAGTAGAAAGTAATTAAAAGTTGATCTGGAATCCATTCATAAGATTGCAGTTGTTATTTTTAAAGACATCCAGAAAAATATACTTTAAGATCTACATTACATTATACAGAATAAATTGGTATAGGGTATATTTGCTTAATTTTTTTCTAGGAAAACGTACTGTCCCAAGGGCAATGATCAGTCAGTCTGTTTGATGCAGAACTTTAGTCTCTAATAATATTAAGCCAATTTCACCTCCTGCTGCTTGAAAACAGTTAATTTCTGACTGTCTTCAGTGGAACCTAATTAAGACAATATATTTGGAATCCCAGAGCCTTACAATAACGCCGGTCTTGGGAGCTGTTATGAAGAGAGGGGATAAACTTTGGAGTGAGAACATATCATGTAATAAAGTGAAGTGATGATTAGTTTTTGGTAGAAAGTAAGTGGGGTTAGAGGCCCAGGTTGCACACGAGAAGAATGGTAGAAAATAGAAAGGGCTAGAATTTTAGGCAGTATCCCTATATTTGCTAAACTGATAAAGGACAGTTTATTAGAAATGCTTATAGAGGCACGGTAATTTCAGAGAGATTTTTTTTCTTTCTCTTTGTAAGAAAGACCCTTGTACACTATGGGTGACCTAAAACATTACTGCTATCTTTAGCCCAGAAGACACCACCAGGGGCTGGCTGGCAACTTTTAGCCTGAGGGACAAATGCCTGCAGGTGGCCCTGGCAGAGGAGTAGCGTGTAGCCAGGGTGCCCGGAGCACGTGCATGCTACGGCGCCCCCCTCAAGTGTTCCAGGGAGGAGGCGGGTCCATATGGAATTAATGTAAAGTAAAAATAAAGATATGGGGCAGCCCCCTGTAGTGGTGCCCATATGCAGTGTCCCAGGAGAGGACCCCCTTATGCAGGCCTCCAGTAGTGCCCCCAGTAGTGATCCCCCTATGCAGTGCCCCTTATACAGTGCCCCCAGTAGTGGTCCCCCCTGTGCAGTGTCCCTTGTGCCCCCAGTAGGACTACAGGGACACTACAAGGGGGAGGGGACTACTCCTGGGGGTACTACAAGGGGGGACCACTACTGGGGGCACTACAAGGGGGAGACCACTACTGGGGGCACTACAAGGTGGGGACTACTACTGGGGGCACTGCATAGGGGGTACCACTACTGGGGGCACTATATAAGGGGCTTATTACTGGGGGCACTAGGGACACTGCACAGGGGGGACCACTACTGGGGGCACTGTATAAGGGGCACTGCATAGGGGGGGAGACCACTAATGGGGCACTACTGAGGGCACTGTATAAGGGGCACTACTGAGGGCAATGTATAAGGGGCACTGTATAAGGGACACTACTGTGGGAAGGGGGGGTCTTTAATAAATCATGCTGTCTGTATTTATTTATTTGCCTGCTGCAGTCATGTTTTTTAGTGATAGATGTGTGTGTCTGTGTCAGTCAGTGTGTGTGTGTACCCTGTCATAGGCTGAGTGGTATATTTTACTGTAGTGGTCCTAAATCCTGTGTAAGCTGTTTCTATCGATCTATCTATCTACAGTAGTATCTATATATTTATTTGTGTCTAGATGTTTTTTCATTGGTTCGGTACCAAGAATTTGGAAACTCCCCTTTCAAAATCCTGCATTTGCCGCTGCAGAGGGAGTACTGGAGAAGGATTTTATTATTTATATTTCACAACTCGTACACCTGACACTGTATAATACAGACTTTATCTCAGAAAGAACATGTCGTCTTTATTGTTAAATCTAATAACAATTTTAGTTGACTCCGTTTCAGAACTCTACAGTGCATTGCGTTTTTACAGTAGGGCTGTGTGTGTGTGTGTGTGTGTGTGTATGTATATATATATATATGTATGTATTAAGTTTAAATTCCGTCCGGCTCTCACCTCCAATATGACAATAGCTTGCTCCCGGTGCCTTCCTATGGGGTAGGAATCCCCCGCGATACAGAAATGCAATGCTGGCAGCACTCAGGAGACTTTTATCAATAAATAAATGAATGTGCTTTATGCAACGTTTCGGGGAATGAAAGCCCCTTCCTCAGGATACACAACATCCTGAGGAAGGGGCTTTCATGCCCCGAAACGTTGCATAAAGCACATTCATTTATTTATTAATAAAATTCTCCTGAGTGCCGCCAGCATTGCATTTTTACACATATATATACAGTCAGGTCCATAAATATTGGGACATTGACAGAATTTTCAGATTTTGGCCTCTATTCACCACCACAATGGGTTTGAAATGAAACAAACAAGATGTGCTTTACCTGCAGACTTTCAGATTTAATTTGAGGGTAATTACATCCAAATCGGGTGAACGGTGTAGGAATTACAACAGTTTCAATATGTGCCTCCCACTTTTTAAGGGGCCAAAAGTAATGGGACTATCAACTCAAAAGCTATTTCATGGACAGGTGTGGGCTGTTCCCTCGTTATTTCATTATCAATTAAGCAGGTAAAAGGTTTGGAGTTGATTCTAGGTGTGACATTTGCATTTGGAATCAGTTGCTGTCAACTCTCAATATGAGATCCAAAGAGCTGTCACTATCAGTGAAGCAAGCCATCATTAGGCTGAAAAATCAAAACAAACCCATCAGAGAGATAGCAAAAACATTAGGTGTGGCCAAATCAACTGTTTGGAACATTCTTAAAAAGAAAGAATGCACCAGAGAGCTCAGCAACACCAAAAGACCCGGAAGACCACGGAAAACAACTGTGGTGGATGACAAAAGAATTATTTCCCTGGTGAAGAAAAACCCCTTCACAACAGTTGGCCAAATCAAGAACACTCTCCAGGAGGTAGCTGTATATTTGTCAAAGTCAACAATCAAGAGAAGACTTCAAGAGTGAATACAGAGGGTTCACCACAAGATGCAAACCATTGGTGAGCCACAAAAACAGGAAGACCAGATTAAGAGTTTGCCAAACAACATCTAAAAAAGCCATTACAGTTCTGGAACAACATCCTATGGACAGATGAGACAAAGATCAACTTGTACCAGAGTGATGGGAAGAGAAGAGAAGGAAAGGAACTGCTCATGATCCAAAACATACCACCTCATCAGTGAAGCATGGTGGTGGTAGTGTCATGGCGTGGGCATGTATGGCTGCCAATGGAACTGGTTCCCTTGTATTTATTGATGATGTGACTGCTGACAAAAGCAGCAGAATGAATTCTGGAGTGTTTCGGGCAATATTATATGCTCATATTCAGTCAAATGCTTCAGAACTCATTGGACGGCGCTTCACAGTGCAGATGGACAATGACCCGAAGCATACTGCAAAAGCAACCAAAGAGTTTTTTAAGGCTAAAAAGTGGAATGTTATGCAATGGCCAAGTCAATCCCCTGACCTGAATCCGATTGAGCATGCATTTCACTTGATGAAGACAAAACTGAAGGGAAAATGCCCCAAGAACATGCAGGAACTGAAGACATTTGCAGTAGAGGCCTGGCAGAGCATCACCAGGGATGAAACCCAGCGACTGGTGATGTCTATGCGTTCCAGACTTCAGGCTGTAATTGCCTGCAAAGGATTTGCAACAAAGTATTAAAAAGTGAAAGTTAGATTTAGGATTGTTTAGTTTGTCCCATTACTTTTGGCCCCTTAAGAAGTGGGAGGCACATATAGAAACCGTTGTAATTCCTACACCGTTCACCTGATTTGGATGTAAGTACCCTCAAATTAAATCTGAAAGTCTGCGGTTAAATCACATCTTGTTTGTTTCATTTCAAAGCCATTGTGGCTTGTGTAAATGTCTTCTGGTACTGGAACAATTAGACTGCATGCTGGATTTCCAGATATTCCTGGAAGTTATGTTACTAATTATATCTATGCTAGATAGGGCAACAAGTCTCTAATCTGCTTGGCTGAACTGTAAATGCTGGATTACTTATTTTAATGTAAGGCATCATATTACTGTGCTGTCTGTTTAGATTTGCCGTAGGGCTCATTCACGCATATATGCTGAGAAAATAGAAACAAACACGCACTTTTAAACGTATTGTGATGCTGTGTTTTTCCATGCCCTTTTATGGGTTTATTTTTGCCAATACAGTCTTGCACTGTTACAAATAATACCATATACTGATAGCATATACTGGTAGAGTGCATTAATGTATGAAAATTAGGTTTTGCCATCTTCTAAAGTGGTGGTAAATGATTAGAATGCAGTTTTCGGGCACTAGATAGGCGTGAACAGTTCTACACTTGTTTCCTTATTGTCACATACATTATGCCTCCACTGTTTTTCCAGGACGCCCACCATTTTTTCCACCTAAATTTTTTTCATGACGATGCTAATTTTTCCCATAATTTAGACTTCAGAAGTTTACAATTTCTATAAGTGTTTTACCATATATAGCACCTAAAATTAATTATAGGGTATAAATCATGACATGAGGGGAGGATTCAATTCTCATCGAAGGGATGTAGGTCCTGGGTTAAGTACCCAGAGCTATTCAATTCCTCACGCCATAAACCTGTGACCTATCAGATTTCTGCTTGCACACTCCTGAGGGTGTGAGTAGAAATCCGCACTAACTAGTGCCTTGGGGCTAGTCGCGGTGTCACCGCCTGCGGTAACCGCTGCGTGCCCTACACTTGACCTGGGATTTTTTTGCTGAAAATGTATCTAAAGCGCCATGAAATGTACCTAGGACGCACCAGCAGACTGTGCCGGTTAGTTTGATATGCAACACCGTACATGCTGAAACTGATGTGATCGTCAGGTTGACCAGCATGTACGGGCGATGATAGATGTCAAAAAAGACCAGCGGGCATGAGCATCGCTGGTCGTTTTTGACATTTACATGGCCGATTTGCAGACGATTAGCAAGCAATTGAACGATAACGATGTCGTTATCGTTCAATCGGCCTGTGTAATCGCCTAGTGGTTACGCACCTTAACACATGGAGCATGAACTGACCACAAAGCTACTAGCAGAGCTACCATTGACTCCTATATAAAAATACAGACATTTATTGACACATTATTTGCTAGTGCGTCCAGAACGCAAAACATACATAACATTTCCTATTTATTTCTTTAGTCTGTTTATTTAAATTGAGTTTCTGGGCTTGTTTACTATATGTTGAAACATCATGAAATCTAATGGGCTAAACAGAGTGGAAAAATAAATAATAGCAGGTAATGTAGCCCTCCCAAATGCCTCAACCTGCCTCAGCTCTAGACAATTCCGGGTTAGTTCTCACTAAAACAGGGGGACAATGAAAGTGGGGTCATTGCTATTGTGGAAACCAGTCCTATGCCAGATATTCTGCACTGGTTCCCACGGTCCACAGGGAAGCCTGCCATAGCAGGATCCAGTCTGGTCAGTACTGGGCTCTTTGTCGTATGAGTGGGGGAGTGGAGATTAAAAAAAATAATAAAGCATCTCCCTGGCAGACTACCAGCCCTGTGTTGAAAAACAATGGGGTTCTTTCCAGCTCCGGTGAGAAGTATTGGGATGTCTGGAGAATCATCTTTGCCGCTTATGTAGTTCCAGTATATTTGTAAGTTTGAACAGAATTCTATAAAGTGCAAATACAATATAACAGCTCCCTGCTTAGCGATGTTAATTTGTTCTTGAAAACTGGAGTGCTAAATGAAAAAGCACTAAACAAAAAATTATTTCACATAAGAATTAATTGAAATTTAAATTAATTTATTCCCAAGGTTCTGAAAACTGTAGTTAAAAGTGTGATCTTTCCACATTTTGTGTAAATGTATCCTCATCATCTCCACTTCTCAAACCTACCAGGATGAGCTATCCCTGCAATATTCTGTATATCTGTCTACCTAATTAAGATTTTTCATGTTCCCAAAAATGAAATTCAGGTCCACTAGTATAATGCATGTCCAGCCCAAAAGAGCATAACCGCAATTTTTTAAGAGGAAAAAGGGGGTATATGGTATAAGAAGAGCTTAAGTTTTAAAAATCTTGATAGGATAAAATAGTTTTGTTTATAAGCTTATTTGTAGAAAAAAAGTTTAAATAAAATCTTCACAAACTCATAATTGTATTAATAAACAAATCTTTTGTATTCCATTTGGAACTTTGGGCCTGATTCAGACCCACTCGCAAGTGGCTGTCCGCTCGCAAGTGGGTCGATGTTGTGCACTGCGCATGCGCACGACGGCGGGAGCTCCGTCGTGCGCATGCGCCAGACGCGACGAGCGAAGGACTTTCCTTCGCTCGTTGTGTCTGATCAAAGGGGGCGTGCTGTCGATGTTGATTGACAGCATGCCCCCTTTGGTGGGCGTGCCTCCCTGACAGGGGCGTTCCCAAGGGAACGCCTACCGTCAGAAGTCGGCCCACTGACATCACTAGTGATGTCAGTGGGAGTGATTTTGGCTCTGATAGAGCCAGAATCACTCCGGGCCTTGCGGTTGAAAAACTCAACCGCAGGCTCCGGCTCGCAGTGGCGATGGTCGCGATGGTCAAGACCATCGCGGCCATCAAACTGCACACTTGTATAGGCTGTGGGTGGTGACCCACAGCTATACGAGCGTCCAGGAGGACGCTCCATAATTATGGAGGGCGGCCCTCATTCAGAGCGTGCACTCTGCTCAGAGCGTACGGCTCTGAATGAGGGCCTTTGTTGTTTCTTTGTATTGCAATTGCAATAGGATCTTATTTAATTGTATTCCAATGTGAGCCTCTTTACTTGTAATGGGATCTTCTGCTTAAATTAGAAAAGGGTCCTCTTTTAATCCAAATGGCAGCATCCTCTTGTAATCCAAAAAGATATAGCAATAAGAAATATTTTTTATTTCCAAGCAAGATTAATCCATGCAAATAAAATGAAGAAAGACATAATTTATGATGCAAGCTGCTGTGCTAGAAACCATGCAGCAAAATGACAGTGAACTAAATTAATCTGGACCCCGCTGAGCAGCCACACTGCACTTTACAAGACACATTGGCGCTGATGCAAAGTTGAATGCAAGTTAGCCATGTTTGCTGTCATATTGCGTGCACTGAACTAAATGTATATATTTGCTCGTATACAGATATGTTCACATCTCTGCAACCAAATCATCCCCATCCCTACACTTGGTTTGATGCCCGTTGTCATTATCAGTGCGTACTTGCATCAACCATGTACTAGTTGCAAAAGATTCAGCTGGTACATTTATGCTAATGCACAAATCTGCATGGCTGCAATTCCATTATCACAACCTCTGTGAACATTGCCTTTGTGAGAACGGCTCATTGCAGGGCAGTTCTGTTGCTTTAGTAACAAGTGCAGGGATGCTATCATGGAGGGACTCGAGTCCCGGGCCTGGACACTCAAATATAGAAGGGGGGCCCGCCTGCTGCTACTAACAGTCATGCAACAAAGTCAGAGGGGGTGGCCCGTCCGCTCCTGCAGCCTGTCCCCCCACTACTACACCCGTGCAATACAGTAATAGGGGGTCCCGTTCTAGCCTCCTGCCACCGCGGCCATGTAATAAAGTTGTTGGGTTTTTTTGCAAGCAAGCAGGGCCATGGAAAAAGAGAGGAGCTACGGGACGTGAGGAGCAGCCATGCCAATCATCGAAGAAGGTAAGTGTCATGTCATGAGGATGCGGGGGCTGGCTAGGACTAGAGGGTGGAGACGAGAGGCAAAGCCTCTGCTTGAGAGATAGAAGGGGACTGGCTGGGGTTAAGGAGACACTGCAGAGCTGGAGAGACAGAATAGGTGCTAGCGGGGGAGAGAGAAGAGTTGTTGGCTGGGGAGTCAGAAGGGGTGATAGTTGGGGAGACAGAAGGGGGCTGGCTGGGGAGACAGAAGGGAGGCTGGTGGCAGGGCGGACAGTAGAGGCAATTGTTGGGGAAGACAGTAGGGGCACTTGCTGGGGAAGACAGTAGGGGCACTTGCTGGAGAGACCATAGGGGCACTTGTTGGGGAGACCATAGGAGCACTTGCTGGGGGGACAGAAGGGGTGCTGGCTGGGGAGATAGATGGGGGAGGGGCTGTAGAGACAGAAGAGGGCTGGCTGGAACTGGAGAGACACTGCAGGGCCGGAGTTGCAGAAACAGGGCGGTGGGGAGTGGAATCCACCTGTTTTGTCAGTCCCGGGACCCACATTTTCTGATGGCAGCCCTCAATAAGTGTAAAAGTTACTGAAATGCATACGACTCTGCATCACTTATAGTTGCTTGGTAGAAAGCATACACAGTGGAAAAACATACAAGATAAGCTCTGCAAACAAACTTATGTTAAACTGTGCATCAGCCCAATGTATTTGGTTGGCGGTCAGGTTGGATCACGGGGCCTGATTCAGACCCACTCGCCAGGATGCGTTCGCATTGCAGCTGTCAGCTGCCAAAGTATGCAAATCCAGCGATCGCACAGCAAGACATTAGTACACCCACTATGTCTTGCCGTGCAATCACGGTATGTATTTAGACGCCCACCAGCCTGTCACAAGACACCCACTTTCGGACCCATACGCAGCACTTGTGGCTGACCATACCCTACCGTAAGGAAGGAGGGAGCTGAATGTCGGCAAGTATACTCTGTGGTGTTTTCAGGTAAATCCTGTTTGGCCCCTCAGGACTTTATACAGGATGGTTGGTGTGCTGTATGCTATAAAGAACCACATCACCAGTCCAGTCTACCAGCCCCGGTACAGGAGCCATCTTGGGTACCTCCTTGTCCCAGGTGATGATGCAGCTAGTGGATCATTTGACTATTCCTACACTGCCTCCTTTAATGGGATACTCACAGCATGCTATGTTTGTCCCTCCTATACATCCTTCCTGGCTGGATATTTATACCCACTCAGGTCAGAATATGGCGGCTGTTACGAACATACCGGTAGGCGCTAAGGCGCTTAAGTGGTCGTTAGTTTTTTATGTCTGCTCAGCATGTAGATTCAGACGCATCATCGGAGGAATCAGATGATGTGCCGGTTTCTTCTCCAGAGTCTAGCTCGGGAAAGGAAGACCATCATTCTACAGTGTCTTTTCTTTGGTGAAGGCGGTCAAATCAATCCTAAGTATACAGGATGATGTGCCGGCTCCTAGAAAGAAGGCTACAGTATTTAAACACCAGAAGATGGTAAAACCTGGTGTTCCATCAGCTTGCTGAACTGATGGGAGAGGCATGGAGTAACCCAGTTAAATGGTATGATTAGCATCTTTGTATCCTTTCCCAGATACTGAATGTAGTAAGTGGGAAGTCCCTCCTAACATGGATTCTCAAGTGACACATGTAGTCAGGAACGCTATGTTGCTTATTCCATCAGCATCTCCTCTTAAAAATCCTACAGATTAGGAAAATTAAAACATGTCTTAAAGCAGTAATTTCATCATATAGAGCTGTTACTTGACCAGCTATGGCTGGGGCTTGGGTGTCCAAGGCTAAAGAATGGACAGGCATTGGAGGATACTCTACCAAATGCTACCAGAGAACAGCTGAAATATGTCTCCCACATACGGGAATCGGCTCCTCGGTTGTGGCTCGTAGAGCCTTTTTGGTTAAGGTCCTGGAAAGAAGATACACGGGGTCAAAGAAGGCTCTGGAATCCTTACTTTGGAAATATACTTTTTGTAGCAGAATTAGATGAGATACTGGCTACTCTGGCAGCTTCAAATTCTGCAGATCTGCCATCAACAGCTACATTAAAGTCTAGGAGGTCTTCGCAGGACCACCAAGCAATCTAAAAGGTCCTGGTCGGCCAGATGTCCAGCTACTTAGCCGGACAACAAACCCTCTGCCTGATGGGGCGGACCTCCTCCTGGGGGGCCAAGGATGGGAGGCCGACTACTTCAATTTGCGGACTACTGGCATTAAATAACAGACACCTGAGTCCGAGAAGTGGTTTTCAGGGGTATGCTCTCACTTTTCGGAGACATCCTCCCCAGAAGTTTTTTGCACTAATTTCTCCATCGAAAGTCTATCATGAATTTGGCCATACAGGAGGCCATTTACTCCCTGTTGCAGGCAGGGGTGATAATCCTGGTTCCTGTGGTTCAATAGGGAAAGGATTATTATTCCAATTTATTTTTGGATCAGAAACTGAATGGGTCTAATCGCCCTATTCTAAATCTGAAAACCCTCAACAGGATTATCTATGTACCCAAGTGCTGTATGGAAACTCTTCGATCAATGGAACCTGGGGATTTTTTATTTGTCTTCTCTGGACATTCAGGGTGCATCCTTCCATGTGCAGATTAAGCCATCTAACAAACAATTTCTATGGGTTGCTGTCCTGAAACAACATTACCAATATTAGGACTTGCACTTTGGGTTCTCGACAGCCCCGTGGGTCTTCACCAAAATAATGGCAGTGATGACGGCCTATTTCAGGCTTCAGGGAATCAGAATACGGCCATACCTGGGCATGTTTTCTGATAAAGTCACAGATCACGTGACGAAACGCGTTAGGCGGGACTTAGCTGATTGATACACTGTTGCTGGTGTCATTGGACACATGTATCGCGGATACCCTCATTAAGGATCCGTCAGTGCCTTTCCTGTGTTGTGGAGCAAGCGGCTTCACCTCTGTCGGCGGCATTCGTTTTTGGCTGCACATACGACCACTATTGCCGCAGCACTTGCCAGTGTCAGCTGACACACTCATTACGGATGCTCACTAAAGGATTCAACAGCCGCATTAGATGGTCTGGGACCTTGCAGCTTCACGGCCTATCGACAAGTGATATTCTGGATATGTGCACATCCACTCCTCTAATCAGGACCTGGTGGTAAGATTATATATACCAGTCCACGGGGGGCCCCCAAGTCTGCTGGTTCTACGGACCGTGAGTACTACCTAATACCACGGCTCCTGAAGCCGCGAAGTGCTTTGATGCCGCGCATTACTTTGCAGTGACTTGATCCCAAAATCATATGTATAGAGGCTGTGCATATTAATGATCATTTTTCATCTCTCAGATCCACTCTGAGCTGAATATGAGAGCTACTTCCAAGTATAATTCTCAGTGATAACGATCGTCATTACAGGACTACACTTTGAGCCTTCCATGACCTATATATGTGTGGTAGGCAGTCTGAGATTGGAATTACTTATAGGTCACTGGTTATTCCTAATAGGAAGGAACATTCTAGCCACATCACAGGAGGGTAACTACAGTATAGTAAGGAGTAGTAACAGACTATACACTCCACTTTATTGTGTCTGTAGGTATTTTTATGCCACTTGTGTATCAATACTGCTCTTTTAGTGACAATTGTCACTTTTATTCGCAAGGAACATTATCCTGTTTGTATTATTGTGTCTATCTTATTTACTAATGTGTGTTTATTATTTTAATTGGTTTGATTAAATTATTTATGATTTATAATATACTACTACATTTATTATTGAATTCGTTTGACATGTATGGTGACAGCGCAGATTTTTGTATTTATATGATTCTTTCGATTTCAAACGTACAGAGTTTGATATCTGCTGCAGTCTTATATATTGTCCCATATATATGTATTTGCTTAAATAGTGTCTAGCGCCAGAATTTACTTTATTGTCTTTCAGGTTTTGTGATAATGACATAGTCTCCAGTGATTCTACAACACCATCTCCAACTGACATGGCCTACCTACAGAAGCATGGCTGGATAATCGATTGGAAGAAATCTTCTCTGTCTCCAATACAGCGGATGGTACATCTGGGGGCGCTTCTGGATTCTCGGCTAAAAAGGGTGTTTCTGACTGTGGCCCTGTCATTGCGAGTACGCAATTTGCTCTGCAATCAAAGGGTATCCATTCTATCAGTGATGCAGATATTGGGGTAGATGGTATCCACCTTCGACATGGTGGAATATGCTCAGTTATACTCAGGCCTTTGCAGAAATTGATTCTCTCCAGATGGAACTGACAGTATCCTTCTCACTCTGGAGATTCGTCTCTCTCTCTCGTGGTAGCTACATAAGAATCACCTGGATAAAGGTCACCCATTCTGGATCCAGGATGGGGTGCTTTTCACCACGGATGCCAGTCTTCGTGGATGGGGAGAGGTGACAGGTCATCACACCTTTCAGGGAAAATGGACAAATCAGGAAAGTCTTCGGCCCATAAACATTCTGGAGCTTCAAGCAGTATACAACGCACTCGTAATGGCATGAGACCTGCTCCAGAGCAGGCCGGTCCAGATCCAGTCCCGCTACCACAGTAGTCTATCCCAATCGTCAGGGAGGCACGCAAAGTAATGCAGCCATGAGGGAAGTGACAAACATTCTGGTTTGGACAGAACGTTATCTTCTGGCTATCTCTGCAATATTCATCCAGGGAGTCCTCAATTGGGAAGTGGACTTCCTAAGTCGTCAAGACATACACGTCGGAGAGTGAGTTCTCCTCCTGGTGATTTTTCAACTCTGGTGGACAAATGGGACCTACCAGACATAAACCTCATGGAATCATGTCACAACCACAGGAGCGGGTCCAGGACCAAAGACCCCACAGCCACCTTCAGGGACACACTAGCAGTAATATGGGACTTCAAGCTGGCGTATCTATTTCCTCCAATTTTCCCTCCTCCCAAGGATTCTCAGGAAATTCAAGCAGGAAGGCGGAACAGTAATACTACTGTCTCCTGCTTGGCCTAGATGTCATTGGTTCACCGACATACGGAATCTATCCATAGATAGTCAGTTTCCTCTTCCTCTGTGGCCAGATCTGTTAGAGCAGGGTCCCTGTCTGCATCCGATCTTACCTCATCTGTCTTTGACGGAGTGGCTCTTAAGGCTTCCATCTTAAGAGCCAAAGGTTTCTCCAGCTCTGTGATTTAAACGATGCTTAGGGCATGAAAGCCTTCCTCTGCCCGCATCTGTTACAGAGTTTGGCATCCTGTTGGGTGATCCCACAAGAAAGTATAACCCTAAGGTTTTAGGTTTTCCCGGGTACTTATTTTTTCCAGGCTGGGTTAGACTTTGGTCTCTGCCTAGTCACCCTGGGAGTGCAGGTTTCTGCGCTGTCAGTCTGGTTCCAGAACAGAATTGCTTCTTTGCCATATGCTAGAATTCTTTTTTGTCAGGCGGTTCTCCGAGTTCAGCCACCCTTTCTATCACCGGTAGCACCGTTGGATTAATCTTTGGTTCTCAATGGGCTACAAGCTCCCCCATTGGAACCTCTGTACTCTGTAGATTGGAAGAGGTTGACAGCAAATACATTATTATTTTTTTTTTGTCCTTGCTATCTCTTCTGCGTGCAGAGTCTCTGATTTAGCAGCACTTTATTGTTGCTCCCCATTTTTTAAAATTTTTCACAAGGTTAGAACTGTCCTCCATACAGGGGAGGGTTACCTTTCTAAGTGTTCTGTCTTCATGTGAATGAAGAAATTGTGGTTCCAGCTTTTTTAGTCTTCAGATCTTTCTGTAGATGAAATCTTCCTGGATATGGTTCGTGCTCTCCGTATCTATGTGGGACGTACAAAAGTAGACGCTCTTTTTGTGTTATATGGTTTTCACAAACAAGGTTGGCCAGCTAACAAACAAACTCTGACTCAATGGTTAAGTATGACTATCTCCCAGGCTTACACTAAGGCTGATCTCCCTGTCCCAAACACAGCAACAGCATATTCTACTCGGTCTGTGGAACCATCGTGGGAGTTTCATCATGGTGCCTATGTTGAACATTTGTACAAGGCAACCATGTGGCCTTATGTCAACACTTTTCTACGCCCTTGATAATTTGCCTCTAAGAATGCTTCCTTTTGGGCAATGAGATTTCCTTTCTGCTCAGGAAAGTCCCCCACCCTAAGGGGAACTGCTTTAAGACATCCCTATGGACCCTGAAGAAGAAAATAAGTGTATGGTAGACATACCATTGATAACACTTTTTCTTCAAAGTCCATAGAGTCCACAGGGCACCCACCCTGACGCACCTTGCTTCATTGGGTAATTTTTCATTCGGGCACGGATTCACTCATTTTTTGAGAGAGTTTCTGATGTACGATTGTTCTTTTTTCTCTTTACTTCTCCTGCCTTGGGCTTGTTTACATAACAGAATGCCTGTGGCCAGGGGTGGGGTATGTATGGAGGAGGATGAGAGGCACCCTGGGAACTGAAAGCTTAACTGTTTGGTGCCTGGATCTCTCCAACCACATTATCCCCATGGTATCAATATGAACTTCGAAGAAAAAGAGTTATAAATGGTAAGTCTACCATAACTCTTATTGTGGATTATATTTTGGGACACATCAGGCTTGAAATATCCACGAAAAATTGCAGCGTCCGGCGCCACATTGGGGCTAATTGTATAGCCCTGCGATGATCCATTAGCAGCGCTACTTTAGCGCTACTAATTGGATACCACTGTGAAAGTGGGCGGTCCGGGGGATGACATGATTTGTGCTGAATCGCATTATTGTAGCCCTGCTTTACAATGCCAGTAATCTCTGCATTATATAGCAAGGTTGCGATCACATGCTGTCACGCCCCCGCATCGCCCACCATTGCCACCATGCCAGAAAGCAGAAAGTTGGTAAGCATGGTTATGCTTTGATTTAAATCGTGACAAAAGCATCTTCTCCAGAAACCACCACTGCAACATACATACAGGGGCATATATGCACCCAGGCCCGCCAATAGTGGTGCCCGGCCTGGGTAAAAGGGGGTGTGGCCTAATTGTGGGAGGCGTGATCACGCCCCGTTAGATAAAAGAAAATTTTGCAGCGCCGCTTGCACGTGGGGTTGCTATGAGACCCCTCAGCCCGTCGCATAATCAGTGGGGACGCGATCAGCTTGATCGCTCCCCCCACAGGCATAGGAGACTGCTGTGGCTGCTTCTTAGCAGCCGCAAGGAGTCTCCCCATGCAGCCCAGCACACAGCAGTGTGTGCTGGGCTGCTGTGATGTAAGGGGGGTGAGGGAGCAGTGCTGGGCCCCTCCAGCAAGCCCGGGCCAGGGTAATTAGTACCTGCTCCCTCCCCCCTCTCGGCACCCCTGTATGCACCCAGATGTTTACAGAAACACAGGATAAAGTTTGTCATATATTCGTATGCTTTGGCATATGCAGCACTTAATCACCGGTATTTAAGATCCATGGAGCATATCCTAAAGCACGGCAGTTTGTTCTTATTACTTCATATGCCAGAAGAATGATTGTCTTTATTTATTTGTTTAATGCTGCAACATAAAGATCAGTACTGAACATTTGATTTGTGTTTACATAAAACACTCAGCCAAGAATTTTGCTTGTAGTGTGAAACTGAGCAGAGGTTAAGTATAAAGTGAAGGTTAAAGTGATAACTGATTGAATGATTCTTTAAAAGACATGATGTGAAGAAAGAGCACATTGGTCTAGTTACCTTGGAAATGTTCTGCATGTATTGTGGCTGATTATGTGCTGCACAGACACAAGCCCATTAAACACCACAACATCATTATAGTCCAGGACTGTCATTCAGGTTAGCAATTTAATAATGTTTAGGGCAGTAGAGCAGTTTGCTGCATACTTACCTACTTTTGAAAAAGCATTTCAATGAGATTGTGAAAGCAGCACCTATGAGCGCGTGGTAAAGTCAACGTGTACTGCTACATCTGAGAGGCGTGTCATAAAATTGATTTGCATCCAAATGTACTGTAAATGTGCCCAAAAGCAGTTAGTAAGATCTTCTTGATGATGAAAACACACTAATACTTTTAAGAAAATGCATGCAGCCATAGGGATCATTATGCCCTATAACCAATGCAGGGAATGACACTAATGATGACATTTGAATGTATATATCTCTGTTTTATTTATAATATAACAGCTTCATAATGGGGGTAAGGTGCAATCAGGGAGATTGGCAGACTCTTCAGGGAGACAGGGAGATTACTGCTATTTCAGGGAGTCTCCCTGACAATGATGGAGAGCTGGCAAGTATGGTTTGCTGTACTGTTCTGTAATTAAACCCTCTCGGTCCAGATTTTCACTGCACAGTTCTAAATCCCATTGTTGAAATGAAAGGGCACCACCTCCTCCTAGGATATGGCTGGAGTGTGGCTAGGTCCAAGCATTACTTGGATGGTTAGGGGGCAATAAAAACGTGTGTGAGTTTGCGTATATATATATATATATAATTATATATATGTGTATAAAGGACCATTTTACTTTATTATTCAGGCTCGTGAGTGCCTCCGTTTGTGGGTTTCTATATATGTGTATGTATATAACAAAAACTGATAAAAAGTGCTCCCTTAAAAGACTTGATGTCAAAGAGACGCTGCTGCCAAAAATGAAGGATGTGCAAATACTTCAACAGATGTATATGTAAGAAAAAGATTTACTGTGCTTCTTAATGACAAAAGTTAGAGATGGTACAAAGAATCCTGCTCATGACGAAGGTGTCTACTGACACAGAAACGCGTTGAGCATATACCATTACGGCAGAGACAGAGTCAGTTCATACACAGCAGAAGGAGATCGTGTAGACACCACAGCCAGAATATCTATTGGAGCGGTCCCCTTTAATCTCCTGCCAGCGCCGCATCCACCTCATGTGTTCCACGGATCCAGGCAGAGCCGCACAGCGCTTCTAACCACTGCCGCATGGAACAAAGGAGAGCCATTCAGTGCCTGCAAACCGATTGAAGCTCTGAACACACCACCAATGCGGTGAGTTTGTCCACGGGACATATAGCAAAGAGTCTTTGTACCATCTCAGACGGTGGCACAAGACCCACTTCCAGTGCTGACTATACACCATAGGAAAGCACTTTGGCTCCTCTGTACAAGTGGTGCCCGGAATTCCCAGCCAGCGCAGCATCTGCATCAAGTATCCTACCGATTTAGGCAGAGCAGCACAGGATCTTGAACCATCGTCGTGTGGACTGAGGTAGAGTCACACAGTACCTCCAATTCCAATGAAGCTTTGAACACATCACAGATTTGGTGTGTTTGTCTATGGGACATTTAACCAAATGATCCTACCATAATCATATGCGGGGAATACCGGTTTCAATCCCTGTGCCGACCCACATCACTAGAGAGCACATTGCCTCAGTGCATAAGCACACAGGTTTCCTATCCAATTCTACGTGCACCTGCACGGGATACCCATCAGGATATCTTAGACGCAGAGACCCTACACTCCAAACGGGTGAGCTCACTCCAACATATACAGACTATTTTTTCAACATATGCTGGCAAAAAACTATTATCTCCTATTGCTGATATTTAATTACATTTACTGCCTTAAACCCAGCTGCCTTGTATTGTCGAATTCAATAGACAAGAACTACTCATTATCAGTTCTGCTGTTATATACAATTAATTCCTCAAGATTTTCCTAAAGTAGGTAGAATCTAGATATTTATGTATATGTATTCTGCATTGCAATGAATTGTATACTTTTAATATGAAAATTGTTCATATTAATTGAAGAGTATATCACTCACAGTTTTTATACATATTGCGATATAGTTTATATGAATAACATTTTCTAACTTTTGTCATTAAGAAGCACAGTCAATCTTTTCTTTCTATATATATGTGTGTGTGTGTGTGTGTGTGTGTGTGTGTGTGTGTGTATATATATATATGTAAGACAAAAGGTGTTTATGTGGATGTTTAAAGAAAAATAATCAAATGCCCGTATCAGATGGGTTATATATATGTGCATATAACCAAACGCTCTTGGAACTCCGTATTAGGGTTCTTCCGCTCTTTAACTGGTACCAATATCACATATGTTCAAAATTCAGAGGGAATATATAGAGAAAAGCTAAAAATACTCTCATGGTGTAGTATTAACACAATTTTATTACATACACCCCTCCAAATAAACCCCTGGATAAAATCACAATTACATAAAAAATTATTTCAGATTTGGTTATCTTAAGGGCGAATGCCCAGCTGGAGAAAAGTGCTGGCGTTACTCGTCACCCTGTCCTCAATGCGTTTCATCTCTTACGCTCTCTAGGCTGGACTTCGTCAGGAGGATATCACTAGGTGGTCTTGTCTCCTATTTATACTCCTTAGATGTTAATTAGAATGGCCATATGCGGTGTTTCCGGCACCGCCATTATTAACTAAACTGCGCATGCGCGGGGACCAAATCCAGTGATACTTTTCAGACGCCATTTTGGAAACTGGCGTGCAGCACCAAAAACAACGGGTGCCACCATTTTAGATGTTGGCGCATGTCGATGTTACTAATCCACACCCGTCCTCGCTATATACTCCCTATTATCCACTCCGCTTTGTTAGAGCTGTCCCGCGTTCTCCTATGGTAATCCTATCGGCATAGTTCCAGACATTTACCCGGTGTTTATACCTAAACAAAGTCATCTGACTATCTCCGGTGGCCATTTTCTAGTAGACCTTACCATTACATTCCGCCATTTTGGCATAGATTACATTTTATTAGTACATATGTTATGATATAAACACTTATATTTTCACCTTCTGAGGTATATATTCTTAGAGACAATAATACTAGGGTTCTAAAATGAAATTACCAACTCAATCTAAAATTACAATCATAGTACATTAAAAAATGATAACGCCTATATATACACAATGTCACAAATATATAAAATATATACATTCATAAAAATGGCAATCAAAATTTCTTCATAAATATAAACATTAAAACAATATTCATTATTCACAACTTTTTATGAGGAGGGGATATATGTATATACACACATATTGATTATAAAAATGGTACAATTTCAAAAGATTCATTTAGACCATGTGGAACCATTGTATTTAACTTATATATCCAATACATCTCTTTTTGCGAGAGTTTTTTCTCTCTATCTCGTCCTCTCTCTCCCAATTGTACCAATTCGATCACTTTGAAGGTTAAACCTATAGGATCTGCATTATGATGTTTCATAAAGTGCTTAGGTACAGAGTGGTTGTCCAACTTGTTTTTAATACTACGAACGTGCTCCTGTATTCTTATTTTAAGATTTATTCAAGTTTTTCCTATATACTTTAAATTACAGGGGCATTCAAGTTGATATATGACCCATGAAGTTGAACAACTCATTAGGTCCTTTATTTTAAAAAAGTGGGAATCATTAAAATTATAAAACTTATTTGTGACTTTACTTGTAAATTTGCATATATTACACGTATTACATTTATAAGAACCTTTTGTGCCTTGTGTAACCAAGGTTTTTTTATTTTCACCCAGTGGTCTCAAAAGGCTTGGAGCTAGTTGATCTTTTAAATTCTTTGCACTTCTGAATGTTATACAAGGTTTTTCTGGTAGAATGGAATTTAATATGCTGTCAGATTTAAGTACCCCACAACTTTTACTAAAGACTTTCCTAATTTCCTTGTCCTTACTGCTGAAATCAGTTACATATACCATCTTATGGGAATCTTGTTCTTCAGGTTTGATTGTGGGAGTTCATCCCTATTTCTTACAGAAGGATTTTGTAAAATTTATAGAATACATCCAAATGAATGAATACAATTTGTCCTTTACTTACAAAATAAGCAGCAAAGAAATTGAGTATTTAGATCTGGTGATACAAAGTGAAAATGGTGAAATATCAACCCGGAATTGTATTAAGAATGTGGATACGAATAGTTATATTCACTTTAAAAGCGCCCATGCAACCAGTTGTAAAACGAATATACCTTACTCACAATTCTGCCGCATAAGAAGAAACTGCAGTTCTGATGACGAGTGCAAAGAACAAATCAACACATACGTCGAAAGATTCAGGGAAAGAAAATACCCTGAGGATGTAATAATAAAAGCAGCCAGCAGAGCCAGTGTAAGAAATAGGGATGAACTCCTACAATGAAACCTAAAGAACAAGATTCCCATAAGATGGTATATGTAACTGATTTCAGCAGTAAGGACAAGGAAATTAGGAAAGTCTTTAGTAAAAGTTGTGGGGTACCCACAGTATATGCGAGCGGCCAAAAAGATGGTCGCGATGGTCAAGACCATCGGGCTTGCGACGAGACCCGCGGTAGGGTCTCGGTGACCGCAAGCCCTGGAGCGATTTTGGCTCTATCAGAGCCACAATCACTCCCACTGACATCACTAGTGATGTCAGTGGGGCCGGACCCAGACGGTAGGTGTTCCCATGGGAACTCCTCCATCTGGCAGCCACGCCGCCGGCACGCCCACCAAAGGGGGCGTGCTGTCACTCACCATCGACAGCACGCCCCCTTTGGTGCGAGGACCGGAGCGACGTCTTCCCCGTCGCTAGCCGGGTCTCGCGCATGGGCACGACGGAGCAGCCTCCGTTGTGCGCATGCGCACTAGGGCACCGTCGACCCGCTTGCGAGCGCTCAGCACTCGCAAGCGGGTCTGAATCAGGCCCTTAATCCCAAAAACAACATTTCCACTGCATGTCAGCCCTGCCACAAAAGGACCAGCTGATATCATTTCAGTGATTCTCTCCTTAACACAGGTGAGAGTGTTGACGAGGACAAGGCTGGAGATCACTCTGTCATGCTGATTGAGTTAGAATAACAGACTGGAAGCTTTAAAAGGAGGATGGAGCTTGAAATCATTGTTCTTCCTCTGTTAACCATGGTTACCTGCAAGGAGATACGTGCAGTCATTATTGCTTTGCACAAAAAGGGCTTCACAGGCAAGGATATTGCTGCTAGTAAGATTGCACTTAAATCAACCATTTATGAAATCATCAAGAACTTCAAGGAGAGAGATTCAATAGTTGTGAAAAAGGCTTCAGGGCGCGAACAAGAATGTCCAGCAAGTGCCAGGACCATCTCCTAAAGTTGATTCAGCTGCAGGATCGGGGCACCACCAGTGCAGAGCATGCTCAGGAGTTGCAGCAGGCAGGTGTGAGTGCATCTTCACGCACAGTGAGGCGAAGACTTTTGGAGGATGGCCTGGTATCAAGAAGGGCAGCAAAGAAGCCACTTCTCTCCTGGTAAAACATCAAGGACAGACTGATATTCTGCAAAAGTTGCAGGGATTGGACTGCTTAGGACTGGGGTAAAGTTATCTTCTCTGATTAATCCCCTTTCAGATTGTTTGGGGCATTTGGAAAAACCTTGTCCGGAGAAGGAAAGGTGAGCGCTACCATCAGTCCTGTGTCATGCCAACAGTTAATCATCCTGAGACCATTCATGTGTGGGGTTGCTTCTCAGCCAAAGGAGTTGATCCAATCAGAATTTTGCCTAAGAACACAGCCATGAATAAGGAATGGTGCCAAAACATCCTCCAAGAGCAACTTCTCCCAACCATCCAAGAACAGTTTGGTGACAAACAATGCCTTTTCCAGCATGATGGAGCACCTTGCCATAAGGCAAAAGTGATAACAAAGTGGCTCGGGGAACAAAACGTTGAAATTTTGGGTCCAGGCCAGGAAACTCCCCAGACCTTAATCCTATTGAGAACTTGTGGTCAATCCTCAAGAGACAAACAAAACCCCACAAATTCTGACAAACTCCAAGCATTGATTAGGCAAGAATGGGCGGCCATCAGTCATTATGTGGCCCAGAAGTTGATTGACAGCATGCCACAGCGAATTGCAGAGGTCTTGAAAAAAAAGGGTCAACACTGCAAATATTAACTCTTTGCATAAACTTAATAACTTAATGTAATTGTCAATAAAAGCCCTTGAAACTTATGAAATAATTGTAATTTTACTTCAGTATACCATAGTAACATCTGACAAAAAGGTCTAAAAACATTGAAGCAGCAAACTTTGTGAAAACCAATACTTATGTCATTCTCAAAACTTTTGCCCATGGCTGTGTATATGCATATGTTCTAGAATAGCTACATTTTGGGTAGATAATGTGCAAATGTAATAGGAGGTTGTACTTTGATGAACCAAGTATTTAAGTTTTGTCCCCCCAAAAAATCTGCGATGGTCATAGAAAGAGTCTGCACATTATGGTGGTGAAAAAGTCTCATTAGCCCACTAACACAGTAATGCAAGTTATTTTACCAGCCGCAAGTTTTTGCCTACCTGACGTCACCCTCTTCACCTAGACAGAGGGACTTATAACAGAATATCTAGAGATTTAAATACAAATAGGTTATAACATAGACAGACACTATATTCCATTACCACAGAGCGCTTTCCCCCTCTTGTTTTTGTATTTATTATAGGGATCATTGTGCCTTATAACCAATGCAGGGAAATTATACTAATGATCCCATTTAAATGTACATATGTACATAATGGCGGTCAGGTGCAATCAAGGAGATTGTAAGACTTTTCAGGGAGATTTTCAGGGAGGTTGCTACTATTTCTTGGAGTCTCCCTGACCATCAGGCAGAGTGGGCAAGTATGTTTCAGGGAATTGGGGAGATCACCAATAACTATTTTAGGGAGTCTTTCTAATGGTCAGGGAGAGTCAGCAAGTATGAATACAAGGCATGGGATTGAAATACCTGCTACTGGTTCAAATCCAGACAGCGGATGCCCGACAGAATGAAGATCCCGACTGGGGCAAGTAAGTACCCCAACCCACCCCTCTAGGGGTGCCTAGACCTAATCTCCTCTCCCCCCCCAAACCTATCCCTGATCCCGCTAGACTCCCTAATCCTAACCCTCCCCCCCCAGCGGCTAACACTAAGGGCGCCCAGGACTTACCTTCATTCGGGCTGGCGTCCTCTTCATTCTGATGTCGGGATTAAGATGGGCTTGGAAGTATCGACGCCTATCTTAAATCTCTTGCCAGGATTTTGATGCCGCAAGGCCGCCGGTCTAATAACTACTTCCCTGAATAAAAAGGCAGTGGGAAACTTAACTGCACTGAGCCCTGCTTGGAGATAACACTGATTCATGTAGTCTGCAGTAATATTGACTGGGTTTTATCCCTTTACAAAAATTAAATATATCAATAGATATACAGATGCACTGTATATTTATATTATTTAAGAATTATAGCATTAAACAGATTATCATTTAATTATAATGATGAGTATTTGTACTAATGAGGATCAACATTTTTTATTTGAAGGACAAAACCGTAAATATAACAACAGGATGTAACATTTTATTTGAAGGACAAAACCGTAAATATAACAGGATGTAACATTTGTTTATGTGTTTAAAGTACAGTATATTCTAAGTATATAAAGAATAATTTAATTTCCATGCATGTGCATACCATAACCTCCTTGGTATTGTTAATATATTACATAGACTTGTGTGCTAAATTATTAGTTTTTATTCACTGAAATAAACAAATATTCTGATGTCTTTATATTCAGCATAGTTTTATAAAAGCATAATCCCACACAGACTTTTGTGTTATGATATCCTTATTTATTTACATACATATTTGTTAATAGTGCTTCAGACCAAATGCTGATCTAATTTTATTTATCAGTTTTTAATATAGTTTCCCTTCAGGTAAACCTTTTAAATTATGACTAATCAAAAATAAAGCAATGGAAAGTCAGTGGGACCTTTCCAACATTGTCAAACACATATTCATACATTCGCCATCACTATTTACATTCATTGTATGGGAGCATATTGGTGATAATCGCATGGAGACTTATTTTGTCTTCATGTGGTCAGAACGTTTTTTTTTCCTATTATTAAAATATAATTCATATAATTAATATAATTTTGTTACAGTATAGTAATATACACTGCCTATCAAACACACAATATTTGGCAAACCCATAATGAAAAGTAGTGCATGATGGATTTGTCTTTGGGCCCTCCCATGCACCCTTATGTTGTATAAGTTTAACAAACAAAGCACTTCAGTGACAGGGACTGCCACATTTCGGGTTAAAGTGCTGGGTTTGTTTGGGCCCCCACAAATAAAAACATCTGGGTGGTTTGGTTAAATTAAGCTAAAAATAACCTTACGGCTAACTGTTAATCATCCGCACAGTTGAAAGATGTCTTCCTCATCGCTGTTGTTAATATCATCATCATACCATATTAGCTCATCCCCACCGAATCCATCTTCATAGAATTTTTAATTTTGATGAACATCAGTTTTTACACATTTTTGGAAGTAGCCTCCTACACTGATCACTCACAATGTTTCCAGCTTAATAAACACTCTTTCTGAGTACACACTAGAGGGTGGGCAGCTTAAGTACACCATAGCTAGTATATACAAGGGGCTCCAATTTGCCTTTTTTCTCCCAGTTCAGATGGATGTGTGAGATACTAGTTTGTACATCATCATTAAGTGATCCTCCACCATTCTGTTGATGCTTACTGTATCAGATTGAGTCTTGGTAGAGGTGTCAGTATATGTGGGCAATTTTTTTTAAACATGACCAGTTGTCATAATGTTTCACTCTGGTGCACTGAATTGACTTATTACTATCATGGGTGGGTCTCTTGGAAAAAGTATTTTTTTTTCTGGTAACAGCATTTGCAGGAAAAACTGAAACCGTGTCATGATGTTGTGTCATGTGCCATTTGAGCTTACAATTTGGTTGCAAGGAGCTCTTTGCATAATTTAAGATCTGTGTCAGCTGAAAAGAAAAACATTATAACCTAGGATTAAACCTGGTTGCCACAATGTACTGATCTAATTGCAAGATGTTGCAAAACCCTTTTGTCCTGGCAAAACGAAAAATAATTTGATGTACAATTCTAACATACTTGGCAGAATTACTTTATTTCATCTCCTCCTTCAGCTTCTCTAGCTGCTATTCCAGTAGTTTAATGAAGGGTATGTCCTTACACAGGCTGGTCTGAACTCTCCTCATAATTTCAAATAGTTTCAGTAGCTTCCACGTATACTATTCCATAGTATTCTCCAGTGTGCTGCAGTAACGTAACATGTCAGGGCTTGATGTGTACATTTGGATGGCTTGCTGGTGATACTTCAGTCGCTGAAGCATATAAATTGTGGAATTCCACATGATTACTGCCTCTTGCTTCAGTTGGTGGCATGGCATATTATACTGTTCTTGGAGGTGCTGCAGTCAGTTGCTGAATGCTGAAAATGCCCATATTCAGTTCTCCTCGGAAACCTTAAGTTCTAGTGTGTTTGATTTTCTTCAAAACCGTATTTCTCATCTCTACTTTATGTGTACTGTACTGTACCACAAGAGACAAAGTTGGACATTTCTGGAGGTGATGCTGCTGAATGGAGATCTGTAATTTCTTAATGTGGAACTGCACTGAATGAAATAAGTTATTCCCTTGTCACATAAGAGCTCTTCAGCCTTGTAAAGCGCTGCAACAAATTCACAACTACACTTTTAAAACAAGACAGAGCAGTAACTAGACATATGTATGCAAAGTTTTTGTACAAGCTGACATGTACAGTACATTAAGTGGGCAAGTTCTCATTCTCTTTTGCTTACTGAAGCTTCCTCTACTAATCTCTCAGTGGCTGCTGCTACAGTTAACAATAGGAAACTGCCTACACTGTTTACTAGTCACAGGCATACTTTTACTATGATAACAGCCAAATGCTGAAGTAGATGCAGTAAACTGGAGGAGATTATAGATTGTCTGCTACCCCTCTACAACTGCATTTCAGTTTGAAACAAAAGAACACTCGTAGACCCACCCACCCCAGCTGTGGGCTCTATAACAGATGGAACCAGGGGCGCCAAGAGGGGGGCGAAGCGGCTACTAATTACCCGGGCTTACTGGAGGGGACCAGCGGGGGCCCGGGTCCAGCACTGCTCCCCCCTCTCTTACATCAAAGCAGCCCAGCACACGCTGCTGTGTGCTGAGCTGCACTACAAGACTGCTCGCGGCTGCTAAGAAGCAGCCACAGCAGTCTACTATGCCTGTGGGGGGACCGATCAAGCTGAATGCACCCCGTACTGGTTATGCGCCGGGCTGAGGGGGCTCACTGCGCCCCCCTCCGCAAACTTTTTTTTTAACCTGAGGGGGCGTGGCCATGCCTCCTGCAATTAGGTCACGACCCCTTTTTTTACCGGGGCCCCACGCGGCTCTTGGCGGGCATGGATGCAATCCCTGCTAGAATGGTGGTTCCACTTCTAATTTATAAAGTACCTTCTAAAGCTGGAAAACGCTGTTCTAAATTCTTAGAATGAGAAGCTAATGTCTATATAATTTTATTCAATCCAGGTTTTTTCATACACTGGTATACAGGTCTTAACAGTACTGTGAATTAAAGTGATGCAGAGTATTGTACCTACTTTTTAGAATAAGGATACTATTGCAGGCTTGCCGACATTCTGGCAGCCCCCTCCGAGAGAGGGCAGCCAAGTCTGACAAGCAGGGAGGCATGGTGCGGTAGAGGAGGGCACAGCCAGGGATACTACCCAGCAATGGGGGAGGAGTGGGGGGCGTGGCCACGGAATCATGTAATTTTGGTCCAGCCCCTGCTACACAATGCCGAGATTTTTGGCATTGTGAAGCAGGGAGCGGGGTCATGATGACGCGATTCAGTGCAAATTGTGTCATCACACCCCACCCCCACGCACTGCGGGGGTTTGTCTGGGATTCGCCTGGGATTCGCGGGGGTGCTGGGGGATCTGCAGCCGGCCGGAAGGTTTACCTACTTTTCCGGGGGGCCAGGGGGTGCCATCTGATTTTCGTGACGCTCCTGCCCAAATCGGGAGAGTAGGTAAGTATGTACTATTATCGAATTCACTTTTGACCATAGCTACAAAATCTTAAAAGGA
Source organism: Taudactylus pleione (assembly GCA_031769625.1). Classification (NCBI taxonomy): domain Eukaryota; kingdom Metazoa; phylum Chordata; class Amphibia; order Anura; family Myobatrachidae; genus Taudactylus; species Taudactylus pleione. The sequence goes on along the minus strand of JAUIMM010000706.1, from coordinate 15,427,417 downwards.
CACCATCATTAAACTTGTCTCAAATCAGGTCTGGACAAAAAAAAAAAATCACACAAGCCAGGATTCTATTGCATTTAAATAAATCACTGCTAGGGCCTAAAGCAAGAGACTCACACATTTTTCTCAGAGGGTGAAGCCTCATGCCTCTGTTTCTCAATGCCTCATCTCTCATTCCTGTTGAAGGGATTGCAGTTGATGAATTACTGTCACTTTATGTCTGCCTCATATATATGGCATCATCTCCCTTTCTATGTATGTGACCTTAAGCCAGAATTCCTGATCCTCAATTAACTTGGTTCATTTCTTCACACCTTTGGATTTAATAGCAAAGCCAGGTGTGTGTTGGAAGATTAGGGTGGATATCTAGTGTTAACTGCTGTTCTTATGATGGAAATACTTACTTTTTCACTATATAGATCACCCACTTAGCAATGGTGTTGACTATTTCATGACATTAAGATGAAAAGAAATTGTGTGTTAATCGGAAAGGCCTAAGCGTGACTTATTTACAGATGTGTTCTCATACATCTAGCCACCCTGCGTGTTAAACAGCCCTTCTAGTCGCGCCATGCCGTGGCATGACTTTGTAGCATCGTGTGTCTTTTCGTGTGACTTTGTTCCTTCAAATGTGTCTTATTTGTACTGCGATAGATAGCACAAGCAGCTCCTGCTGATTAAAATTATATGCACAGGGCTGAAACTAGGATTTTTATCACTCGGGGCAAGACAGTAATTTGGCACCCCCACTGGTAAATCCCCCATAGTAATGCTCTCTGCAGTAGTGCCCCTATAGTAATGTCCCCTTCTGCAGTGCACCTATAGTAATACCCCCTAAGGTAATGCCCCTGTAGTAGTGCCCATATAGTAATGCCCCTGTAGTAGTGCCCATATAGCAGTGGCGTAACTAGGGTATTTGGAGCCCAGGGCAAATTTGAAAATGGAGGCCCCCCCAACCAATATGTGGTGAAAAATGGGCGTGGTCACACGGGGCATGGCCACTGAAAAATGGGGCGTGTCAACATGACACAGCCCTTTCTTGTCACTGGGAACATTTCTTTCCATTTGCACCTTAATGCAGTGATCCTTATACAGTCCCCCCTATGCAGTGCCCCTAGTAGTGGTCCCCCTTATGCAGGCCCCCAGTAGTACCCCTTATATAGTACCCCAGTATACAATGCCCCCGGTAGTGGTCCCTCTAATGCAGGCCCCCAGTAGTGCCCCTTACACAGTACCCCCAGTAGTGGTCCCCCTTATGCAGCCCCCGATTAGTTCCCCTTATAGAGGCCCCCAGTAGTGATCCCCCATATGCAGTGCCCTTTGCACAGTTCCCCCTGTAGTAGTCCCCCTTATGCAGCCCGCCATTAGTTCCCCTTATACAGTGCCCCCATATGTAGCCCCCCAGTAGTGATCCCCCATATGCAGTGCCCTTTATACAGTGTCCCCAGGAGTGATCCCCCCTTATGCAGGCCCCCAGTAGTGCCCCTTATGCAGGCCCCCAGCATTTAACCCCCCTGTGCAGTGCCCCCTGTAGTGGTTCTCCCTTTTCAGTGCCCCCTGTAGTGGTTCTTCCTTTTCAGTGCCCCCTGTAGTGGTTCTCCCTTTTCAGTGCCCCCTGTAGTGGTTCTCCCTTTTCAGTGCCCCCTATAGTGTTCCCCCCTGTGCATTGCCCCCAGTAGTAAGCCCCATATATAGTGCCCCAGTAGGAGTCCCCCCCTGTGCAGTGCCCCCAGTAGTTAGTCCCTTATATAGTGCCCCAGTAGGAGTCCCCCCTGTGCAGTGCCCCCAGTAGTAAGCCCCTTATATAGTGCCCCAGTAGGAGTCCCCCTTGATGCAGTGCCCCCAGTAGTAGTCCCCCCCCAGTAGTGGTCCCCCCCAATGCAGTTCCCCCAGTAGTAGTCCCCCCTATACAGTGCCCTTTATATAGTGGCCCCAGTAGGAGTCCCCCTTGATGCAGTGCTCCCTGTAGTAGTCCCTAGTAGTGCAGTGCTCCCTGTAGTAGCCCCCCCAATGCAGTGCCCCCAGTAGTATCCTCCCCAGTAGTGGTCCCCCCCCAATGCAATGCCCCCAGTAGTAGTCCCCAGTAGTGGTCCCCCCCAATGCAGTGCCCCCAGTAGTAGTTTGTCCCCCCGATAAATACACACGGAAATTAAACAATAAATAAAAGAAAAATTCTTACCTGAATCCATGCTCCCGCCTCCGCACGTCAGTCCCTCGGGCTGGCGTGTTCTGCATTATGGGAGAGACGTCATCTCTCCCACTATCCACTGCAGGAGCCGGAAGGGAGCCGGCTCTTGCAGTGGGCGCTGCGGCTACAGCAGTCAATGAGAGACTATCTGACTCTCATTTGGCTGCTGTTTAACACACACATCGCTGCCAGCGCTGGCGGTGATGTATGTGGAGCAGCAGCAGCAGCCAATGAGAGTCTGTCTGACCCTCATTGGCTGCTGATTCACACACACATCGCTGCCAACCTCCTCCTGGCGCTATTGGGCAAGCGCTCAGGGGGAGGGAAGGGGCTCGGCTGTGCAGCACAGGACCGGCGCTAGGAAGCCTAGCGCTGGTCCTGTGTGAATGTGTAGTGCTGACCGCACTCACTGCGGTCGGCACTACACTGGCTAACTAGGGCGGGCCAGTACCGTGGCCGGCGGCGCGGGGGAAAAAACCCTGCGCCCCGTTGATCCCACAGCGCCTAGGGCACGTGCCCCGCTTGCCCTGCCCTAGTTACGCCACTGCCATATGGTAATGCCCCTGTAGTACTGCCCATATTGTAGTGCCCATATGGTATTGCCCCCACAGTAATGCCCCTGTAGTAGTGCCCATATGGTATTGCCCCCATAGTAATGCCCCTGTAGTAGTGCCCATATGGTAATGCCCCCATAGTAATGCCCCTGTAGTGCCGCTTACACAAAAAACCCCACATTACTTACCTTAAACCCCGCTCCTACGTCCACCGCCGTCTAGTCCGCCCGGTTTCTCCTTGGAACTATGGGAGGGGGGGGAGCCGGAAGCTGGAGTTCAGGTGAGAACTCTGCCTCTGGCTACCGCAGCGCTGCAGGGAAGAAGCTGGGTGCCCACTGGTAATAAAATCTCAGCAGCGTCCGTCTTGGAGCCCCCCTGCGGCGCCGGGCTGGTGGACACTGGCGGTGGGTACAGTGGCGCACCCGGTGCATGTGCACCTCCAGCCCACCCCTAGCTGCGGCCCTGATCTGCAGCATGCCTATTTTCTGTGTGCGACTGCGGGTGTATCTTCATGTGAAACACTATGTTACAGTGTCAGCAGCTATAGCACTGTAACGTAGCACTTCATATGCAGATACACCTGCAGTCGCACACAGAATATAGACATGCTGCATATCATTTTAATCAACATGAGCTGCTTGTTCTATCTATTCGCATTATAGTGCAAATAAGACATATTTGAAGGCAAAAAGTCGCACGAAAAGATGCGCGCCACTACTGAGTCACACGGAGCTCCCGCGTCATGTGTAGCGCGACTTGTAGCGCACGGAGGATAGATGTATGTGGACACATCTGTATTGTAGAAAGAGTGCATTAGTGGGAAAAAAAAATAATGTTTCCAAAGTGTACATGGAACGCTGTAATATTTACATATTTTATACACTTTAATATTTATACATATCAAACACTTCACATTGTTTGTCACAGCAGAAGCCCAGTTTCCACGGTGACCATGAACTCGTCCATTGTTTTCTGTGAACAGTAAGATGTGTGCGCTGCAGTCTAGCTCTGTACTGTAATGGCGTATCTCCAGAGAATAGCCACTTTTCCTATTGTGATGAGCATAGTTGCCAACAGAAAAAAGATTTCCAGGGACATCTGACTGGTGTGAGGTTAAAGCAATGAATGGACAAGGAGAAGGTCAAAATATGCATCAAATAAGGTAAACTATGATGTTTACTGAGCATTAGTAGACTCCGGGCACTAGAGTGTGCCCGGAGTCTACTGCGCATGCGCAGAATGCCGGAAACTTGGCCGCGGTGGCCATTTTCCGGTGTTCTGAGCAGCGCTGACACCCGACCACGGACAGGTGAGATTCAACTAATATGGGTGCAGGGTGTGCGGTGCGGGGCCCCCTGGACCCGGGGACCCGTGTGCCCCGCACACACTGCACCCATTATAGATACGCCCCTGGTGTTTTCTAACATCATTTTAACTTATGGTTTTTTATTTTTTTTTTAATTCTTATGGGGGGCATCCACTAGACGATAAAGTTGAACGATGATGACAAATCGTGCAGTAATTGTTTCTAACGATGTACGATGCACGCTCCCGCTGGTCGTTTGATCGTCTCCTCCATCGACTGAACATGCAGGTCAATTTCTCTTGATTGCTTACAAATCGTTTACACATTGGTAACACATCGTTCAAGCTGAACGATCAAACGATGAACCACTATCTGCCCATTATAGCTGAAAGCTCTCAATCACAGATTGAAACAACATAGTTTATCGTTAGATCTTTTGCATATCTGTAAGCTCTTGCGAGCAGGGCCCTCTACCCTCTTGTGCTTCTCCTTACTATATGTTCATCTACCTCTTACTCACCACTAGGACACCTAACACCTAACACTTGGTGCCTATGCTTTGCTGCTTATGTGGGTGGTATGGCCACCTATGTATCAATGTATATTATCCATGTCCTTGTCCTTCATTGTATTGTATTTTACTGTAAGTCACTTTTTGTATATGTACCTTGTAAGGCGCTGCGGAACACTTGTGGCGCCATATAAATAAACGATAATAATAATAAATAATAATATCTTTTACAAATCTTTTGCAAATTGTTCAGAGTGGAAGATCAAATTTCAAGGGAAACTTCAAGGGAAAATCGTTAAGAGGTTGGACAGGGATAAAATCGTCTAGTGGATGCCCCCCATTAGTTTCTTATTATTTGATTTTTATGATCGTCTGATTTTTAAAAATTTTTGGATTCTGCATTATTTGGATTTATTAAGCATATTTTCTACTTCAGGGTCCATAGGGTATCCACAGGATACCTTGGGTATAGGTGTGACGTCAGTCGCAGGGCACCAAAGAGTTAAGCTTTCAGCCTCCCAGGATGCACTAGGTCCCCCTCCTATACCCCGCCCCCGGGCCAAGGCACCTCAGTTTAGTTTGGTGCCCGGCCGGAGTCGGGTGCACCTGTTGGAGTGGGGGCTAGAAGAGCCCCTGAAGCTTTTTCTTCATGCAGCTGTGGCTGCACATCTGGATGAACAGCATGGACAGTCAGTCCTGACGTCCATGCTGTCTTCCCTACACCCCGCCGGTACCAGAACGCCGGTACTGATCCGGGGATGCTGGTGGGCGTCTGGGGTCACAGCTAGCGGTGACCCCAGATGCTCCGGACCATGGCCGGATTCAAGGGGGACAGAGGTAAGCAGCGGGGTCCCGCGGTGGGTCCCCGCTGATCACATGGTCCTAAGTCCCCAGGCAGGGGGCTCCCTGGGGACTGGCTGCAGCGTGGAGCCTGGCGACCAACCTGCGCTTCCACTACCCCCTGGGACAGCGGACCGCAGCAGAGCGGTAGCGCTGCGGCGTCCCAGGGGTTAAATGCATGCCAGGGGAGCGCGCCTTCCCTGTCTCACAGCCGGCGCCTCCCCCGCTGCACACAGCCCTCTCTGCACTGTGCTGACTGGTCCTGTGTCAGCGCTCCTCCCCCAGGCCAGCTTCTCTCTGCTCCTCGGTGGCCATCTTCTCTGCAACGCATGGTGAACGCTGCTGGAAGTCTGGAAGGAAGCATCGTGGTCTGGGTCCCCCCGCATACCTCTCCTCCGCTGTGGCTCAGGTCTGTGTATGCAGCGCTGTGTCCTACCAGGCCCTGTGTCTGTGTAGTTGAGTGATCAGCGCTGTTAGTGCAGGAATTGTTATTTCTCTGCATTGTATGTGACTGTGCTAGCGCTGCCTGTAACTTTTCTTCTCTAAACTGTCAGCTTTATTACTGTCCCTGTTCTTTCTGCTAAAGCCCTTGCGGTGCGGTGCTGCAGGGTGGTCTCTCGCCTATTTAATACTTAATTGGTGAGAGAGGTCACATACGTGGTGCCATCATGTCTGAAAGTGATTTTCCCCTCCGGCTACAGTGTACCACGTGCAAAGTACCGTTAGCGGAGGGGGAGGGTAGCGCGGAGGGCCTTTGCCGGCAGTGTTTGTCCATGGAGCGGCCTATTACGGTTACAGCACCGGTACAGGAGCCGCCCTGGGCTTGTTTCGCTCAGGCGTTAACAGCTTTAGTGGGCCAGTTAGCTCCGCAGCCCGCGTTTACTCCGATGGGTTTGTCCCAGCAGTCTGTGGTGTCGTCACCCATGCAGGGGTTCCCACGACAATTGGTGGTACCCCACAGTCTCCCTATTTCCCCGCTCCCGGGTTCTCAGGAGCCAGCGTGGGTTAACTCCCTGACGAGTTCTGTACAGCACTTGTCGGATGTGTTGCAAGGGGAGTCTGTGATGCGGCCTCATAAAAGGCCGGTGGCGTCTCTGTCCGCTCCTTATGAGGATGACGAAGGGACGTCTGATGATGGGGAGATTCTGGATCCTTACGATCAGGAACCTCTCCATACTAAGGACGCTGATGCTAAGTACAAAGTATATATTCCTGGACTTATTCGGGCGGTCCGCACAGCCTTGGTGATTGAGGACGAAGTTCCCCCAGCGGCTAAATCTAAGTATGCCTTTTTCAAAGATGTGAAGGGCGATGCCACAGTCTTTCCTCTTTCGGGTCAGTTGGTGGACCATTTAGAGGAGGCGTGGAAACAACCTGGCAAAAGATACCAGCCGCAGAGACGCCTGGCGGTGGCTTATCCGTTCGCGGATAATTATTTTGCTAAGTGGGAATCCCCTCCACAGGTGGATTCTCACGTGACCCGTCTTGTCCGTAGTGCCACATTGCCGATGCCATCCATGTCCTCCCTTAAGGATGCTACGGACCGCAAGGTATAAATCTGCCTGAAGTCCGCTTATTCCCTTGCAGGGGGGGCAGCACGGCCGGCTATGGCCATTTGCTGGGTTGCCAGAGCGATGGAGCGCTGGGCGGATTCATTAGAGGCTTCTTTTGAATCCGACTGTCCGGCCGAACAGGCGGAGTTGATTGGCAATCTCCGTGATTCGGCCACCTACATCAACGAGGCGGCTCTAGACATTAGTACTCTGGTGTCTAGAATTTCTTCAGCAGCGGTAGCTGCTCGTCGCACCTTGTGGCTGCGATCCTGGAAGGCGGACGCAGATTCCAAGAAAGGTCTGGAAGCGTTGCCGTTTACCGGAGAAGTTCTCTTCGGTCCGGATCTGGATAAGATTGTGGCCACGCTGGCGGCAGCCAAATCTGCTTGTCTCCCGTTGGCCGCTGCTCCTTCTGGTTCTGGACCATCGTCCTTTCGGTCATCTAGGGCCCAGGGCAGGCCCAAACCACAGTCGTTTCCTCGACAGGCTGGCCCTAAGAAATCGGTCAAGCCCCGGAAACAGGCATGGAGTACCAGATGTCCGGCCCCCAAGCCAGATGACAAGCCTGCGGCCTGACGGTCCGGGTCTCCCCTTGGGGGATCCCAGGGTGGGAGGCCGCCTGCTGCAGTTCTCCCGGTGTTGGTCGTTCACTACGACAGACACTTGGGTTCTGGAGGTGGTCTCCCACGGGTACGCCCTCTCCTTCCGGCACAGACCCCCGGCTCGATTCTTCACCACGGGTCTACCATCAGACCGGAACAAGGCTACGGAGCTGCGGAAGGTATTGCACACTATGCTCCAGGCTGGAGTTGTAGTGCCTGTTCCATTCTCCCAGAGGGGCCAGGGTTTCTATTCAAATCTATTTTTGGTCCAGAAACCCAATGGGTCATATCGTCCGATTCTCAACCTCAAAGCACTCAACAAGTCTTTGCGGGTCCCGAAGTTTCGGATGGAGACCCTACGGTCCATCATTCTGGCGCTGGAACCTGGGGACTACATGGTGTCATTGGACATACAGGACGCTTACCTGCATGTCCCTATTCTTTTGCGCCATCAAGAGTTCCTTCGGTTTGCAATCCGCAGCGACCACTTCCAGTTTCGGGCGTTACCTTTTGGCCTGGCGACAGCACCACGTGTTTTCACCAAGGTGATGGCGGTCATGGCGGCTTCTCTGCGGCTGCAAGGAGTCCGCATGTTACCGTACTTGGACGACCTGTTATTGGTGACAGGATCTCCAGAGCTCCTGTTACACCACTTGGACCTGACCATTGCACTGCTGCAACGGCACGGCTGGCTAATCAACTGGCAGAAGTCCACTCTAATCCCGTCTCGGAGGATTCTGCATCTTGGAGCCTTATTGGACTCGGGACAGCAAAGGATCTTCGTGACGGAGGACAAGATCTCTGCTTTACAGTCAAGGGTGCGCAGTTGTCTGCACAGCCGCCGAGTGTCCTTACACTCGGCGATGAGGTTACTGGGCTCCATGGTGTCGGTGTTCGACATGGTGGAATACGCCCTGTTTCACTCCAGACCTCTGCAGCACCTGATCCTGTCCAAGTGGAACGGGCTGCCTCAGTCTCTGAAGTTCCAGACGATTGTGCTCACCCCGGAGGTTCGCCTGTCCCTTGCGTGGTGGTTAAAGACGACCCACCTCAACAAGGGACGTCCGTTCTGGGTTCCAAATTGGGTCCTGTTGACAACGGACGCCAGTCTTCGGGGCTAGGGAGCAGTTTCGGGTCCACACTTGTTCCAGGGCAGGTGGACGCCGACAGTAGCGCAGCTTCCAATAAATATCTTGGAACTCCGTGCGGTCTTCAATGCTCTCCTGCAGGCACAGCGGTTTCTCCAGGGTCACCCGGTGCAGGTCCAGTCGGACAATGCTACCACCGTGGCCTACATAAACAGGCAAGGAGGAACTCGCAGTCGGGCGGCTCTCGTAGAGGTCTCTCGGATCCTGGTTTGGGCGGAGCGCAATCTTCCGGCCATATCAGCGGTCTTCATCCCGGGAGTGCTAAATTGGGAGGCGGACTTTCTAAGTCGCCAGGACGTTCATCCAGGGGAATGGTCCCTGCACCCGGACGGTTTTCAACTACTGGTGGACAGGTGGGGTCTTCCAGAAATCGACCTCATGGCGTCCCGGCACAACAACAAGTTGCCGGTGTACGGGTCTCGCACAAGAGACGAAGGGGCGTCTCTGGTGGATGCTCTGTCCGTCCGGTGGACGTTCAGGTTCGCATACCTGTTCCCTCCGGTCTCCCTTCTTCCACGGGTAATCCGGAAATTCAAACAAGAAGGAGGGACGCTCCTGTTGATAGCTCCCGCGTGGCCCAGACGGCACTGGTTCTCAGACCTTCAGGGTCTGTCCGTGGACAGTCCTCTGCGGTTGCCGCTACGACCGGACCTTCTGTCTCAGGGTCCTTGTCTTCACCCGGACCTGACTCGGCTGTCTTTGACGGCGTGGCTATTGAGACGGCCATGCTGAGGTCCCGGGGGTTTTCCAGCTCTGTGGTGCGTACCATGTTACGAGCTCGGAAACCGTCTTCCGCGAGGATATACCATCGCGTGTGGCATACGTTCTTCCAGTGGTGTCCACCGAGAGGTTATGCACCTCGGGAGTTTCGTCTGTCTCGGATTCTCGCCTTCCTGCAAGCGGGACTAGATCATGGGCTTCGCCTTGCTTCTTTGAAGATACAGGTTTCGGCCCTATCTGTCTAGTTTCACCGTAGGATTGCTACAATCCCGGATTGTTCTCCGTATTCAGCCGCCCTTTGTTCCACCTGTGGCGCCTTGGGATTTGGCTGTGGTCCTGAGGGCTCTCCAAGGACCGCCGTTTGAACCACTGGGCTCAGTGGATATTAAATGGCTAACAGCTAAGACTGTTTTCCTTCTGGCCGTTGCTTCGGCCAGACGGGTTTCTGAGTTAGGGGCTCTTTCTTGTAGACCCCTTTTCTTGGTTTTTCATGGGAACAGGGCAGTGCTCCGCACTCGGCCCGAGTTTCTTCCCAAAGTTGTTTCCCAGTTTCATGTTAACGAGGAAATAGTTGTTCCGGCCTTTAACTCACCGGGTCTTTCCGTGGGTGAGGCCTCTTTGGATGTTGTGCGGGCCTTAAGGACTTATGTTGACCGCACTTCTTCGTTTAGGAAGTCGGACGCTTTGTTGTCCTCTATGGCTTCTGTAAAAAGGGTTGGCCTGCTTCAAAGCAAACTTTGGCAGCCTGGATCCGTATGGCTATTTCTGAAGCTTATCTTCATGAAGGCCTACCGGTCCCTCCTTCTCTGAAGGCTCATTCCACTAGGTCTGTGGGTCCTTCGTGGGCAGCTCGACGTGGTGCCCCGGCAGTTCAGATCTGCAGGGCTGCTACGTGGTCTTCTGTCCATACCTTCGTGAGGTATTACAGGTTTGACACCTTCGCCTCTCAGGATGCTTCCTTCGGGCGGCGGATTCTCCTTTCTGCACAGGAGCGTCCCCACCCTTAAAGGATACTGCTTTGGGACATCCCCAAGGTATACTATGGACCCTGAAGTAGAAAATATGAGATATGGTAAGAACTTACCCTTGTTATCTCTATTTCTACGAAGTCCATAGGGTTCCACAGGACTTCCGCCCTGTCGCACCTGTGCTGCAGATGGGCTTTGCTCTGGTCACCGGTTTTCCGTCTCCCTCTGGTGAGAATGTGATTCTTGTATGTGTCCAGATCTTTGTTCTCTCTCTTCCTTCTCCTCCTCCGGCCTATGGCTTGGTAACTAACTGAGGTGCCTTGGCCCGGGGGCGGGGTATAGGAGGGGGACCTAGTGCATCCTGGGAGGCTGAAAGCTTAACTCTTTGGTGCCCTGCGACTGACGTCACACCTATACCCAAGGTATCCTGTGGAACCCTATGGACTTCGTAGAAATAGAGATAACAAGGGTAAGTTCTTACCATATCTCATATTTTTCTTCTTCACCGTAACCCCCCATTTTTTTTTAACTCTCCTGCACCTTTCCTACCACGCTTTCCTAATGTATTCATCTTAGTCTGTCTTGTCTCTCCATTTGGATACACATAGTTTTTCAATAAAATCATTTAACCTATTACCTGTATTTGAAATCATTTGGAAAGTATACACACCACCCATCCACATTATTCCCAGAAGGTGAGCGCAAGCTAGAGGAGGATATGTGCAAAGCATGCACAATCTCTTCTTAACACATATGCTCCCCAGCATACTCCTCTTGTCACATCTTCCTACTTGCTGTAGTCTCTGATGGGGAGGGCTCTGGTCTTCACAGCAACTCCCATATCTGTTGCTGGGGAGGACTGTGGGAAGGACTCCTATACACGGCACCAGTGGCTCCCACTGTGGATGTCATTGGTGCTATGCACAGACCACGTCACGGACAAGTGGCAGACTTAGCTTATTCCTTCTACCTGTTCCTGCTGTTTCTTATTATTGCTAAATATATATCAGACTGAAGGCCTGATTCAGACCCGGTCGCAAGGCTGTGTCCGCACGTAGCCATCAGCAGCCAAAGAATGCAAATCCCGCAATCGCTAGCAAGACATTAGCGCACCCACTGTGTTTTGCCGTGCGATCGCAGTATGAAATTAGACGCCCACCAGCCTGACACAAGACGCCCACTTTCCCTTAGTAACATACGTCATCTTCAGGAAGTGTATGAAACAATCGGTGACGTCGACCTATACGCTCCACTTGTAGCTGACCATACCCTACCGCAAGCACTGCGAGTGCTGCTGTGTTTAATTCAGCCATGTGACGTGTATGCTGATGATGCATCTTAATTATGCACGCCCCAGAAATGGCATTACAACGCAAAGACACGCCTGCGTTCGCACCACCACACCCCCGTTACCATCGACCACCCTGTCACCACCCACAAACAGCACGTCCTGTAACTCATGATTGCGGAGCATCTGTGTACTGGTTACGATCACTTCCCGATAACATTGACTGGTTTGCACATGCGCACTGTGTCTTGAACGCATGCGCAGATTGCAAACATCGGCAGGCTGCGTGCGAACGCAGCCTTGCGACCGGATCTGAATCAGGCCCTGAGTCCAATACATTCTGCTGTATGGCTTTTATATTAGCCTTGGTGTGACATGTTTGCGCAGCTCTGATACGCAAATTAGATTGTAAGTTTCACTGGTGCAGAGACTGACGGGCCTTATACATGTTCACTGTAAAATGCTGCAGAGTTTGTTGGTGCTCTATAATTGAAGACTAATAATACTTGAAGGGTGATTTTTCTTGGTTATATAAATCTGTTAATTCAGATAACAACTATCTAGACTTGGGGTGGTAATGATTCCAACATACAAGGTTTTCCATTAATTATTTTATTTAAGTACAAATGTGTTAATGTGGATTATACAAAAATACTAATTGCACATTTGTCAGAAAGCTCAGTGATGGATATGAGTCTGATGACATGCACTGCACAATTAATCTCAAGAACTCAGGAGATTGGACACTTTGTTTCCCATGTGCATGGTGGCCAGCACTCGCATGATTGGACAGCTGTCTCCCCATGTGCATAGTGGAAGGAACTTAGGAGATACTTGAACTTGGAACACAGGAAAAACAGGTCCCCATGTGTGTGGTGGAAAGCACTCAGGGGATAGGACAGCCAGGTCCCCATGTGTGTGGTGGAAAGCACTCAGGGGATAGGACAGCCAGGTCCCCATGTGTGTGGTGGAAAGCACTCAGGATAGGACAGCTAGGTCCCCATGTGTGTGGTGGAAAGCACTCGGGATAGGACAGCTAGATCCCCATGTGTGTGGTGGAAAGCACTCAGGGGATAGGACAGCCAGGTCCCCATGTGTGTGGTGGAAAGCACTCAGGGGATAGGACAGCCAGGTCCCCATGTGTGTGGTGGAAAGCACTCTGGATAGGACAGCCAGGTCCCCATGTGTGTGGTGGAAAGCACTCGGGGATAGGACAGCTACGTCCCCATGTGTGTGGTGGAAAGCACTCGGGGATAGGACAGCTAGATCCCCATGTGTGTGGTGGAAAGCACTCTGGGGATAGGACAGCCAGGTCCCCATGTGTGTGGTGGAAAGCACTCGGGGATAGGACAGCTAGATCCCCATGTGTGTGGTGGAAAGCACTCTGGGGATAGGACAGCCAAGTCTCCATGTGTGTGGTGGAAAGCACTCAGAGGATAGGACAGCCAGGTCCCCATGTGTGTGGTGGAAAGCACTCAGAGGATAGGACAGCCAGGTGCCAGCCCTGTATTCCATTAAATTAACTGTGCTATCTCCTTATGAACTTATGGACAAAAAAATCCTTAAACATATTCTTTTTAACTTTTTAATGTCTTATAAATTTTAACCGTCCCTTGAATGGTATTGAAATACCGACGGCTCTTTAGCCGCCGGTTCAAATACCACCTCTGGAAGCCTGACAGCAGGAGATCCTGACGCGACTAGTTAAGTAATTGAAGCCTACCCTGCCCCCCCTAACCCACCCTTAGTGGTGCCTAAACATAACCTTCCCTGGGGTTGCCTAACCCTAAGTCCCCTCCAGTGGTGCCTAACCCTAACCACCCCTTCTGTCACCCTAAACCTAAGTGTTCCGGGGGGAGGGGTGGCTAACCCTAACCTCCCCCCAGGGTGAATAACCCCCCTCCCCGCATACTAACACTCCTAGGAGGTTCCTAACCCTAAATTCCCCTGGGGGTACTTAATCCTAACCACCCCCATCCCCGGCTTACCGTCATTCTTACCCGCCATCTGGACATTCGGGATTCCGTCGGTCAGGATGCCGACGCCGGTATCCTGATGTCCATCGCGATATCGGCGTCGGCATTATGCCCACGCAGCGGGATTGCGGCTTCGGTATTTCGACTGCCGGCAACCCATCCGCCAGCATAATAACTGCATCCCATTCCTGGTTTCTAATAGGACTGCTAAATTGCCAAATGTAACCTTCCGGAGCTTCACCTCGGTAGCTATCACTATTGTTAGACATTTAGCAACATTTACCAGAAAATGCGTGGTCTGATAACTGCTTGTATGTAGTAGCGCGGCCAGCCCCCGAACCAGAAAGCAAGGTGATTGCATTAGGCCAGAGGTTCCTAAACATGGTCCTCAAGGCTCCAATGGTTCAGGTTTTAGAGATATCCTTGGTTGAGCAGAGGTGACTTAATTAACACCTTTGCTCAACCATGGATATCTCTAAAACCTAAACTGTTGGGGAGCCTTGAGGGCCGCGTTTGGGAGCCTCTGCATTAGCCTATATACAGTCAATGTTATGCAATGGCCAAGTCAATCCCCTGACCTGAATCCGATTGAGCATGCATTTCACTTGATGAAGACAAAACTGAAGGGAAAATGCCCCAAGAACAAGCAGGAACTGAAGACATTTGCAGTAGAGGCCTGGCAGAGCATCACCAGGGATGAAACCCAGCGGCTGGTGATGTCTATGCGTTCCAGACTTCAGGCTGTAATTGCCTGCAAAGGATTTGCAACAAAGTATTAAAAAGTGAAAGTTAGATTTAGGATTGTTTAGTTTGTCCCATTACTTTTGGCCCCTTAAAAAGTGGGAGGCACATATTGAAACTGTTGTAATTCCTACACCATTCACCCGATTTGGATGTAATTACCCTCAAATTAAATCTGAAAGTCTGCAGTTAAAGCACATCTTGTTTGTTTCATTTCAAAGCCATTGTGGTGGTGAATAGAGGCCAAAATATGAAAATTCTGTCACTGTCCCAATATTTATGGACCTGACTGTACATTCAGGCTATACATAATGTCTTATTGCCGCAATAAGAAATTATCATTATCATGTCTAAAACCTGGTAAATAATAAATATTCCTGAGTGAGATCATTATGTTTCTCTCTTTGTGTCTTGTTATACTGTATGCTTAATTGTTATATAGAGATGAATGTATACTGCTGTAGCCAGCTGACACATGTCATTTGCCTGCTTAAGCCACAATCTATCCACTTAATACACCTATTGTGCCCAAAACATTATATAGCTTCACCAGGCCTGCGTCTCTCAACCAAATGATCCAATCCCCTCCTCAGATAAACGCACATCAGCAGATTCCCACAGTTCATTAATTTCCTGAATAAAAATGGAATTTTATTCTGTGCAAGGAAACAGCTGCCCCACACCCTCTACCACCCTTATGCAAATATCTAGTGCGAATATGTCATATAGAGTTCTTTCTAGCACCCTGCACATGTCACAACCCATGCAGTTCCTCTTTCCTGCGTGGGGTGTCGCTCTCTGCTCTGGTGCTGCTAGCACATTCAGTTGATGCAACAAACTGCTTAGATGCAGACCAGAGTGTTCTAGAAAAACCAGAGCAGAGAGCAACACCTCAGGCAATGAAGAGGAACTGCACGAGATATGACAGGTGCAGGGTGCTAGAATGAACACTATATATACAGTACTGTGCAAAAGTTTTAGGCTGGTGTGAAAAAAAAAATGCTGCAAAGTAAGAATGCTTTCAAAAATAGAAGTGTTAATAGTTTATTTTTATCAATTAACAAAATGCAAAGTGAATGAACAGAAGAGAAATTAAATCAAATCAATATTTGTGTGACCACCCTTTGCCTTCAAAACAGCATCAATTCTTTTAGGTACACTTGCACACAGTTTTTGAAGGATCTCGGCAGGGAAGTTCCAAACATCTTGGAGGACTAACCACAGATCTTGTGTGGATGTAGGCTTGCTCAAATCCTTCTGTTTATTCATGTAATCCCAGACAGACTCGATGTTGTGATTAGGGCTCTGTGGGGGCCATATCATCACTTCCAGGACTCCTTGTTCTTCTTTAGCTGAAGATAGTTCTTAATGACATTGGCTGTATGTTTGGGGTCTTTGTCTTGCTGCAGATTAAATTTGGAGCCAATCAGACGCCTCCCTGATAGTATTGCGTGATGGATAAGTACCTGCCTGTATTTCTCAGCATTGAGGACACCATTAATCCTGACCAAATCCCAAACTCCATTTGCTGAAATGCAGCCCCAAAGTTGCAAGGAATCTCCACCATACTTCACTGTTGCCTGCAGACACTCATTATTGTACCGCTCTCCAGCCCTTCGGCGAACAAACTGCCTTCTGTTACAGCCAAATATTTCAAATTGTGACATCAGTCCAGAGCACATGCTGCCATTTTTCTGCACCCCAGTTTCTATGTTTTCAGGCATTGTTGAGTCACTTGGCCTTGTTTCCACGTCGAAGGAATGGCTTTTTGGCCGCAATTCTACCATGAAGATCACTTCTGGCCAGACTTCTCTGAACAGTAGATAGGTGTACCTGGGTCCCACTGGTTTCTGCCAGTTCTGAGCTGATGACACTGCTGAACAGCTTCTGATTTAGTAGGGAAGTAAGCATGATGTGTCTTTCATCTGATGCACTAATGTTCCTTGGCCGACCACTGCATGTACGTTCCTCAATGTTGCCTGTTTCTTTGTGCTTCTTCAAAAGAGCTTGAACAGCACATCTTGAAACCCCAGTCTGCTTTGAAATCTTTCCCTGCGAGAGACCTTACTGATGCAGTATAACTATCTTGTGTCTTGTTTCTGTGCTACAAAGGTGAGGTTGTGGAAGACAGTTTCATGTCACTGGTCATAAGCCATGGCAAGACTGAGCAGAGTTTGGCTGTTCCTAACCCAGTTTTAAGCCTCCTACACAGCTGTTTCTGTTTCAGTTAACGACTGTGTTTCACTCTACATATGAAAACGATGATCATTATCACCTGTTTGGTATAATTGGTTACTATAATCCTACAAAATCCCTGATTTGTGCAAGTGTACCTAGAAGAATTTATGTTGTTTTGAAGTCAAATGGTGGTCACACCAAATATTGATTTGATTTAGATTTCTCTTCTGTTCATTCAATTTGCATTTTGTTAATTGATAGAAATAGAGTAAAAAAAGACAGTTCAGCAAACTCAGGTGCATAGTCTAAATGCTTTTGCAATCAAGTTAATTTCATGAGCAAAAAAAAAAAAAAACCAATGTAAGTGCTTCCCAAATTTAATTCCAATTGTCCAACTTTTCCCATAATAATCCCATTTGTTACAGAAAATATGTTAGCTTGAATGATGACTTGAAAACCATGGTTGCCTGAGACAATGTATTGATTAGAATGAGTTCCTAATAATGGATTTAAAGATAAAGGTATTAATGATGTACTTCATTCAGGAGGCACTATTTATACCTTCTAATACAAAGAATCTATTCTCTTGAGCACAAATGTACCATCGGAGTATACTCTACTGTACTGTACGTGGCACTGATCGGAAAGTCTGCAGGGACACTATTATATATAGATCTCCATATATACTGTCCACTAATTAACAACAGTATTCAAATCTATCTCCTAAAAGAGTGTGATATTTAATTTCAGCACATTTTTTCTGATGAAGTGAACAGTTGTTTAGCGAAATGCTTAAAATTTACTGCTGTAATTGAAGTGTCTGGAGAGATCTACGTCTTTTAATCAAATAAAGATTTTACCATGTGGATAAGTAACCTGTTTAGTTATCCTAATAGGAGTATATTGTTACTCCAAAAGAGAACTTTGTATAGATGGTTCATTTGCGCCCAAGAGAAACAATTCTTTGTATTAGAGTCCGCCTATGAGAGGTTTCTGGACTCCTCTCTTAATCTGAGAGCAGCAGAATACATTGCCATTAAGCCTCTAACATTGAAATGGCGCGGATCACACCTTCCTAATTTCTACTATTTATAGCTTCCAATAATTTACAGAGATGCATAATACTGTAAATTCCTAGTTTTACATGTGCATACAGTGCACCTCTATGTATGATCTAAACCAGTGTTGGCTGACCTTGACACTCCAGCTGTTATGTAACTACATAACCCAGCATGCACTGCTACAGTTTTGCTATTAGGGCATGCTAAAACTGTGGAAGGGCATGCTGGGATATATAGTTCCACAACAGCTGGAGTGTCAAGGTTAGCAAACACTGATCTAAACTATAACATTGGTAAAACACTGCTGAATCACCCACAAATAGTCTAGCATTGGCATGAGCTCAGGTTGTGCAGCGCACACCCTTTAGGCGGATTGCAGGCAGCAGGATATGCACCCTGTCGCCTGTTTTATTGTGTATTGCGTTACATGCATAGCTGGACTTCTGCCTTAATGCTCCCGTGGCCTCGCTCCCTACAGCTTTCAGCTTGCTCAGTCTACGTCCTCTAATGGTGCCAAGTTGCTGTGATGCTGTCAGAGACAGTGTGCCAAGGTACTGGGCAGTGAGAGGGGCAACAGCCAAGACTGTGAAGCTTTAGCTTGCAGCCTTGCCTCACCAACGGTGCTCACTGGTTACTACTACAGAGTTTGCGGTGCCAGACTGCAAGCAAGTTCCTATGTTAAATATATATATATGACCCTGCTGAATTAAATTAATTTTGCAAGTCAAGTGAGGGCGTGGATGTAGGTGGGTTTCAATAGGGGGAGGTTTGGTAATTGATCGTCTTTGGAATTGAAAATGCACCTCTTCTCAAGACCCTGCACACTGCTATAAATAGATTGTTCAGCCTTAACATGACTTTCACTGCAAGTTCATTAAAAGTAAGGTTACTTTAAAATGAATTCCTCCTCCCCGTATCACAAACTGCTATATCCATCCTCGCAGGTCAATGTCGCTGTATAAAGAATTGTTTATATCCAGTATAAAGCTGTAATGATAGTGCAGCATATCTGTTATGGCTGACATGACATAACTGGGTATAGTCCTATGTATTTGTAGTACATTACTTGGCTATATAAGTATATATCTATACACAGTGTTTCTGTTTTTTGTGACCGATAGGAAATGACACAAGGGAAAACAAGAATACCTAAAAGAGAACTTCACCTTTAAATAAAGTATAGTATTATAACACTTATGGGTTAAACAAACCTTTTCCTCTTGGTAGCAACTCCTTGTCTCAAACGGTTTCCTGTGGTTGCTAGGAGAAACCTTATCCTCTTGCAGACAGGGAAACATACAGGACACTACTAGAGACATTTGGGAGATAAGGGTTAGCCCCTCATGCATATTATAACAACTGCCTGGCTGAGTGATCCAGTGTCTCTTATATGATATGACAATGATCACTATCTGTTGGAGTTTAGTGGAATATGCTGATTTTATTTGTTCATATTACTTCAAGCTTCAGAAAAACTAAAGGATTAAATATTTTACGTTTAAGTATTTCCTATCTACTTTTATGCTACTACCCAGTGACTCAGTGAATGGGCTTTCGCCTATTGGCGGAGATGTCCGCTAGTAGTGCTTATAAATCTGTAAGGAAAATTAAAATACAGTATTGATCTGAGGTGAGTAAATATCTTGCAGGCAAATCAATGTTACTTATTATTCTATAATGAATGTCACACACCATGAACAACATTTTATGGCTAGATGACACCACTCCATCAAATCCATTGTTGCGTCAATTACAGCCAGTCTGTATTAACTTTCCTTACCCCCAGACCTGTGCGCGGCAGCAAAGTTAATCAGTAATATTATTCTGCCCAGAGATGGCAGAGACGGTAATTTTGCAGTGTTTTGTATAGCTGCTCTGAGATTTGCTGATGTCTTTGTGTGCAAGCAGCTGTATAGGAAGCTCTTGCATTTTAATGCAGGTGAATAGAAATAGCTTGAACATTGTAAGCTTTCATAGATTAAACTGCAAAGCCCATTGTTACCGCAAGTTCATGGAGTGAGAGGGAGAAGATGAAATCTGTGTGCCTCAGTTGTTAATGTATTATGTAAAAGTTTCTGACGTTCACAGTATCATAAGAAGTGTGTTCTGTAAGGAACTCCACTGGAACATTTGGCCTTGTGTATCTTCTGTTTCTACTTCACATAAGATTATGTCTTAAGATTTAATTTCCAGTTTCTGCTGCAGCTCCATCTTGGTTCTGCTAATAACAAAGCAATCGAGGCTGGGGCTTTCAGCCCATTTATGATATTCATGGAAAACTTCATATGCAAAGCTTAATGCTTAAACTTTTTTTCTGTTCAAAAAGTTGAAATTTAATCTGAATGGAGATATAGATATTAATTATATAATGGAACATTCTGTAGTTGTGTTGGGGCTTTGGAGGGAGATTGTTCGGGTTGGGTATGATATCCTGGCGGCCGGTTTAAATTCAGACACTGGCAGCCTGACTGTTGAAGATCCCGACTACAGCTGGTAAGTACACTAACTCTCCCCCCCTCCCCTCTTAACCCTAGTCCTCCCTTGGTGGTGCCTAACCCTAACCTCCCTGAGGGGTGCCTAACCCGAACCTCCCCCCAGTGGTGCTTAACCCCCCCTTCCCGCACCCTAACCCTCCTTGGGGGGACCCTAACCCTCCCCCTCTCCCCACTTAACCTTAGTCCTCCCTTGGTGGTGCCTAACCCTAACCTCCCTGGGTGGTGCCTAACCCTAACTTTCCCCCAGTGGTGCCTAAACCCCCCTTCCCGCACCCTAACCCTCCTCGGGGGGACCCTAACCCTAATCTCCCAGCCCGGCTTGCGAATGGGGGGCTCTCATTAGGACAGCAGGTTGCACACATTTTTTATATTTCTTTTATTGCAGCCTACATGTGATATTAGACCAGATGGAACACTGGCAGGGAAATGGCGTGGGCAGCATAGGAGGAGTAGAAGAATAGGGGTAGGGCAGACTTTTCATGTGAAGTTCCTGCTCCTCCCTGTGTGATGTCACTGACTCGTAGCTGTGTTGTAGACCTATGTACCTTTTATTCTGTATCTATATACAGAGAACATCGAGAACAACACTGCTCACAATAATTATGACAATATACAATCCTGTTCTATGTGTTTTATGTATACACTGCTCCCATATGAAGCTATTCCATTCGTTTCTAATAGGGGTCATAGTTTCATGTGTCTATTTAAGAGGACACTACAACTATAGCAAAGCATTTCTATTTCTAACTTTTATTCTATAACATATGAAATCATTTAATTCTGAACTGCAGGATCTTAGTTATTCCACATGGGATACGTTCAATATCGCTGCAGATGGGACTCGAGCAGTCAGAATGCCGACGCCAGGCGGTACACCTGTCAAACCGTAACGCAGGTGTCCTAAGGCGAGCTCAGGGAGGACAGAAACCTCCCGTGGAGCAGAAGGGGGGTTTAGGGGGAGGGTTAGGCACTATGGGAGGGTTAGGTTTAGGGAGTGGGGAGGGGGAGGTTAGGTTTAGGCACTACGGGGGAGGTTAGGTTTAGACACTGGGAAAAAAGGGTTAGGGTAGGGAGAGGGGGAGCAGTGGAGTCGCAAAAGGGGTGCTGGCTGAGGGGAGACACCAAAGTACCAAGTATTTATGTTCTCCCCCTAATATCAAAATGGTTCTGTCCTTGGCACATGCATAGTTTGACTAATGGTTGCATGGGGAATATATATAGGCAACTTGTGTTTTGTTAGGTACAACTGCAATCATATGTCCAGGATTCTGATGGGACCATTCTTTTGACTTTCCAAGTCCCATTGGGCCAGTCTGAGACTGTTGGAATGCTCTACATTCACATCCTTGTAGTATTTGGGGGATATCTACATACCCATTTGTAATTGGATTTTTCCAAGCCATCAAGCCGTGATTAAACAAGATATTTCACGCCCGAATACCTTCAATCAGGGCTTGTTTTTAAGTTCTGTGAAGAGTAGAAATATGCTGTCTGTTGTAAAACCAAAGCTAATTTTCAATTGCTTGTGGGTTTTAAATGATTACAGAAATTGTTTTGCTTCTTATGTTCATAGGGTTTCAGAAAGAAACCTGCAGAGGACTTCAAAGCTTTCACTAATTTTAAGAATGTTTAACCTTTTCACCACCACCACGGTTGGCTGCACCATGGTGGCTGAATATATTTTCCTGCAATCTGTTTCAGACAATGAGCTGATTTCTTGTTTTTTTTTATAAAAGTTTAATGTAGTAAAGTTTTAAATTGGATACATTGTTTTATTCTGTAATTTTGTAGAATATTTGATTTGCTGCGAGTAAATGATGGACATGACAGTGAGCAAATAGGAATGTTTAATGTGGTCATGTAAGAAATTGTGTATTTCCTACATGATCATATGTAAAAAACAAAAAAGAAATAAAGGTGAAAATGGAACTTTAGTGAGAGGGGGATGAAGCTTACCTTAGCCTGTATAATATTTAATCATTGAGCACAACGCGAATAAACCTGTCACCAATATACAATATCTGTTCAAAACCACTGACGTTAATAAACAGTGGTTCGCTCTTGTAGTATCGGTGACCGGATAAGAAGAACCATCTGTCCCCATATAGCTTTGTCCACTGAATCGATTAAGTCTGACCTCTAACCGTGTAAGAAACATGTAATATTAGCCACAGCAATAAAAGTAGACCCATGTCCATGTGAAACATACAGAAATGAATATAATATGAGTCCAGTCAATTTATGGATGCAGTCAGTCATAGGGACACACAGGACTAGCAGAACTTGGTATATGCACTTTTAGAATGTCTTGCCAGAATGCTTGCATTCAAAAATAGTTTTCCCCATTTCAGACAGTTCGGCAGGACCGGTTCCGAGTCCCCCGCGCTACATCGGTACTTATACACAGTGCTGAGATTCCATAGTGGCTTACAGATCGTCGGCCCTGGGAACAATACCAATTGCTGTAGGTGTATGGAAATGTAGTTGACAGAGTGGCAATTTATACAGTAAATAGAACTCAATTTTTACACTTTCATCTGTATTCCAAAACTGTTAGAAATGGTAAATATTCCTATGGTACAATGTTAGTATTATGAGATTATGTAAATTATGATTGATATGTACTGTATGTGTGTGTGTGTATGTACAGTATATGTGTTCATACCTACATACATACTTACACAGAGCATGTCCAGTGCACCTAAACATTTCTCCATTAAGTGAATGCTGTCACTCCACTAGAGCTTGGTTTACATCAATAAAGAAACTGTCCTATTGGCAGCTTTGTATGCTACAGGGGATATTACTGATTTTTCAGTATACTACCCCTGAGTTTAATAAAAGAGCAAAGCACAACAGTACTTCCATTTTCAAAGACCTTCCTTTACGCTGAATATACATTGCAAAGTATGATCTGCTTTGAGGGGTATTAGCGTGGTATGCGCCAAGGGCTGTCACTGTGGACCCTAGTCTACCCATTACATCTCAGAGCCTGCCTACTACCTTGTGTGTTGTAGGGGGGCAGCACCTTCTGCAACTCAAAACTCTCGTCCCTTTACTAATTTGGAGGAGCAGTAGGTATGAAGTGCATGGGCACCATGGAGTAAATAAGAACACTGAATGAATTACATTTTCACTCATTCAGCATTTTAGGTGCCCCCTAAACCTTGGTGCCCTAGGCAACCACCTAAATTCATGTAGTTGTAGCACCAACCCTGCATCCGCCAGACATCATGGAATATCGAACTGGTAGAAATTAGTAGGAGATACCTATTTATCCATACCCAGCAACGGTTCTGATTTCCATTACTGAATAGCGGAGGGGCTTGGCTATTTAGAGGCAAAGTTGTATTATTTGTGGGCGTGGTTTGGACATTACAGGAGTGTCTTGGATGAATCACAGTGTACTTGGGACTTATTGGTGCTCTGGAGTATACCGTGTAACTTTGTTTCCAGTTTACATTCATTGCTAAATGACCAGTGCACATTAAGGCCCTGATTCAGAGCCGGACGCTCTGACCAGAGCGCTCGCTCTGAATCAGGGCCCACCTCCATAAATATGGAGCGTCCTCCTGGATGCTCATATAGCTGTGGGTCACCACCCACAGCATATACGAGCGTGCAGGATGATGGTCGCGATGGTCTTGACCATCGCGACCATCGCCACTGCGAGCAGAAGCCTGCGGTTGAGTTTCTCAACCGCATGCCCGGAGTGATTTTGGCTCTATCAGAGCCAAAATCACTCCCACTGACATCACTAGTGATGTCAGTGGGGCCAGCTTCTGACGGTAGGCGTCAATCAACATCGACAGCACGCCCCCTTTGATCAGACACTGCAAGCGAAGGAAAGTCCTTCGCTCGTCGCGTCTCGCGCATGCGCACGACAGAGCTCCCTCCGTCGTACGCATGCGCAGATCAGACCATCGACCCACTTGCGAGCAGACAGCCGATCGCGAGTGGGTCTGAATCAGGCCCTAAGTACATTTGTCCAATATTAACAAATGCAAGTATATCTGTAATATAGAAATTAATTTTCTATAAGAAATTCCGTCTAACTAAAGTGTCGCTTATTTGACCTAAATCTAACATTCAAGAATTATGAATTATCCAATCCCATTAAAAGATCTTTTAATAACTGTTCCCTGGGTGTGTGTTATGTGAAATCAGGGTTTAGCTGGAAGGGAGCTGACAAAAGTAGTTTGTGAAATATCAAGCCCACAATGAAATCGCTTCTATCAACATTGTTTTATTTGAAGTGTTTTATAGCTTTGCATTTGGGCCTGTCGCGGGACTGGTCTACATGATCGGCAGAGCTATACAGACTGGAGGCAGCAGCGCCTTCACCCACCATTCACACCAGGGCCGTAGCTAGGGTAGTGCGGCTGGTGAAATCGCACAGGGCACCACAGGTCAGGGGGCGCTGTTTGGGCCTGTCAAATTTCTGTTTATTATCATTCTTGCTTGAAGCTTCCTCTTATTTCATCCCCAGCATCTCCTGGCCTCTCCTATCTCTTCCCTGGCCCTTCCCCATAAAGCTATGGCCCTTTTTTTGGGTGCATTATGTCCCTTTGATAAATGAGGGGGGCGCCAATGCTCATTCTGGCACAGGGCACCAAAATGTCTAGTTACGGCTCTGGTTCACACCAATGCACAGATTGCTATGTAGCCTATCCTATTCAAGTGACGGTGGGCCCAAAGCACCTCTCCCCTCACCCCTTACTGGCCGCGCGCATGGTGCCATACCTATCTCTTACATTCATAATGTCAGTAAATTTTGTTTTTGTTATTTCTCTGCTTTAACTAGACAGATCCAGATGAAACAAAGTGCACATTATATCTAGGAGTTTCCACCACAAAATGTTGCAGTTTTCATGAAAATTGATTCAGTAGTTTTTGTGCCAACTTGGAACAAACAGACAGACACAATGTTCTTATTATATTAGTATAGATTAGCTAATAAAGATAATCAAAGATATACTCATCTCTTAATAGTCAGTAGTATTCAGCGATGGGCTTCAATGACCATCTCTGATGGAGCCTCTTTTGTCTTAATAAGTTTAGACACCCATATTGAAGAAATCCTGGACTCAGGGCCTGATTTACTACCGATCGCAACTGCGAATGCAATAGCGATTACGCACGCAGTTTAACTGCGATAGTATGTTAATCCATTGCGATCACTATGCCATCGCAGCACAACATAAGGACGCCCACCTTACCTTACACACATCCGTAATGTTTAGCCAAGACTGCTAAACCATCTATAAAATCGAGTACCATCGCAGCCTCACGCACACTTGCTTAAGCTCTCACCTTACTCAGAAATTGCTAACTTCATCGCACGCTATGAGTCATCAAGCTGCATATGGCATTGCAGTGGATAATTTATGCACGCCCATGCAATGGCATTCAAACGCACTGGCACACCTGCGTTTCCCTGACCAGCCCCTGTCACCTCCCACAAACGGTACTTCCTGTCAATCACTCTGCGATGGGTCTGCGTAGTCACTGCATCGCAGTGGCTGGTTCACGCATGCGCATGTAATCGATAGTGAATCAGGCCCTCAATCCGTGTTGGGTCCAGTCATGAAAGGCTAGCGTGTCATCTGACTATTACTATTATCCCCTTGAATATAGGGAAGGTGTCTCTACAGATCACATACGTTAATACCCTACTTTTATTAGCAATAGGGGGCAGTATTGCCTCAATCATAAATAAAACATATGAATTGGGGTGTGTACCTTACTGAAATATGCCAAGGCCACGGTATCTTGTGAACCACCTTATTAAGTGTTTTACCCCCAATAACAACATATCTGCACATGTCACTAAATGCCCTACACAGATTTGAACAGCAACATGTTAGAGCAAGATAGCCTTGTTCTAATAACAGAACCATCTGCACAGCTTACATCAGCAGATGAATGTGAGACAAGGGTCATAAAACAACTACCACCGACCCTACTGGTTACACTGAATCATACAGCCTCTGAAGTAGTGGATAAAGCTGATACTTTTGTGTTTGGAGAGGGAGAGGACATCCAACATCAAGCACAGCCACACAACGCTGTGTGAATTGTGGTAGTCATCATTACTCTGAGCACTCCAAGTGTCCTACATCCAATAATGACTGCCATGCTTGTGACAAATGTAACCACTTTGCGAGGTGGTACAGGTCGAAATCTATACAATATAAGATGATAAACTGTCCCGTGTTCTGAGACCAAACCGTCATCTGAACAGAATTAATGAGATTGAGTCAACATCTGGCACCTGTTTGGTCAAGTAATCTGAGTGTTCCTAAGAGGCCAACGTTATGTCCTCATTCATTTCCTCCAACAATTTTATGATACTCAAATTCATTCAAGGCTTCCTGGTGTGGAGGCGACCAAGTGTAGGGCTGAGGATGCTTTGCTGTAGCCTACTATGTCATCGAACTTCTTGTTGCTAACTGCATCCCATGCAAGTCCCTGCATTCCCATCAAGTAAGGGAGCCTCTTACGCTGCATGAGGCCCCTGATCTGCCTTGTCTATTGTTGCACCTGACATCTTTGGTGAGAATACCTGGTGATAGTGGACTTCTTCTACTCTGGGTGTTTTGAGCTGGACTATTTGCCCAATATTACCAATATAGCTGTAATCAACAAAATGAAGAGGCATTTCTCTGTACACGTTATACCCAAGCAGCGTTACATGGATAATGCCATGCAGTTTATGAGCATAGAATGCAAAAGATTTGTGGGACATTACTCACAAGACCAGCATACAGTTTCCGTGAGTAAGTTCAGCTGTATGTCGCACTTACAGTACAGTAGCTCCAGATTTTCTGATTATGGTTTGCAGTCCCATAGGGCTGTGCACACATATCAGTGAGTCCGGGGTGAGATCAGGCCGCAAGAGGGGGGGGGGGGGGGAGAGTTCCGCTGCCGTTGCTGGCATTTCTACACCATTGGAATGGCAACTTGTCCCCCTCACCCCTGATTGAATTGAACGCTATACATTTCTATGTTTATGTAGATAATTGCAGCAAATAAGGGATCTAACGGCATATATTCCTTATTCAGTGGCTGCATTAACTAGAAGTATCAATGTGTTGCATACTCAATGCATGCAGAGTCTTTATATATCCTAATCAGGTATTCCTGGACATTAAATTGTGAGAAGCTACTGCTTCTATGTGTTTTTTTGTTTAACATCTCTGCTTGAATTAATGCTAGAAAAATAACATCATTTGTATAATATTATATGCCCTTACAATGTCCAGTAAAGCAAATTTAAAACAACAAAATT